>OW240913.1:344423040-344510316 GCA_933207985.1 Pelobates cultripes
CTTTACATCAAGCGTGTCAAACTCAAAGTCTGGCAGGGGCCACATAAACAAGGTTTAAGTTTATGTGGGCTGCAAAATAAAATACCTTAAATTTTCATAGAAATGTAGGTTTATTTTAAAAAGTACAGTATGAAAAAACCCCAGCATCCCCCTCTACTAAATCCCAGCCCCCTCCGTCTACTAAACCACAGCACACCCCTCTACCACCCTGTGCCAAATCTGATCTGACACAGACACACACACACATACTCACTGACAAACACACACATCCCCATACTCACTGACACACACACACACACTGACACACACACCTACACATTCTTGCACATTCTTGCACTCACATCATTTAATTTATTGTTCCCTACCTTTGGGAGCTGGTGTGGGGATCTTCTGACTGGAAATCTCCTTCCTGCTCCTCACTGCTCTCTCGCGTGGTTTAGTGATGCCGGGTGCCAGAATATGACGTCATATTCCGGTGCCTGGCTTCACTACAGACGGCGCGTGCGAGGGAGCAGTGAGGAGCAGGAAGGCTGAGCTCCCTGGCTGCATCCACCGTCCCTTCCTCCCCAGCCGGGTAAGTTTTAGCAGAGCAGGGGAAAGCAGGTGCCTACTACTCTGCTATAACTCTGCTATGCTGGGCTGCATAGATGCTCCTTGTGGGCCGAATGCGGCCCGTGGGCCGCGAGTTTAACATGCTTGCTATACATGAAACTAGCCAGTCGGCTTGTACATAGTAAAGGTGAAGTGGTACGTGTTACACAACAATATCCCTATAGGAATGTATCCTGTGTAACTTCAGTTTAGAGTTTCATAAAGCAGTTACATTGCTGCCTTAGGCCAGATTTTTTACTGTCTCTGCTATTGTAATATAATTTCACTACTCATTAGCCACATCCTATGAGGATAGTATTCAACATTCCAGAGTATCAGATCACTAAAGCAAAATTATCACATTTGGACCTACTCAAATGTGTTTGAGCCTCATCTCTAAACTCTGTTAGCTACAATATTACTTATATTCCCTTTCTTTTTTGAAACAAGTACATATTTTCATGTATTTTCAAACTCCAGACTCCTGCTATTTCTTTAATAATAAATTATAGGAATATTTTATAAACAATGGATCAACGAACTGTCAATTATTTTACATCAAGTCTTAGAGCCATAAACATCATTTTAGATGCCTTTCATTTTTAAGAGTCTGTGCAGTCATCTGGATTTTATTAAAGACACGGAGGCTCCTATTATGCTTTCTCTTTCATTTAATTTCCCACAGCAGCAAAGAGAAATATATACAAAGATAATAAGAATAAAACATAACATTGCATAGTAACAGTGCAACCAATCGCCACATGACATATAGTTTACCAGGTGTTGGACTCCTAAACTCCTCCTCTTTCTTCGCTGTTCCCTCTCTGTGCAGGTCCTGCTAGTTGATGGACTCCTTTTATCTCTGGCACTCTCCCTGTACATGGCATTAAGTTAAGTGTGGCTGGATTAATCAATCCTTATCTCACTTGTCCAAATTTTCCCTGCTACTAGCCTTAATAGGGTTTTTATAGCATCTGACCTAAGTGGCTCTCCTGGGCTTTATATATTGATTTTATTACGCATTATTGGGATACGGTGATTGCATTAATAAATCAGCATGCAGTCTTCTAGCGATGGACCTTCTGGCCACCCACTGACACTAACTGGGGCCCCTATCTCTGACCCTATGGATGACGCCAACGTAATGGCTTCAGAAGAATTCCAGAGCTTGTTGGATGCGACAATGACTACTTCCATTAATAAGGCCTTAACATCGGCCATGGGAGCCATGTCCTCCACTTTCACTCACTCCATCACACAGGCGCTTATGCAAGCACAACCTGCTACTCAAGCCTCTATGCAGACTCCTGCCACTTCAAGTGTAGCCTTGCCGGGCCATAAAGCCCATAAAGCGCAAACACACAGTAATCCCTCCACAAACCCAGGATAGCTCTGGCTTGATTGACACGCCTCACACTGTCCATGATGGCGCACAACCACCGTGCAACGGAGCCACTGGCCGGGCAAGAGTGGCCAGAAATTGGAAAAGGGCAAGAGCCTATAATATAATGTCCGATTCAAACAAAAGTGAGGAGGAGGGATCAGATGAGCCATACTTGGATCCTTACCAAGACAAGATATCTGATAGCGAGGACCTTTCAGGGAAGGAATTTGCTTCTGCAACATGCAATACAGCACAGACAACTGCGCTATCAGACATGGCAGGGTCAGGCGAGCTCCGGGATACTAAGGCAACCCCTTTGTTTGACCCGGATGACCTATGCCATCCACTCTAAGCAGAGTGGGAACCCCGGGAGCATATTGCGCAATACCTGGTGCTAAGAGGGTCACAATAAACTGAGGGTCGATCCATTATACCAGACATGGTGGCAAAAACCCCCAAGGTAAACCCACAAATTGTCAAATTTTTGGATAAAACTGACTGGAAGCCGAGGAAGGACCTTGACTTTTCGTTACAAAACACACACTCAAGAAACCCATCATAAAAGGGGGGATGAATTTCCCAGACCTAAAACTGTATTACAAAATCGCGATCCTATCCATGGTAGCAAATACGCATATAAAAACCGCGACGCCCCAATGGGTAGCCATCGAGTCACATTGGTCATGTAGAGCAGGCATACACCATCTATTTTGGGTACCAAAATCACAGAGACCTAAGATGCCACACATATTAGCACCAACTACACTACTGCTGAATACATAGGATACATACCATACACACCTAAGCAGCCCTTGGGCAATATTGCTAGCTACGCCACTTTACAGTATATACTTGAGAAACCAAACCTTTGATTACAAAACATGGACGGGTGCAGGATGCACACATTTACATTGTCTATACTCAGGGACCACACTGAAAACCTTCACAGACCTACAAACTCAGTTAAACCTCCCAAACAGGGCAATTTTTTCTTACTTACAACTTATGTCCCTCCTACAATCGACCACGAACCACCTCAAGGCGCCCACCCTTTCCAAATGTTATACTTGGTGTCTTAGAGGAACGCCGGGCAAAAAACTCTTATCGTCAATATATGCAACACTGTTGGAAGGCACACTAGACCATACTGACAAATTTAAGCAAGCATTGCACGAGGATCTGGGACGCACTTTTAACACTGACCAGTGGACACGAGCATTCACAATTCACAAAGGGAACACAGCGTGCATCGCACACTTTGAGCAGATATGAAAACTACAATACAGATGGTACTTAGTTCCCACGAGACTATCACACATATTCCCAGGCACCTCTACTAGGTGTTGGAGATGCCAAACCGAAACAGGCTCACTATATCACATTTGGTGATACTTATTCGCCCCTACTGGGCAATGGTGGGCGAAATCCTGACCCATCTGTTAACCATGCCACTAGAATTAACTCCAGAAGTATGACTTCTGTACATCTGGCCTGATAACCTGACGAGGGTTCACGCTAAATAACTATTCTACACACTGATAGCCGCATGCACCCTAATAGCCAGGAAATGGAAATCGCAAGACACACCCACGAAACACATGCTAGTGCAGCAAATCCTGACAAACTGGGAATATGAGTTAATGGCTGAACAGCAGATTGGAAAAAGGGGAACCACGGTTGAGGCCAGCCAACTATGGGAAACATACTGAAACACCATGGGAAACCAGTCAGTGGGGAAGGATTGAGGCTCACTGGGCGAAGCTTGGCTCTCTCTATTTATAAATAGGTCCCACACAAATGCAATAGGCACGAACAGAGAATACCAACTCCAGCATAATGGTTTATATGACAGATTCAGGAAGATGTGAATGCAGGGGAAGCAAGAACCCTGTAACATGTCAAAACATAACCCAACCTCTCTACAAGAAAAGGCTCCTAAGAAACCCCTTCCCCCACAACACCAGGTAGATGATGTTGAAAAGAAAGACCAAGACTAATATGTACTAATACCCACATGTATATAAGTTACCCCTCCCCTCCCCCTTCCCAGCTGCTATATCTCTATCCTCCCACCCTAGTACTGCGGAGAAAGACCAAGAGACTGAACCAAGACAACATAGCAATAGATGACAGCGAAGGACCCCTGAAGGACCCAATGAACAAATGTTATTAGGCTGCCTTGTTATCAAGTATACTAGGTAACCTCCGCCAACCAATCAACAAGGTGGTACATAATATAGCATCACAATGACCTGTTTGATATAAAGCAATACTGTACAAATGCAATGTCATGATTGTCAATGTCAATTACCTGTTTAATGTCAAGCAACGCTGTATGTAACGGATCACCTGGCACCCCGACTGGGTACCTCCGTTGAAGGATGCTCCTAGCGCTTCCTGAGGACTCCAAGCACTGCAGCAGACACCACAACCACCGAACCGGAGAAGCATATGAATGCTCTCAAGCATATGAATGTTGTATACAGCCGAATAGGAAAAACCATACAAATAGGTTTACACTCCTAGCAGTCAAACTGGAACAGCATACAATAAATCCTCCCCCAATAATGAGACAACACTTTACTTTGAGGGTTAAGCAGGAACACCCTGGACTGGCACATACAGCCTCTTTTATTCCCAATCCACAAACGTAGTACTGCCCACAGGGTTTTACATAACAACCAATAACACACGTACATTACAGAAAGACACTCCCACACAAAATCCTCCCCTCTGGCTGAACACAATGGTTAATCTAATTATCACAGCCAGAGAAATACAGTTTTTCCACATTATTCATAACTTGAAAAGTATGCATCACATTCACATTTTCAGAATCAGCATACTCCAAATACAAACATATGTCAAAATCATACATATTGGTCCAGTGGTTCAAAAGTTAAGGAAAAGTCCTATTTGACCAAATGCAGCATGGCTTTTCTGCCCAAAACCAGTTCCACAGAGTCTTCTATCCTGGAGATAATTGGGGAAGTAATCCAATTATCTCCAGGACAGAGGCAAAACTCCATTAGCCACATGGCAGCAAAAGACAATAAAACACATAAAAACATATAACTGTGCAGCCATTGCACAAAACAGGTACATTCAACATATCCCCAGATAGCTCAGATCTGAGCGCACATTATTACTGAATGGCGCTCAGAGCACACACATACAGTTCAATTGCCATGGAGCCAAAGACTTTCCCATAGTCTTTCATTATACAAATGGGCTCCATGGCATAGCTATCTGGGTAACACTGCTCACATAGGGAAAGTACCGAAAGACCCAGGTTTTGGGTCTTTGCAGGGGAAAATCCATCCTTTCAACATGGGGCCATAGTCACAGGGCAGGAGGCCGGCAATCAGTCTTCTCCAATGCCCAGTGGCGAGGCTGGTTCCGCCACACTGTACAACTGCAATGTAACGGACCATTTTGCACACAAGGGGTAAAAACCGTTTAGGCGATCGTCCCCCTTTCCAGTGATGCAGGCACAGCTACTGCAGAACACCAAACTCCCGAACTGGATACAAAATAGCACTCCAACTCCCGAACTGGAACCTCCCAAATAGCTGCTAGCAGACGAACAGGAAAAGCAGACAATCAGCTTACACTCTTGGCAATCAGTCTCTAACAGCATACAGTGAATCCCCCCAAGAACGAGACAAGGATCCGTGTTGAGGGTCAAGCAGTGGTCTGTTTAATGAGGGCTACCTGCCCAGTATTTATGCAGGTCTCCCACCTGGTGGACACTCCCCTAGGGGACCAAATGGGAAACTGTGACAAGGGACAGACAAGCAGACAAATAGGACACACAGTCACAGTATATTCCCACAATGCATCCTGGCTTCCTCCCCTCTGCCCTGGGAGATAATTGAGAAGTAATTCAATTATCTCCCAAGACAAAGGCAAATCTCCATTATGCACATGGGGATACTAAAACAAGCATTACTGTTAAAATACACCAGGTAAGACACATTACATTAAAACTATACATTTAACATATCCCCGGATAGCTCAGGTCTGAGCGCACATTATTAAGTGAATGGCGCTCAGACCACACGAATACAGTTTAATCGCCATAGAGCCAAAGTCTTTACAGTCAGTTTCATATGAATGGGCTCCATGGGATTCCTATCGGGGGTATAACACATTCAAACAAAACTACCGAACACCGGGCCGTTCGTGCACTTCCACCGAACAAGAAGGGAGGTCGGCGGCTTCAGCTGTGTTCGCGCAAAACTGTGTCCGATTTTAGTACCATGGAAATAGAAACGAACACCGCTGTGCATTCGTATGTTTAAAATGGCCGCGACCTCGTGTTCGGGATACGAATGGCAGCCACCCAGCATTCGTCAATTAAGCTGCGGTTAACCGCAGCTTCAGGGAGGTTAATTGCCGGCACACTCCAGCTCCCAGGTGGTCTATTCATTCGTGCGGTTGTTCGGTAGATTGAATCTACCGAACAACCGGCAGAAAAGCACGAATACAGCTTTTCTGCAGGCGAAACAAAGTCTTTTAACAGGGGGCCATAGTCCAGAGGCAGCAGGCGAGCAACCAGGCTTCTCCAATGCAATGTGGCGAGATTGGTCTCGTCACATGCAATGTCATGATTGAAACTTTCCCTTTTCCCCCGACCCCCTCTTTACTTTCTGTACCCCTACCATTTTATATATGGCAAAAATAAAAATTGTCAAATTGAAAAAAAAAAAAAAATAACCTATCCTGTTTAGAATGAAATTATCTAAATGTAGGTCTTAACTGAAGGTCTGTAAAGCAACCAAAACATGTAAACTGTTGAATGGTTGTTTTTTTCCCATAATACAAATGATTCCATAGATTTATCGCTAGCATCTGTTTTCACTTGGCATCAGATGCAGTCTTTAATGTATTTAACCACTTTACCTAGTGGAACCAATTTTAAAGCTCCTGAGTCTCTGATGTCTTTAAGGTGAAATAATGTTCAGTTTATATCTTCAGAATTGTATTATATCATGTAAGACTTTAATATCTTTATTATGATATTTTTAAATCCTTTTTTCTCAGTACTCTGAATCATTACTATTGTATAATAACATTTTAATATCTTTGTGTGAGATACTGATTCTCATTTTGGACATTCTGATCTGCCCTCTCCTTATGCCAACTCTGTTTGGCCCTCGGTAAGAAAACGGGTTTGTTAACACGTGTCATTCAAACATACACTGATGGCTTAGTATTGGTCCATCAATCTTGAATGTATCAACAATGTTCCTGAAATAATTCTCATCAAACAGTGAGTGCAACATCAAAGGGAAGAACACTGAGTACTTTGCTTCAAGCAGGCAATATAAGCGTTGGAACTGAGGGCTGTCTAACTGCATAAATTTAAGTAGCGCTACTTATAAACATTGCCAACAGTTTCATGAGGACTGATTCAAATCTCATAAAGTGTGTGCACACTTTGATGAAAATTCTTACAACTTTTTAATTGTTATGCAATTGATTTCTTAAAGAGACATTTATATTTAAATACTTGAAATTATTTGAAAATCAACTAATTTCTGATTTAAACTTTTTCTCTGTTAAACCATATTAAAATATTTTAACATTCTGGTGGCACAAGGAAAATTTGACTCAGCTCTAAACATACATAAAACCTCTGTACACAAGCAAACCTCATGGAATGTTCACATTGTATAATTTGAATTTAACTCTGGATTTTCTAATTTACATAGTTACATAGTTACATAGCTGAAAAGCGACTTGTGTCCATCAAGTTCAGCCTTCCTCACATATGTTTTTGCTGCTGATCCAAAAGAAGGCAAACAACCGTGTTTGAAGCCCTTCCAATTTTGCAACAAACTAGGAAAACATTCCTTCTTGACCCCAAAATAGCAGTCAGATATCTCCTTGGATCAAGCAGCTATTACCCCACTAATTAGAAATTATATCCCTGTATGTTATGTTTTTGCAAGTATTTATCCAATTGCAGTTTTAACATCTGTATGGACTCTGATAAAACCACCTCTTCAGGCAGAGAATGCCATATCCTTATTACTCTTACTGTCAAAAAAACTTTTCTTTGCCTTAGATAAAATCTCCTTTCTTCCAGCCTAAATGTGTGTCCTATGTATAGCCCTGTTTATGAATAGATTTCCAGATAATGGTTTGTACTGGCCCCGAATATATTTGTATAATGTTATCATATCCACTCTCACGTGCCGTTTTTCCAAACTAAAAAGATTTACATTTTTTAACCTTTCTTCGTAACTAAAATGCTCCATTCATTTTATCAATTTTGTAGCTTGTCTCTGCACTTTTTCTAGTGCAATGATATCCTTCTTTAGAACAGGTGCGAAAATTGCACAATTTAATATAGATATATGCATAATATTTCTGTGTCTGTATTTTTGGTGTGACAGGGCTAATTATTTCAGTGTTTTCACTGTTTTAGGATTAAAGACGCTGAAAGGAGGCACATTTTGTTAAAGAATTACATTATTATTATTATTATTACTGGCATTCATAAATCACAGGCATATTCTGCAGTATTGTACAATTGGTGAAAAAACAATACAATATACACAGACCAAACAAATGGTAAAGGCAGGTAATTCAGTGACATCACAAGCAGCTGGAGGGACATGTTATAAATTAAGAATGAACCAGGGTGGGCTCTTAGTGCTTAGTACTTCAGCACATTTATCATCTATTTTTATTGACTAAGCCTGCTATTAATTGAAACGGTATTAAATAAAGGTCTGTAATGGTCAATATGACCCCCACAGTACAAGAGAATTCTGAAACCTCCCCCAGCCCCCCACTCACAGCATGTCTACTAAACAGTGACTGGCCGCTAGTAACATATAAGTCCACCCCTCTACCCCTTACCCATGGACAATAAGTAGAGACTTCAATTTAGTGCAGTTATGAATTAAATAAATAGAGCAGGGTGTTTCATAGTGTCCCATGGTGGGGTTCTAACTTAATAATAATGTCTGGGAGACGTGTTTTCCCCCTATGTCACCATCCTTAGCTAACAGGAGGGGGTATAAATCAAATGAATTGGGGGACTTAGTGTCCCCCCAGCTCTCCTCATAGTCAGCGGGTGGGAGCTATGATAATAGTAAATGGGGGATCCTTTTGTACTCCCTTGGCTTTTCCCACCATGCAACCTCAGTCTGCACTTAACCTTAAGAAGGATTATTTTATTGTGTCGCATTTTAAATTTTTTCAGATTTTTTTTTCCCACTAAGTGTCCCACCTGGTCCCCAACTGTGGTCAACCATTTTGGGCTATATTAATAACAAACATGGATATCTATGTGTCGCCTAGCCCCCATCCATCATCAGCGGGTGGAAGCTATTCAATTAATAAATGGATTGGGCCTAATGTCCCCCTCAGCTCCTACCCATTGTTGGTGGGCTGGGTGCCAATAAATGAATAAATGGGGCACCTAATGATCTCCCAAAGCCTCACCCATGGGTGTGGAGACTTGCCTGTCAGGACCAGGTGAGAAAATAAAATTGCAACAAAAAGGTAAAACATAATTCCTCAGGAGGAAACCATGTACAGATGCACTAAGTCTATGGTTAACTAAGAAACCTTGCTTACGAAATATGAAGTCCATGGAGAAAGCACAGCTTAGGGAATAGGGCCCTGACAGGGCTAGGAGGCGGGCTAGGGGTTGGGAGCAGCAGGGGATTGGTAGAGCAGTGCTTGGGGGTTGGCTGATATAAAAAGTCAGCCATTTTATGATCCCTCACTCTAATTTCTTACCAAGCACAGTTGCTGCACGCTTGTTGTGCTCTGATTAGGCCTGGTGAGTTTTTTTTTGTCTTGCAGGATAGCTACACGGTCAGTGGATGAGCTGCTTGCTGGCATCCAGGAGGCTGCTAGGAGCAGGGGGACAGCATGGCTGCAGGAGCGGCTGACAGCAGTGATGGCAGCGGTGGAGCAAGATGGCTGCGGAGGATGGCGCCAGGTGCCCAGAAAGGGCTGATGAGGGGACACCCACAGGACCTGCAGGCCAGCAGGAGAGGCAGCGGGGCGCGTGAAAAAGGTCCATGGTCCGCGGGCCCCATCACCCCAAGGCAGCGCAGCACAGGTCCAGCGAGTGAGGCGCTTGGAGAGCAGGCTCCCGCGGGCTGCCGGCAGGGCCTGGGAGTTGCTACCACGACGGGTCCCTCTGCTGGAAGAGGGGCACCTGGAGGTGATCGGTAGGACGGTTGGGGTGAGTGGCCCAGATCTGGACGTCACCGTGTCCCAGGAGGGACCAACAGCTCGCAGCCGAGTACTGCCCCTGGTGGGTTAGCAGCAGGCCCCGGCACCACGGTGGGCGCTGTTAGGGGGGGAAGCAGGCCTTCTAGGGCTTTACCCATGACGCAGTCACTTCCCCCTGGGTTAAAGCATGCAGTGGGCCCCTCTAACACGTGGGCGGTCACTAAATCTGGGCAGGGACACCTGGTAGCCAGCAGCAAGGGGTCCTTGGAGCTGTCCACCAGGAAGGGTGCGGAGGGCCTCTCACGACAAGGGGGCACAGCCAAGAGAGTGCGCAGGCATCTGGCGGGGCCCCCTGGGGAGGTCCCCTGGCACGGCAGGTCATTCGGGTATGGACAGGGCTGCCCGGGTGCAGGCGCAGGTTTGCTCCTACTTTGAGAAGTTTAGCGCGTTCATGGAATGGGTGGTAAAGCAGGAATCTGGGAGCTGGGCAGTGGTGCACTACCTGGACGACTTCCTGTGTGTGGGCCCGGCGGATTCCCCAACTTGTTGCTACTTGCTGAGGACACTTGAGTGGGTGGCCAGCACATTCGGGGTGCCGCTGGCAGGGGACAAGACTGAGGGCCCGTCCACCTGTTTGAGTTTCCTCGGGCTGGAAATCGATTCCCAGCGAGGGGAGTGTGGCCTCCCAATGGAGAAACTCATGGGGCTGCGGGAGGCGGTGGTGACTGTCCGGCGGTCGCGGAAGGTCACGTTTAGGGAGCTGCAATCGGGTAGCGTGGGGTTTGGGGCATACTTTGGCGGGCGGTGGTGTGCGACGTCCTGGCCAGCTGCCTGGCTGGGGAGCCCATTGGTGTGGAACTTAGCCTTTCTGGACCTGTTCCCGTTGGTGGTCGCCTTGTCGCTCTGGGGTGCACTCCTGAGCGACAGAAAGGTGGTCTTCTACACGGATAACATGGCAGTGGTGCATGCAGTTAATAACATGTCGGCCGCCTCGGTGCCAGTAGTGCGCCTTCTGTGGAAGTTTGTATTGCTCTGCATGTCCCTCAATGTAGTGTTTTGTGCGCGACACGTGTCAGGGTATTTGAACGTAGTGGCTGATGCTCTGTCTCGTTCGCAATGGTCCAGATTCTGGAGGGAGGCGTCTGGGGCACAGGAGACCAGGGAAGAATGCCCGGCGGAGATGTGACAGCTCGGGACTTCATGCTTGGGGGACTGCTGAGAGCATCACTGGCCCGGGTACCTGGATGGCATACTGTAAGGTTTGGGATGCATGGGAACAGTCGCTGGAGGGCTTGGATAAGGTCGTGGCAGGTGGCGCCAAGCTAGATGCATTGCTGTGGTACACATTTCATCTGCTTAGCAAGGGGTCCTCCCCGGCAGTAGTGGACAGGCACATGGCCGCGCTGGCATTCTGGTTCAAAGGGCGTGGGTGTATAGACTTCACCAAGCACTTTGTCATACGGCAAGCCTTAAAAGGTCTGCGGAAGGGCAACACGACCCGGGACGCCAGGAGGCCTGTGTCCATCGCGCTCCTGGAAAAATTGGTGAGTTCCCTCAGGGACATTTGCTTAGACACGTACGAAGCAGGGTTATTCGAAGTGGCCTTTTTGCTGGCCTTCTTCGGCGCCTTCCAGATCGGGGAACTGGTTAGTATCAACAAGGCGAGCAGGGGTAGGTTATTGCTCTCGGACGTGCGGTTGGAGCATGTCCGGGTGGTGATTTACCTTGCCCGAGGTGGTGCTGAATGCGTTTCCAGGATCCCCCATGTGCCCGGTGGTTAGTACATCTTGTTATATGTCCCAGAGGCCTACATTTGGTGGATCGTTTTGGTGCACAGGGATGGCTCCTCGCTTTCCCGCTTTCAGTTCCTCCGTGTCTTTCGGTTAGGGCTTGGCAGGCTGGGCCTCTGGCCGAGCCAGTTCGGGACACATTCTTTCAGGAGAGGGGTCGCGACGGAGGCTACGCGATTGGGGCTCGGGGAGGAGCTGGTTAAAAAGATCGGTAGGTGGGAATCGGTCCGGTTCTGGTCCTACGTTCGCCTTGACAAACTGGTGTGAGGGATGACTCGAGGAGGGTTCAGCTTGGGGGACGGTGCCTAGGCTGACATGTTTTCCTTTGTTCCCGTAGGTCAAGTGGCTTGGATCATGGGTCATTCTTTCATCTTCTGGGCCAGAAGGAGAGCTGCAGCTCGATTTCGGAGTCAGCAGCTGGGCTTCCCTGAGGGCCGGATGAGGGTGCTATGGTTTGGCTACAGGGGCTACGGGTGGCAGGAAGTGTGCAGTGAGGTGTACAGGATGGTGGCGGGGGGTAGAATACCGGATCTGCTGGTCTTACACGCTGGTGGTAACGACCTCGGGTTTATCCTGCAGCGTCTCTTGGTTAAGCGGACAAAGCAGGATATCAACAGGATCAGGGCAAGGGTCCCTGGGGTACAGCTGGTCTGGTCGGAAATTGTTCCCCGGCTCCGTTGGACGACTTAAGGTTTCAAGGTCTGAGCTTGTTGCGGGGTGGGGTAAGGAACATTAAGGATAATGGGCCTAAGTTAAGAGAGGAGTAAGGGGAGTTAGTTAATTGATTAGTTGATTGGTTAAAAGGGTACACTGTTTGTACATGTTTTGGTAGGTTTCGAGTCCATTGGTGGCTCAGAACCTCGGTGGTGTTCCGAGTCCACTGATGGCTCAAAACCTTGGTGGTGTAGGGGTATCTGGGTATACCCCTACCAGGTGAAATTGATCAATGTTGATATGTTATATGTTATGTTATATGATGGTTGTATATTGGAAATGTATTATGTGGTGGGTCATTACCTTGATGTAAATATGGGAAAATGATACGAGATTGGGGGCATGGAAGGTAATGACCCTATAGATATATATTTATTGTTATATTATTATTATTAAAGCTGTGGACTATTTAACCCATAACCCTAAGTGTCAGTGTCTTATTGGGTGGGTTGGGTTCAAGTCATATATCCCTCACCCTGCCCATATGGTGACTATGCACCTGTCAAGCAATATACTATGCAGAGACAAACGACATAAATAGAGCTCAGTGTAGGAGCTGCAGCCCAGCCTGATGCTGCATGAGCCTTCCTTTACCTAAGATTTTGAAAAGCAGAAAGACAGAGTGGCAGAGCTGGTGCTGGAGCACACAACTTGGGGCTAAATAATTTGTGAATGTTTTAAGCCCTAAAGGTAAGCCAGCACACAGGACCTCCTGGCACAATGACAACTTCAATTTGATGAAGATGTTTTGATTAACAAACTGGTTCTTTAAAATAGGAATTTTAAATAGACACTATAAGAATATTTGCCTTGTATATTATGTTATCAGATGACACTCTCAATCAATGAACTAAACATTGCATTCAGGGCTTCGCTTAGGAAAGTTAATGGAAGTTCCTGCAGAGGTAGTGGAGGTGGGGAGGTGAGCCTGGAAAAGTTCAACTAAGAAGTCAAAATGTAAAAAAAAAGGGTTTGACACCTTACAATGGGGTGGAAGGGCACCTGGGTACTCCTGGCACCATAACCACAGAGTGTGGTACTTGGAATCTGTGACAAATTCTCTTTTCCACAGAAGTTTGCCACAAACTCCTGGAGGAATGTGGAAGCTGGCCTCCTGCCCACCAACTATGGTCCAGGTCAGAGACCTCGTTCGGGAGTTACCCTGCCCAGCCACCCTTAGCAACTTTTCCTCTGTGCCCCTGGTTTGGCTCTTTTCCTTCTCATGAATTGAACCGAACGCTAGCTCCCTGGTCACATAGCGGAACAGTACTCAATGTACCGTTATGGAACTGTTTTCGGCATGAGGACTTTGCGGTTCCCGGTCACATTGGATAGTTTGTGCTAACTAACCTGCGAATGGTTCTCAGCAGTACTTAGCTGCAATTATTATTGAACCGTTTTCGGCTATGTGACCTTGCGGTTCCTTGGCAACTTGATCCGGTGTTTTGAACCACTTTGCAACCCGCCAGGAGAACGTTTTTTGTAGATAAGGTGCTTGAGACTAAGAGGAACAAACGCTCCCTGAGAGCCAGATGGAGTACCCCATATTTTGGCCGCAGGAGCTCCAGAAAGTTGACCAGCCAAAGCCCACATTGCTCTGGAACCATTTTGGGCATAGGACCACGTGTACGGCTGGTCAGAACTTTGCCCTGGTGGCGATTCCCCTACACTGCATGGTTCTGAGTGCTATTTGGACAACTTGGGCACTCAGATCAGGGCTGATATAGAACATGTGGGTTTACTGTATGATTTTATTATGTTTTGGGGTACTTTTATGTTTTTATGTTTTTGGGTTTGGCTCTCTGCTTCTGGGAGATAATTAGATTACCGGTCTTTAACTCAATTATCTCCCAGACACAGAGATCTCTGGGAGGGACTTGTATTGTATTGAATGGAGACCCCATGTTGGGGGTCTGTGTATAAATTCTGTGTGCCTTGACTGACTAAACCAGTTCATTTTCACCCTTCACTGAGTCTAGGCTAGTGTTTTGTTGCTAATTTTTTAGCTCTCCTTGCTCAGCTTCCTCTTGCGCTGCAATGTGATGCCAGGAGCCAGAATATGATGTCACACCCGCCTGGAACTCAGCTGACCACCTGTCTGGACCTCAACTGTCCGCCCACATGCCTTCCTGCCCACCTTCCTGCCCAAACAGCCCGGCCAGCAGCCACACTGGACCTCAGGTAAAATATCCACCCAACTCTAACAAAGGAAGGGAGGCTGGGTAGAGTAAAATTAAAATAAAATAAAATAATCTGTGACTGTTGTGGGGAAATGTGTGTGTGGCTGGCTGTCAGTGTGTGTGTATGTCTGTGTGTGTGTCTGTCAGTGAGTCTGTGTGTGTATATCTGTCAGTGTATGTCTGTCAGTGAATGTGTAGGTGAATTTGTGTGTGTGTGTCTGTCTGTCAGTGAGCCCCTCTACTTACTTATAGCCCCCTATCCACCACACAGCTGCCCTACCCACCTTACAGAACCCCTACCCACCTCACAGCCCCCTATCCATCTCACAGCCCCCTACTTGCTTATAGCCCCCCTACCCACTCACAGTCCCCCTACCCACTCACAGCCCTCCTACCCACCTTATAACCCCCTTACGCACTCACCCACCCACCTGACAGCCCACTACCCACCTCACAGCCCCCTATCCTCTCACAGCCCCCTACCCTCTCACAGCCCCCCTACCCTCTCACAGCCCCTCTACCTTTTCACAGCCCATCTACCTTCTCACAGCCCACACCCTTTCACAGCCATCCTACCCTCTCACAACCTTCCTACCCACACCTTGTCACAGCCATCCCCACCCATTCTCCCCACACAAACCATGTCACAGCCCCCTCACACATCCTGTCACAGCCCCCTCACACGCCCTGTGACAGCCCCTCCACACACCCTGTCACCTTCCCACACACACACACTCTATCATCCCCATACACTCACTGACACCCCTTCCATACAATATTACCATCCCCAATCAATTTCAGCCCTCACACACTGTCACCCCTTCATCCAGCTACTGTATATATATATGCATACAAGCGTATAATCTTTTCTGGGGGGGAGGTGGATCTTAGGTGAGTTCCAACACTTTTTCCCAGGACTTGACCCCTGGGTATGTCAAGTGTTATAGAAGCATTTCTATTAAATCCATTCTGTAGTTTTTGGTTTGTTTACATTGTCTTTCATACTCAGATGTTTTTTTGCTAGTAAAATAGTGCCTTAAATGGTTTTCATGTGCATATTATGGGTAAGCTTCGGAAATAAGATGCACATAATTGCTTTCGTTATGGCTTAATTGAAATGTGAAATGAAGTAGAAAATGAAAGATAAACAGTCGCTCATTAGTAACAGAAGAAAGTTCAACTAGCCAAGTGCATTAAATGGCTAGGATCATGATTTGCATGAGACACTTGACGTTTCCCTTTTTAATATGAACTTCATTTTGCATGTCTTGGCAAAATGTGACATAATATAATATTTATATATTTTTCAATGTTAAGGTCAGAGAACAAGTTGCTCTATTTTAGAAACAGCAGCAGCCATGTCTCATGGTGTACTAACCAATTACTTTCAAACATTCACAAGTACTTGTAGTTCTTTTTATCCACTTGTCTTCCAATATTCGAGGAATATTGCGAGAAATTAGGTTTTACACAAAACGTACCACTAAACACAAAGAAATATTATGCAACAGTCTACAGCTCTTTTAAGTTTCTATCAACGAGAGATCCTGACAGACATTTCAATTTATAAAATTGTCAAAAAAAACTTTGAACCCCAGTAATTTTCTCTTTTTATATGTTTGTCAAATATTGGGGTGCATTTCAAACCAGGTAAAAAAAATAATATAAAAATAACTGATTATCAACTGTACTGCCATATTGATAATCAAAAAATATTCCAATATGGCAGAGCTACTAAAAATATGATACAAAACCCCTTACATTTAAGTTATGTTCTTGGCACATTGTAAATAGCATTTGTATTTGTGCATCATTCTCGGCAGAAATATGTGCTGCCATTTTGAATAGTGAAAATGGGTAATTATTTCATTCTTTATACAGGTCTTAATGTTTTTCCATGATTCCACCATGAATAATTACTATAAAATCACTTTTTTTTGGCGTTAAGATGGCCTTCATAAGATGACTCCACATTGAGTTTAAAGGGTTACTATGGCCCAGTGGTTCCCAAACATTTAGGTTCAAGGCACCCTTAATATTTCAATATTTTGCCAAGGTGCCCCAAGTTACAATAATTTCCTAGGTTGTATATATGTACAGCGCAGCGGCAGAAATTCTTGCCATTCAAGCGCAGATCCAGAACCTAATCTCAGGAGGGGCATTGGTAGATTATTTAAAGAAACAATCCAGGCACAATAACCACTACAGCACTTTGTAGTAGTTATGGTGCCAGTAGTGCCGTAGTGCCCTCCCAGAGTAAGTAGTCAAACTGGGATCTGCCAGGATAAGGGCTGTAGTAGGGGATAGAGGCAGTAGTGTGTCTGAGGGGTGCAATATGTGTGTGTTTGAGGGGTGCAGTGGGTGTATGTGCATATGAGGAGTGCAGTGTGCGCGTGTGTGAGGGTGTGGGGTGCAGTGAGTGTACGGGGTGCATTGTGTTTGTGAAGTATGTAGTGTGTGTGTGAAGGATGCAGTATGTATGTGTGAGTGGTGCAGTGTGTGTGAGGGGTGCAGTGTGTGTGTATGTGAGGCAGTTTGTGTGTGAGGGGTACAGTGTGTGTGGGGTCAGGTTGTATGATGGGTACAGTGTGTGTGAGGGGTACAGTGTGTGGGGGGCAGGTTGTGTGAGGGGTACAGTGTGTGTGTTGGGGCAGTGTGTGAGGGGTACTGTTTGTGTGTATGGAGGGGCAGTGTGTGTGTATGGGGTAATGTGTGTGTATGGGGTTAATGTGTATGGAGGGGCAGTGTGTGTGTATGGGGGGTAATTGTGGGTCTGTGTGGGTAAGAAGGCAGATAAATATATATATATTTTGTAATTTTTATTAATAAAAGTTTTTTTATTTAATTTTAATTTAAAAAAAACACCTAATTATTATTTTAATATCCCCCTCCCTGCTTACCTTTGCCTGGGAGAGGGGACAGTACTAATCCCTGGTGGTCCGGTGGAGAACCCTGGTGGTCCAGGTGGTGAGATTGAACTCAAGCAGCCTCAGGAGCTGATAGAGTTAATTCGTGCGTGATTTGGAGAGTTGCAGTTGTAACCGCGGCAACGCTCTGAGTGGAGCTGCAGGTTAGAGCTCCCCTCGGTCCTCTCTCCCTCTCCTGCCAGCTGCCAGCATTACAGTTCTAGTGGGCAGGAGAGAGGGAGGCACAGTTTCCAGTGCAATCATCATAGCACTGGGAAAATATCTTGCAACTCCTCTGTGTGCCCGCGGCACACAGTTAGGGAACCGCTGCTATAACCCTTTTGATAGTTAGTGTGGACCTTTCTGGTTGCGCACTGTGGATTAGGTTTCCCCCTCTCAATGCAAAAAAAGGTTTTACTTACCTTGAATCCAGCTCCTCTGCTTCTCCTCCTGACGTCATGGGGGCCACACTAAGTCTCTTCTCTATGAGAAGCCTGTGACTGGACCATTTGCTGGCTCAGAGCGCATATCCATACTCCAGGCCAGCAGGGAATAAAGGAAACGGGAGGTGGGATTTTTTTTAAAATAAGAAGCAAATGAGCGATGGGGGGAGGTGGGAGGAAGCACCCACAAGGAGGGAGGGTAGAGCTAGGATCCCCTTACAGGATGGAGATAGGCGAGCACCCATAGGGAAGAAGGGTGGGAGGGAGTGCTAGCTTCCCCTTGCAGAACTTGCTATGCGTGCTGACAACAGACGTAAACTATGCACAGAATTGACATTAGGCAGCCTGGAACAGAATTCTGGGCTGCCAAGGTCACATGTGCTGCGGTTGCAATTAACAATAACTCTGTAAGTGCAATTTTTCAAGCATAAAAACTGCACATACTGTCCCCTACCACCATGACCACTCCAAATCACTGAGAACACACAAAAGGAAAATAATACCAATTCAGCGAATTCATAAATTAATTAATTAATAGCCTACTTGCTTTGCAACTGGTGAAAATTTTGCAAAAGTAAATTGAAAAGCAGTAGAATGCAAACTCATCATAGAAACAGGATTGATTTTAAAGTTTATAATATGATACAAAAAGGTTAGCAGTAAACCCAAAGTTACGTAATGCTTTGTTCTAGTTCCAAAACAGCAAGCCACTTTAATGATCTAGAATAATGTAGAAAACCAAGCAGTATTCGGAGCAGATGGCAATTAATTAGCCTTGTGATATCTCCAATGGATTGCTCGGTAGGATTAAGGGTAGACATATTATTTGGAAGCTTGGAATAACTGCCCAGAATTGTTCAGCTGATGAATAAACTGCCAATCATTAACTTGTTGGAACACAGTCTTACTGCAGAATGCAGGTAAGACTGACATCTCTATGAAGGGCCTAGCTGCTGTTTGACCGATACACCTATGACGACGGGCTGTTTATTATTCTATATGCTCATATATTTGATGATTTGGATCGGCTGATTTTGTTTAAGAAAAAAATATTCTGTGAAAAAAGTGGGTAAAAAGGTGCCTATTAGCTTGTTGCAATGCAGAAATATCTACAATATTGCCTGGCCTAAAGGATTTTAAACAGGAGACATTTTTTCTATGTCAAATCAATCGAATTCCAATTTAGCTTGTCATAACTATGTTAAAGGGATACTATAGTCACCCAGACCACTTCAGCTCAATGAAGTGGTCTGGGTGCTAGGTCCCTCAGGTTTTAACCCTTCAGATGCAAACATAGCAGTTTCAGAGAAACTGCTATGTTTACATTTGGGGTTAAGCCAGCCTCTAGTGGCTGTCTTCCGGACTTTGAACGCGCATGCGCATTCGGCTCTGCTGACGTCGGACGGGGGAGCTGATGTCAGCGGGGGAGGAGAGGTCACCAGCGCCGAGGGAGCCCGTTGCTGGATAAAGGTAAGCTGCTGAAGGGGTTTTAACCGCTTTGTTTTCCTTTCCTTTAATGCATATCTTTAAAAAAAAAAAAAGAATTGAGAGAACTTTACAGTTTTACATTATAGTTTTATAGTTTGTTGTTTTTCATTTTCCAATTTTGTATTAAGAAAAATAGTCAATGAGCAATTGACGATCCACTCACAGACTCAGGAGAACAAAGCCTATCCACACATACAGTCTGTAGCATCAGCGACGGTCCTTCAGTGTGGAAAAAACAGGACCCTGTTAGCTTCTCCCAACTGTGTCTGCGGAAGTAGCAGGTGTAGCCTGAAAAGCTCAGCTAGGCTAGGTGAAACCTCTGCAATGAAAGGCATTTGAAATAAAGTAGCGCCAAAAATAATTGAATTTGAAATTATTATTTATTTATGTTTTTTACCGCCAACTTTTAGAATACGTCTATCATTTTTTTTAAATGTTTGAAGGAAAGCTTAGTGGCCAGTTAGCAGACGATGTCTTAAGTATTAAACTAAAGAGTAGGGAAACCCAACTTGTGGAGTTTTAACTTGAGGAAGGCTATGTGCTTCATCGATTGTGAAGATATTTGTGAACTCTATCTAACTTTAAGGATCATTATAGGGTCAGGAACACAAACATGTATTCCTGACCCTATAGTGTTAACACCACCATCTAGCCCCCCTGGGCCCCTCATGCCTCCATAAATATAGTAAAAATCTTACTGTATTCAAGCCTGAAGCTGTAAATCTGCATGCTGTTAGACTCAGAAAAACAAGCAGTCTGCTGAAATGTGGTAGCCTGATCCAATCACAGTGCTTCCCCATAGGATTGGTTGACTGACAAAAAGGCAGATCAGGGGCAGAGCCAGCATGATTCAAACACAGCCCTGGCCAATCAGCATCTCCTCATAGAGATGAATTGAATCAATGAATCTCTATGAGAAAAGTTCAGTGTCTGCATGCAGAGGGAGGAGATACAGAATCACAGGATACTGAATCATCGGCGTGCGTACGGGGTGTGCCGGTTGTGCCTGGGCACACCCTAATCCCCGCGGCACTCCTCTGTATTGAGACCGGCAGGGGAGATCTCATAGGCAGTGAGGGAGGCAGGAGAGGATCTGGGGAGCTCTTGCCAGCAGCTACGCCGGGTTCCTCTCGCGAGATCTGAGCGTTGCCGTGGCAATGCTCAGATCTCACGAAAGTAAACTCTAGCCACGTAGGCTAGAGTTCACTCTCCACTGGACCACCAGGGAAGGATGGCAGCAGGAACAAGGATCCCCCTCCCAGGCATAAGGTAAGAAGGGAGGGGGGATATTAACTGATCTGCCCCCACCTCCACTGGACCACCAGGGAAGGCAGCAAGGAAGGATCCCCCCTCCCTACATTAGGTAAGAAGGGAGGGGGGATATTTATGAACTAATCTGCCCCCACCTCCACCCCCACAAATCACCAAAACATACAGCACACAAACAGCACACACACACATACAGCACACACACACACACACATACATCACACAAACGGCACACACACATACAGCACACACACACAAACAGCACACACACATACAGCACACACACACAGCACCTACACACACACAGCACACACACACAGCACCCACACACATACAGCACCCACACACATACAGCACCCACACACATACAGCAAACAAACAGCACCCACACAGCATCCTCACACATACAGCACCTACACACATACAGCACACAAACAGCACACACAGCACCCACACACACAGCACCCACACACATACAGCACCCACACACATAGCACCCTCACCCTCACACACACAGCACCCTCACACACACAGCACCCTCACACACACACAGCACCCTCACACACAGCACACAAACAGCATCCTCACACACACACACACCCACACAGCACACTAACAGTACCCTCACAAACACAAACAGCACCCTCACACAAACAGCACCCTCACACAGCACACTAACAGGACCCTAACAAACACACACACAGCACACTACCAGTACCCTCACACACAAACAGCACCCTCACAAGCACACACACACACAAACAGCACCCTCACACACAGTACATTAACAGCACCCTCACAAGTGCACACACACACAAACACCCTCACCCACATAGTACACTACCAGCACCCTCACACACACATCACACTAACAGCACCCTCACACAGCACACACACAGCAGTGTATGTGTGTATATATGTGTATATATATATATATATATATATATATATATATATATATATATATACATATATATATATATATATATATATATATATATATATATATATATATATATATATATATATATATATATATATATACAGCGTGTGCTTGTGCTTTATGGTGCTGCCCTGTGCTCTGCTGACAGCAGATCTGAGTGGATGGAGGCATATTATTATATTATGTCCCTCTGGGTCACTCTGAGTGACTACAACTGGAGGTGTTCCTAGCTTTCAATGTAAACACTGTATTTCCTCAGAAAATACAGTGTTTACATGAGAAAGGCTGCAGGGAACTATAGTTCTCCCCTGAACAACCTCATTAAGCTGATGTTGTTCAGGTGACTATAGTGTCCCTTTAAGACAATGGTTGGTGGACATGACAATAGGTGCAGGCCAACATGCTTTTTTTATCAATCCAGTATCTCAGAGGTCATCAGCAGGAGGCACAGCATACTCAGAAAGTCAATGTTGACTATTTAAGAGGCACTTATTTTATTTTAGCTGATTGTTGATTCACTTTCTAGCTTCAAACTGCCTAGATCCTCAACACCCACCACAGGTGCTAAAGTTTGCTATATTTGGGTTACACTGCTGCTGGTAGTAGTACCCAATGCCAATAGGTTCAATCTGAAAATATTTCTCAACCAGCATTCTTCTCAGTAGCTACAAATCACAGACTGTAAATAAGTCTGTCCTTCCAGTAAGTCAGGCTGTTGTATCGGAGTGTAATTTTCCCTTTAATCTCCTTATCACATGTTAATGCTAGCATAATTTCAGAGGAATTACCAATCAGAATGACAAGAGGAATTACCAAGTTCTTTTGCAAAGAGAAGATTTAAGTATAAAGTTCAGCTTCCAGACCACTGGTGCTACATCGGTATGGAGTGTGTCTTCTTTGTGTTCCCTAAAGGTATCCATCTTGTTTATGAGGCTGGTGAACTATCCCAAACTGACATTTCTGTGGCTTAAAGTTTCTGTGACATCCCTAAATGTATTAAGAACTGCCACTAATTACCATTAGTGATGTCGCTAACCTGAAATTTTCGGTTCGCGAACGGCGAACGCTTTCTTCCGCAAATGTCCGCGAACTGGCGAACCGGGTGAACCGCCATAGACTTCAATGGGCAGGCGAATTTTAAAACACACAGGGACTCTTTCTGGCCACAATAGTGATGGAAAAGTTGTTTCAAGGGGACTAACACCTGGACTGTGGCATGCGGGAGGGGGATCCATGGCAAAACTCCCATGGAAAATTACACAGTTGATACAGAGTCTGGTCTTAATCCATAAAGGGCATAAATCACCTAACATTCCTAAATCACAATGGATATGGATTGACACCTGACATATGACATATTGACACATTGACATATGGATTCACACCTGTCCTCAGAGACCCTGATACACACTGACACAGAGCAGAATAGGGACTGTTCCCCCTACATAGGGTCACTTGGCAGGTATGGATTGACACCTATCCTCAGGATCCCTGATACACACTGACACAGAGCAGAATAGGGACTGTTCCCCTACATAGGGTCACTTGGCAGGTATGGATTGACACCTATCCTAAGGATCCCTGATAAACACTGACACAGAGCAGAATAGGGACTGTTCCCCCTACATAGGGTCACTTGGCAGATATGGATTGACACCTGTCCTCAGAGACCTTGATACACACTGACACAGAGCAGAATAGAGACTGTTCCTCCTACATAGGGTCACTTGTCAGATATGGATTGACACCTGTCCTAAGGATCCCTGATACACACTGACACAGAGCAGAATAGGGACTGTTCCTCCTACATAGGGTCACTTGGCAGATATGGATTGACACCTGTCCTCAGAGATCATAATACACACTGACACAGAGCAGAATAGAGACTGTTCTCCTACATAGGGTCACTTGGCAGATATGGATTGACACCTGTCCTCAGAGATCATGACACACACTGACACAGAGCAGAATAGAGACTGTTCCCCCTACATAGGGTCACTTGGCAGATATGGATTGACACCTGTCCTCAGAGCCCCTGATACACACTGACACAGAGCAGAATAGAGACTGTTCCTCTTACATAGGGTCACTTGGCAGATATGGATTGACACCTATCCTCAGAGATCATGATACACACTGACACAGAGCAGAATAGAGACTGTTCCCCCTACATAGGGTCACTTGGCAGATATGGATTGACACCTGTCCTCAGAGCCCCTGATACACACTGACACAGAGCAGAATAGGGAATATTCACTAAATGCCAGACATTGTTATACAGGGGAATATTCAGTAAATAAGGATAAGGGGGGACCTACTGTCTTCCCCCCCGGCCCCCACCCCTGCACGGTGGGTGGGGGCCATAAATTTCAATGGAGGGGGACCTACTGTCCTCCCGCCCGCCCCCAACCGTGAGCGGTGGGTGGGGGTCATAAAAAATAATGAGGGGGGAACACCTACTGTATGATGTTGTATCGAAAATTTGTTCCGTTGTCACAAACCACTTTGCCGATCTCCACTTTTCCACCTGTGCGTTCAGGGCGGACAGGAGTGCTTGTGCAGTGTGACTCTCTGCTTTCAAGCAAGTCAAACCCAAGACGGCGTGATATTGCCGTATCCGGGATGTGGAATAGTACCTGGGGAGCTGGGGGGGTGCCGTTGATGTGGAGCAAGACGCAGCAGCAGAAGAGGACTCAGCCGAGGAGGTTATGGAAGAGGATGGAGTGGGAGGAGTAGAGGAGGTGGCAGCAGGACTGCCTGCAAGTCGTGGCGGTGTCACCAACTCCTCTGCAGAGCCATGCATTCCATGCTTGGCAGCAGTCAGCAGGTTTACCCAATGCGCAGTGTAGGTGATATACCTGCCCTGACCATGCTTTGCAGACCAGGTATCAATGGTCAGATGGACCCTCTCCCCAACACTGTGTGCCAGACATGCCATTACTTCCTTTTGCACAATCGAGTACAGGTTGGGGATTGCCTTTTGTGAAAAGAAATTTCGTCCGGGTACCTTCCACTGCGGTGTTCCAATAGCTACAAATGTTTTGAACGCCTCAGACTCCACCAGCTTGTATGGTAAAAGCTGGCGGGCTAATAGTACAGACCAGCCAGCTGTCAGACGCCGGGCAAGGGGGTGACTTTCTGACATTGGCTTCTTACTCTCAAACATGTCCTTGACAGACACCTGACTGTGGGCAGATGAGCAGGAACTGCTCAAGGCGAGAGACGGAGTGGCGGATGGTTGATAGGGGGCAAGGAGGACAGCAGTGGTTGATGTGGCTGAAGATGCTGGACCAGGAGGAGGATGGCGGCTTTGAGTTTGTGTACTGCTTGTACTCATGTGTTGATCCCATAGGCGTTTGTGATGTGCGATCATGTGCCTTCGCAAAGCAGTTGTACCTAGGTGGGTGTTGGACTTCCCTCAACTCAGTTTCTTTTGGCACAGGTTGCAAATGGCATCGCTGTTGTCAGAGGCAGACACACAAAAAAAATGCCACACTGCTGAGCTCTGCAATGACGGCATTCTGGTGGTGGACACAGCATGTTTTGATTGGCGTGCTGTCGGGCTGACCCTGGGTGCCGATGCATGCTGTCTGACTGTGCCACTAGCTCCTTGTGACGACCTCCCCCTGCTTCCAACTCGTCTCCTCCTCCTCTCTGTCTCCCCATCTGAACTTTCGCCCTGTTCTTGTTCTTGCCGAGCGGGCACCCACGTGACATCCATGGACGCATCGTCATCATCAACCGCTTCACTTGTATCTGACAACTCAGCAAAGGAAGCTGCAGCGGGTACAACATCATCATCATCACACCGTACATGTGTAATGCTGCCTGATTGAGACATATCCCTGTTATCTACATCCTGTCAATAATGGTTGCGCATCACTCATTTCTTCAAACGGATGTGTAATTAACTCCTCTGACATACCAAGTGAAGCGGCTGTGGTGCTAGTGGTGGTGGTGGCGGCAGGCGGGTGAGTGGTATCTTGAGAGGTGCCCGAAGCTAAGCTGGAGGAGAATGTTGCGTCAAGGTTCCGAGCGGAAGCTGTAGAAGATTGGGTGTCCTGTGCTAGCCAGTCAACTATGTCCTCAGAACTTTTCAAGTTCAGGGTACCTGGCCTCTGAAAACTGGGCATTATTCTAGGGCAAAAGGGAATCACAGCACCACGACCACGACGGTCCCTGCGAGGTGGCCTGCCTCTGCCTGTCATTTTTTTTTCGATTAGTGGTACTATGCGTGCACTTGTGAGGGTGCTGTTAATGTACTGGCCAGATATGAGTGGCACTATGAACTGGCAGAGGTTGGCAGAGTACACGCTGTAGGGCTGACACACCCGCTTTGAGACAATTAACTGCTATTCAATCTATAACAGTGAAAAAAGTTTTTTGTTTTTTCAATGCACGCTATTGTGACACCAGTGAGTGAGTGGTGGCACTGGGCACAGTATCCACTGTGAGCCTGACACAGACGCTGGCAGACAACTAACTGCTATTCAATCTATAACAGTGAAAAAGTTTTTTGTTTTTAAATGCAAGCTATTGTGACACCAGTGAGTGAGTGGTGGCACTGGGTACGGTATCCACTGTGAGCCTGACACACCCGCTTTGAGACAACCAACTGCTATTCAATCTATAAAAGTGAAAAAAGTTTTTGGTTTTTAAATGCAAGCTATTGTGACACCAGTGAGTGAGTGGTGGCACTGGGCACAGTATCCACTGTGAGCCTGACACAGACGCTGGCAGACAACTAACTGCTATTCAATCTATAACAGTGAAAAAAGTTATTTGGTTTTAAATGCAAGCTATTGTGACACCAGTGAGTGAGTGGTGGCACTGGGCACAGTATCCACTGTGAGCCTGACTCACCCGCTTTGAGACAATTAACTGCTATTCAATCTATAACAGTGAAAAAAGTTTTTTGGTTTTAAATGCAAGCTATTGTGAAACCAGTGAGTGAGTGGTGGCACTGGGCACAGTATCCACTGTGAGCCTGACACACCCGCTTTGAGACAACTAACTGCTATTCAATCTATAACAGTGAAAAAAGTTTTTTGTTTTTAAATGCAAGCTATTGTGACACCAGATATGAGTGGTGGCACTGACTGGGCAAATGGGCACAGTATCTACTGTGAGCCTGACACAGAAGCTGGCAGCAGTGGCAGACAACTAACTGCAATTACATTACACAGAAAAAAAAAGCAGACTGATGTTCTAGCCCTAAAAAGGGCTTTTTGGGGTGCTGTCCTTACAGTAGAGATCAGATGAGTCCTTCAGGACTGTAGTGGACACTGTATACCCTAACCTAGCTATGCATTTCCCTATCTAATCAACAGCAGCTACACTTTCCCTCCTCTCACTAAGCATGCAGCTTGAGAATGAATGTAAAATGGATGCCTTCCAGTAGGTGGGATGGTCTGCTAGGGAGGGTGTGCTGCTAATTGGCTGGAATGTGTCTGCTGACTGTGAGGTACAGGGTCAAAGTTTACTCAATGATGACGAATAGGGGGCGGATCGAACCGCGCATATGTACGCCCGCCGTGGCGAACGCGAACATGCTATGTTCACCAGGAACTATTCACCAGCGAACCGTTCGGTGCATCACTAGTTACCATATTATTGTCTAATCCTCATACCTAAGTGGGGACTCAATGTTAATTAAGTGGTCAGAATGTAGACTATGGGTTGCCCTCGGCTCTTCCATAATTTTTTTACAGCATGTCTATAAATTCTTTCAGTTTTGATTTTGTTTTTATTTGTTAATTTTTCAATTTCGGTTTGACTGGAATTCAGAATACATAGATTCAGACAATCCAAATTTGCGTTATTCACAAAATTCGGAAGCCCATTATTCCCTGTAGGTAAAGAATGAAGGTGGCAGTGCCAAAGTTACACAGTACCAATTTAGGGACTAATCTGCTAAACTGCTAAAAGATCAAAATTAAGAAAAAACATTTTCTTAATTTTAATCTTTCAGTTGTTTAGTAGACAACAGTCTGATCTGCTATCCTTTTGTCGGATTGCCATAAGGATACCAATTACCAACTTAGGGAGCTGTCTGCTAAACTGCGCTTAGTTTGCTATGCTTAAATAGGGCAATCCCATGACAAGGTACCAATTTATTGAGTTATCTGCTAAACTGCTGAAAACCTTTTTCCTAATTTTGCTCTTTCAGTTGTTTAGTAGAATAATTTGATACCTTTAATTATGGCAATCCCACATAAGTATCCCAATTTAGGAAGGTATCTGCTAAACATATAAGATATCAAAATTAAGATTAGTTTTTTTTTAAATTTTGCTATTTCAACTGTTTAGTAGATATCATTGACTCCTTAAAGGGACTCTATAGTCACTGAATATCAATTCGGACTAAACTGAATGCTCAAGTCTGGGGCTTGAGCCCAACTCAAAACCCGATGCAGCCCTATATTTGACCACTCATCATATCCTACCCTTAGAATTATCACTTAAAAAATGGATAAAAAATGGAAAGAACTGGAGGGGGGTATAAAATAGTCAAAGGAGAGTCAATAAGAGGGGAAATTGCAAGATGCTGTAGTGAATCAGATCAATAAGAAACAATCATGGCCAATCATGGTTGCAATGAATGGGAGATGGAAATGGGTAACATGATTTTTGACCCGTGCCAATTTCTTCAATGTTTCTAAAGTGCTTATATTTGTAGTGGCCCCTAAATGCTGGAAATGGAAGCTGGAACAGAGGAGGTTATCACCTGGACACTCATGCAGCACTTGAGGGAAGCCAGTCTTTCCTTGGCTATAAACCTATTTCACTTCTTAGCACCGCATCTCTTCAGCCTGGAAGTGATCTGGGACTAAGCTAAAATACACACAAAATAAGATGCAAATTTTTGCAAGCTCACATCCGCAAGCCTACAGCCCACTAAGCTCTCTGTATAATGATAACATTTGTATTGAATTTCTGGCACAGTACATGGCCTTGATTAAATATTTTTGAATATGTTTGCTGGCGGTTTCCTGGTGGGCTCCCCCTGTCTGGGGCCGCAGCGCTGGAAGAGTGGCTCTTGAGCTGCCCCCAGCACCGGGCCGATCCTCAGGGCGGCCGAAGGTGGGCGGGGCCGAGAGGATCCCTGTCACAGTATGGCAGGCGAGGCACCTTCTTACCTTGATGACAGGTGCCTGCTCTGCCATCAAATGCCGGTGCCCGGAGGAGAGGGGGATGGAGCAGGAAGGTGGCGAGCCTCTTCATGCAGCCTCTCACTCCTCCCTCGTGCGCCCTCTGTAATGCCGGGAGCCAGAATATGATGTCATTCCGGCCCCGGCATACTAAATGGTCTGTCAGTAAGTGTCTGTGTGTGTGTGTGTCTGTCAGTGAGTGAGTGTATGAACATCAGTGAGTGTCTGTGTGTGTGTGTGTGTGTTTGTGTGTGTGTGTCTGTCTGCCAATGACTGAGTGTATGTATGTAAGTGAGTAAGTGTGAGTGAGTGTATGTATGTCAATGAGTGTCTGTGTGTGTGTTTGTGTGGGTGTGTCTGTCTGTCAATGAGTGAGTGTATGTATGCCAGTGAGTGTGTGTCTGTCAGTGAGTGAGTGTGTGTGTGTCTGTCAGAGAGTGAGTACAGTATATACTCGAGTATAAGTCTAGTTTTTCAGCACATTTTTTGTGCTTAAAAACCCCCACTCGACTTATACTTGAGTCACTGTCTGTATTATGGCAACTTAGAGAGCCGCGGCCGTCAGAGCCATGGCAACGATCCGCGCGACAACCAGACCGCGAGACTTACAGTGGAGCTGACCGGAACGTAGGAGAAGGGAGCTGACAGGAGCAGGAAAGGTAAGTAAATGCCTCCTGCCGGCCTCCCACTTCACAGCCCATGCCACTGGACCACCAGGGATTAAGATAGCCCCCCTCCCTGACCAGTTAACAAGCATAATAATATTAAAATTAAAAAAAAATTAAAATAATAAAAATGACCTCCCCCCACCCAGTTCACACACACTACACAAACACATACTCTGCATTATATACACACTCTGCATTATATACACAGAGTGTGTGTATATAATGCAGAGTGTGTGTTTGTATGAGTGTGTATATAATGCAGAGCGTGTGTTTGTATGAGTGTGTATGTATATAATTATAAAAATCACAAAATTTCATAGCCCCAAGTTTTACCCTGGACTTATCCATGAGGCATAGCATATTTCACAATTGTTGGTCACAAAACTGCACTCGACTTATACATGAGATCGACTTATACACGAGTATATACGGTAAGTGTATGTCTGTCAGTGAGTGTGTGTGTGTGTGTGTCTGTCAGTGAGTGAGTGTATGTATGTCAGTGAGTGTCTGTCTGTGTGCGTCTGTCAGTGAGTGAGTGTATGTATGTCAGTGAGTGTCTGTGTGTGTTTGTGTGTGTGTCTGTCTGTCGATGTGTGAGTGTATGTATGTCAGTGAGTGTGTGTCTGTCAGTGAGTGAGTGTATGTATGTTAGTGAGTGTCTGTGTGTGTGTTTGTGTGAGTGTGTCTGTCTGTCAATGAGTGAGTGTATGTATGCCAGTGAGTGTGTGTCTGTCAGTGAGTGAGTGTGTGTGTGTCTGTCAGAGAGTGAGTGTGTATGTCTGTCTGTCAGGGAAAGTCTGCGTATTTGTCTGTCAGTGAGTGAGTGAGTGTATGTATGTCAGTGAGGGTCTGTGTCTGTCAGTGAGTGAGTGTATGTCTGTCAGTGAGTGTGTGTTTGTGTGTCTGTCAGTGAGTGAGTGTATGTCCATCAGTAAGTGTCTGACTGTGTGCGCGCATGTGTGTGTGTGTCTGTCAGTGAGTGAGTGTGTGTCAGTGAGTGTGTGTCTGTCAGTGAGTGTCTGTCAGTGAGTGAGTGTGTGTCTGTCAGTATCACGTATTCATCCGCTTATAAAAATGTGATTAATGGAATTAACTGTTCAGACAGGAAAAGTTGTTCCAAACAACATTGCTTTCCTGACAGGAAAAGTTGTGCCGAGTAGCAATCAAATTCACAGGAGGGTTTGTGCTGAGCAGCAATTATGCTAATGGGAACCTGGTAACTGCCTTTGGGGTCAAAGGCCGATTACAGCCTATCAGATCCAGAGGAGGGGTATTTAGACCCAGTTCTCATCCTGCTCAGTGCCGTGTCGTGGTTTCCCTTGTGGTTGTCCAAGAGCGCGTTATTGATTCTGGTTATTCTGGTAATTTGACTTTGACATTGATTTTGACTTCCCTGTTTTCTGGCATCCCTGACCCCTGACTTTTCCTTATTGCTGTGTCTCTTTCTGTGTCCCTTGACCAGGGCCGGACTGGCCCACCGGGATACCGGGAAATTTCCCGGTGGGTCGTCGGCACCTGGGGCCGGGCAGGCAGCGGCTCACCTGCGGCCGCAGAGGGAGCTCTTTCGTCACTGTGAGTGTATGTGTGTGTGTCTGTGTCATTTGTGTGTGTGTCTGTCATGGTGTGTGTGTGTCTGTGTCATTGTGTGTGTCTGTGTCATTGTGTGTGTCTGTCTGTGTCATTGTGAGTGTGTGTGTCTGTCTGTCATGGTGTGTGCGTCTGTGCCATGGTGTGTGTGTCTGTCTGTCATGGTGTCTGTGTCAGTCTGTCATGGTGTGTGCGTCTGTCTGTGTCATTGTGTGTGTCTGTCATGTAATGTGTGTCTGTGTCACGTTCTGTCTGTGTCATGGTGAGTGTGTGTGTCTCTCTGTGTCATGTAATGTGTGTCTGTCTGTGTCACGGTGTGTGTGTGTCTGTGTCACGGTATGTGTCTGTGTTGTGTGTGTGTCTGTGTGTGTCATGTAATGTGTGTCTGTGTCACGGTGTGTGTGTGTCTGTGTCACGGTCTGTCTGTGTTATGGTGTGTGTGTGTGTCAAGGTGTGTATATCTTTTTTAAGGTATGTGTCTGTCATGGTGTGTGTGTCTGCCATGGTATGTGTGTGTCTCTGTGTCATGGTGTGTGTGTGTGTCTCTGTCATGGTGTGTCTGTGTTTCTGTCTTTGTCACGGTGTGTGTGTGTCTGTGTAACGGTCTGTCTGTGTCATGGTGTGTGTCTGTCATGGTATGTGTGTGTATGTGTGTTTTTACTCACTTTTATTTTCCCCACGTCGTGCTGGTGTCCCCTCGACTGGCCCTGCCTCTACGGCTGAAATTATCAAGCTTGATGATCTCAGCCAATCCGCACTGACACAGGAAGCACCTCTAGTGACCGTCTGAGTGTCTGTCACTAGGAAGCAATGTAAACACTGCATTTTCTCTTAAAAGTCAGTGTTTACATTGAAAAGCCTGCAGGGACAGGCTATAGACACCAGAGCCACTACATTAAGCTGTGTGTGTGTGCGCACATGCTAGTGAGTGAGCTTGCTTGTGTGAGTGTGTGTGTGTGTGTGTGCCTGCTACTGAGTGAGCTTGTGTTTATGTCAATGACCTTATGTATATCAGTGAGATTGTTTGTCTGTGAGGCTGCGTATCAATCAGCTTGTGTCAGTGAGATTGTCTGTGTCTGCATGTGAGTATGCTTACTGTATAATTAAAAATTTTACTCTGAAAGGACCAATATTTTATATATATCAATCATCTAGGGTGGCAAGACATAGCCTTACATATTACATATGACAATATATGGAGCAATGATTTATGGGGCTGGCATAGATTTTTTTTTCCAGGGCTGCTTTGGAATCCCCAGTCCGGCCCTGCCCTTGACCTCGGCTATTCCTGACTATTCTTTGGTACATTAGTCCGGCCATTCTAAGGTCCGGTATATGTTATCTATCAGTCCTCTGTGTTACACAATTCTACATGCTGGATCATACTGTAATCCTGACAGTCAGTGAGTGAGTGTGTCTGTGTGTCTGTCAGTGAGTGTCTGTTTCTGTCAGTGAGTGAGTGTTTGTGTGTCTGTCAGTGAGTGAATGTATGTCTATCAGTAAGTGTCTGTCTATGTGTGTGTGTGTGTGTGTCTGTCAGTGAGTGAGTGCATGTTTGTCAGTAAGTGTCTGTGTCTGTCAGTGAGTGAGTGTGTGTCTGCCAGTGTATGACTGTCAGTGAGTTAGTGACATGAGGGGGCGGCAAAATGGATCTTTGCCTAGGGCGGCAGAAATCCTTGCACCGGCCCTGATTATAATTATTCTAACTAGAAAACCATTCTAAATGATTTATTTGCAAACGTTCCCCTAGATTTTAATGGGAACTTCTATAGATAAATCATATGAAATGCTATTTTTTTTCCGACAGATTTTGATCATTTGAAAAGCTTATTCATAAATATTAACTTTAAGCCCTTGTGTATTAAGGTTCTTGGAAAAGTAGGAAGAAAACAGATGTGCTTCATCAATAATAGGATTGTATAAGAGATTACATTTAAAATACATTTTTTACATCTCAGGTGCACAATGAACAGTACATTCTCTAAAGAAACATGCACATAGCTGTTGTAGCCAAGCAATATATATGCATATAATAAAAATAATAGTAATGACACTAAGAAAGAATTAACAGTGCCATTTATCTGGAAACGTTATTATTGCCATTAAAGGTGTTCTTTAGGTTTTTATATAAATAAAAGTAGGATGTCATAGAAATAAAGCAAACCAAGAATGTTTAGCAATTTTTCTCTTTTCAGAATGTATATTTGCATTATTAAAAGCTACTAAATGTATTTTCAACCAATATTGGGAATTATTCTAGCCTTGGTGAATGAATAATCTAAATTTTATTAAAGACAGGAGGCTTCATATTTGATTTACCTTCTTTATTGAAATCTCCTGCAACAAAGACATTCTTAACATATCATGTAAAAAACAACCAATCAGCAAAAAGACAGGCATGTAATACTCTCAGCATGACCCTCCCACTTCCACTTTTTTTGATGAGGTCGAGCAGGAGAACAGTAGTGTAGGAGATTCCCAAAAGAGTAGAACAGCAAACTCAACGCAACCAAACGAAAACCAACGTGAACCGAAGAAATCTGGATCTGGAAAACTGAAAAAGAGAGCAAACTCTGTGAAAGTAAAATGTAACCGCAGAACGTCATACATGACATCAATTATGTAATTGCTATTAAAGGAATATTGGCTACTTTTACTTTTGTGCCATATATTTCCTTTTTATATTTTTTATTTTACCTTTATTTTATCTACCTGGCCTCTTGTCTTCAACTCCAAAGGAAACCTCACTAAAGAATCCCAGATGAGGATTATACCACCTAAGCCCTACAATTAGCAGTTTGTAGCACTCAATGAAATGTGAGTAAAATATCTTTTATATATTTTATATTTTATTGGTGTTATACAGAGAGCACTATTGTCCCCTATTTTTTCTTTTTTGGTTACTACATCTCTGAATTATCTGAGTGTTGCCACTGATATCCTTCCAGTGGGGGATCAACACCAGTGAACGCAAATTATACGGATGTGGATATGGATCCAAAGTCGTCTCTGACTCCCTTATCTCTACAAGAAAGAATTCCCAAAGGTATTGACTGTTGTACCACCTGCACACCAAAGTTTGAACTTAATCTTTATTTTATAGAGTTCCACTGTTTTAGTTTTGGACTTGTTTTTATTTTTTTGACTTTTTTCTACTACTTTTTTGTTTTATACAACTATTTAATACTTTTTAGGTGCAACCTATCCCTGTTTTTCGTTTGCTTATAACATCAATAATACCCATTAAATCAATGACAAATACATAATTTAAACAAGACAATAAATTCCCTTGAGACTAAGAAAAAAACGGGATGGGGATAAACAGAACAAACAGGGGAGGAAAATATTAACTTCCTGTCTTTAATAAAATTTAGATTATTCATTCACCAAGACTAGAATAATCCCCAATTTTACAGCAAGACAGGAGGCTAAATATTTGCATTTTTAATACCCTGAAATAAAAGCGAACAAAGCTTGCGAATTAGGCCAAAATAATCTCCAACAAGGAACCACCCGAATCCAAGGCAGCTGATGCTATGGCACCCCAAAACAAATGAGCACAGAAGGACCTCTCCACACCAGCTGAAGCTAAGAGCTATTTCACCCGACGAACAACCGTAGGGCCAGAGATCAATTGAAAAGGACGAACATAAGAAATCAACATTTGACCTCGTGGAGAGCAGCAAAGAGATGACGTCATGGCGATATAACAGTGAAGACAGTGAGGTACGCAAAGATGTGGTCTATATGGAAAGTAAGGATACAAAAACGACGTTGAGTTAGATTTTGCACTACATGTCAAAGAAAACGAGACACTTTCAGGAAAGAAGGAAATAGAATCCATTTTAAAAGCCTAATATCCAATACAGAATGAAAGGATGCCAGGCAAAGTAAAAGAGACAACTTTGCCGAAAGCTGGCATAGAGTCAAATCATTGTCATACAGCCTGTCTTCTACAAAGTGAAGAACCATGGAGACCTCCTATAATGAAAAATAATGCGAAGAGGGGGGCTGCATAATTTGGATACCCCAAAGAAAAAAACAGACTTTGGGGTCCTTCCCCACACACAAGAACACTGAATGGGAATATGTGCTGCTGAAATGGCAGATTGTAAAATGTTAATCATCCTGTAGGACTTGCTTTGGGAGAACAAAGAATATAAAAAAAACAGGATGGCCACCACAGGGGCCACAAAGGAAGCCAAATGTCTCTCCAAACACTAGCTATGCCAAGCTCGCCAGGCGTGAAGGTAAGATTTTCTTGTACCCAGTGCCCAGGAGTCCCATAGGAATTCTCAAGCCATCTGCACTAGGTCCAACACATCCCAGGAAGCACTGAACCTCTCCAGGCCGCATATTGCAATATCAGTGGATGTGAATTCCCCTCCAGATCCCATAGAAGGAACCAAGAAACAGGGAGGAGTAGAGGATTGTTACAAGACAATGCGAGATGTAGAGGGAACCTGTCCAGGCCACATATTGCAATATCAGTGGATGTGAATTCCCCTCCAGATCCCATAGAAGGAACCAAGAAACAGGGAGGAGTAGAGGATTGTTACAAGATGATGCGAGATGTAGAGGGAACCATGGCTGACTCATCCTGAGCGGTGTGACCAGCAGAATCGACACCCTTAGATGATTGAGGTGGTAAAAGGTTCAAACATGGAGAAAGGTGGCAATGCATATGCCCCAAAAGGAGGCCAAGACATGTCCACAGTCAGGCTGAGAGTATCTGGGAGCCAGCTGAAGTCAGTCTGATCGTCCGCCCTGGACGCAAACACGTCCAGATCGAAAGGTCACTGAAGTTTGTCCAGCATGGGAAAAACAGATGGGTGAAGCTTCCAAGTAAGAACCAGTCCACCACAAGATTGTCCTGACCCAGTAGATATTCCACCCTGCGTAAAAGATGTTTGTCCAGGCAATATTGGTAGAGATTCCGAGTGAGGTCCGACAAGAGCTTGAAGTGGAAGCCTCCCCAGAGATTTATGTAGCGGACTTTGGACATGTGGTCCATGTGAAAAAGCAGATAGCAGTGACTGTTGTCCTTTGTGTAGCTGTAACTGCCAAAGCCCACAATCAACTCCAGTATATTTATGTGCAGACCATTCTCGTCCGGAATCTAAAGAGCCCCTATTGCTGTTCCATTGCAAGTGGCACCCCAGACTAGATTGTTGGCATCTGATTCCACATTGATGTCCTGGGTCATACCGAAGATTGCCTTTACATTCCAGACTTGAGGTGGACTTCATTTGGGAGACATTTAATCTGGTCGTATGAAGCCGAGGACTTTAGATGATGCACGTTCAAGCACTGCATGGCCCGATAATGTGCCATCAGCAGAATGTCATTCAGGTAGGCAACCAATCTGATCCCCCTGGCTCTCAGAGCCGCTATGACTGGCTTTAACAGCTTGGTGAAACACCAGGGAGCTGAACTGAGGCCAAATGGGAGCCAGGGGAACTGCCAAATGTAACCCTGTCACAGAAACTGTAGGAAGCACCTGTTGTTCCAATGAATCAGCACAGTAAGATAAGTGACCTTCAAATCCAGGCGCGAGAACCAATTGCCCTTGCAAAGTAAGTCTCTGAGGAGATGGATACCTTCCATCTTGAAGTGGTGATACAACATATAAATGGTGAGAGTGCGTAGATTTATCACAGGATGGAAGTCCCTCGTCTACTTCCTGACAAGAAATATGTTGCTCAAGAAAGACCATTCTATCGCCTCCTTTCCCTGAAGGGTGACCAATTCTGTATGAATCAATGCAGTCAACTCCTTGTCCATCCGACTGTGAAGAGCATGATCCCGCAGTAGGTATCTGTGGCAAAGAGTGAATGACTCTTCCCTGATGCAGGCTTAGCCTGGAAAAAGGATGCACCACAGTCTCTGTAGGAACCTCGTGGGAAAAGCGAGTGGTGTTGATAGTGGTTGGATCCTGAAGAGAAGGTCTCCAAGAGATGGGGCCTCGTGCCCAAGAAGGCAGCACTGCTGGTGGTGTGAGCCTGCTGCCAACCAACCCTGCAGCAAAAGTGGTCTTTTGACTTGAAGACGTTTTCGAGGGATTGTTAACATAAATGGAGAAATGCCTATGCAGCTTCTTCATAAATACGTCCCTGAAGAGGAGGCCTTTGGTATCTGTTCCCAACTCCCTCGGTGCCAAATCTGCCAGTTTGCAGTCCAGCAGTCTACTTTGCTTTGTTTGGTGGATAATGCTGTGTTGGCATTGTCCAGTAGAAAAATGGCCCATTGCTGCCACTCTTGGAGGAGGTCAACTGGAGTCCCACTGTCCCACTATTCAGTGCCTCATTTCCCATAAGGAATATATGCATCAGTGGGCAGCTGACATCAAGCAATTTGTCCCGAGTCAACAGGAGCTCTTTTCAAGGCCTTTATGGGAACCTTTGCCTGACCTGGTCATAAAGGTGGCAAACACCAGATCGAAGTTGGGGTGAGGGCTACCTTGTCCGGTAGCATAGGCCTAGGGCACTCAGCCCAAAGCTTAGACCTGACATCCTTGTCCAGAGGGTGACAATGCTAGTACCTGAGAAACTACGGTTAGGTGCCTACTATGAAGAATGTGGCTGCTTCAGGCATTGCGAGACGAAGATTGGTGTGCCCGACGGGTACAGCATTTCCTCCAGTCCATCTGTGGAAGCAGCTAGAGCAGTGGATGAGTCCCAAGGAGATTCACCAATTACTGTCTCCTTTACCTAATGGGAATTTGTCAGTTGAGGAGTTTCCTATCACCTGTCAAATCAGCGCCTGATCTGCCCCCATAATACTCATCCATTATGTTGTAATTATGGGCCCCCAAGAAGGCATTCTCATCCATGTGGCCGGCAGACACAGAGTCCAATCTAGCCAATTTGGAATGCACCTTCCCCTTGTTAGTGGGGGCGCTCTGGCCTTACCAAGGCAGCTTAAAAGTGGAGGTGGAGCCCATCACCAAGACATGGAGAGATCCACCTGAGTCGACCTTCTGGGGCCAGAAGTGCAAGGAGTAGTGTGTGGGAGCAGAGGGATATCTTTCACCTTGGAGAGTGGCATGGGCTTTAGGAAAAGAGTCCACAGGAGCTAGTGTGCACTCTTCTATTGCTGCTTCTTTTCCACCTTGACCATGTCTATCTACTTTTGAATTGCCTCATCCAGTGTCCACATTTGTAACATCACCTGCTTCCAGGACCTGCTTCCAAGTATCTCACCCACTGTCGTTATTTGTCCCACTATTCACCACCCAATCCAAAACTACCACTACTCTTTCTATTAACCGTGCATTACTCAACTAAGCGCTAGTGAGGTGGCTCAGGCAAATAAAAACAAAAATTAAAAAATAAATTACCCTTTGCCTAGCTATTGCCAGTGTCACTTACCCCAACTATTGACCAATTGTAGAATTTTTTTTTACAAATTTTCTGATGTATTATTTTTTTTTATTTCTAGCTAGAGACTGATTATTTGATTTGCAATGTGCTTCAGTGACATAGTTTGTGCTTTGCAGACTGCAAGCTTCTTCCCTCAGTAATGTACAGTGTGTGACAGATTACTGAACAAGTGAACCCTGCCTGCACTGAGCATGAATGGTATATTTTTTCTTTTAAATTCTTTGTAGAAAAAAAAAGTATTTTCAGATGCTTTTTATTTTATTAGTTTCATATTGCCTGGCAGAGACTTGCGCTGCGGCTGCTGCTTCTTTCTCTTGGGATGCAGTAAAGAGAAAGTAATTTTCTCTGTTCACAGTTTTTTTCACTCTAAAGGTAAGTTGGCATGGGCAATTGATTAGCCTCACTTACCCTTTCTACCCTTAGAAGAACAAAGCTTTTCCACAGATATGTCTGTAATTGTTTAACTTGTCATATTTCACTGTGTTTGGTATGTAGCTTAATGTACAATGTAAAGTTGATTCTAGGATGTAGAATTTAAAGTTTAATCAAGATACCAGGGGATTAAAAAAAAAAAAAAAAAAGCTAGCTATGTTTTTAGTTTGGCTTTTTTGGCCTAATAGTTTTAAATCCCCTTAGTTTTTTTAATTTACAAAAAAGGTTTTTAAAATTAATTTTATATGTGGCATTAAATCTTAATTTTATATATTGCACACCATGTTTAGAATGTTTTGTCTCCTGCTCTGCTAATTACCTGCAACAGCTTCCTGTGTTTGATCAACGTTTTATCAAACATCAGGATGGAAAGAATTCTAAAATGAACACACTGTGCTGTAAGATTTGTTTGAAAATAAAACATTTAATTAATGGTGGCAGTTTGAAGCAGAGCCAGGGGAGGTGTGTGCATAAAAAGAAACAAATGTGATTTAACTCCTAAATGGCAGATAATTGAGCAGTGAGATTGCAGGGGCATGAGCTATACACCAAAACTGCTTCATGTGGCTAAAGGTATTTTGGTGCACAAATTGTCATTTTAAGGAAGAGTTGACTTAAATTGAAGCTAATGCTATATTTTTCCACATGATTAAATATATTAGAGTGAATCATGTTTTTGTTGTCTAGAGTATGACCTAAGTAGAAGAAAGAAAACACTTTTGTACACTTAAGAACACTGTGACCTTGAACAGATAGATGAGAGCTCTTATATGTTTCTACAGAGTCTGAATGCTGCTCCGGAGAGTTTAACATTTTCCATTTTCCAATTCTTTATTCTCTGGCGTATTAACTGCCTATCAGTTCACCTTTGTAACAAAAGTATTCATTCTAATGTACCTTTTTAATAAACCAATAATTAAAATATATATATATACATATATATATATATATATATTTTAATTTAAAAAAAAAATCAAAATAAACGTTCTACTAAAGGGAAGTTTTGTTTCTGTATTTAAAGATTTTGTTTTTAACTCTAAGATGATGCAGGGATTAATAAAATAAGGGGAATGTATTTAAATATATTTAAAGGGGCACTCCTGGATGGAGTTTACTTCCTGACTCTTTTGCGTTACATAGATAAAGCAGGAGGCAGACATTCTTGATATGTTCAGTAAAATGCTTTTAATATACTGCTAGAAAAATTTGCAGGGTCCTTATAGGTATGTGAAAGGACCCTGAACCCATTACTAGCAATACATTGAAAACATTTTACTGAAAATATTTCTATTTGTTCTGTGACATTTGCTGTATGTGAGTAATGTTGTATTTTCTCTTTACACCAATATTTCAGACCCTGTGTGAAATATCGCATGATAAAAGATAAAGTATATTGTTCATTCCCCACATATTTTCTTTCCATAAACATTTCTATAAAGGCAAAAAGAAAAAGAAAAGTTGTGTGAATTGATTTAATTTTATTTTTCTCATTTGTGTGAAAAGTAGGGTTGTCACCTTTATGGGAAAACATACTGTCCATGCTAATTTGCATAATTTATTATATATGACTCAAGGGCCCCACAGCCATAGGGGCCGACATTGGCTTGCCAACTTTTCAGAATATTATCCTTGGAGATTTATTCAGAACCTAGTAACCCTCTTTATTAAAATGTTTAAGTGGACTAATCACTTCAGTGTCAGCTGTTATCTGTACGTGTGATCATGATGTTTCTAATTCATATCTTGACCTTGACGAAAACAAGGTTCACGTACTAATTGTACACAAGCAAGATAAAATCAACACATCATTTTTTTGAAGCCATGAAGCTATAATACAGTATGTCCGTTGCCTCACCTCTGCTACCTACTTAACATTTGTGTAGATTAATCTCTGCTGTATAACATTTTTTTTTAATGTTTAAACGCTGATTTTGTTGGAGGTACCAATAAAAGTAAGCTTACATTTATTGATAAATTACAATTTTATTCCTGTGAGTGGTTGTGTAAGTAGGGTCCCAGTGCACTGCCTTGCCCATGGGCCTATATTGCTGCTAAGACAGCACTGTCTGAAGTATACGCAAGCAGACTAAAAATTTGCAAAGGCTAAATATAGGAAATCTGCAGCTGTGCAGAAACAAAAATATCTCCTATCTGTGTCCCTCCACCAGTCCAAACCCCATCTGTGTCTCTCCACCTGTTAACCCCCCATGATCTGTGTCTCTCTCCACCTGTTAACCTCCGTCGATATCTCTGCCTGTTAACCCCTATCTGTATCTCTCCTCCTGTTAACCCCCCCACGATCTGTGTCTTTCCTCCTGTTAACCCCCCATGATCTGTGTCTCTCTCCACCTGTTAACCTCCATCTATATCTCCTCCTGTTAACCCCTATCTGTGTCTCTCCTCCTGTTAACCCCCCACGATCTGTGTCTCTCTCCACCTGGTAACCTCCATCTATATCTCCTCCTGTTAACCCCTATCTGTGTCTCTCCTCCTGTTAACCCCCCCACGATCTGTGTCTCTCCTCCTGTTAACCCCACATGATCTGTGTCTCTCTCCACCTGTTAACCTCCATCTATATCTCCTCCTGTTAACCCCCATGATCTGTCTCTCTCCACCTTTTAACTCCCATGTTCTGTGTCTCTCTCTTCCTGTTAACCCCCACGATCTGTGCCTCTCTCCACCTGTTAGACCACATGATCTGTGTCTCTCTCCTCCTGTTAACACCCATCTGTGTCTCTACTCTTGTTAACTACCATCTGTTTTGCTCTCTACCTGTTAATCCCATCTGTTTTTCTCTCCACTTGTTAACCCCCATGATCTGTGTCTATCTCCATCTGTCTCTCCTCTTGTTAACCCTCATGATTTGTGCCTCTCACCACCTGTTAACTCCCACCTGTGTCTCTCCTTGTCTCCCACAGTGTCACTTCTTGCAGCCTGTCCACCCACTGATCTCCCCCATCCCCCACTTACCTGATCTGGAGTGTGCTGCAAGCTGGGTGCTGCTGGGTGAGGTTACTGTGCTCTGTGCTAATTCCCCATGGATTAAGTCATTAGAGAGAAGCAGGGAGATGATGTAACTGCCTATCCCTGCCTCTCTACACACATAGCATCCCCTAGCGGCAGGCGTTGGTTTGCAGTCTAATCTCAGTCATAGAGAAAAATACCAGCTTTTGTATTGCCGATGATTTCGCAACACCAGCACCAGCCAGACAGCCTCAAATACAGACTGTGCCGTTAAAATACCGGCCAGTTGGCAAGCCTAGTGAAAAGTAGTCTATATAGAAAAATTGCTGTATCGTGTGCTCTTTATACATTCCTTGTTTTAAGTACGTTTTCTGCTTATATTTTATTCAAAGAGAGCTTGATAGTGAAGGGGATAATCTGTGTTTTTTTTGTTTTATTACATAAGAGGTTCATTTCCAACCCATACATTTCTCAGTAGAAGTTTGACAATAGGACTACAAATTGTATATGTTCTTGCTATGCATCCTTTCTGGATTACACAGTTATGGCATAGATTTGGAGAAAAATGGGAAATCCTATAGGTTTGGGGGCATGGACAAACCCAAATTTATATGGTTAAAATAAGGAAAATTGAAAGCAAATTATGGGAAATATTGTCCACTAAGACCTGGGGAGCAATAGCTGCACAGCCTTCGGTTGCCATCTTCGATTACAGTGAATTAATGCATTGACAAAGCTCCCAGTTCAGCAGTGGAACACTTCTTATTGAGTCCTCTTAGAGGTACGGTTGTCCACCTGATAATAGACGTAAGACAATTCACTTATTCTATGCTAGAGAAGTGGAAGTACTGGGAAGCAGGGTTGGCCCGTCCATAGGATGGATGTTAAGACACCTCCAGTGTCTTTAGGCAAAAACCGCCGTTTAGTAGACCTTCCCCGTCTGCAATATCAGTAACTCCGTTCGCCTAACCTGTAGTGCACGAACCAAATGCAGGGGAAGCGGCAATCTCCCGACCGGGATCCGTGAACGGCTCCAAACTCCCGAACGGCAATACACGAACTGCTGCTAGCCGCCGAACAATAACATCCACCAAGCGGCTTTCGTTTCCATCCAGCAGTCTCTAAACGTGAAGAAGAAATCCCCCCAATAACGAGACAGAAGCTCCGCATTGAGGGTCAAACACGATCTGGCTTTACTGTGGGCTACCTGCCCGTATTTATGCAGGTCTCCCACTTGGTGGACACTCCCCTAGGGGACCAAATGGGAGACTTAAATGACAGACAGATATGGGGACATTCCAGACACATAGACACAGTTTTTACCCACAATGCACTATGATTCCCTCCCCTCTGCCCTGGAGATAATTACCAAGTAACTCAATTATCTCCAGGACAAAGCCAGTTGCCATTTTAAACATAAAACCCAAAAAGACATAAAAATACATAATTTTACAATAACCGAACATTCTGCATTCGTGTCACATATCCCCAGATAGCCTGGATCTGAGTGCATATTATTAGCGAATAGCGCTCAGATCCCATACACATAGTTCAATCGCCATGGAGTCAAAGTTCTTACAGTCTTTCGGTATACGAATGACTCCATGGGAAGGCTATCTGGGTTAAGTCCTTTCGTATGCTTCCCAAACTCCCGAACGGCCAGTATTCGTATGCTTTTGTGGAGGCAGCCAGGCGTTCCGTTGTTTCAGCGGTGTTCGGCAGAAAAAGTGTCCGTTTTTAGTTCCATGAAAATAGAGCCAAACACCGCTGGGCTTTCGCATGGTTTTAAAATGGCCACTGCCTCGTGGTCGACATACGAATGACGACCACCCTGAATTCGTGTAATTGAGAAGTGTCTGCGGTTAACCACAACGTTCTAATTGGGATCAATAGGTTAACCAGCAGCACACTTCTCTCCTGGGTGGCCGTCCGTTCGGCTAGTTTGTTCGGGAAAAAACAGTCATTCGAATGGCTGGGCTATAGAAAACAGCCATTCATACGAACAGGATAAAACAGACGAATACACCTAAAATAAGCGGACAGATGGTTCTGTCACACGGCTCCCTTCTTGTGGGACACTCCGGCAAACCCGGCTTGACCCTGTGGCGGGTCAACTTGGGGATGACCGGACTAAGAGGTGGTGGAGACGTCTGTTTGCCTAGATAACCCATCTGCATTCCCGTTCAGCTTACCGGGTCTGTAGCTGATGGTAAAATTGTAGGGCTGTAATGCCAAGCTCCATCTCAGTAGTCTCCCATTGTCTCCTGAGACCTGGTTAAGCCAAACGAGGGGGTTATGGTCAGTCACCAGGGAAAACTCTTGCCCATACAAGTAGGGACTTAACTTTTTCAATGCCCAGACTAAAGCCAAGCACTCCTTCTTCACTGCCGCATAACTCACTTCTCTAGGTAACAACTTTCTGCTGAGATATGCGACAGGGTGCTCTCCTCCATCTTCCCTGACTTGGCTCAGCACAGCCCCCAGTCCATACTTGGAAGCATCTGTATGGACGAGAAAACGTTTGTTAGGGACTGGGGCAGCCAAGACAGGGGCATTCACAAGGGCCTGTTTCAGTGTCTGGAACGCAGCTTCACAAGCCGGAGACCACAGGACCTGCTTAGGCAAGTTCTTCTTTGTCAGGTCTGTCAGGGGCTTAGCAATAGTGCTGTAGTCAGGGACAAAACGTCTGTAGTATCCTGCCGTCCCCAAAAAGGCCAGTACCTGGGTCTTAGTGGTAGGTGTGGGCCAGTTAGCCGCTGCCTCTACCTTGGCTGGCTCTGGTCTCTGGCTCCCACACCCCACTCTGTGACCCAGGTACTGTACTTCAGCCATACCTAGATGGCACTTCTCTGGCTTCAATGTCAGGCCAACGGCCCGAATTTTATCCAGTACCACCCCTACATGAACCAGGTGTTCCTCCCAGGACCCACTGTAGATCACAATGTCGTCCAAGTATGCACAGGCAAATTCTTGGGGGGGAACAGCCTGGTGTGTGAAGTACCACAAACGGATATTTTCTACGCTTTTAGTCTGAGCCAGCTTATTTTAAGTGGCTCATGACCATGTGAGTGAAACCTTATTTGTCTTTTAAATTTTAAGGTTTTTTACGTTATTACCCTATGTGTGTTTTTTCCTGTTTTTACATATTTTATACAGGAATTAATTAAATACGGAGTATATCTTTCAACTAAGGGTAATTATAAGTGTTGTTTGGAGTGTGCCCTCACCTATTTCTTATTGTATACTGTTTATTTGTATGTGTTTTGAGTGACACACATATGGTGATAGGAGCACCTCTCTTTGTTCTGGATATTTTATTAATTTAGCCTTACACTTTTATTCACTTTAAAATTCTTGGAAGCCATCCAGGAGTCTATCCACCATCCGTTGAAAGGTAGCCGGTGCATTTTTCATCCCAAAAGGCATGACCTTAAATTGGTACAGGCCAAATGGGGTGACAAATGCCGACTTGGGGATAGCATCCTCGGCCAGGGGGATCTGCCAGTAGCCCTTGCACAGGTCTATGGTGGTCAGATAGCGCCCCCTGGCAATACGATCCAGTAATTCGTCTACCCGGGGCATTGGGTAGGCGTCAGTGGTGGTCCGCTTGTTGAGCCGCCTGTAGTCCACACAGAACCGGGTGGTCCCATCTTTCTTGGGTACCAGGACTACAGGCGAGGCCCAAGGGCTGTCGCAGTGCTCAATGACCCCAAGTTGGGTCATCTCCTGTATCTCCTTCCGCATTCCTTCCCGGACTGCTTCAGGGATACGATAGGGGGGCTGTCGTAAGTGGGTCTGTCCTTATGTACAGCTAGGGTGGTATAACCTGGCTCCTGGGAGAACATCGCCTGCTTCTCCCACAACAACTGCTGTGCCTGTACCCTTTCTGTGGGGTTCAACCTGTCCCCTAGCTGTACAAGGGTAGTAAGGTCAGTCTGGGAATCCCTTTCTAACAAATCTGGAAGGGGTAGATTCTCAGAATCGTCTGCAGCTGGGGCACATACGGCTGCAATATTCTCAGGCCTCTCCTGGTACTCTTTCAGCATGTTCACATGAAAGGATCGCTGGACCCTCTCATCTGCACAGCTGGCTATCAAGTAAGTAGTATCGCAGATCTGCGCTACTACCTTGTACGGGCCCTGCCAAGATGCTTGCATCTTGTTGGCCTTCACAGGTTTGAGCACCAATACCTTTTGCCCAACCTGGAAGATCCGCTGTCGGGCACCCTGATCGTACCATCTGTTCTGTCTCCCCTGAGCCGCCTGGAGATTTTCCCTTACCATCAGAGACAGTTTCTCCATGCGGTCCCGGAGTTCCAGAACATATGGCACGATGGGGGTCCCCTCTTGCTCTGTCTCCCCCTCCCAGTGGCCCTGAATGAGATCTAGGGGTCCGCGGACCCTTCTCCCATACAGCAACTCAAAGGGGGAGAACCCAGTAGATTCCTGGGGCACCTCTCTGTAAGAAAACAACAGATGAGGCAGGAACCTCTCCCAGTCTCTGCAAGTGTCTGTAAAGGTCCTCAGCATCTGTTTGAGGGTACCGTTAAAACGCTCGCAGAGACCATTAGTCTGTGGGTGGTAGGGTGAGCTCAGTAACGGCTTAATGCCACACACCTTCCACAGCTGCTAGGTGAGCACAGCAGTGAATTGAGTTCCCTGGTCGGAGAGAATCTCCTTAGGGAACCCGACCCTAGTAAAAATTCTAACCAGGGCATCAGCAACCGTCTCTGCCTCTATATTAGACAGCGCTACTGCCTCTGGATAGCGAGTGGCATAGTCCACCACGGTAAGAACGTATTTCTTACCTGATGGACTAGCCCTGGCCAGTGGACCCACAATGTCAACAGCTATGCGGGCAAAGGGCTCCCCTATAATAGGCATCAATAATAGCCTAGCCTTAGGGTGGTCCCCCCGCTTTCCTACCCGTTGACATGTGTCACACGTACTGCAATACATCCGCACAGCCTGGTTAAAGTTTGGCCAAAAGAAATTCTGTGAGATCCTATACATCCAACACTACACACACTACATGCACTACACATACACTACCTCATACACAGACACTACATCCACTACACACGCCCTACATACACTACACACACTGCATCCACTACACAAACACTGACACTTCATCCACTACACACACTGCCTCCACTTTACACACACACAGACAATGTATTTAAAACACACACTGCACATAATACACACTGCATACAATAACAGACACAGCATCCACGACACTCAGACGCAGCATCCACGACACAAAGACACTGAATCCACTAAATTCACACACACATACAATGCATTCACTACACACACTGCATAACATAATGGATGTTGGCGTGCCTTTAGTGTGGGAGAGGTGAAGGGGGCAGCATTTCATCCTTGGACCCAGGCAGCACAATGTCTTGGGCCAGCCCTGCTGGGAAGTAATACAAATGCTTTTTGTACACATACAGAAAGAGCTTTTTTGATACTTTCCTTTAAATAAATGCAATATGAAATAATGCTTATTAGATAATCTCAGGTTATACATTGTAACCACACAGGTTAATGCCCTGATGACTATGTGATGTTTGTACCTATATTGACTGGAAAAAGGGAACTACATCAAAAACTCTTTCATTTCTGTGTGCAAAAACAAATAAACTATGGGATATTTACAGTCTAAACTGTTTTCTGCAATAAAACCGCTTACCGAACAATATCGTAACTGGCGCAGTTTTAAAATAGGATAATTTATTTCACGTGTTTACTTAACCTAACAGAGCTAATCTGTTGTGTATGATCATTAATTCTCTCTGAGCTGACATAGCAATATTATATTAATATCCTTCACTATGTTATAGTACTGCAGTGTATTGATTGAAATAATTTATGCCTTTTCAGTTTCTGACATCAAAAAATATGTGTTTAACGGTCATGAAGCTGACAGCCAAAACAAAACCACTCAGCCAAATGTATCTAGTTTTTTTTGACTGATTGCAATTTTTCTTTCCTTTACTAATTTTTCAGTCAACTATAATATGTAATAAATGAATCAAATGTTGTCAAATGAGCTTGTCTGTGTTGTTTCCACTACATGAAAACGAGACTGCAATAGAGTTAGCAATCTGATCTCAGCATATAGTGTTCCTAAATAGACAAAAATGCAGAAGATTTGGTAATTTTTTCCATTCTCTGTCAATGGGGTTAATTTGCCTCCCCACCCTAAAAAAAACAAAAAAACTAACTTTACTGGTGTTGCATTAAAGTTACACCAAAACGTAATTTGCAAGTTGGGTTATTTGTGTTAAAAAATGCTCTGCATTAATATGAAAATTCCTTATAAATAAATAAATCTGAGAAACGGTGAAACTACTTTCCAGTAACCTGGAAGAATAAGTGACTAACATGCAAAAATTTGATAGATTTCTAGTAAAAATTATGTGTTTCTTCAGAACATGTGCAAAGTTAAAGAACTCGCTGTAGTGTTTATGATGCCAGCAGTGCCCTGTCTCCCTCCCAGCGTAAGTAGAATGGTTTGACTGCATCACTGGCGTCCATTGGGTGTCTGTTGCCACCTTGCCTGGAGCTAGAAGCACTTTCAAGATTCTTATAATAGTTCCATGGACCTACATTTGGACGCTCAGGGCCCACTCTGTGCCTGAGAATGTTATATGAGTGCTCCCAGCTGAGTGCAGCCCTACCTCACCTGGCTTAGTTCAGTGCAGGAGATTCTGGTTGGAAGCCCAGTGATGCCCAAGCATGTTTTCAAACTTTTCTTAAACTGTTTGACTACTTAAACTAAGAGAACAACAGTGCACTCTTGATGCCATTTCAACTACAGGGTGCTTGGAGTGATCTTTTAAGTGAGTGGCCTTCAAACACCAGCGTCACAGGTTTTTGAGATGTTTTGAAGACAGAAAAAAAGGAGTATGAATGCACTGACACTGACATTTCAAAAGTATTTAATCCTTTCAACACCATCAACGGATATGTGCTTATAAACACTACTACATAGTGCAGCTGTAAACACACTTCTATTGAGCATCGCAATTCTTGCATGTCCCCACATTATCAGTGTTCCAGAGCAGACAGAGGTAGTGTACGAGATCTGGAGAGCAGATACTTCACCTTTAAGTCTCAATTTAATGATAATGTTATATCTGAATAATCTCTCCAATAAATATATTTTCATAGAAACTAAAGAAAAGTATTTTCTATGCAACCCCATGCAATGTTAGAGACGTGTAACTTAATGTTGGAGATTACACATATCTATTTAAAACCTACATGTGAACATAACTCAAAGTCAACTGTTTGTACAGGGTGAGACAATATTCAAAGTAGGATTTGACAAGTAAATAATTTATTTGTTAGTAGTTACACTTTTTTTGTTGCAGGTACATATTATAACTGAGTTAATTTCATGAAGGAACAACAAGTAGAAAAAAGTAGGGAAATTTTATTTTCAAAATGGATTGGCAGGTCCATTATTTTGATGCAAAGAGCTTACCACTGCTTTCCACTCTAAGTTGCCATATTTGCCCGACCTTTCAACTCCCGATTACCTTCTGTGGTGATATTTGAAGGAGTGAGTGTACGTGAACAAACATGAGCAGCTCAAAGAGAATACACGTACAGAAATTCGAGTGCTAAAGTATCAAACATTAAGTAATTCTACGAATAATGCAATCGAAAGAGTCAAACTTTGAGAGCTGGCAAGTAGAGCTTATTTAAAATTAGTGATGTCCCGAACTGTTCGCCGAACTGTTCGCCGAACTGTTCGCCGAACTGTTCGCCACGGTTCGCCACGAACGGTTTGCCGCGAACGGTTCGCCACGAACTCCCGTCAGCTGACACATTCCAGCCAATAAATCAGCTGGAATGTGTCAGCTGACGGGAGTCCGTGGCGAACCGCGGCGAACAGTTGTTATCTGTTATATCAGAGATGTGATGTGGCTCAAGTAATGACAGACATGTGTAACAAAAGTAACAAAGCTAACAGAAATGCCACCATACACAAGTGCTAGATGAAAGCGTTGTGCTTTAGTGGACCACACAAGGACATCTTACCTCGTATGACTATGAGAGTTATGTATGTTTTAGTAAATATGACTCTTAGAGTAACTCACAATAACAAAAAAATGACACAACATTTTAACAATATTTATTTGAAATCAGAACAGATGATGGAATCACAGTTTATCTCCTCTTTTTTAATGCAGTAGAACTGTCATTTATTGTTATTCTGGGGGTTTAGGAATATGAGTTTTTTATACGCAAGCTGGTGTTGAAGTGGTATATTTTTAGATTGAATGTTTTGTCTTGTTTGTAGAACGACCTGACAACATAAAATCTGTTCATATCAGATACGCTTTTCTGCATCTGTAGCAGATTGTCCGTCATGAAGAAATGGATGAATCTCCTCCTTGTTGACTTATTACTCGTCTGATTAATGATGTCTCTCTTTTCTCTTCTATAAATGCTGTATGCACTTCTCTGCACATCCTCTAGTTCTGAGTCATTGTCTCTTTGAGTTATTGGATATACGAAAACATTGAATCACTTTATTATTGTTGTAAAAGCCTTGGAATTCCTGAGGGTGAATGTGATGATATACTGTATATGCTGAGCAAAGGATGAAGTGACTGCTTCTGAGTTCAGTGTAAGGTGTTTCTGTGGACTTGTAGGAGGCTGGCATAATTGCATTAAGCTTTCCAAGTGATCTAGGCAGAAGAATTGTGGCCCTCTTGTGGCTCGAAATGTTGCGGTTTTCCCTTGGTTCCAATAAACGTGCCTATAAAGCTTTGGAGGGCTTGGACCTTCTTTTTTCAACAGGTATCTAGAGTCTATATACAGATAATATCAATAGTAGAGATAGTCCTAGTAAGAGAACCTCTTGTATAGGTGACTACAAGTCATAGATGAGAGTCAATATAAAGTACTTGATAGAAAAATGAAAGATCCTCAGTTGAAACAATGAGTCAATTAATCCGAGCGTTCCGTATGCAAATATAAAAGACAAAAAACGCAGGACAGCGGATAGTTCAATAAATGTGATTAGAGATATGTTATAAGTAGAAATAATGGTAGTACACTCACATTTATGCGAGCTATAGCCAGCTCTAGTGTAATAGGCATACAGCAGTATAAGCCCCACTTATAGGATATGCAGTAAGTGTCCACCTCAGGAACGATATCCAAAACTCTGGAAAGGGATAGAAAGACATCTAATAGTGCTCTCAATATAAAAAGATCAATAGATACAATGAATAAAAATGTACTTACAAGGATAGAGCAGGATAACTGCTCTATGGTATCAGCATTAGTGGTATGATCCCCACATAGGATTACTTGGAGTACAGGAAAAGTAAAATGCCAGGACGTAAACTCAGTGTAAAAGAAAAGAGATAATTGGCACAGAATAGTGACCAAAAACCTTTAATTAATACACAATATAAAATATCCAAATGTGTTTCGCCTAGGGCTTCTTCAAGTGGATAGAGTAGTATGCAACCTGGCAGTTGTTTTTTTTTTATGGGGCTAAAATGCTTAAGATTGGTGCCAAAATTAAGTTTGCCAATTAAAAATTAACATATAAATAGTTGACATAAAAGAAGAAAGAAATATATATTTTTAAATTTAGTACTTAAAGTAAATGCTTTTTTGTAATAAAACAATTTTAAAATGAAGGGTTTAGAGGCTAGTAAAATAAGTAAAGTCACGTGACAGAATGGGTAATATATCAGACGGCGGCCATATTGTGCTGGCACCCATATTGGGAATGGCGTTTGGAGCTTAAGTTATGGCCGTGGTTGGCCATTAGAGGGAGCATAACGGTGTGCGCCGGCACGTCTATGACGATGTTGGTGCACATAATAGTAACAATGTGGCCGGAACGGCTGCCATATTGGGAATGGTGGCTGGCGTTTCTCTAATGGGATGGATGGCCATAATGTGGAAGGGTGTGAATTCGTTAGCACATATATTGTGATGGCCGGCTGCTGTGTTGTGAATGGCAGCCGTGACGGCAGCCATGATGTGAATGGTGGCAGTCAGTCCTATAATACGATGGCTGGCCATAATGGGAATAGGTGACATATAGCTATTAAGTATATATAAAGGGGATGATAGGCATATACATAAGTATATATACATAAATACAATATGCGGATACATAATATACAGAAAAATGTTGCAATAATGTACAGTGCCTTGCAAAAGTATTCACCCTCCTTGGCATTCTTCATGTTTTGTTGCCTCACAACCTTGAATTAACATGGATTGTTTGAGGATTTGCATCATTTAATTTACAGAACATGCCCACAACTTTTAAGATTTTTTTGTTTTATTGTGAAGCAAACAACAAATAAAACAAAATAACAGAAAAAGGCAATGTGCATAAATATTCACCCCCCTAATGCCACCTTTTGCAGCAATCACAGCTCCAAGTCGCTTTGGATAAGTCTCTATGAGCTTGCCACATCTTACCACTGGGATTTTTGCCCATTCCTCCTTGCAAAACTGCTCCAGCTCCTTCAAGTTGGATGGTTTGCGCTTGTGAACAGCAATCTTTAAGTCTGACCACAGATTTTCTATTGGATTGAGGTCTGGGCTTTGATTAAGCCATTCCAACACATATACATGTTTCCCCTTAAACCACTCAAGTGTTGCTTTAGCAGTGTGTTTGGGGTCATTGTCCTGCTGGAAGGTGAACCACCGTCCTAGCCTCAAATCACGCACAGAGTGGTACAGGTTTTGCTCAAGAATATTGCTGTATTTAGCACCATCCTTCTTTCCCTCAACTCTGACCAGTTTCCCAGTCCTGGCTGCTGAAAAACATCTCCACAGCATGATGCTGCCACCACCATGTTTCACTGTGGGGATGGTGTTCTTTGGGTGTTGGGTTTACGCCAAACATAGCATTTTCTTTGATGGCTGAAAAGTTACATTTTAGTCTCATCAGACCAGAGCACCTTCTTCCATACATTTTGGGAGTCTCCCACATGCCTTTTCGCAAACTCAAAACGTGCCATTTTGTTTTTTGCTGAAAGTACTCTGCCATAAAGCCCAGCTCTATGGAGCATACGGCCTATTGTCGTCCTATGTACAGATACTCCAGTCTCTGCTGTGGAACTCTCCAGCTCCTCCAGGGTTACTTAGGTCTCTGTGCTGCCTCTCTGATTAATGCCCTCCTTGCCGGTCCATGAGTTTTGGTCTCTTGGCAGGTTTGCTGTTGTGCCATGTTCTTTCCATTTGGCTATGATAGATTTGATGGTGCTCCTGGGGATAATGAAAGATTTGGATATTTTTTTATAACCTAACCCTGACTTGTACTTCTCAACAACATTGTCCCTTACTTGTTTGGAGAATTCCTTGGTCTTCATGACAGTGTTTGGTTAGTGGTGCCTCTTGCTTAGGTGTTGCAGCCTCTGGGGCCTTTCAAAAAAGGTTTGTATATGTAATGACAGATCATGTGACACTTAGATTGCACACAGGTGGACATCATTTCACTTATTATGTGACTTCAAAAGGTAATTGGTTGCACCAGAGCTTTTTATGGGCTTCATAACAAAGGGGGTGAATACATACACACATGCCAATTTTCTATTTTCTATTTCTAAAAAATAGTTTTATGTATATATTTTTCTCATTTCACTTCACAAACTTAGACTATTGTGTTCTGATCCATCACATAAAATTTAGATTAATAAAACAAAATAGGTAAAGAGTCAAGGGGAGTGAATACTTTTGCAAGGCACTGTATATAATAAAATAGTGGGAAATACTAAAAACTGCCAGGTTGTATACTACTCTAACCACTTGAAAAAGCCCTAGGCGAAACACGTTTGGATATTTTATATTGTGTATGAATTAAAGGTTTTTGGTCACTACCTTGTGCCAATTATCTCTTTTCTTTTACACTGATTTTACGTACTGGCATTTTACTTTTCCTGTAGTCCAAGCAATCCTAGGTGGGGATTATACCACTAATGCTGATACCATAGAGCAGTTAGCCTGCTCTATCCTTGTAAGTACATTTTTATTCATTGTATCAATTGATATTTTTATATTGAGATCACTATTAGTTGTCTTTCTATCTCTTTCCTGAGTTTTGGATATGGCTCCTGAGGTGGACACTTGCTGCATATCCTATAAGTGGGGATTATACCGCTGTACGCCTATTACGCTAGGGCTGGCTATTGCTCGCATAAATGTGAGTGTACTACCATTATTTCTACTTATAACTAGAGTTGAGCGGACACCTGGATGTTCGGGTACGGCGGGTTCGGACGAACTTGACCCCGAACCCGAACCCCATGGAAGTCAATGGGGACCCGAACTTTTGGGCACAAAAATGGCTCTAAAAAACTCCTGGAAAGGGCCAGAGGGCTGCAAAAGGAAGTAAAATTGGGGTAAGAGTAGGACAAGTGCCCTGCAAACAAATGTGGATAGGGAAATCACTTAAAATAACATAAAATACATAAAATAAGCAGCTGCTTAGTAGATAACACCCTAATTCCCACGGTATTAGGGAGCTATCTACCAAAAGGCTGAAAGACCTAAATTGGTCTTTCAGCCACAAGATTACTTAGTATTAGTAAATTCAGCCCCTACTCGCTATACCGCGAGTAGGGGCATGTCTAGTATCCACTGTAAAAAAAGAAAAAAAAAGAAAACCTATTGCCCCCACCCCTGTGCGACGAGTGGGGGCCCTAAATAAGAATGTGGAGGCGGGGACCTACTGTCCCCCCCACCAGCCCCCACCCCTGGGCGGCGGGTGGGGGCCCTAAATATCAATAAGGGGGGGGACCTACTGTTTATCCTAAAAATAATGAGGGGGGACCCTTATCTAAATACCTATTAAAAAAAAATACTTACCATTTTATGTCTTTTTTCTTCTAAAATCTTCTTTTTTCAGACCCAAAAAAGGCCAAATAAAAATCCATAATAACCGACGCACTTTAAAAAAAATAAAAAAAAAAAATTTTCACCCATGGAGGGCTTAATCCACCAATCAGAGTGCTCTGTGTCATTTTACACAGCGTGGGAAAGTTCTTTGGAATTTTCCCACACTGTGTAAAATGACACAGAGCACTCTGATTGGTGGATTAAGTAACCAATCAGAGTGTTATGAGTCAAATTACACTGCGTGGGAAAATTCCAAAGAACTTTCCCATATTGTGTAAAATGACACAGAGCACTCTGATTGGTGGTTAAGTAACCAATCAGAGTGTTATGAGTCAAATTACACAGCGTGGGGAAATACCAAAGAACTTTCCCACGCTGTGTAAAATGACACAGAGCACTCTGGCTGGAATCCACCAGTAGGTCCCCCCCCTTATTGTTATTTAGGGCCCTCACCCGCCGCGCAGGGGTGGGGGCCAGGGTGGAGAACAATTGGTCACCCCCCTTATTGATATTTAGGGCCCCCACCCGCCGCTCAGGGGTGGAGGCCGTTGGGAGGGGCAATAGGTCCCCCCTTTAGTTTAAAAGCTCCCACTCGTGCGTCGACATTAGGTCCTCCCCCCAATTTTTATTTATGGCCCCCACCCACCCCTCAGAGGTGGGGGCCGGGGGAGGACATTAGGTCCCCCCTCAATTTTTATTTATGGACCCCACCCACCGCTCATAATTATTTGCAACAGATAAAAGAGTAAGTTGGTTGGCCACCTCACTTAGCAGGACTTGATAAGTAAATGGGACAGCATCACCATACATAACGACTGCTTGATTGTAAACTTACTGTGCAAAACAATTGAATTGTCTCTTCTGCTTCACTTACTGTGTGAGACTGCATATATATAAACAGCAAAAACAACGGAAAATGACTTTTAAATAATGATGTCCTTTGGGACCATTTAAAATCTTAGTGTTGATTTGTCTCCTGACAATGAGCCATTTACATTTTTTAATTAGTCTAATTTAGAGTAGAATAGTTTACAAACCTTGCCATGGAACTCTGTAATAATTAAACAGTGGTGCGATTGTAAAGAATGTGAAGGATTATATTGCTGAGAGGTGTTGATACCACCTGTTATAAGCAATTGGACATAAAATTGTATATTCTTTTTTAAAGGACGTCTATTACATTTTAATAACTCCCTGGTGAATAATATTATTGACTAAATAAACATATTACTCTGTCTGTACTAACTATCCAATTATGAATGTATTTTATTACTGTCTGAAGACTAAAATCTAGCAATAATCCCTGAGAGAGTCAGAGTAGTTTGCAATTAATTACTTTTGATCTTTAGTCAATTGTTTCCCGTAAACTCTCAGAAATGCAGTTTTATTGAATGATTGTATGCTCTCATCCTGTTCTTTGCTTAGGGCAGAAATTGTAATAAATGCTACGGTGACTATCCTTATAACAACAAATAGACTGATTGTCTTTATGCATCTTTAAAAGCACGTTTCACTAAGCCCGTAATCTATTTAATGTATTTATTTATCTATCTGGGATACTTTATCACATTATAAAACTACCATTTCTTAATTTAAAAAAGATGAAGAAGAGACATATCCAATATTTTGTCTTTAGAAAGATGGCACAGGAAAAAAAAAAAGCACAAAGATGACACCAATCTACTCCAATTTATTTCCTTTCTCACCTTGACATATAATTCTATCTCTAATCCGATTTTTACTTTGTAAGAATGGCTGCAATAAGGCAGGGGGCATTGGCTGTGAATCCGATCATGGTATAGCACTTGAGAATTCTCAGGAGAAGGATTCCATTTACATTGATCCAAACAAAACACAGCATGTATCAAATAACTGCTTGCTTTCTTCATGTATTTCTTAAAGCTGCGGGTTCTCCCGAGGCACTACGGGATAGGTGATACAGCAACAGTGGGCAACTGCACACCATGCTCTGGGACCGATAGGGTTGCCAGACTAATTTAATTTACACGTGTGCTTCAATTATTTACTACTGATTAAATAAATACGTACTGAAAAAGTTCTAAAGCAAATGCTAAATAAAACTCATAATTGTTAATATTAACCATGTAAAACACAGAATGTTGCTCTATATTCTTTATTTATTTTGTGTTGTTTAAATACTTACATTAAATTTGCACAGCCAGTCCTTTTTTGGGAATGTTTAATTAGGGATTATTCTAGCCTTGGTGAGGGAATAATCTAAATTTTAATAAAGACAGGAGGCGAAGATTTGCTTTACCTTCTTTACTGAAAACCTCCAACAGCAAAGAAATAGTTAACAGAACCTTTTCAAACAACCAATCAGAACAAAATAACTGCAGTATGAAATCCCTCAGTCAGACCCTCCCACTTCCTCTTTCTTTGATGAGGTCAAGCAGGAGAGCAAAGAAAATCAACAATTCCAACTTGTAACAGACACATCTAGAGAAGAAATCGCCCAAACCAGAAGGAAACCAGATTACACTGCAAGGAAAAAGAAACATTGTGAAAGTAAACTGCCAAAGCAGAATGTCATACCACATACAATGTTACATCAACGGTATAACAACGGTATAACACCTGATGAACAAATGCACACGGACAACCAAGACCGAGTAAGAAAAAACATTTATTAAACAAAATGAGACCATACAACATGACAATAACTCCAATTAACATAAGAGAAAAACAAACTAAATCCATGGAGGGGATTGTCAAAGGAGGGAAATATTAGAATTTATTAGAATTTAGAATATTCCCTCACCGAGGCTAGAATAATGCCTAATTTTATGATAAGACCGGAGGCTTCATATTTGCAATTTAAATGCCAAGACATAAAGGCAGAAAAAACATGAGATCGTGGACAGAAATAAAAAATATGGAAAGTCAATTCCCTAGACCAATCAGTGGCACAGAGAATATCCGTAAGGGACCCACCGGCTTCAAGGGCTAGCAAAAGCTGCAGCGCCCCGAACCGAATTTGCCCTGAAGGAACTGGTCACACAGCCGATGATAGCAGCCATCGAATCCAACGAGTGATCTTAGGGGTAGAAACAGCCCTAAACGGTCGTACGTAGGAAATCAACAGCTGCCAATTAAAAGAAGGGCGAAATGACGAGGTCCGTAGACAATGTGCCACACAGAGACGTGGTCTATCTGGAAAGTAGGCATTCGACACAGAAGACTAATTAGATTTTGTCCTACGTGAGATAGAGACAGACACACTGTCTGGCGAAAAGGAAATGGAGTCCACATCAAAAGCACGAACATCAGAAACACAAAAAACGATACAAGACATAACAGGAAAGCCAGCTTAGCAGAAAGCTGGTGCATAGACAAGTCCCCGTTATCATTTCATTCCTCAAGGAATCGCAAAACAAGCGATACATCCCAAAATGAGGAATAACAAGAAGTAGGGGGTCTTGAAAAGCATACACCTCAGAGCAGTCTGCAGAAGGGTCCAGTAGGGTGTCACCGTGGAAGGTTGCGAGGGCTATGGTGTTGTCGATCCAAATAATGATCTTTGTTATATTCAGTGGAAGCCCAAATTATTATTACAAGTGCACTTGGAGAAGCGAGAATTAGACACCAGACACCTGTTGGTATTCAAAATAAGCCTCTGCCGTTTTATCCATCAGCTGGGTTTTATACATCAAAAAGTAAGTGCTTACATGCAAATACTCTTAGAACAGTAATAGGAAGGGAGTACAGATAAGACATAGGGATGATCATCATGTACACATAACAAATAAGTTCCAAGGTAAGAAAGAACAAAAAGATTAGAGTAGAGACATCTCAGGTGGGGACTCTCTGCTCCCAGAACTAGAGATATATGGTCTTAAGTGTTGTGTTAAGCATCAAGCATTTCCAAGTTAGCCAATTTTAATATAGGATATCATTATGTGACACCTATAAGCTTGAGCCTTGGAATCAAGATAAATTCTATCACAATCCCCTCTTTTGATACAAGGGTCACCCAAATGTCCAAGGTATTTCCAGGCCTGCTAGCCAAAGCCTTTGGGACTTTCATTTATTGCTTCACCACAGTTCCCTAGGACTGAGAGACCACCAGAATCAGCAGAGGAGAGTTCCTTCATTTGTTAGGCGAGGTAACATCGTAAAAGTCGGAGCTGGAATGTAAGTTAAGGTACGACCAACAGTAGGTTTGTTTTTACATAGAGAGGTTAGTAGACATGAGAAAAATCTAAAGGTTAGAAAAATGGACATAATAACAAATATAGCTAATAGCAAAAAGTACAAAATTTTCTTAATTAGTAACGTCAATGGCTGCTCTATTCTCAAGGATTTCCTTCTTATTTGCCTGGTTGTCCATAAGTAGCTCTTCTAGGGGATGGGAAGTGGAATTTAAACCCTTTGCAAGGGAACAGGCTACAGCATTAATTACTTGGGTAGATATTTATGGGGTCTATGGGTATGTAGATACTTCCTCAAGAGTGAGATGGGGGGTAGGGACAGCTATAAGACAAGATTCTATGGCGGTTTCAGTACTGAGGAGAGGGTTGAGGCAAAAGGAGGTTAAATTAAATGCCTTTGCTATCTGCAATTATATATTTCCCTGCTATGCATTATTATCGTCTGGTCTCAAGTCAGAGTAGCATATCTGAACAGAGCATACAATGGTAAAGGATAAGAACAGCTTCATGTCGGTGGATTAGACTTGTTTACAGTGACTGGCGTGTATCCACGTTGCTTTTCCTTTTAGTTTCACTGAGGCAGCCATAGTCAAGAGCACTTGGAATGGACCGTCAAAGTGTGGTTCAAGTCCTTTCCTCACATGCCTCTTTATCACCACCCAATCACCAGGCTACAGTTTGTGAGTTGCAGAATCAGAGTCTGGATCTGGAATAGAATCAAAGACTTGTTTATGCACCCTGCCTAATCTTTGGTGTAGGGCCTGTACATAGGCAGTCATACTACCATGCTGCATCTGGAGGGTCTGTGGAAAATAGAGGTCTGTCTTTGGGGCACATCCAAACAGTATCTCAAAAGGGGATAGGCCATGTCTGGAATTGGGGGTGAATCTCATAGAAAAGAGTGCTAGGGGAAGGCATTCAGTCCAGGGCTTCACTGTGTCTTGCATGGCTTTTGCAATCTTGTTCTTTAAGGTGCCATTAGTCCTTTCTACTTTCCCACTACTCTGGGGGAGATAGGGGGTGTGGAAGGCCTGACTGATCCCTAAGGCTTTCATAATTTTTTGCATTATTTCCCCAGTGAAATGGCTACCTCTGTCACTTTCAATCACTTCAGGTACTCCATATCTACATACCAGTTCCTTCAGAAGCTTACTTACCTTCGTTGTGGCTTTCAAAACTGGGTAGGCCTCAGGCCAACCTGAAACAAGATCAATGCACACCAACACATATTCATACACTCCTACCTTAGGCAGTTGAATATAGTCTATCTGCAGTCTTTGAAGCAGGTAAAGTGGCCTTGGTGTGCTTACTTGGTGTTTTGACAGCCTGTCCTGGATTGTTTCTAGCACAAATCATGCAAGCTTGGGTGTGTTTAGCTGCTACAACAGTAAATCCGGGTGCTACCCAATGGGTGTTTACTATGCTGTTCATGTGCATCTTGGATAGATGTGTAGGTCCATGGGCAATCTGGGCCATCATGGGGTACAACACTTGTGGCAAATACAGTCTGCTATGGCAGCATGAAGCCAGGCCTGGAGGCCTTCAGGAGCATTGAATTCTGCTTTGTCAGCCATGACTGCATCACTGCAATAGAGGCAAAACACTGTAAGTGTGGTACCTGATGAGGCCAGCTGGGGGTCACCCAGCATGACAGACGGGGTCACCCAGTAAGCACAAGCATACAATGCAATATAGGCCAGTAGCAGTGGGGGTCACCCTCAATATGTTAGTACAGAACAGAAGGGCCAGCAGTGCAGTCAGATGAAGGGGGTCACCCAACCCAGAGGTGTGCCACAGACACCACAGCAGGGCCCAGTAGACTGCAATAATATAGACTGGGCTGTGCCCTAAAATAGAAAATATACAGTAAGGGGCTTACCACACACGTAGTATGCCTGAGGCCTACTACCACTTAGGGCCTAGGAGGCCTAATAACCTAAAACAAAGCTAAGGAAGGGGGGAGCCGGCAGCACAGCCAGCACGTAGGTGGAGCGATGGACCGAAGGTCCACACTGTCTGGAACATGTGGGAATGCACGCAGCACCAAAAGAATTGATCACGCAGGTCGAAAATTGGGCAGCAAACCTTTTGCGGGTGCGTGGAAAATGGCTGTGACCCGCTGTGAAAATGGCTCTAACACAAATAACCCAGAGCAGACACACTATCTGAGTTGGACAGTGCTCATCTGGAGGCAGCAGAAAGAAAGAGTGTGACGAGACCAATCTCACCACATTGCATTGGAGAAGCCTGGTTGCTCGCCTGTTGCCTTTGGACTACATCCCCATGTTAAAAGCCTTCTTTTCCCCTGCAGAAAAGGCTTATTTAACCGGATGCTTGTTCATTCGGTAGTTTGAACCGTATGAACAGCATTACCCCAGATAGCCATCCCGTGGAGTCTATTCGTATGGAAAGCAGACTTTGTGAACACTTTAACTCCATGGCGATTGGACTGTGTGCATAGGATCTGAGCGTTATTCGGTACTTTTGTGCGCTCAGATCTAAGCTATCTGGGGATAGGTAGAATATATATGTTTTGTGCAACAGTTGTAACTTTATACATTTTTATGTCTTTTACTGTCTTTTACTGCCATGTGGAGTTTTGCCTCTGTCCTGGGAGATAATTTGATTACTTCCCAATTATCTCCAGGACAGAGGGAGGGAAGTTAGGATGCATTGTGGGCATGTTTTACCTCTGTGTGTCTGTCATTGGTTCATGTCTGTCCTTTGTCACAGTCTCCCATTTGGTCCCCTAGGGGAGTGTCCACCAGGTGGGAGACTTGCATAAATACTGGGCAGGTAGCCCTCATTAACCCCTTAAGGATCAAACTTCTGGAATAAAAGGGAATCATGACATGTCACACATGTCATGTGTCCTTAAGGGGTTAAACAGACCACTGCTTGACCCTCAACACGGAGCTCTGTCTCGTCTTTGGGGGGATTTGCTGTATGCTGTTAGAGACTGATTGCCAGGAGTGTAAGCCACTTGGGTGCTTTTCCTGTTCGTCTGCTAGCAGCTATTCGTGAGGTTCCAGTTCGGGAGTTTGGAGTGCTACTTTGTATGCAGTTCGGGAGGTTCAAGCATTCCCTTGTATGCAGTTCGGGAGGTTGAAGCATTCCCTTCTATTCGGTTCGGGAGTTTGGAGCATTCCCTTGTATGCAGTTCGGGAGTTTGGAGCATTCCCTTGGATGCAGTTCGGGAGTTTGGAGCATTCCCCTGTATTCAGTTCGGGAGTTTGGTGTTCTGCAGTAGCTGTGCCTGTATCTCTGGAAGGGGAAGATCTCCTAAACGGCGGTTTAACCCTTTTATGCTGAGGGTGCCGTTACAAAGAGGAAGTGGGAGTGTCTGACTGAGTGATTTCATACTGCTGTTATTTTGTTCTGATTTGTTTTTGGAAAAAATTCTGTTAACTATTTCTTTGCTGCTGGAGGTTTTCAGTAAAGAAGGTAAAGCAAATATGAAGCCTCCTGTCTTGCCATAAAATTATCCTGGAACATTTGTTGCATTTTTACAGCCTTTACAGCTCTGGGTATTGTGAGACATGCTATCAATACGTTTTTTTTTTTTTTTTTACACGTTGGGGAGGTTCATATACTAATTTAATTTTCTACAGGAAAATTGGTGAGTATTTAGGTTCCTGTGCCATGTAGCTGAAACTATGGTATAAAATTGGAACATATCTTTTTTTTGAATCATCACTCCCTGAAAAGTCCTGGAATGCGAACAATTTTATAGGAAGTCCAATTAATCTGATCCGATGAGGGGTGGAGAAATACCTTGATGATACCCAATGTGATGGCTCTTAGTGTCTCCATAGAATTTAGTGACCTGAAAAGTCCTGGAATGCGAACAATTTCATAGGAAGTCCAATGAATCTGATCCGATGAGGGGTGGAGAAATACCTTGATACCCAATGTCCTGGCTCTTAGTGTCTCCATAGAATTTAGTGACCTGAAAAGTCCTGGAATGTTAACAATTTCATAGGAAGTCCAATGAATCTGATCCGATGAGGGGTGGAGAAATACCTTAATACCCAATGTCCTGGCTCTTAGTGTCTCCATAGAATTTAGTGACCAAAAGTCAGATTGCAAAAATTAAAAAATACCTGTTGCAGAGCTCTTGTACTCTGACTGAGTACCTCTGCCATGTCAGCTTCCTCCCTGCTACTAAGGACTCTGGATTGCTTCAGACCCAGTTGCCAAAGCTTGACTTGGGTCTCTGAGAACTTCATCCACCGGACAAGGCGGCAGCACTCTCCTTCCAGGTAGGTACTGTCCCCTCTGCCTCTTCCGTTCCTCTCCCAGGCAGATATAGTCACCTCTGCCTTGATATCAAACTAAGGCTCTCAGGCCTAGCTCTGTCTTAACACGTCCCTGGGATTAGGGATCAGTGCAGCCAGAATATAGGTCCAAAAACTCTGTTACCTGTATCCTCAAACAAACTAGACAGAACACACAGTTCCCAATTTGGAACTAAGACACTATTATTTATTTTTGGACAAGGACTAACCATTGGTGACTTGTCCTTAAACAAATGGTGAAAAGCATTTAAATACAAATAAACAGATCATTTATAATTAGGCAATTATAATTAATACATGATACATATAATACAAGTAACTTTTTTTTAAACACAATAATACATTTAACTATTCATTTGGTTGCCCTAATTTGCATATCAATTTTATGTAAATGTACACATTTCTATTCAGTCAGCAGAGGGTGCTGTAGAGTTATCAAACTAACAATGGATAATTTGTAACTCAATTGCTATCATCACAAGCCCTTTTAGGGGCTCTTGGGACCAGTTCCATAATCTGTGGACAAGAGGCTGTCCTTCAAGCCTCTCCAAAGGCCATGACATGGGAGTTTCTGTCACAATACCTATTCCATCACCAACCCAGTTCTCTCCCATCAATTAAAAAAAGAGATAAAATAAAATCGCTATTATAAGAAGGAGTTTCCTTAAATGTTCTAAACTTTTCTAAAAAGACTCCATTGTTTTCACCAATCATTTTGTTAATTTTGTACAGCTGGGTGTTATTATTTTACATTTCTGTAGGACGTCAAGTACTAATATAATTTACAATTAAATTCTTTCTTTTCCAGTAGGTTAGATGATCTGCTTTTTCCATTTTTTACAGTTAAATACATTTAATTAGTATTATAAGAAATGGAAAGGCTGGTAAGGATTATTATTTTGTATGAAGTGGAAACTGAATTAAGTAGATGACAATGATATTAAATTAGTTTATGAACTTGAGATCTCCTTGTGATAGTATCCCACAAAGGTGCCCTTAGAATAAGAGTGTTGTGCTCTCTTAGATCTTTATACAATGGGCATATAGGACTAGGAAGATTGGGGCTTTTGTGCCTTCCCATATCTACTATCATATATATATTCCTACTCACTTTTGTTGCAATGGTTTAGACATTAATGGCTGTGTGTTGAGTTATTTTGAGGGGACAGCAAATTTACACTGTTATACAAGCTGTACACTTACTACTTTACATTGTAGCAGAGTTTCATTTCTTCAGTGTTGTCATATGAAAAGATATAATAAAATATTTACAAAAATATGAGGGGTGTACTCACTTTTGTGAGATACTGTGTATTATATATACAACTGGGGACAACTTACATCCAAAACAAAAATAATTAATACAAGGTAGTATCGCTTTAACGTTTATTTATCCAAATACACACCATTGCATTGACAAGATAGAAGGTGTATAATCAGCTCTACTTTTCCTCCCCTGATGTCCTGGGGGTTTGAGTGCCCCCAATGTATTGTGAGTCACATGCACCTTTCTCCCAGTGGTTCTAAAAGAACCTCTGCAGGATTATATCTGGTAATATCTGTGTCCTGATAAATCTCAAGGGATTGCTTGTTGGCTTCTAGTGAATTTACGCAACCCATGGTTTACGCATGGTTTATTGGTAAATAGTGACACTGTCCTTATAAATGTTACCTTTTCTAATTTGATCTAGACATTCCTGGCACCTGCATCATGTTGGTCAGTTGGTTACCATTTAAAATGATCAGTGAAACCAACACTGTGCATGTGTATGGTCGAATCCTTTGGTTGAGGACAAATGTGACACCACAATTCAGCTACGTAACCAAAGTGGCATCAGCAATAAATATCCAATACACCATACCTTTATGGTTTTAAATTCATGTATGCATTAATTTAGATTATATCTACAAGATTTATATGACAGATTTTCTTGTTCATAACCTGAAAGGTCATGTGTTCACACTGTGTGTAATATATTTGTGATCCTTCTGCGTTAATCTACATCATCTATATTACCTTAGCGGTGGGATTGACTTCATCATCAAGTCACACTGCGAGATATTTATGAAACTGTCATCAATGGACATGAACTATCAATGATGAAATTCTAATGAATCTCATTTATAAACATGGAGCCCTTTCACCTATATTTAGTCAGCATTGGGCACTGATATAATTTCAGTATTAAAAATATGAATTTGTAATAAATACAACTTCAAGTGTTGTTTGGTCATATAAAAGGTTAGCGTGGGTCACATGAGTGCTTTAATAATTTTTCCCAGAAGATATGGAGTCACGAAGTATCCCCTCTCGGAGAGACTGATGCTTGTCAAAAAGAAAAGACATGCATTAAGCAGCCTCACCCTTTTGAAATAAGTAGCCTTGAAGCAAGCATACAATCAAAATGACATTGAGTATAATGAAATAACATTAAGTCTAGGGAAGCAGGATTGCATTGTAAACACTGTGACATTTATCTCTCTGGAATGTGTATGGCCTTGTGTGTCTCAGCCACATTTTAAGTATTTGAGGTCTTTTATGCATCTTTTAGATACGCAGTCCGATTTTTGTAAAATGCACAATGAATCAGTAGGACCAGTGAGGGAAAACACACAAAAGCAAAAGAAAACAAATAAACAAACAAACAAAAAACTAAACCCAAAACAAAAAAGTGAACAACCCCCCTCTTTAAAAAAAAAAAAACTAAAAACTTAAAATAAAATACTGCATCAATCTGTGTGAGTAGATGACTCGTGAGAAGGTGTGTCCAGTATTATATGTTACACTCACATTTTTGGGATTTTGGGATTAATCTAGACTATAAATGGAAAACTGATAAAAAGAAGATGCACAGATCAAGAGAAAAAAAAAGAATCAAAATATAATGAACCAACAATAAACAACAATAAATTATTATTGTTTTGTTATGCTTTTTTTTCTGTTGTTTGCTAAAAATTTCAATAAAAAATGAACATGGAAAAAAATATATAATGAACCTTTCTCTTTCTTTTTGATGTCGCTATTCAGTTGCTATATGCAAATGACAGTTTCTGTGATTGTATCTAATTTGCATATGGTGTTAAGGAGTGATGGTGAATCCGTATTCCAGATACTTTTTTGTGTTTTTTTTTTCTTTTTATCAAAACAATGTGTTTACTTTATAAGAGCAGGGAACAACTGGAAGCAATCTGGGGTAGCTTTTAATATCATATCTTTCACTGTTTAAGAAAGATAAGAACAAAAAAAAACATATCAAAAGAGTTGGTTATACTAATATAGTTGGTCTATTTACAGGGGTATGTGAAATAAGGTAGCGGTCCAGGCACTCAAGGTAATAGCGAAAATAACAGCTTTATTGGAGAAAATAGCAACGTTTCGACCCTGGACCACTACATTATTTCACATATCTACAAGTGAGGTTTGGCCTTCCTTGGATCCAGTGCACCTTGGCTGCCTGGTGAGTGTGGTCCATAATACTCCAAAAGATATAATGATGGCAGAGCATCAGGGGAGATGCAGTCTACAACATCTACAACATGCCTACCCCATATACTAATAGACTCCCAACATATAATATACGTTTTTGCCTTTAGAAAATGTCACTATGTCACTTCTGCCCACTCTTCTTATGTAGAAAACATTAAAATGTATTTTCTATTAATATTCATCTATTGATTCTTTAGACGATTCTGTTCTTTAACATTAAAGAGAAGTACAAATGCATGAAAGACTGGTCTATAGCACAGTGACTTAGATATCTGATTTCAAACCAAGACAATTTATCTTAAAGGGACACTATAGCCACCAGTACAACTACAGCTTTTTGCATAGTCAGTCCTTGCAGCCTTTTTGTTGTAATCATTGCCTTTTCAGAGAGAAGACAGTATTTACATTACAGCCTAGGAACATGTCAAGTGACTATTCCTCAGATGGCCACTGGAGGTGAGTCACTTACTTATCACTTACTTTCAGCGTCTTAACGCACTGCATGGAGATGCTGAACTTTCCTCAAATAGAGATACATTGATGCGATGCATCTCTATGAGGAGATGCTGATTAGCCAGGGTGGATTTTGGCTCCGAACCCCACCCCGCCTCCTTGGCTGATATAATCAGAATTGACAATCTCAGCTAATCCAATGCTTTCCTATTGGAAAGTATTGGGATTAGCTGAGATCACTTCTGATAATGTCAGCAAAGAAGGTGGATCTGGGGGAAAGAGACGAGGAGCCACACACTATGAAAAATGAGTAAATCACCTTTCTAACAAGCGATAAGGCGGGGATCGACTACCTAAGCAGTGGTTTTAGCACTATAGTGTCAGGAATACACATTTGTGTTCCTGACACTATAGTGCCCCTTTAATTCACTCTTGTTTTTATCACAGTTTAAATAGTATTTTTATTTTACTGTGTACTTACTTGCCTTTTTATAAGTTATAAAACTAGCTCAGTAGAACATTCCTTGACTGTCTTAATCAGTGATTGGTAAGATTTAAAGGAACACTCTAAGTACCATAATGGTTGCGCCCTCCTGGGGAAAAATAGTCAAGCCATTTGTGAATGGCTATGACAACCTACCTGGGGAATGCCAGGTGCTGGTCAACTCCTCCTGGGAGACTTGAAAGCTCTCTGCTCCAAGCTAGCCTGGCAGTGTAGGAATTATCTTACTGGCAGATAGTGATCAGTGGGCTGCAGGGGTTATGGGGCTTGGAATGTTCCTTTAAACACTGAGTGATTGACTGTGGCGTTGATGCTTTATGCACTTTAGAAATGATTTTATTTAAATATATATATATATATATATGTCCATTTGGTTAAATTAGCACAAAGATTGCTGGATTCTGCTTCCAGTGTAAATGCGGCATCATGTAGCTATGATATCCTGCTTTCCACAGTGAGTTACAATCACATAATTGCAATTTCGGCACAATACTGGGATCCTCCGCAGGAACCCTAATCATGATTACTTGTTGAAAATGAGACTTTGTGAGGGGTGCTCTTAATGGTCTCCATAAATCCTACACGTTACTGCTCTCTTTTATTTCAATTAAGACTAAATATTATGGTTATCTCAAAGTAAAGTAAAACAGATGGTTTTATACTTTTGGTTGCGTATGCAATATACAATGAATAGTTTGATTAGCAGAACTATATTTTAAGCACATTGAACGTGCCATCTATCCACGGTAGGTTATTATGGTAAGAGATAAAAAAAATGAACAATTTAATAATAACGGAACATTTTAAACTGTGAAATATTAAAATGCAGATTTATTGCAATGATGTGTATGGGTAACTAATTTCTTCAAAAATTAATTTCTCCAGTCCACGACAACCAGTGGCAACAAAACAGGAAATTGTCAACCAAACAAGAAGATATTGATGCTCGGACGGATTAAGTTTCCTATTAGATTTGGTGGGGAAAAAAAGAGCAATTCTCTCAGAACAAACAAAAAGCAATTAAGTAACAGTTCACATCTAACATATAATAAAGACAAAATTGTCCCAGAACTGAATTTATTTGATCATTGGCAACAACATTATGGATATAATGGAATATTCCACTTATTTGCAATTATACACTACTAACATTTATATGTATATATTAATATCCATTAATACTGGGACTGCATGGTTAAACTCAGTTTAACTCTGCTTCTCAGTCTGACTGCTCCAGTTCTCCTGATACTTTGTGTCCAATAAACATGTTCAAGCTGTCCCAATTACTGATTGCTGTCCATATGATCTGTTACCATTCCTGCCAATAATTACCAAGTTCCAGAAGCACTGTCTATACACAAATCACAATACCTGAGTCTTGCACTTTTCATTGTTTCATGTGTGTCCATATGGTTCCTCCTCATTTAACATTTGGAACCTTTAGGATGCTGCAATCTAATACTTAAAGGGTTACTCCAAAATTCCTAAAATCTCCAGCCCACTTTAGTGCTTATGATACCCTGGCACCTTTCCCCAGTAATGGCTTTCCCTCTTACCTAGATTCCCTCCAGATGACAACTGTCCTCCAGTTCCTAGGGACGACATTTTGCAGTGACGTTTGCAGAGTTCCAGAAGCTGAAAGTCAATTCTGCGGGCTACTAATTGGCTGAGAGTATAAACTGATCACTCTCAACCAATGGATGCAAACCTGTGCATAGGAACATGCTTTTTACGTGCTGGCTAATGAAGTATGAGGTTAAACTTTGTATGTGCACCAATTTAAAGAGAAATGCTGAATATAGACTGATGAAAAATATTTCTCACCATGCACAAGTCTAATAAATACAAAGTGTATTGCAAAATATACATTGTAGTAAATGCCTTGTACTGATTGGTCCATTTTTGCTTCTTTTCAGCTTTATCTGATTTGTTTTCCTGAATAATATTTCATTAACGAAATTTATATGAGCCAAACCAACATATTTTCAAAATTTAGCTGACCCGAAATATTTTTTCAGGTTTTCAAACACATTTTTTTTCACAGTGCATAACTCTATTAAAACCATTTTAGCTTAGCAACAGATAGAAAAAAGAGAATGGAAGGTTTTAACGAGAAAGCAGAGCTGGGAAAGTTGGGGCCTTAGAGCGTATATGATAACTTTATACAAATATATTCAAGGTCACTACAAGAAGAAAAAAAACACAGTCTAGGGACCTGTTCAATGACAGAGATTTTAAGGGGACACAAGGTCATTGTTTGAGTCTCATTGAAATGAGATTTAATACCCAGTTTTCAATGAGAGCAGTTTGTTTGAGATTTAGAGTTCTATCTGCATTAAACCTACATATCGGCTAAGTTCGGTTCGGCTGAATAATTTTTCCTGAAGCTAAAATTTTGCTGTGGAACTCAAACTCTTGTTCATGTGATGGTTCAGTTTGAATATTATCAATGGAAATATATTGAGGAAAACTTTTGGACAAACCCAAATATACCTACATAATATAAATATTATATATATATATATATATATATATATATATATATATATATATATGTATCAGTACGCTGATAGCCGTATTTTCTGCCATTTTGTTCATACATCAAGTGAAAAAAAGTAAGATTGAAAAAGAGGGGGAGCAGTGAAACATCTATATTTATAGATTATATATGTTTATTAAATGTATAATATACATAAGTATAGACATTACTGTGAGTATTATTGCTGTGGAGCTCTGTTATACAGTCAGACACACCAACAATATGGAGCTCATAGAAAAGAGGAACAGATACATTTTTCCAAAATAGGGACTGTCCTTCATAAATAGAGACACTTGGGATGGATTATAAAGTCACTGAGGACCACCTTGGAGTTTACCTTCCCCTATTAAACCTTTCTCAGTCACTATAATATACAAATTCATTACAAATATATAAGCAGATATTCTATGAAGTGTCAAATAATATATTTGAATAGGCAATGGGATTGCAGGATCTAGAACAGAAGCAGTTCTGTGACTTGTTACAATCACCGAGGGACTGTTACTATATGTCCACTGTTATGCAAGGCTCTCAAACACAGCATTATAGCACCAGATATATCAGGTTACCAACCTGACTGTACCAAGGGGCACATAAACAAAACAGGAAAAGAAGGGGCAGCGTCTGAAGTGTCCTTTAAGGAATGTCTGCAATGACAAAGTAAGTTAAAAACGTAAAAAATTAAAAATTGTACACTTAAATGCAGCTCCGATTTGCATGCCTGTATCGAATGATCCCCGCCTATGGATATATTGTGGTACAGATTCTTTAAATTTGTGGGGATTATACCACCCAAGCCAATTGGATTGAGCAAACCTCATTTTGCTCTGAAGCACGTGAGTAGGTTTTTATTACTTTTACTGTGCTTTACACTCTATTACACTGTATTTACACTCTATTGTGGCGTTTTATTTCTCTTTTTTATATACACAGATGAATATCCAGATCACCTATATCCTAGAGTGAGGATCATACCACTTCACGCATTACTTCTGGAGTCAATACTTAGGCTCCATGATATGTAAGTGTACACCTATTTACATACCTACCCCTGCTTATTAGCTCAATATACTACACTACATACTTTTATTTTGTCTATTTTTTGTTTATGAGGATACCCATTGATGTAAGGAAAACTTGAAAAATCTATACCACAATATATCCATATGCGGGGATTATTCCACCCAGACATGAAAATCAGAGCTGAATTTATGCTTCCTTACTTTATTAAGAAGTTTTTAATGTACAAAACTATCAGTCCTTTTTGTTTTTCCTACAGGCGCATCACCTTCTTTTCCCGTTTTAAAGTTCAAAGGCGGTATTCATCAAACTGCCACTGACACTTTTACATCTAATTTTTGGTGATTTATTTTGAGCAATAAATGTTGTGTATTATCATTTGTTGTTCTTTTCCCTCCCTGATAATATTTTTTTAAAGAATTACTCCAGGCACCATGACCACTTCAGGGGCACTGAAGTGGTCATGGTGCATGTAATCTGTATATGCAGATGATGGGAGCTAGACAATGCTTCTCGGGACTGAATTTGTGCTACATCCATAAAGTGTGAGTATATTATTGTTTGTGTGTCAAGAGAAGGAATATTAACAGTAGGGCAGTTGTCAGTTGATATTATGTCTTGAATAATGTTCAATACACACCAAACTGCAATGAAGCAAGCAGCCATGTAGAGTATTTTATAAGTGGTTAATCATATGAAAGCCTTAGCTATTTTGCTGAAACAAACAACAGTTTAATGGAAAAAGGATATCGCTATGGAGAGAGAAATTAAAGTGAACCTGTTATTAAAAAAATCCAGTACCTGTAATCGCTCACATATACAACGTAGTGTGTTCACTGTCAAATATAAAGATTTACTCGACCTTCCTCCATTCCTGCAACACTTTGTGGGTGTTACTCTTTGTGTAACACTCACCTCCTGATCATCCGCTGATCCGCCTTAGCTCCTCCTGACGTCTTCTTTGATTTGCTTTGCTTGGGATGCACTCCCAAGAAGGGCAAATCTCGTCAGTGATGTCGGCACACAAGCTTTGTTGCCAGCGTGTCGGCGTCGGATTGATAACAGGTCACTCCGTTCCTAAACTCCCTAGCTGGAGTTAGAAGCGTCCGGTAAGATAATTTCCATAGCAACCACAGTGCTGTGCTGTGGTTGCTATGGGTGGTGAGCAGAGGGACCTCCTATGAGAGGTATTTTCTGCTCTCTTTTGTCAGTCATTGTCTTGACATGCCGAGAAAGGTGCCATTTAAAAAACATCATACAGAAGTTACATTTATTTTTCTTTCCTAATTCCTCTTTCTCCTGCTCACTTTCCGAAGAATACGACTGTTACTGTTTTCCTAATTAACTTTAGTACACAGCCATAGGAAGTCTTTAATATTGCACAGAGGTTCTTACCTTTATCACAGCAGATGCCCAGATTTACTTAAAGAATGTCTAAGGATTTAAAAGATTAGCCGGCTTGTGGTGAGGTGAGCAGTATAAAGACAAGGTTTTAATATTTTATGCTAAAGGAAAATTATAAGTGTCAGCCACATATATAATCTAGAACATACTTCATACCAAATATGTAAAGGTACCTATTCATGGAAAACATTCATTACAGGATTGTTCTTTAATAAAGCATGGAATAAGGATAGAACTTTTTATTCTGTTAAAGGGATTCTATAGTGCCAGGAAAACAAACCAGTGCCCCCCTCGTGCCACCCTCCCACAGAGCTGAAGGTTAAGGTTAAAACCTCTTCAGTCACTTACCTGAATCCAGCCCCGATGTCCCTCTCCGCTGGGTAAGGGGGCGTTTGGATTATGATTTCCCCATAGGAAAGCATTATTCAATGCTTTCCTATGGGGACAAACTGACTCTGGAGGTCCTCATGCAGAGGTCCATTTCGATTGCCCCCCTCGTGCCACCCTCCCACAGAGCTGAAGGTTAAGGTTAAAACCTCTTCAGTCACTTACCTGAATCCAGCCCCGATGTCCCTCTCCGCTGGGTAAGGGGGCGTTTGGATTATGATTTCCCCATAGGAAAGCATTATTCAATGCTTTCCTATGGGGACAAACTGACTCTGGAGGTCCTCATGCAGAGGTCCATTTCGATTCCGGAAATCCCTCTAGTGGCTGTCTGCTAGAATTATTGCAGTTTCTCATCTAAAAGGTAGGAAACAGGAGGGTGACTAATGTATGTATGCGTGTCTCTGTATGTATGTATGTGTATATGTCTCTGTATGTATATGTGTATGTCTCTGTATGTGTATGTGTCTCTGTATGTATGTATGTATATATGTATGTATGTGTGTGTCTGTCTATATGTGTGTGACTGTATGTATGTGTGTGTCTGTACGTATGTATGTGTGTATATCTATTTGCATGTGTATCTGTATGTCTGTGTATCTGTATGTCAGTGTGTGCCCTGTGTATCTATATGTGTGTCATTGTTTGTATCTGTATGAGTGTCATTCTGTGTATTTGAATGTTTGTCCTTAAGTGTCTGTGCATCTGCATGTGTGTCTGTGTGTATATATGTAACTTTGTGTTAGTTTGTGTGTCTGCATTTGCATGTGTGTCAGTATGTGTATGTGTGTCTGTGTATCAGCAAGTGTGTCTGTGTATGTATCTGTATGTGTTATATGGTGTGTATCTGCATGTATGTCAGTGTGTGTTTGCTTGTATATCTGCATGTGTGTCAGTGTATGCACAGGTGTGTCTGTGTAACTGTCACCCCACCACACACTGTACATTTTCCAGACTTATGCATTTGGTTTCGGCCGAAATCACGATTCGTTTAAATTATCAGCATTTAGCAAAACGTATGAATTCCATAACTCTGAACAGCCATATCACGTTTTTTTTTTTTATTCTAAGTCCTGGAAAAAAAAGATGATTGATGGCTAGGGAATGGCGACTAAATCAAATAAATAAACCAGGAGTCAGCTGGACTGAACACTTAAAATATGAAACCAAATGCTCAAAAGTAACAGAACGCTCAAAAACCAAATGTTGACCAAATGTGAACTGAATTTAAATGGTAAAATACTATTCTATTTAGTTGTAATTTGGTAGGAATTTCACTAACTAGCTTCAGAAAATGTGAGAGCTGCCATATTATTATTGTTATTATTATTATTGCTATTTATACAGTGCCAACAGATTACGTGGCGCTTTACAATATTATGAGATAGGGGATTTAACTATAAATAGGACAATTACAAGAAAACATACAGTAACAATAGGTTGAAGAGGACCCTGCTCAAATGAGCTTACAGTCTATAGGAGGTGGGTTATAAAACACATTAGGATAAGAAATAGCAATCAACTAAGTTGGGAGTGAAGCAGAGCTGGAGGAGAGAGTAGAGTGCTGCCCTTCAGGAGAGAGCAAGAGACAGATATGTGAGGTAGAGGTTACTCTGTGCGGCCATAAGCTTTCCTAAAGAGATGGGTTTTAAGGCACTTCTTAAACGATTGAAGACTGGGGGAGAGTCACTACAGCAGGCTTGTGGTTTTTATAGTCAAATGCTGTAAAGAAAATAATTAAAACTCAGATTAGTACAGCAGTGCCATTGTCTTTATCAACTGCACCATATATTAAGAGGTTGATTAATTTTTACTTAATTATACGATTTTAGGAATACTGTATGGTATTTGGGCCAGCTGTGCATTGGCCCTTCTTTCCCATGATCTTGATGACCTCCGAAGGAAAGACCTCTGCACCATGACCCAGGCATACCACCCCTTATTGTGCTTTTATTTCACCACCTAATAGATTATACACACTGTCTGAGGTCTCCATTATACATACATATAAATAGGTACATATAAAGATTATGTATATATTTTGCAGTACATTTGCAGGTGCATTTTCGTGCACTTTTGGTTTGTCCAAATATTTTTTCCAAAATGGTTGCATGGCCGAAATCTGGTCCAACAGTAACGCCACATGCCCAAAATTCGGTCTGACCAAGCAAAATATTTTTGAAACAAATTGATTTGTACAAACCAAATATTTCCAGCATGCACAAGTCTAACATTTTCCATAATCCCAGTCAACTGAGGAATATGGGAAACACCCACCTATACTTTTCTTACTCGTTTATTTCCCACTTTGATTTGGACAGTAGAGACAAGATGGCGGACCTAATAATCAAATTGTTTGTGCAGAAAAACACGTCTGCCATCATTTAAATACAAAACAAAAATTTTGATTCCCCCCCTTGATTATATATCTATAAATTATATTATATGTGTGGCAGTCATGTAAGGCCAACCCAGGATCCTGTAGGGTTCTACTGCCCTAAATATAGCATGAGCACCTGTAATCAGGCCCGGACTGACCATCGGGCATACCGGGCAAATGCCCGGTGGGCCGCGATGGCCGTGGGGCCGAGGCTGGCAGGGGATCTCCCAGGCCGGCCGCTGTAGGGCCAGCGCTATCCGAGCGCCGGCCCTGCTGTGGGCAGGTGGGGAGATCAAAGATCTCCCTCACCGGCCCACAGACAGGGAGATGCGGCCACCAGCAGGCTGGGTGAGGGAGGAAGGCAGGAGAGGACCGGCGGAGCTCTAACAAGCAGCTCCGCCCGGTCCTCTCGCGGGATTCTGAGCGTTGCCGCGGTTACCACGGCAATGCTCAGATCGCGCGAGAGTAAACTCTAGCCCGCAGGGTTAGAGTTCACTCTCACCACTAGGACCACCAGGGAAGGCAGCACCCTCCATGACAGCATGCCCCCCCCCCCTCATGGCAACAAGGCTCTCCCTAGGCTGGGAAAGGCAGAGGGAGGGGGCGTGGGGACATAACTTTTTTAATTATTAATAAAAATATATATATTTAAACACTTCCCTAACAGCCCCAGACACACAGCCCCCAGACACACAAGCACCCAGACACACACACTGCACCCCCAGACACACAACCCCCTACAGACACACACAAACCCCCCACAGACACACACACACTGCACCCCCCAGACACACACAGCACCCAGACACACACAAAGATCCCAGACACACAGCACCCCACAGACACACACAGCTCACCCCCAAACACAGCACCCAGACACACACAGCGGGACCTGACACACACTGCACCCCACACACAGCCCCACAGACACACACAGCGCCCCCAGACACACAGTCCCCAGACACACACACAGCACCCAGACACACACACAGCACCCCCAGACACACACACAGCACCCAGACACACACAGCACCCCCAGACACACACAGCACACCCAGACACACACACAGCACCCAGACACACACACAGCACCCCACAGACACACACAGCACCCCATAGACACACACAGCGCACCCCCAGACACACACAGCACCCCCAGACGCACACAACACCCTCAGACAGAGGGCACGCTCACTCCCACACATATACAGCACATATATATTATATAAAATAACCCTTAACAGACAAATAAAATTAGAAACCCAGAATGTGACGGCAGATAAAAACACCCTTACACACAGCACTCCTCTTACACAAACACACTGCGCACCTCACACATACAATACGTCCAAATATATTATATATATATATATATATATATATATATACACACACACACACACTACAGCGCCCCTCACACTGCACCACTACACACATTATGCTCCAGATACACGCTAGATCCCTTACCCTATATGCACTCTTAATCCTCTACACACACACACACACAATCTTCTATACACACTCTGGGTCCTTTACACACTAGATCTCTTACACACACACTGCACCACCTACACACACACTACATTCCTTGTAAGCAAATACATACAACATTCTCTAAACACACCCTCTCTACAACCCCTACACACACTACGTCACCTATACACACACACTACTGCCCGTATGCACACTCGCTACATCCCCTATAACACTATGCCCCTATACACGCACTCTCTACAGCCCCTAGCCACACATATTACACCACAAAATCGACCTATTTACACAATACCACACCACACTCTACACACAGGCAATCCCACAAGCATGCGCCAAACACATGCACCATACACTTTCCTGGCCCTTTTGTCCTCTGGTATCCCACTTGTGGAGACACCAGAGACAATTTAAAAGCAAACACAGCGCAAGCATGTTATTACATTTGCTTGCGCTGCGCAGAACAAATACAGGGCCTTTTTCTAATGCTAGAGCTCTTCAGCGGGGCTCTGTGCATTGAACCAACATGCTCACTTTCAGAGGGGGTGTACTTGTCATTAGTGATGACAAAACACACCCTCTCTGGCCTCGCCCCCTTCTTGGGGGGCCGCTCTAATTGAAAAATTTTTTTCCCAGTCCGGCCCTGCCTGTAATGTGTCCCGGAAAGCTGGACACCATGGAACTAAGTTAGGATGGCAGCACAGGATGGTCCCAACAAAATTGGGATGGCTGGGAGGTGTGGATAGAAAATTTTTTTTTTTTTAATCAGAATATTTTTTTTTTAAACTGAGGAGAATGAGCTTTAAATAGACAATGAATGTGTCCCTTGTTTGGATTAATATCTGAATTGATCCACTCTATACTCCCTTTGTTAATCCAAGCAGACAGACGCAGCCTTTCATTGCGAGCACTAAATGTACCTAATCGTTAAAGTAAATGCACAGTTCAAGGACAAATATCCTGGCTTGAACAATCACCGCTTAATTCAAACACAGATTTTTAATTTGTTAATCTGCACATTCAGGTTCTTAGCTGACAAGAGAGTAATCCTAAAGTTAACAACACAAATACCATTCAATCTTTGTTGTGCCATATTCCCTTCAATGTTTGTCTTTATCATATCCTTGGGGGCGATTGGAGAAACATCCCTGGATCTTGTGGCTAATAATGCTTCTAAGTATCTTTATCTTTATATAGTACCTTTAATGTTTTTAATATACGTTTGCTAGTTTAAGCTGATATTTCAATACATTTTCCATAATATTTAACAAAATGTTTTTTTCTCCATGAACAGCAGATTTTGGTAACTGAAATTTAATTTTCCAAGTCATCATTTTTATTGCGTATGGATGGTATATTCTGAGTATAACAAGTGGCTTTAAGGGATTCTATAGGCATAACAACTTTAGCTTAATGAAACAGTTTCTGAGTATAGATCATGCTCCTGAAGTCTCAATGCTTAATTCTCTCAATTTAAGAGTTAAGTCACCTAACCACATCTCCTCTGGCTGTGACTTACACAGCCTGCATGAAATCAAAATGGCATCAATCAGATGTTAACTTATTTTAGAAGTGTTTGTCTCCTGCTCTGTAAATTGAACTTTAATTACACACAAAATGATCCTGCAGGCTCTTGCAGACTATCAACAGTGCAGAAGAAAATACATTCTATATGAAACAGATTGTGCAATAAAGAATGCTTAAACATTAGATCTCTCTTTACAGGAAGTGTTTAAGAAGGCCGTGAGTGTCACAAGCAGGTAGGTGTGACTAGGGCTATGTAAAAAAAGTGATTTAACTCCTGAAATTGCAGGGGCATGATTTATACACCATAAATGCTTCATTAAGCCAAAGTTGTTTTGGTGCCTATAGTGTCCCTTTAAAAAAAAAAAATCATTTTTAACAAAAGGCGTATATGTGATATATGTTCACTATAAGAATCGATCTACTTTTGTACAACTCTACAAAATTATTTTGATTTAGAAGGAAACAAACCATACAACTAGTGATGTGTCTCTTGGCTACCAGTCACACATTAAGTAGAATTTTTCACATTACTAAGTTTCTTATTGGAGTCCAAATTTTGAAACTACAGACCTCTAAGTTTCCAAACATTTTTCCCCAAACATTGCGCAATATGGTAAAGTAACGCCAATTATCTGGAATATATTTTATCCTAAGATATCTTTTAAATGATAAAATGGAATTAACTAGAATCTATCATTTAAGCATCATTAAAACAATATTCATGGGATTGGTATGTTAAAATAGCAATGATGAGAACTGGAGTCAAGCATAAACATGTCCAAGGATATAGATAACATTAGTACTTTAATTCAAGGAAGAATGTTGAAATATTGCAATTTAAAAGCTTAGTTCAATTAAAGTGAAATTAACAATTATTTTGTGAAAATAATTTTTATTTACCCATTGAACACATTTTAAGTAATTAAGTAATTAACATACCTTTTCAGGGGTTCTTATTTTGCTACACGGCACAGAGTTTAGTGACTAACCTTCTGTGTGATATGTTGATCAAAATTTTCAGACAAATGTGTTGCTTCCACGATGGGGTGGTTTTAACTCCTTAAGGACACATGACATGTGTGACATGTCATGATTCCCTTTTATTCCAGAAGTTTGGTCCTTAAGGGGTTAAAGGGAAATATCCTATAAGTGTATTTCTGTGGGTCTTGTTTTGCATGTATAGAAACTTTGTTCATGATATACAGTCAAGCTTATTCACCAACGTCTGAATGGGGGCAAAACCATCTGCAAAACCATCTGCATGCATACGGGCCCTTCAGCCATTGGGACTGAACGGGCCTGAATTTAAACCTTTAGATCAATGGTTCCCAACTCAGTCCTCAAGAACAGTCCAGGATTTAAAGATTACTCAATTGTGTCTAAGCTGTTTTTTGGGAAAAAACTAAAAACTCTTTAGACACAACTGGGTTATCCCTAAATCCTGGACTAGTAGGGGTACTTGAGGACAGGGTTGGGAACCCCTGCTTTAGATTGTAAGCTCACAGGCTATCTGACTAAGCAATTTGTATAAAAGAGCCTCAACGGCTAGATCTCAGCACACGGGCTGGGCACTCTTTACCCTTTGTACTGATCTGTGTATATTGTATGTTCTGCCCTAATTGTACAGGTCTGCGGAATATGTTGGCGCTTTATATTTGCCTGTAAAACATTAAAAAAAAAATACATCTAGTGGCTGACATTTGCTTGCTAGACAGCGGCCACATGAAAAAAGTAATGGAAAAAATAAAATAAATAAATAAAAATCCTATGGGAGTAATTTTAACTGTATTTTGTCCATTCAGACAAAACCTGGTGTCTAGTGAATGACCCTGAGTGTGTTTTTAATATTATTGATGCATATTATATTTTTGTCCCAGCTTTCCACCCTCTTCTTTTTTTTCCTGTTTTTTTATTTACTGATTTATTTTATTTTTTTGCAAGGTTGTGGGATCTTTGTTGGCAGCGTTCCTGCTGTTTGTGGGCTGTTTGTATATTTAGTGGACTTGTATTAAGGTAATACTATTAGGAAGGATTGTGTGAAGTTTATATTACATACTTTGCTCTATTCCAATCTTATTATTTTTGTAAATTGACTTATGTGACTCTAGTACCTGTATGGTCTAATTATATTTGATATCAGGACTGTCTGGAGACACTGTTCTGTCTTGGTCCAATAACAAAACACTACCCTCACTCCACTGCCTTTCTGCTTATTCTAAATAAGGTTTTCGGCTGATGGAGTTTTGGAGGCACTGTGAGGTTTATTGTCATCTCCATCAGAATTTACGCTCAGAGTGCATTCAGATGACAACCAAAGTCACAAACTAAGCATTCGGGATACAAGCAACAGATTGAGAACTAGACTGGGGCATGGGCTGACCCTTATAAGGGCTTTCCCACGCTATGCAATTTCAGTCAGAGCGCTCTGATTGGTTCGCTATCTCAATCAGAGAGCTCTGACACATAGGACACACTGAATAACACTGTGTCTGGAAGTAACAAGAATTTGTACGTTAATGCATCAGTAGGTAAAATTAATGTATATACACAAAAACCCAGAGAAGATGATTGAGAACTCCAAGGTGTTTAAATTAACTACCAGCATGCACTTCACCTCAATATGAGTCCATATGCAATACAATTGAATGCTTCATTCCTATTATTTTTGTCATCACAGGTTTATTCTAGAAAAAACAAACAATGTGCTGGGTCAGGTCAGCTACTCTCTTGAATCTTGCAACAAAATCTTAGCACAGACTGCAGAGGTTAGTTATGTACTGTTCTGAAACATCAAAGCACATTCCTAGCTTGAATGCAATCCTCCCTTCCAAGAAAACGCCTGTAGTCTACTCAGTAGATCTAGCTTAAATATTCTGCTTAAAAATAAGGAACAATTGCACATGTATCAACAACACCAAATAGTGAAAAACTGCAATACATACTCAAATGAAAAGGTTATTGGCTCAATGATTTAGTTTGACAAATGAACTGTTAAAGATGCATGTTGCTACCAGGGGCGGATCCAGAGCCTGATCTCGGGAGGGGCACTTGTAGATTATTTAAATAAATAATCCAGGCACAATAAGCACTACAGCTCTGTGTACTGATTAAGGTGCCAGGAGTGCCGAGACCCACTCCCAGAGTAAGTAGTCAAACCGTTTAAGAACAGTTTGACAACTTACCTGGGATCTGCTGGAATCTGGGGCTGTAGTAGGGCATACGAGCAGTGGTGTGTGTGTGAGTGGTGCAATGTGTGAGGCGTGCACTGTGTGTGAGGGGTGCAGTGTGAGTGTGTGTGTATGTGTAGAGAGTGCAGTGTGACTGCGGGGCAGTTGTGTGTGGGGTGTAATGTGAAGCGGTGCAGTGTGTGTGTGAAGGTTTCAATGTGTGCTTGTGAGGGGGCAGTGTATGTCAGGGGTGCAGGGCAGTGTATGTGTGGGGCAGTGTGTGTGAGCGGTGCAGCATGTGTGTAATATTGCAGTGTATGTGTTTGTGTGTGTGTGCGAGGGGGCAATATTTGTAGGGAGGCAGTGGGGGTATAGTGTGTGTGTCTGTGAGGGGTGCAGTGTGTTTGTGTGGGGGGCAATGTATATGGGGGTGCAGTTTGTGTGTATGGGGGCAGTGTGTGTGATGATTGCAGTTTGTGTGTTTGAGGGGCATTGTTTGTGTGAGGGGTGCAGAATGTGTGTATGGGGGGGCACTATGTGTGTATGAGGGGCATTGTATGTGTAAGGGGTGCAGTATGTGTGTATTGGGGTGCAGTAAAAGTGTAAGAGGGGCAGTGTTTGTGTGAAGAGTGCAGTATGTGTGTATGGGGGCAGTTTCTCTGTGTGTGGCAATGTGAGTATGTGGGGCAGTGTGTGTGTATGAGGGTCATTGTATGTGTAAGGGGTGCAGTATGTGTGTATGGGGGTGCAGTAAAAGTGTAAGAGGGGCAGTGTTTGTGTGAAGAGTGCAGTATGGGGGCAGTTTCTCTGTGTGTGTGGCAATGTGTGTATGGGGGGCACTATGTGTGTATGAGGGGCATTGTATGTGTAAGGGGTGCAGTATGTGTGTATGGGGGTGCAGTAAAAGTGTAAGAGGGGCAGTGTTTGTGTGAAGAGTGCAGTATGTGTGTATGGGGGCAGTTTCTCTGTGTGTGTGGCAATGTGAGTATGTGGGGCAGTGTGTGTGTATGAGGGTCATTGTTTGTGTGAGGGGTGCAGTCAGGGGAGGGCTGGCAGTCTCAGGCCTGGGGGGCAAATCCAGTCAAGTGGCCCATTGCACCCCCAAATCGTGCCCACCTTTTCCTGGTTTTATAATGGATATTGATGTTATGCTAATCAGCAGCTCTTTGCCATACCTACTCCTTTGTGGCTCCGACTTTCAATGTTGTTAGAGTGCAGGCTGAGTATCTCTGATCCTGTGCTCTGACTCACTAGCTGAGCACCGGAACCACAAGGGAGAGGATAAGATCTAAGGCAACTACTGCTGGTGCACACCAATGGACCACCAGGGAATCGTTTAAATTAAATATGCTGTTGTCCCAAACTTGTGAGCTGTGTTGGTCACCGGGCGGCTCTGTTGTCATGGCGCCCTACGTGACCCCACAGCTTGCACACCTCAAAGGCTGGCCCTGCTGACAGACACACTGGCACTCACTCTCAATAACACACACACACAAACCCTGACAGATAAACACTCACTGACAGGCAGACACATACACACACACTGACAGGCAGACACACATTCACTGACAGACACTTACATGACAGACACATTCGTTGGCACACACACTTACTGACAGACACCAGTGCCATATTAACAACATTATGGGTCTCCGGGCAAAGCAGTGCACCTGGGCCCTGCCTACACAACTTACAGGAATAAAAACGTAAATTATAGATACAACAAAGATTATATTTATAAGTACCTCCAACAAGTGCAAAGCATACATACAATACATACACACAGACTGCTGAATACAGTCACACACCGACTGCTGAATACATACACGCAAACAGACTGATGAAGAGACACACACACACAGAGACTGCTGAGTACACACACAGACAGACTGCTGAGTACACACAGACAGACTGCTGAGTACACACAGACAGACTGCTAAGTACACACAGACAGACTGCTAAGTACACATGGAGAGTGCTGAATACATACACACAGTCCGCTGAATACAAACACACAAACACACACACAGATGGCTGAATACATACAGACTGCTGAATACACACACACTGCAGTGAGGGGTGCAGTGTATGTGTTTGTGTGTACGGGTGTGGTGTGTGGGGTGCTGTGTGTGTGTTGACTGCTATGTGAGTGTGGGGTGCTGTGTGTGTGTGTGTGGAGTGCTATATGAGTGGGGTGTTGCATGTGTGGGGAGTGCTATATGTGTGTTGGGTGCTGTGTGTTTCAGGGGTGCAGGTAGCAAATGTTTTTGTTTTTTTAATACTACTATACATTAAATACAATCTATATGTCCCCCCACCCTTGGTCTTACCTTTGGTAAAAGAGGCTGGGACACAGCCAGCCGTGGTGGTCCAGTTGTGAATTCTGTACAGCCTGCAACTTGTCTGGCTGCAGGCTGTCTCCTGTCCTCCTGCGCGCAGAATGCTCTGTGGAGCATTGCCATGGTAATGTGCGGCAATGCTCCACACATCCTGCTTGCGGGAGGAGCGATCTGCCTTACAGATAGGCTTCTCCTGCAGCCCTATGTCCTAGATACCTCTCTCCCCGATCGAAGGGAGATCTCCCTCACCGGCTCACGGCCAGAGAACAGGGCCACCTTTCCACTGGCCGGCCGGGGAGGTCAAAGGATCTCCCCTGTCAGCCAGGCATGTGCTGGGCAGTGGGGTAACATTTCCAGACACACACACTCACTTCCAGACACACACTCACTTACAGACACACACACACACACTCACACTTCCAGACATACACACTTACTTTCAGACACACACACACAAATTAATTTTCTTTTTTGTAACTCCTACCTTTAGGAGTCCTCTCCCCAGAGTCCAGTGTCTTTGATGCTCTTCCTGCTTCTCTCTGCTCCCTTGCGCAGTTTAGTGATGCAGGGCCGGAATGACATCATATTCCGGCTCCCGGCATCACCAGAGAGGGCGCCTGAGGGAGCAGGAAGAACATCAGCAGAGGCAGTGCTCCCTTCCAGCCGCCGCCTGCCTCCTTCCTCCTTCCTTCCTCCCACGGCCGGTATATTGCTGCAGAGGTGGCCTCTGCCTTGCTACTGGGGCGCCCTAGGTGGCCAGCTGGCCACCTGCTGGGCTCCCTGTGACAGGCCACTAGCCAGCTCTGGGCGGCACCCCCCTCCTTCTGGCGCCCAGGACTGGCCCTGCGGCGCCCGTTTTTCAAATGACTTAGGGCGGCCTGGGGGGCAATTGCCTCCCTGCCCCCTGGCCCAGCCCACCCCTGGGTTCAGTGTGTATGGGGGCAGTGTGTGTATAAGGGGCAGTGTTCGTGTGAGGGGTGCAGTATGTGTGTATGAGGGGCAGTGTTTGTGTGAGGGGGCAGTTTATGTGTGTGGTGGGGAGGGAAGCAGATCAAAGCAAATAACTTGTTGCTGTTGTTTAAAAAAAAAAAAAAATATATATATATATACACACACTGCCCCCATGCACACATTGCCCCCCACACACATAAACTGCCCCATACACACATTGCCCCCTGCACTCACAAACTGCCCCCATATACACATACTGCACCACTCACACAAACACTGCCCCTCATACACACACATTGCCCCCCATACACACATACTGCACCCCTCACACAAACAATGCCATCATACACTCACACTGCCCCTAGACACATTCTGCACCCCTCACACAAACAATGCCCCTTGTACACATAAACTGCACTTATCACACACACAGCATCCCTTACCCACACACACACTGTACCCCTCACTCACACACGCTGCCCCCCATACACACAAACTGCACCCCCATACACACATTGCCCCTCACACAAACCCACTGCACCCCTCACACACACACACACTGAATTTTATTTCAGAAGAAACAGATTTTGTTTGGTTTTAAACCAAATTAGTTTAGTTAATCTGGTTTTTATTTAATAATTTTTATTTTACCCTCTCAGATGTCACAATCCTTCCCCAATACCCCTCATGCCCCTCACCCATTGCTGGCAGGTGAGGGGTTAATAATGCAAGTGGCAGACTTGGCAGGATTGGCGGTACCTTGTTTCACTGGGTGACCTTGGGGAAAGTTGATAAGTAAAGGAATAGAGGAGCGAGAGCCCTGCATTAATTCATGGCTCTGGGATGGGGCCCATATACATATATACAAGTCGGCGGTAGGTATTAAAAGGTTGACTACCCCTGATTTATAGAGTTGATATGATATTATTTCTGCCATTTTTAGTTTAGCACAGTGACATTCACGGGCCTCCTAACTCTCCCGCTTTCAGTTGGATAGGGCCCAGTCCCACCATCCTGATTTAGTTCCCTTGTGCCCCTGAATGCAGGACACCAGGGAACTGTCCCTATGCAGAACAGTGTGAGCACATCTTCAGATGCATTCGCAATGCCAAGACCATACAGAGAGTGCTTCCAGTCCAGTATATAGGTGGCCATCTGTTTGTCAGCCTGGTGTGCTTAATGCAAAGCTTAATGCTACATTGACAAGTCTCAGAAACGGGACATTGGTGGGAGGTGAGTGATGGGTGGCGGGCGAGCGACGTAGCCGAACTGCATGGAAAGGGAGCAAGTCAGCTCTAGAAGGGGGTTTGTCCACCCACTTTACTGGCATGTCAGCCTGGTGTGAATACAATCATTTTAGTCAGCCTACTGAGGACAGCACATGCAGGGAGCACTGTTTCAGTACTCCCTGCAGGGTCCTAGTGCCCTAAACAAAGAGCAAGCGCTTCTAACGATGCATGCGTTCAATGATTGTTGGGGACAGTTCTCCTAGGGTCCCCAAAAGTTAAAGGCAGGACTGTCCCAACGAAATCGAGACAGTTGGGAGGTATGCATTATGGGCATCAATAGTGATGCAGATTGCACATTGATGATGCCCCCCTGAAGGCTTGCTCACCCATCCCAATTCAATCCCTCCCATGGTTGGGAGTTAAGTGTTAAGAATTGAGAGGGTTATGATGTCCAGAGCGTGATGCTGTTTGAGAGTAGTGATGTACCGAACGGTTCGCCGGCGAACGGTTCCTGGCGAACATAGCATGTTCGCGTTCGCCACGGCGTGCGAACATATGCGCGGTTCGACCCGCCCCCTATTCGTCATCATTGAGTAAACTTTGACCCTGTACCTCACAGTCAGCAGACACATTCCAGCCAATTAGCAGCACAGCCTCCCTAGCAGACCCTCCCACCTACTGGACAGCATCCATTTTAGATTCATTCTCAAGCTGCATGCTTAGTAAGAGGAGGGAAAGTGTAGCTGCTGTTCATAAGATAGGGAAAAGCATAGCTAGGTTAGGATAAGGGTATGCTTTTTTTTTATTTATTTTTTCTATTTTTTCTATGTAATGTAAATGCACTTAGTTGTCTGCCACTGCTGCCAGCTTCTGTGTCAGGTTCACAGTGCCCATTTCCCCAGTCAGTGCCACCAATTACATCTGGTGTCACAATAGC
>OW240913.1:344510416-344550919 GCA_933207985.1 Pelobates cultripes
AAGTCCCATCGCCGAATGGGACTTAGTCTCTGCAGCTGAAATAAGGCTGAAAAAAACGGCTGAAAAAAAGACTAAGTCCCATCGCCGAATGGGACTTAGTCTCTGCAGCTGAAATAAGGCTGGAAAAAACGGCTGAAAAAAAGACTAAGTCCCATCGCCGAATGGGACTTAGTCTCTGCAGCTGAAATAATTTCCCATTTACTGAACCAAGTGGGAAATAGCAAGGCAGGTACAAAGGGTTTGCACCAGGTCTGGGGACACAGGGGACACCGTCTTAAAGGGGCCGTGTCCCCAACAAGTCTGGGGACACGGCCTTAAAGGGGCAGTGTCCCAATCTTCCTGATGTCCCAAAAAAGGTGTTTAAAGGGCCAGCACCAGTCACATAAAGAGTCCATAAGCCCCAATATGCCCACCGACAGTCTTAAAGGGCCATACACACCAAATAAAAGTGCATACATTTTCACAATCTCCCAGGGGCCATAGTCATGCGGGAGGAGGCTGGCAAATAGGCTTCTCCACAACCCAGGGAAAGCAGGGCAATTTGCCATTTAAAGGGCCCGTTACAAATAGCAGTTTGTAACAAGGTGTCAATCCATATCTGCCAAGTGACCCGATGTAGGGGGAACAGTCCCTATTCTGCTCTGTGTCAGTGTGTATCAGGGGCTCTGAGGACAGGTGTCAATCCATATGTCAAGGTGTCAATATGTCATATGTCAGGTGTCAATCCATATTGATTGTGATTTAGGAATGTTAGGTGATTTCTGCCCTTTATGGATTAAAACCAGACTCTGTATCAACTGTGTAATTTTCCATGGGAGTTTTGCCATGGATCCCCCTCCGGCATGCCACAGTCCAGGTGTTAGTCCCCTTGAAACAACTTTTCCATCCCTATTGTGGCCAGAAAGAGTCCCTGTGTGTTTTAAAATTCGCCTCCCCATTGAAGTCAATGGCGTTTCGGGCGGTTCGCCGGTTCGCGAACATTTGCGGAAGTTCGCGTTCGCCGTTCGCGAACCGAAAATTTCGGGTTCGCGACATCACTATTTGAGAGGACATGTATGATATCTAGTTAACGGTTTGCCAGCTAGGGAGCTTGAACTTTGTATTTGAGATATTTTTGTGTATTTTTCCATTGTTAGGCATTCATATTGTATAATAAATAGTTGATGAGTTGTTTTTTTTTTGTTGTTTTTTAGCTTTAGTTTGTTTTTGAAGGATTACATTCATTCAGGTGGCCTACAGTTGGAGTGTGCACTAATATGCGTTTACTGCTAGTGTTAAATGTAGAAACTGACATTTTTTTAAATAAATGCTGCAACATTGTTGAGCCTGTGCCCAAAATGTGTTAAAATATTTTTCTCTATCAGGAGACGCCGCAATCTCCTGGGAAGTTTCTCAGCTAGCCAGTCCAGGCTGGGAGAGCATTGAGATCAATGGTCACCAGCCCAATAACAAACCCACCCAGTTAGGACTAGCAACAGCCCTGCACAAACTGGCAATCCAATACACCTTCAGATGCTTTTTACCAGCAGAGATGTGAGATGTGAAGCTGTGGGATACAAACGCTTGTATATTAATAGCCTGATAAGCCCTCTTGTCTCCTTGTCAGCCCACCCCTGTTTCAGTACTAAATTGAAAATTTAGCTAATCCTTTTTAAATCCTAAATCCATTTGACACATTAATAAATTAGCTGAAATAATTCTCCAAATTCATATACAATATATTCCTCAATTCTGCTCTACTTTTTACAAATTCAGTGTAGATTCACCACACTTTGCAGCTTAGTGTGTAACCTAAAACGTTTTGCTAAATTCAGGTTAATATAGTCAAAATGTGACTAAGAACTTTAATTTTTCCAAGTCATCTGTTTTGACCTACATTTAGCAAATTAGTTTTAATTTGGAATATCAATTAATATAGACACGAGGCACTTGATTTCCAAGGCAAATATCCATTTGTCAGTCTCTTTGTTTGTGTGACATTATTCTTTTTACAACTATTTTTGACAATACTTAATTTTTCACTGTTCCCGATGGTCTCTTTTCATTTAGTTAAGCTAATCTCTTTGAATCATCTGTTCATCAGGTCTTGCTCCCAGTAATATATTTTGGCATTGTGTTGCCCTAGGTATGACTAAACTTGGGCATCCCTTTAATCTACATTGGTCCCACCTCTTCTTGTAAAGGCCACACCACTTCCTGCTTAAGACCAAAACACCCTTTGACTGACAGACACATGCCCTCATGGATACACATACACTGATATACTCTCTGACAGGCATACAGTCATTGGCACAGACTCGGTTTAACCAACACATACTTTTACCGACAGACACACACAGACACACCCACTCATTTACAAGCACACACTCTCAGATACACATACATTATAATATACTCACTGACATGCACACACCCTTCATGACCTGACACAATCTGACAGACAAATTCACTCACTGATTTAACACACACTGACAAACACACAAACACACTCACAAACACACACCCTAACTGATTTGACACACTCTGACAAACACACACACACACACTCACTGACAGTCACACACACTCACTGACAGACACAGACTCTCACTGATTTGAGACACACACACACACTCACTAACACACACATACTAGCACACACACTCATTCACTGACAGACACTCACATACACTGGCAGACACTCACTCACAGATGCACACACATTCACTGTCATAAACACACACACACACACACTGAGAATGACAAACTCACATACAAATTTTTTGATACATTCACAAATTATTATTACTTTTTTATTTTGATTTAAGTCCACCCAACCTCCATATATTTGGAAGAGCTGGAGTGAATTCTTTCCCTGGGATACAGTGTGGATCCTTTCAAATGGGGTCCAGTATGGCTGCCATAGAGACGTTTTATTCCAGGCAGTGTGTGAATAGGGGGGCTGTGTGTGTGGGGCAATGTGTGTATGGAGGTCTGTGTGTATGGGGGGCAGTGTATGTGTGTGTGGGGGCAGTGTGTGTATGGAGGGGCAGTGTATGTATGTGTGGGGGCAGTGTATGTGTGTGTGGGGCAATGTATGTATGGGTGGCAGTGTGTGTATTGGGGGCTGTGTGTGTATGGGGGGCAATGTGTGTGGGGGGGCAGTGTATGCATGGGTGGGGCAATGTGTGAATGTGTAGTGAGGAGGGTAGGGGGGGCTTTTTTATAAAAAATTTAATAAACATTTTAAATTTCTCCATCCTTGGTGGTCCGTGGGGAATCCCTGGTGGTCCCAGTGGTGAGAGTGAACTCTAGCCTGCAGCTCCAGGGCTAGAGTTCACTTTTGCGAGATCCTGAACGTTGCCGTGGTAACAGCGGCAACGCTCCGTGCTTGCGAGAGTAGGTCCCGGAGGAGCTGCAGGCTGAGCTCCCTGGTGTTCTCTCCCTCTCTGCTGGCTGCCCGCACTGTGCCTGAAGGGCCGGGGAGGGAGATCTCTAATCTCCCCTTCGGTCCGTGAAGGCACATTGCAGGGCTGGCACTTGGACAGTGCCAGCCCTGCATTAGCCAGCAGGGGAGAGTCTCAGGGGGCCTTGGATCCACCAGTGGAGTAAGGTTACTCAACAAGCTATATACCAGTAAAATAATAAAGGAACAGGATTTGTTCACTTTCTATTCATGGGGTTTTGGTATCACTGACTCTCCTTTAGAAGAATACTGCAATGTAAAAACACAGACATTTAGGAAGAAATGTTAAATAAAAAAAAAAAAAAATATGCATGCGCTTATTTGCATGTTGTAGGGTATGGGTTTTGTAAACACTATCATTTAGACTAGCTGTATACAAGGCAGGTATTTTTGTGTTTTCTGTTATATGACAAAATTCTACCTCTGTATATACATAAATAACATTGTGGTTTCCTCCTCTGTGCCAAGAAAATAAGATGTAATAGGTCATTTTGACCTTCCTTAAGTGGATGAAAAATGAAAAACTGATTTGTGTTAAATTATGGGTGGGAAAAAAATATGGGAGACAGAATAAAAAGAACAATTTCATCTAACCTCTTCCTTTTACCATAATTTTATTCTTTTTGTACTAAGACAACAAATCATGCATTTACTCAGCATGCAAACATTGTATTTCTTTTGTAACTTCGGTATCGGAAACGTGGGAAACGTGCACAAACAAAGCGATTTATAACACATGTAATTCCATCTGCTGCCTACTGTAGCATAACCAATTATTCACTCAAAGAAAATCCCATAAAGCTAGGTAGGATTTGATAAATCTCTTGGGGATTGTGGTTATTTAACATACACACGGACATGTGGTAATATAATTATGGGCAAGTATTTAACCCTTTACATACACATGATTTCTGTTTGGCCACTGAAATGATTAATATGTGCTTTATTAGTTAACCTTCACAGCATAAACGAAAGTCTATCCATACCTTCCAAGTGTCCTGACTTAGGAGGAACACTCCCTATTTTGGGCCCAAATTCCTCTGTCCCTCTTTTCTATCCTAATGTCCCTCTTTTCTTGGAGCTCAATATTGTTGGTGTGTCTGAGTGAAACAGAGCTCCAAAAGTGAAATAATACAAATAAATCTACCTTAAGGTGTCTCACTAACACCCTATAAATATATGACAGGAAATATTTATATATACATACACACACACACACATACCCACAACTAGCTGAAAACATATAACAAAGTAAGCTCTGTGAACCAAATAGTTTATACTTATAAATCAAATACAACCTGTTAAGATATAAATAATCTAAAGAAAAGGAAGAAGACACAAAATAGTGTAATACAGTAATAAATTATTATACCATGCATCTGATTGATTTGGGATCATGCCATATCAAACGTACATAAAATATATCTATATATATATATGGCAGTAACAATCTGTGTACATGTCAATTGCAGGATATCCCATGGAGTTAAAAGCAAAAATATAAATAAATATACCCCAGAGCTAGAGTAAAAAAAACAAATGTAGATACTAAAAAATAAAACAATAAAAGTTATTTAGAGCTCCTAAATTATATGAATAGGGTGACTCACTAAAGTATAAAATAACCCAAAGATAAATATAAAAGTTAGCATTAGCATAATGTTATTAATATATTTATAACCAGTATACATCCCCCTAAAGAGTTATATAACTAATTTAACTCTAAATGCACAATGGTGCAATGGCTTCTTGTTTCTCTCTTCTGTTTTTCAAATGTTTTTTTTTTCTTCAATAAATTGAAATATCAAAAACATATCATATTTAAAAATATATCAATATATCAAAACATATTGCAAAATTAAAATTAATATTTTTAAATACTAAATAAGTGGGGAAGCTTATCCAAAAACATCAAATCAAGGCCTTAAAGTAACACGATAGCCTTAGGGATACAAACCTGTTTTCCTAACGCTTATAGTGTCCTTCTCTTTATTTAGAGTCAGATCCCCTACTCTAGAGCTAAATAAAATGTAAGGAAAAAGGGGTTTTCTCACCTTTTTTTTCCAGTCCTGCCGCTGCTCGTCCGGCCTCTTGCGTCTTCATGATGACACATCTAACAATCCAATCCAATGCTCCATGCAAAGGATTATCGGGCACTAGAAGCGCGTCTACGCTCTTATCGGAGGTTAGCTGTAAAACTGAGATAGATTCACTTTTCACAGTGGCAGCACCTCTAGTGGCTGTCAGGTAAACAGCCACTGGAGAAGTATTTAACTTGACTCTGCAAGTATTGTCGTATCTACTAAATGGTTTACATTGCAGGGTTAAAACTAAACCACTGCACCCAGACCACTTCACTGAGTGGTTCTTTAAGTTGTCAAAACATGGTTATGTTTATTCATTTTATATACTCTTATTTTGCTCTTGGTCAGTTGAGACTCTTTCTGTTGCTGCAGATTTTATGGATTCTTGCTGCCCAAGATCTCCGTGTTTCAGACTGGTCAATACAGCTGCTGGTGAGTGCCCGTCAATTTTGATCAAGCCCAACAAAATTTGCAAAGACTTCATATAGAGAACTAACATTTTAGACCTGTGCCTGTTAAGGAAATTAATAAGCACTCTAATAATTCTAAACATGTGGACCTGATTAAATCCCAGCAATGATTTGCTTAACATGTGCAACACCTCACTGTACACGTGTATGCAGATGACACTGTAATCTAGCAAACCAAATTTTCCGCAGCTTGAGGCTGTGCTCCAAGACCAGATCACAGAGGTAGAAAAGTGAATCGCGGATAACAAACTTTTCCTTAACACTGATAAAACTGTCACAATGATCTTTGGAATAGTCCCTAAAGTAATTATTTATCAGAACAAAAATATAAATAAATAACTAGATGTGGTCTATTGTGGTTGTTTTATACTTTTATTGTCTCACAAACAATTGTAAACTAAAATTTATGCAAACGATCAAAACACTTCTATGCGCTCACATAGCTTATACGACTGTTATCATCTGTGTAGGGATATCCAACTTCCTGCAGTGCAGTATAGTCATGTTCTGACATCTTCAGACAACTCAAGGTAATAAAATAAGGATCACTCTGCTTTTTATTTGAATTGTGTGACTGAAAACATTCAAATCTCACTGAACACACATCAATCAAAATCAGAATGTGATCACTAAACTGCAGAACTTAAAAACACATCTGGAGCTAAGATGGAAACATAGACTATGTGTGTGTGATACATTCCCTTTAATTCTAACAGGGTTATTCAATAAACAATGGAATGTGTCTGGAAAATTGACCGAATTCTGACCGCAATGGCAATTCCTCTATTTACTAAAGCCAAATACGTTCGGTATTCGGTCAGCCCGAGTGAATCAGCAGCAATGGCCTGAGATGCATTCAGTATCTGGATTAAAATCAGTGCTTTCGCATTTGAACCCTACACAAAGTACAAGATTTGGAAGATTCACAAAGCACTGTGTTTATGTAAATTCAGAACTGAAAGCATTTGGCAGAATGCATATTCACAAATTATTGTTCACTTGTTTTTTTGCTACTGAATGATAATTTTAAGTACTATCACCTCCACATAATGGTGGTGGTTGGGAGCCCTCATCATAATATTAAATATTAATATAAGGTCACCCCTCTTCCCCCTAAATATTTCACTGAATTTCCAACCCAACCAAGAGATATACTGAGACAAAGTAGGGTCTACTTTGTCTCTGTATTTCTCCTCCGTCTGACTAAGCGAAGCTAAGAATCAATCTCTGCAGCTGTCACCAGCACACGGGGCATATCTATGGGGTTGAGGGACTTCTAACTACTTGGGAAGTGGGGGATTAGAGAGACCATTATTTGAGGGATCAAATAGCCCTCTGTTCAGGGGGGGGGGGAGGGGGTGGTCAGCAATGGTATGTCCCTTAGCCAGATGAATAGGAAAATTCAATTGTAATTAAAACATGATGTTAAATATGTCTTACATATATATTATAAATTCATAATTAGACTTCCCAAACACTGCCAATAGGCGGGAGTCAGGGGGAGGTCACTCGGTCCTCTGTCATGAATATTACAATTAGGACACCACTCGCCACCAATGGGTGAGGGCAGGGAAGACGTTATAAACAGGGCCACCACCAGCCACCAGTGGGAGGAAGCCAAGTGGGCCATTAGACTCCCTTCATTATATTATAATAGCCCCCACCTGCTGACCATGTCTGGAGGCAGGTGAAGACATTAGCCTAATTTTATTAAATAGCCTCAACCTGCTGATCATGGGTGAGGCAAGGGGTGAACATTGATCTGTCCACACCTTATTGTTTATTTTAAAATCTATCACCTAATTTTGCAGGCCTTTTAGCATCTCAGCTAAAATATATGCCCCCATCTGCTGCTTCATGGCAGTTGGGGCCATAGGGAGGTTAAAATATGTGGATCTTATTGACACCCATAGTGCTTTAATTAATTAATGTATTTATTTTATTTACGTTTTTAATGTTGTGGCTGGCTAGCAAGTACTGGCCAACTGCCACACAATTGATCCTTGCACTGCCTAGAGTGGGCAAATTGTTTATATTCGAAGCAAAGGACATTCAGTATGTCCTCCCTCTGCATGCAGACACTGAACTTTCCTCATAGAGATTAATTGATTCAATTCATCTCTATGACGAGATGCTGATTGACCAGGGCTGTGTTTGAATCTGGCTCTACCCCTGATCTGCCTCCCTGTCAGTCTTAGCCAATCCTATTGGCAAGCACTGTGATTGGATCAGGCCCCCACTTCTAAAGATGTCAGCAGACTGCTTGTTTTTCTGAGTCTAACAGCATGCAGAGTTACAGCTTCAGGCTTGAATACTGTAAAATTTTGCTATATTTATGGAGGCATGAGGGGCCCAGGAGGGCTAGATGGTGGTGTTAACACTATATGGTCAGGAATACATGTTTGTGTTCCTGACCCCATAGTGATCCTTTAACTAATAAGGGACTAATACATGGCGATTAGAGTTAAACAAACACATGGCAAAAATGTTCTGGTCATATTATTTGTGCTGGTCTCTAAGTGCAAGACAAAATAAGTAATAATTGTTCTTTAGGGGTTAAATAGCATGCCCAATGAGTTGAAATATCATTTATTTTAAAAAGAAGACTTTTTTTTCTTTTTTTTTAGGAATGAACTTTATATTTTTCTTCAAGTTAAGGAGACGTCTAATTTCTCAGAATTCACTTAGTTGCAACTTCTAGTGTCATATTTAATTAGCCGTGTTAAGGCATGGAACACTTTATAGTGCCAATTACCGCCTGTTTCAATATGACAATTTCAGCAGCGAGAAACGTACAAGATAACACAACCTTAGAACCTCAGATCTAAAATATTGCCAGTAACTACAACCTTACTTTTTCACAAAGCTGAATATTTTCATAAAGAATTCTGCGCTTTAAAAAATATATAAAAAAATAGAGTTTCGGGGCGTGTCCTAGCGGCGGACAAGAACGGACGCGTGAGTGCTGAGCTCCTCAAACACACGGTGTTCTCAGCTAAGTTCCAGCATACATCCAACTGCAATCTGAACACAGACCGCACCTATCACTTGTACTGCCCCATGGAAGCAAATGACTACAAAATCCTGCAAAAAAAGAAGCAAAAAACGCTTCAAATGCACCTTACCTCTGCTACCACACAGGAACTGACAGGACAAGATGGCGCCAACGGCCCGGGCTCACCAGCCTCAATCCCAGAAGTAAGTGACACTGCTCACAGCATGGCTGACTTAACGAACCCAGTCACAACAACCACCCTCAAAACGTTACTTGTGGACCTGAAATCCATCTTTCATACAGATCTGCTGCAAGTGGCTACAGACATACGGTCAGATATCCAGCGTGTGGGAGAAAGAACAGCCAAATTGGAAGAAAGGGCAGATAAAATAGTAGATGCCCATAACACTCTAGCAGAGGCCTATTCAGAGCTAGAAAGTAAGTTCAACAGGTTGGAAGACAAAATAGCCGACCATGAAGACAGGGATAGGCGTAATAATATTAGACTGAGGAGGATACCAGAATCTGTTACACCTCAGGGGCTACAATCCTATGTGCAGGAAATATTTAAAGCTTATGTGCCAGAATTGTGAGAAACGGAGCTCCTCCTGGACAGGACCCACAGGCTGCCCAAACCAAAAGAGAGGCAAATATCCTGTACATGTGGGGTTTCCCAACCAGACTCTTGGTCAAAAGGAATGGGACCGACTCCAGCATCTTATCCCCAGAGGACGGAAAGAAGGTCCTACAAGACTGGGACATTCCATTTACTAAGGCGGTATCTTCCATGCCCCAAACCAGAGCATCACCAGTGAAACTAAATAGAGACTGGTCAAAAGCGATCCATGTCCGCTCACACAAATATCCTTGAAATCTGCGCAGGGGTATTATGTACACAAATGTGAAATATCTGATATGTGTTTTACAAACTAATTTGTTTCATGTTAGAAAACTAAATTTAAATCTTGAATGTATTGTCTAAATACTAGAGTATACAACACCATGTGGAGTAACTAACCCCATACGGACCTACCACTGTAACGTAGACCCAGTGAATTTGTCGCTGGTCACTCACCCTCAAGGTGGCTCAAAATATGGGCCACAATTCTAACCGTTTTTCAAACCTTGTTCGATCAACGTTTTTATGTACATAGTTTGCATGATTTCCTTTATGTTTTCATCTTCTCTCTCTTTTTCTTTTTCGTTTATTGATTGTTACATGTATGCTGTGCCTACAAGAGTTACACTAGCACTGCCAGAGACACATGGGTCAATTTCTTACTCCGCCTATCACTATACCCTCGGTAGCAGACCCAGAGAAGGATTGGCGAAACAGGGCTTAGACCGGGCTGGAAAGCACTACTGCTGGCCTTTAGGCCCTCTTAATGTTCTCCCAGAATATAGCTCGATCCCATTAAACACCAGTGCAGAGGGCTTAATAGATTTATCCCTCCTACGACATGAATCCAACACCTACAACCATGGTGCTTAATATTTATTCTTTAAATGCCAAAGGGCTCAATTCTCCACACAAAAGACGCTTGGCGCTAAAGGAGGCCAAGTCCCTAGATGCACATGTGGCGTTCTTTCAAGAAACACATTTTAAATGGGGACATCGCCCAAAATTGAATTCCATAGTGTACCCAATAGACTTTCATGCTTGCTACGTGAAAAAAAAGAGAGGGGTGTCCATCTTAATAAGCAAAGATGTGGCTTTCTCACTAGTCCGCAAAATTGGAGACAAGAAAGGTAGATATGTGGTGCTACAATGCTATGTCAACAACAATCCGTATACGTTTATGAATGTGTATAGCCCTAAAGATCAGCAAATGGAGTTTCTAGAATTAATTTTAATGCTGTGCACGAAACATTCATTTGGAGATGTGACAGTAGGAGGAGACACAAATTTTTTGCTAGATAACTATTTGGATTCCTCACACCAGAAACCCTTACAAAAACAGACTATAAAAACTAGAGGGAAACTAATTACCCGCATTAGACACACTCTCACAGTACACTCCTATGTAGACCCATGGCGTATACAACACCCCAGCGAAAGAGACTTCACGTGCCACTCTGCAGCACACAATTGCTATTCCAGAATAGATAGGTTTTTGATCCCATCTGCGATGCTTCCCAAAATAGAGAAAACCCACATAGGGCTTATGACATGGTCGGACCATGCTCCTATTGTCATGTCTCTAACAGAGCAATTCCCATTCAAAGGTCGAGGCAGCCGGCGACTGAATGACTGGTTACTAAATGACCCAACAGTGGCGGCACAGATTAAACAAGACCTCCAGAACTACTTCCTTGACAATACAGAACCAAGTTCCACTCTGGACCAAATTTGGTTAGCACACAAGGCAGTTATTAGAGGTTGTTTCATTAAACATGCCAGTTATGCCAAAAAGAAACGCCTCGAAAATTACATTAACATACTGCTGGAACTTACTGAAGTCACACATTCAAATAAACTAACTCCGACCCCCTCCCAACATGCACTATCCTGCGCCTGCAAGGTCAATTACGTGACCTTGAATTAACTAAATCGACATTAATGCTACGACGAATGAAACATAGTTTATTCGCCTCAGGCAACAAGGCAGGAGCCAAATTGGCCTCCCAGCTCCAGAAACGGTTCAGATCTGCAAAATTATCTCACCTGGCGAGCGCCAAAGGGGAAAAAATACTGGATCCACAACACAGAGCGAACACATTCGCTGACTATTACCGTAAACTCTACAACCTCAACAATGACCCACATGTTTCAACCCCTTCAATTACTGAAATAGATGAGTTCCTATCCAACCTCCAGCTCCCCACTATGAGTGAGGAGGACATGGAATCTCTCCTCACCCTTTTCAGCCTAGAAGAAGTTTCCTCATTACTTGACTCTCTCCCTGCTCATAAAGCGCCTGGCCCAGACCTAACTCCTACTACCACACATAACAATCGACTCTAGCCCCTCATTTACTGAATCTCTTTAACCACAGCATGAAGGAAGGATCTCGACATTACCTAAGCCAGGGAAATCACCCACGAAACGTAAAAATTTTAGACCCATTTCCCTACTTAACTGCTACGCAAATATATTCGCTAAACTACTCAGCAACAGACTAGCCCGACTTTTGCCTAAACTAATAAACAATGACCAAACTGGCTTTATCAAAGGCAGGCAAGGATCAGACAACTCCAGAAAGGTGGTGAACATCATAGCAGAGCGGAGAGAAACAAGGGACAAGGCCTTCTCTTGGCGCTGAACGCAGAAAAGGCCTTTGACAGACTCAACTGGGTTTATATGCAAAGAGTCCTATACAAATTTGGCTTCCCGCAACCCATCATAAACTGGATCATGGAGTTGTACACAACCCCAGCTGCCAAGGTGTCCTGCGGCGGTTTTCTATCCTCAGCGTTTCCCATCACCAATGGGACCAGGCAAGGTTGCCCACTCTCCCCCATGTTCTATATCCTCTCTTTAGAACCCCTAGCTCAGACAATAAGAGATCACGAACACATACAAGGCATACGCATAAAGAGAAAAGACTACCACCTTGCCCTTTTCGCTGATGATATCATAATATCCCTCTCTGACCCACGACAAGCGTTACCCCATATCCTTGCTCTGCTGAAAAAATTCGGGGACTTATCACATTACAAACTTAACCAAGATAAAACACAGGAGTTACCTATTGGATTACCTAGAGACATAATAGGGAACTTGAAAACTTCCTACCGATTTGATTGGAGAGACTCCACTCTAACATACTTAGGAGTCAAAATAACACCCACAATAGCAGACATCATAAAACACAACTGCACACCACTCTTACGGATGTGCACAAAAGAACTAGCAAGATGGAAAATGTCCCACCTAACATGGCTAGGTAAAATTAACACGTTCAAAATGATGACCCTCCCAAAACTCCTATACGTGTTCTGCATGCTACCACTCTCGATACCTTCCACACTTTTAAGACACTGCAATCCACCTGTAACTCATTTATTTGGGGGGCAAGAGAGCAAGACTCCCACTTACTCTTTTACAAAAAACACCTACCAGGGGAGGCGTCGGCCTTCCCAATATACACCTGTACTTCAAAGCTGCTGCTCTGGCAACAGGTTTAACAGCACACTCACCCAATGGCCACACACAATGGGTAGACATGGAAAGGGCCCAATTTCAGGACAACTCCTTAACAGACTACCTAAGGACCCCAAAACACCTTAGGCATGTAGACAAAACACTCCTCCCAACCACCAGGTTGACCATAATGATGTGGGATGCCTTCATGGCTCAGATGGGTTATGGCCGCAAACTACATCCCAGCGCCCCCTTGACGGTACTAAGGATCATAACCCAATCACTGCCCCTCAAAGACTGGACACACCTAGGCATAACCAGGCTTGAGCACCTCTTGGAAGACCGAAATAAAGTAAAAGCATTCCTGGACTTACAATAATGATGGGACTTACAGGTACAAGACACCTTTAAATACCTGCAAGTGAGAAGTATATTGACCTCTCACGCTCTCCCCCCTCCCGAACCTAACAGTAACCTGCTATTGCCTTCCTCAGTTATGCTTAGATGTAGGGAAACACCGAAGGCCGAAACCCAAGGCCCTCTCCTTTTGCTACAGAGCGTGGCTTGAGATGCAGCCAGATAGTCCGCTGCTGTGTAAAACCCAATGGGAGAGAGACCTGGGCACAAATCTTTTCTGAGGGGGACTGGCTGAGAGCCTTGAATGGACTGTCCAAATGGACAAAATGCTACTCACATATAGAGGCTCATAAAAAACTACTTTACCATTGGTATCTCACACCAACCAAGCTTCACAGAATATATCCATTGGTCTCCCACCTGGAGATGTGCTGGAGATGTGGAACAGAGGAGGGTACAATGTTACACGTTTGGTGGGCTTGTACAGGCATCAAACCCCTGTGGAACAATGTACGGGCGCTCCTGTTACAGCTGGGGCTCTCAACCTTCTCTCCATCCTTTTCCAACTGCTTATTAATGCTACCAGACACTAAGGTTGAACCAACATACCAACAACTTATAGCTCTAACCTCCCTGGCAGCCAGGAATCTAATAGCGACCAATTGGAAAAATACAACATGTCCGTCTCTTACACAATTGAAAGATAAGGTACACCAATAATATATATACGAAAAAATGTCTCTTAGCTCACCCTCTCAGGCCCTTAAATTTCAGAAAACTTGGTATAACTGGACTCGGGTGTCGAGGCAAAACACCACATGAACTACCACACTAGACGCAGTTATTCACCTCTGGACTTTTTTAAGATCCTACGCTGCATACCGAATGGCATACTTTTTATGTTTCTTTTATGTTTCTTTTTCTTTATGTCCTTGTTTTCAGTTCATGATCTCACTTTGAACCATACATTTATGACATGTACCAGTCACGGGAATATGGCGTACAAGATTTGCGTTGTATTTAAGACTGTACCCTCATGTCTGTATTAGGACCCGTGAAACAAGCGAATGTATTAATTGACAGTAAGCTGCGACTTGCACCCTATCTTACCTTAAATGTCTTAACAACATGCAACTATGTATGGTATTGTCACTTGTTGAAAAAAAACCAATAAAGTACAAATTAAACAAAAAAATAGAGTTTCATCTAGCTGATTTATCCCATTGAGGACAACATCATATTTTTCTTAACCTTTGGTATTAAAAGAACGATCCTAGTGCCAGAAGCACGACCTACCTGAAACATGCTATCCCAGGGTTAGGCAACCTTTAGCACTACAGATGTTGTGGACTACATCTCCTCTGATGCTTTGCTTCATTGTGATGTTATGAGTATCATGGGGGATGTAGTCCACAACATCTGAAGTGCCGAACGTTGCCTACCCCTATGCTATCCTTGGTAAGGTATTGATGTTGGTGCATAATTCAACCTATACATTTCACCAATTACACAATATTTGGAAATGTGAGACAAATGTTAAAATGTTAAACAAATAACCAAAGGAGGCATAAAAAGAGATATAATAAAGTGGAAAAAAATCTGCAAATACAATTGCTACTCAAAGGTACAAAGTGGCTATCGTGACCCGTACTCGCATCTGAAGGAATTAACAATCTCCTTTTTAGCAAATTCCTTAAGTCCTTAAGATGAAGATGGATATTCCATATATATTTTGGCTATCATTACTGCTAATAAGAGAACTTCCATTTTAAACTAAATTATTCATTAAGGAGTTGCATGCTAAGTGCACTATAATTTTTAGCTTAGAGCTTGACAGGCAAGTTAATGGCAAAGCATCCTTTGTGCACAGTTCATTTTTCAAACTTTAAAGAATGAATTAAAAGCGGGAAATTAATCTGGAAGGCATCCAGTGGTTTGTTTCAAGTTATTCTAAGCTTTTTACTATGCTAAAAGAAAGAAACGTGAATGACAGTATGTTGCTTTTTTGCTTCAAGAACATTTCACAGAATCAATTAACAAAAAACACCCTTGCATACCGTTGAACAATTGTATTGCAATCTCTTTGGTGTTTGCTGTTATCATTTCAAATTTCTGTCTTTTTTTTTTTTTTTCTGTAAACACGACCCCTTTTATTTTACTTTACATAAGGCAGAGTCTTTGTTCTCTTTTAAATTGGTTATGAGCACCTGATGTGCATCTTGACCAAGGTTCATTAGGCATTAATATTTAAAAGGAACAGTACTTGATAAAACATTCTTTAAAGGGTTACTTAAAGCACCATAACCTCTTCAGTGATTTGAAGTGGTCATGGTGACGGGAGCTTGTATGTGCAGCGTTAACAATTACAAATGTTAACATTAACAAGAGTTTGATGAGGACCCTGCTTGAACAAGCTTAGAATCTAGAGGCGGTGATGTGAAAACACAAGAATCTGAGTAGTGGTGATGGTGCTTAGACTGCCCCTTTAACCCCTTAAGGACACATGACATGTGTGACATGTCATGATTCCCTTTTATTCCAGAAGTTTGGTCCTTAAGGGGTTAAATCTATTAGTAGCAGTTTTTACTGTTGGAATGTGCACACGGAAAATTATTTACCCGTTTCAATGAGGGGGAGATAATGTTTTTATAAGAGGCACATTGTCAGAAACATTTCAAGGGATGGTAGGATAGGAACAAAACAAAGAACAAAACCAGCAGGCTTCACAAGAAACCCGCAGGACACAGTACATGATCCGAGAATATCTCCTACCTGCTTATTCCATGCAATGCAAAAACACAGGGGGGTGAAATACAAAACCAGAATAATTTAACAACCCCTACAGCTGCCTGTATTCAAATTTCCACTGAGCAAAAGACTAGAGTGGAAAAAAACAAGAGAAATGTGAGGAAGGAAGGAAGAAATAAGAAGAAAAAAGTGGTGGGGCTACAGGTGGAAAATGTGAAAAAGGCAGAGTTGGATTAGCCATAGTAAAGCATAGGCAGCCGCTGAGTGCCTGAGTTCCAATGCCCCAACCATAAACTATAAGAGTTAAAAACAGATATCCCTTGTGTTGTGCAGCTTGTTACACAGCCACTAGCTGTCCTTATTCCTGAACCAGGTATATAGGAAGGGCACTATTCAAGTTCTAAGACTTTTTGGTCCCTCTGCCGTGAGTACAGGTTCCTGCTCCAAGGATACAAAGGTAATTCAATGTACTAAGGCTCCAGAGCTCGGTAGTTTCAGGTGCAATGTGCAATGGGCTTGATAAAGACACACATTGTGTCGAAACGTTGCCTATCATTTTGGATGGATGAATAAAACTTACACTGCACCTGAAACTGAATTGGGACCTACTAGAACTGTCAAAGGAGGATACACTGTGTGACTGCCTTACATGATTTATAGGTATCTACTTACTAAGCAGAAGAGAAGAGGAAGGGACAATTATTTCAGAGGGCATTGAAAGTAAAATGTGGGAATTGAGAGAGACGTACAGGGAAAATGGAGGGAGGCAGCACTGCATGGTCTGACAGGGACAGAGCTGGGGTACAGGCTTGGTAGAGACACACACTTAGGGAAAAGGGAAGGGGGGACACCTGCTTTGTGTACAGGGGCAATGGAGAGAGAAAACTACATGAGCTACAGGGAGAATGGAGAGAGATATCCACTTGGGAACAGGTGAAGTGATGAGAGGCAAACACTTGGGGTACTGGGAAGAAGGAGAGAGACACACTTGGGGTACAGTGGAGATAGAAAGAAACATACAATTGAGGTACAGGGGAGATAGAAAGACACACACTTGGGGTAGGTGCAAAATGAAGAGAGAAGAGACACAGAGAGGGCACAGGTAAGATGGAGAGACACACACTTGAAGTGCAGGTGAGATGGAGAAGAAGACACAAAAAGAGACGGAGAGAGGGACAGACAATTCTCTAAGATATTTACTAAGTACCAGGGCCTCTGGACCACCAAAGAATGCTCTGCACTGTATTACTTCCAGGGATTATACCCCCTGCTTCTTACCTGGGAACAATGTGTGGGGGACACAGCAGAGTGCCATTCAGACTCACAGCCTTGTCCACACACAAAATCAGCCACCACAAACACAGGCCCATTCAGCAACCTCCCCTCTTACCCCCTTCACCCTCCCCCCCCAATATACAGCATTCTTCCTAGGACCCTGGGCAATCTTAATCCGGTTGTGATAATAAGAGAGAACAATGTATTTTATTAGCATTATTACTATAAGCGTCTGAGTGCATAAATCAATTTAAAATGCACCACAGTACACTAAGGGTAGAAGGTTCTTACATGACACCAAGCCATATCATCCAGTACAGATGATGCTATATTAACTTTAATGGTGGCTCATAGTGACAGTTTGTTTAGGAGTATTCTCATTATTTTATCCAAGATACGTCCATTATCTTCAGCATGTACTCATTTTGATTCATTTTGGAAATAAAATTGTTATAAAAATGTATGTACAATAATTTGCACATCTTTTTACAGAGAAAGTGATTGTAAAAGTAAAAATAATCAAAGCATCTAACAGACAAAGACATATCTCAAACAAAAATAAAAATAAGTGCCATAAGTAATAACTATTTTTTGATTTTTAAAATGCTCTTATCTTAAAAATGACAGAACCTCTTCAATAGCTACGTTATAATGCCCAATTTGTAAGTGTAATACATACATATATATGAATACTTTCCTGCATTTTTAAAATGTAACTTTCTTTCTCAAGTAGTTTTTTGAGACTAGCTTTTTACAGAATAATAATGCACCACAAACCAATACGTATTGTTAAGAGGACTGATTCCATTCATGTCAACAAATAGTGAAATGCATGTAGCTAAAAGGACATAATTATCTAAACTTACTTTAAAAAATATATATATACCCTTCTAGTAAACCACACGACTTTAGAAGCTTGTGTCTTAAGATACTACTTATGAAAAATAGTTTTTGAATTTCCAAACAAATTAAACTTTAGTGTCGGTTTATAAATATAACAAGTTTCTAATTTCTGCTAATTACATTTATTTTATTTTTTTTCTCTTGGGTAACTGTGTTTATTATTAACAGATCTGAACATCACAACTAGATGCATTCTTTAAAAAAACAACATAATTATGCTCTTTTTTTTTCTTTTTCTTTTTTTTACATTCTATTTCTAAACATGCATTTATTTTGTATTTAAAGAGTTGCAATGATGCCTTGTCTTTTTCAAATCTATTTGTCCCCACAGCGATTTTCACACAGTAGGTGTTGGCTAGAGTGTTGTTTCAATCTAGTCTTTGCTTATTGATGATAGTCGTGATTTAAGAGATTAAAAGATTAGCCAAGGGTTTGCATATTTTGCCAATGCTGAAACTGTAACACAAACGCACGCATGCTGATTCAATATATATGAAAAAGGGAAAACAAATTAAGATGCGTAATTGATTTGATGAAAAAGATGTTTACCTTTAGGCTTCGCTGTGATTACAAAACTTTTGATTTTGCATCCAAGGCAAAAATGAAACAGTCTAAACGCACTGTTTGCATAGTATCGGGCAATCATTTATATTTTCAACACATACATGCATTTCATACATAGGGATGAATATACAAATCTCTGCAACCTAATTAAACATTTGCAGTGTTGCTAAGTGCATACAGTCACCTTTAGATAGCTTAGAGAGGAACATTCACTTGACATGTGCATAGTCATTCTCCTGGCATAATAAATAACATACCACAAAAACCTAGAAAGACTCCGACACCACTTATTTGAGAAAAAAATATCACAGCTTTAATAAAATATAAAAGTTTTAACAAGGGAAAAACACAGGTCTTTGTCAACATAACATCATCATTGACATATCAACCCCACTATACCGCCTTTATAAAATCATACCGGGACAATGAGCCAACCCCACTTAAACAATAAATACATTATAATACAATCTAAATAACCTAGAACACATAACCCACTGCCACCAAAGGCATAATTTCCCACTGATTCACAATTTTAGGGGTACCCCTACATACCCCAGGTTCCGAGCTACTAACGAGCTTGAAGCTACTAATACCAGTTCAAATCTAACTATTCTTACAGAACTAAAACTATCCTACTTAAGAAACCAACCTACTCCCCCGCCATCGTGACCAAACGGGATACAAAACCGAAACAAGCGAGGGATGGTGGGACAATAACAGGTAAATTAAGATTACTTAAGATGGCACCTGAAGAAAAATTGTTCATTTATATATCACCCTATAAACCATAGAAGTCACGGGCCACATGCGGCCCACAATGAATATCTTTGCAGCCCAGCAAAGATATTCATTGCTCCGGTCACCTGGAGGCGGAGATGAAATGAAGCAGACGGAGGCAGTCCAGAGGCAGTCCAGGAGCGAATGGAGGTGGCGGTCCAGGAGCGAATGAAGGCGGACGTCACAAATGAAGGAGTTTCGTCTGTGTCACAGGTTACGGACAGCACCAGTGGGAGTATTGACACAGGACACCAGATACACAAGGTGAGTAAAGTAGATATATATATACATATATATATATATATATATATATATATATAAAAAATACCAAGAGCTCCTGCACTCACGCTCCAATTACCCTTGTAGCCCGGGTGCTAGCAAATTATGGCCATCCATACAAAAATCCAACAAGTAGCTGCACTCACGGTAAATAAAAAACCAAAATTTATTAGAAATGAGTTAAAACATCCATGACCAACGTTTCAGTCCGACAAGGACTTTCCTCAGGATCAAAAGGAAAGTCCTTGTCGGACTGAAACGTTGGTCATGGATGTTTTAACTCATTTCTAATAAATTTTGGTTTTTTATTTACCGTGAGTGCAGCTACTTGTTGGATTTATATATATATATATATATATATATTTAAATGGAATGGAGTTTCGTACAGGGTGCTGGGGTTTTGTACAGGGGGGCTGGGGTCTTGTACAGGGGGATTGGGGTTTTGTACAGGGGGGCTGGGGTTTTGTACAACAGGGGTTGTACAGGGGGTTTTGTACAGGAGGTTTTGTACAGGGGGCTGGGGTCTTGTACAGGGGGATTGGGGTTTTGTACAGGGGGCTGGGGTTTTTACAGGAGGGCTGGAGTTTTGTACAGGGGGGTTGGGGTTTTGTACAGGGGGGCTGGGTTTTTTTTTACAGAATGGCTGGGGTTTTGTACAGGGGGATTGGGGTTTTGTACAGGGGGCTGGGGTCTTGTACAGGGGGGCTGGGGTTTTTACAGGAGGGCTGGAGTTTTGTACAGGGGGTTTGTACAGGGTTTTTTTTTTCTTTTTTACGGAATGGCTGGGGTTTTGTACAGGGGGGCTGGGATTTTGTACAGGGGGTTGGCATTTTTTACAGGGGGTTGGGATTTTGTACAGGGGGCTGGGGTTTTGTACAGGGGGATGGTGTTTTGTAGAAATCGGATGGGGGGCAGCAGATTGTGAATGTGCCGGGTGGAGGCGGGTTATCAGTCACCACCACCACTTTCATGCCCAACAGCCATATAAGACCCCATCCAGGCTCTATTAGACTGCATTAGAGTCTAATTAATATGCTTTAATATGCTTTTTGTGGCTGCTCAATGTAAAAAAAGGAAAAAAGAAAAACGAGTCCCCCCTCCACCTCCTAACCTGAAGGAGGGACCTATTGCCCCCCCTGAACCCCACCCCTGTATGGTGGGTGGGGGCCCTAAAGTAAAGTAATGGGGGGGACCTATTGTCCTCCCCCCACCCCCCACCCCTGAATGGTGGGTGGGGGCCCTAAATTAGAATGAGGGGGGGAGGACCTTATGTCCTCCCCCTTCACCCCCACCTCTGAGCGGTGGGTGGGGGCCCTAAATACTAATTAGGGGGGACCTAATATCCTCCCCCTGGCCCCCACCCATGAGCGGTGGGTGGGGGCCCTAAATACTAATTAGGGGGGATCTAATGTCCTCCACCCTGGCCCCCACCCCTGAGCGTCGGGTGGGTGGGCCTAAATAAAAAAATTAACCCCCCCTCCCGCAGGTGCCTAGGGGTCCCCAAATTGCCCCGCCCTGCAATTACTTAATCCACCAATCAGAGAGTTATGAGTCAAATTACACAGCGTGGGAAAATTCCAAAGAACTTTCCCACGTTGTGTAAAATGACACAGAGCACTCTGACTGGTGGATTTCAAACCAACCAATCAGAGTGCTGTGACAGGTAAATGTAGAGACTTACCTGTCAGTCTCTTCATTTACCTGTCAGAGCACTCTGATTGGATGGCTTAACCCCTTAAGGACCAAATTTCTGGAATAAAAGAGAATCATGTCATGTCACACATGTCATGTGTCCTTAAGGGGTTAAACTCACCAATCAGAGTGCTCTGAGCCTAATTGCAGGGCAGGGCAAGACTTCATATATATTTGGGAATTATGACCAAAAGATTTAAGATTCACAAAAACAGCTAAATTGTGAAAAATCTCTAACTCTGCTCTTTTTCTGCTTTTGGCTAAAAGAGTAAAATTTACTAAATCTACACAATTTTCTCTAACAAAAAGCTGTCTCATAATCTTCCCCAAAATAATATCTTAGAGAATATTTAGACAAACTTTGAAAAACCCACTAAAACTCCTGGTTAAAAAGGGAGACACAGAAACATAGGTAATCATGAAACTGAGCCACAGCACTCATGTCAGTGGTTGGTCATCACCAGAACAGTGTTAACTATACGATGACCTTAATAGACCAAGGGATAGACAGTGGCCCAATACCATGATTTTCTTGACCCTATTCACAATCCCTATGCGAAGAATGAAGGAGACGTCCAAACTGGTATCCTATCTTGGGCCCTATGGGGTCTTAATCATTCTCTAGTGATAACCAAGAATTTAAGAACCCAATGTCTTGTCTTAGGTATCTTAAGTTTACGTAAATATTACAGATTAAATGTATCCAACCTATTCTTTCAGTTTGCGTTTATTTTTATTATTATTGAATGTATTTTTGTTTAGCAGTCACATAACCACAGATTATAGCCAATACAATGCAAATTTAGTGGCCACTGAATCCAGCATTATCATTGTACACATCACCCAAAATACAAGGAACATCAGGTTATTTACTCAAATGGAACTCAAAGAACATTTAATGTTTTACTTATATAAATAGGCAAACTAAAAATAAGGTTGAATTGGCAAACTTTTTTAGTTTGACGATTTTGGCTATAATTAAAAATTTACTTTAAATTCACTTTGAGTTCAAGACAATTCATATTGATCAGACGTTTGGCAATATTTTCCATTAATACACAGTTCACTATTAGGTATCTTTGTTCTCTTTCTTAATTTTTGGAAGTATAACAAAGTTGAGAATTGTTTTTGAAGTTAACATTTTGGCCAAAGGTTTATGAATCAGTTTTGAAATCACCTTTTAATGACTAACCCCTCATCCCCCCTCCTCCCGATTAATATATATGTGAAAGCTAAGTCCCTCAAGAGCTGTCCCCATGGACAGGTAATCAAGAAGAGCAAACATAGTGATTGCGGCCACTACATTCTTGATTAAACTCCTCATATAATGCAATTTTCTCTTATACTCCCCTGGATCCACTGGTGTAATGGCATAGTTGGTCATGTTACGCATTGTGTTTGTTAGCTGGTTTTCTTAGAAATTAGACATTTCTAAAAATAATGCTATAAGAAAAGCCTTAGAACCCACAGTGGTCATAGTAACCTTTTAACATTTCAAGTGCCTTTTTGTATAGCAAAGCAACATAGTTTCTCATTTCATAAATAATACAACACCTTTCTATAGATATTGCAAACACAAGTGTAATGACTCACCTGCACATTCACATAAAAAAAGTATTTTTTTAAAATAAATTTGTATATTTTAAGGAAATTGTAAAGTTAACCCCTTGAGGACGGAGCCAAATGTGCACGTTGTGAACAAAACAAAATGTAAACAAAACCTGGCATATGCGCTACATGTCTGTCTAGCCGTAATACACCTCTTTCATAGTAAATGCACCCACCCTTATTATATATCATTTTATTCAGGGGAAACAGGGCTTTCATTTAATATCAAATATTTAGCTATGAAACATAATTTAATATGAAAAAAATGGGAGAAAATACGATTTTTTAAATTTTTTTTGTTCTAAATGACATTTTAACGGTCAGTGTCATAATACTGTTTGCTTTTACTGCAATAAAATACACATATTTGTATTTAGTAAAGTCTCACGTGTAAGACAGTACCCCCTATGTACAGGTTTTATGGCGTTTTGGGAAGTTACAGGGTCAAATATAGCACGTTACTTTTGAAATTGAAATTCGCCAGATTGGTTTCGTTGCCTTTGAGACTGTATAGTAGCCCGGGAATGAAATTTACACCCATAATGGCATACCATTTGCAATAGTAGACAACCCAAGGTATTGCAAATGGGGTATGTCAGTCTTTTTTAGTAGCCATTTGGTCACAAACACTGGCCAAAGTTAGCGTTAGTATTTGTTTGTGTGTGAAAAATGCAAAAAACGCCAATTTTGGCCAGTGTTTGTGACTAAGTGGCTACTAAAAAAGACTGGACATACCCTGTTTGCAATACCTTAGGTTGTCTACTATTGCAAAAGGTATGCCATCATAGGGGTAATTTTCATTCTTGGGCTACCATAGGGTCTCAAAGGCACCGTAACCAATCTGGCGAATTTTAATGTGAAAAAAATTAAATGCAAGCCTTATATTTGACGCTGTAACTTTTGAAAACACCATAAAACCTGTACATGAGGGGTACTGTTGTACTCAGGAGACTTCGCTGAACACAAATATTTGTGTTTCAAAACAGTAAAAAGTATCACAGCAATAATATTGTCTGTGTAATGCTGTTTGTGCGTGAAAAATGCAAAAAACATCACTTTTACTGGCGATATCATCGTTGTAATACATTTTACTGTTTTGAAACACTAATATTTGTGTTCAGCGAAGTCTCCCGAGTAGAACAGTACTCCCCATGTACAGGTTTTATGGTGTCTCGGAAAGTTATAGGGTTAAATATAGAGCTAGCAAATTAAATTCCCTTTACTTTCGGCATGGGTTGTCTGGCAGGTCCTGCTAATTGTAATTAATTAAGATACCTAATTATGTAAAAATATTACATAAATATATATGTAGAATTAATATATGTATATATATACGTATGTGTATATATATATGTATATATCTATATAATTTTTAAAAAATATTTTTATTTATATATAGGTATATATATATATAGTGATATATACGTATATATTTATGTATATAGATATATATATTATTTCGTTCTACGTGTATTTTGATATATATATATATATATTAATTTCACAATACAGTTAGAACAAAATAACACACATCTAAATATTTTTTAATTATTTATTTTTAATTATTTTTGTAATTTTATTTTTTAACGTATTTACATTTTATTTTTTTTTATAATATATATAAATATATATATAACAATAATTATATATATATTTAATCAGTATCAGTGTACGTGTAATTTGATATTAATATATATATATAATTATATATATATTAATAGTAAAATACACCTAGACGGTGTACATGTGTGTATGTATATGTGTATATATATACTTAGATCATATATATATAATATATATATATGATCTAAGTATATATTATTATTTTTTTTACACTTTTAACTTATTTTAATTTTATTTTCAGCCAGCAGGGGGACCACCTGTCATTACAGGCAGCCCCCCTGCTGGCAATGCAGAAGCCAGCCATCCCCGGCCATGTGATTGTGGGGTCCTCGCTAGGACCCCACTCTCACACAGCCGGGGGGCTTCCTGGAGGACGGACGTGCCGCGGGGGGCTCCCTGGGAGTCCCCCCCACCGCGATCGCCGGCGTGGGACCGCCGGCGACCGGGTAAGTAAGGAAAGACCGGAGGGCGTACTATTACGCCCGGCGGCGTTTAGAGCCGCCCATAATAGGGCGTAATAGTACGCCCTCCGGTCTAAAGGGGTTAAGAGTATTACTACTGACAGTTTATAATACCGTAAAATAAATTACATGATTAATCTGCCTAGTTCAGGTATGAAAATAAACAGAATAAAATAAGCACAAAAAAGACAGGATTGAAAGAAAAAAATACGTATCATTAACTATTTGTTGTTATGCATTATTATCCATATTATTTTTATTATTATATAAAACTTTAGAAAATTTGATTTTCCATTGACGTACCGAGAATTTAAATTAAGGAACAAAACTTTACATGATATCACAGTGCTAAAAACTCCCTAACACCCCAAAATAATATATATTAAAAAAATCCTTAAAAAGTCTTTCAATAAGCTATGTAAAATAAAATCATCATACAAGTGACTGTCAGTAAAAGTGATTCAAGTTCATAAATACCCATACTAAAAAAGCCATCCCCAGACCCGTCTTCCCCTTCCAGCTATCATCAGTAGAGTTGAGCGAACCCGAACTGTAAAGTTCGGGTTCGTACCGAACATTATGATTTTTTGACCCCGAACCTGGACATTTCAGTAACAGTTCGGGTTCGAGTTCGAGTTCGGTGTTCGGCGATTTAATGGCACGTTTTGAAAAGCTGCAGGCTGGGTGGGAGGACAGTAGGTCCCCCCCTCATTATTATGTAGGGCCCCCAACCACCATGCAGGGGTGGGGGCGAGGGTTAGGGGGGAGGACAGTAGGTGTCCCCCCCCTAATTCTTATTTAGGGCCCCCACCCACCGCTCAGTCCCCCCCCTTATTCTAATTTAGGCTTCCTGTGTCCTATAGGTGTCAATTCAAAACACTAACTGTTACCTATAAAGGCCTAGGTTTTAACCCCTTCAGCCCAGCGGAAGGGGGGCCCTGAGGGTGGGGGGACCTAATGACCCAATAGTGCCAGGAAAACGAGTTTGTTTTCCTGGCACTATAGTCATGGGCATCCGCAGGAATTTTTCCAGGGGGGGGCATAATTGTAATGACATCCATGCTTGGTACCTTTTTGACAGTGTCATGAAAGGGAAGGGGCATAGCCATTATCACATAAAGCCAGGGTGAATAGCGTTTTCACAACTATGGTGTCAGGAATATATGTTTGTATTCCTGACACTATAGTGTTCCTTTAAGCAAATTAAAGGACATTTCTGGTCACCATAACAACTTCACCTAAATGAAAATGCTATGATGCCAGGAAGCCCCTGGGTGCTCACTTTCCTTTAAGGGGTTAAATCGCTCTCAAATGGTTTAACGCCAAAGGCTTCCTCCAGCTCCAGGTCGCTCAGTGGTATTTGGCTTCTGAAACAGAGTGTCAGGAAGTGCAGAATGACGCTGCTGCCCCCAAATCTAAAGGCTGCCGCCCCCCCACCCCCCCAAATCTAAAGGCTGCTGCTGCTGCCCTCAAATCTATAGGCTGCTGCCCCCCTCCCCAAATCTATGGGCTGCTGCCCCCCTCCCCAAATCTATGGGCTTCTGCCCCCAAATCTAAAGCTGCCCCCCCAAATCTATGGGCTGCTGCCCCTAAATCTATCTGCTGCTGCCCCAAAAATCTATGGCTGCTGCCCCCCTCTCAAACCCTCCCCCCCATCCCTCACTTACCTGATCTGTAGGCTGTCTCTGGCTGCATGTGTTGTTCCCCTGCGGTTTCAATCAGCAGAGAGAAGCAGGGATAAGATGCAGCTTCCTATCCCTGTCTCTCTCCATACACAGCGCCACCTACTGGCCGGCGCTGGTATTGCAGTTCATTCTGAATCTCACACAAAATAGCAGAACAAGCTGAAAAAACCCCTTACCCCCCCCTGCGGACGCCCATGACTATAGTGGTCCTTTAAGCATTTCCTTTGCTATATTCTTGTGTTGCAATTCTGAAACAAGATTTCAAGCATTCATGCATTATTATTTCAAAATCTATTTGTTGCAAAAGACTGCCAAAGCTAATTTTCTTTATTTAAATAAATTATATCTTCTTAAAGTGACGGTATCAAATGTATTATTTCATCTGCAGTTGCGTTCCAAATAAATTTTCTCCTGAGAGCATTCCAGTGTCCTGGAAAGTAATGTTTACAATTTTTTTTTTCGTGTTTCAGTATGGCTAGCTATAGTATTATTTTATGAAAACAAATTTGAAAATGTATTTACAAATTAATGAGGTTATATTATTATTATTATATTATTATTTATATAGTGCCAGCAAATTCCGTAGCGCTGTACAATGGGTGGACGAACAGACATGTAGTTGTAACCAGACAAGTTGGACACACAGGAACAGAGGGGTTGAGGGCCCTGCTCAATGAGCTTACATGCTAGAGTGAAGAACAGAGTTGTAAATAAATAAAATTTCTCAATAAAACAGCGTAGACTTTTTTCCTCACAGTCTATAATCCTCTCACCTTACAAATTCCATTTACAATTAACAAATTTCATTTGTGATGGTTGCAACTGTGTACACACATTTGCGATGGTGGGTGCAGACCCTAGCAATTTTGTATACACAAGTGATACATTGAAGGCCACTGAGTTTTTATATTATAGAAAATATAAATGGGTGATCATTACATATAATAATTCCTACTGTTAATACTGTGTGCATTGCTAGTAACAAGAATAAGATCGGCTATTTTTATAACTATTATTGTTATCACAGAAAGCTCTTTAACCCATTCATGACAATGTGTCAGGATACAGAAGGATCCTCAGTGATCCCTACCCGAGATATAGTGAGATGTCATAGGAGTATTAATGGACATTAGAGTGGCCAGGCTTAAAGGACCACTATAGTGCCAGGAAAACAAACTCGTTTTCATGGCACTATAGTGCCCTGAGGGTGTCCACACCCTCAGGGTCCCACTTCCGCCGGGCTGAAGGGGGAGGATTCTCCAGCGCCGGGCAGTGAGAAGCGCGAAAGCGCCTCTAGCGGCTGTCAATGAGACAGCCACTAAAGGCTGGATTAACCCTAAAGTAAACATAGCAGTTTCTCTGAAACTGCTATGTTTACAGCAGGCAGGGTTAATCCTAGATGGATCTGGCACCCAGACCACTTCATTGAGCTGAAGTGGTCTGGGTGCCTATCGTGGTTAGATAGAAATACCAAGTATCAGTTCTAGTACAAACAATAAAAAAGGTCTGGATTGACAGGACAAGCCAAATTTGGTTCACTGGAGAGCAGGATAAGAGCAATCACGGTGTCAGGAACATCTGGATTATAGGACTTTAGAATCTCAGAATTAGGGAGAATTAGGGAGAAACTGGGTCTGGCACATAGGTAAAGTAGATAAGACAATATCAGGTTATAGGATAGCTGAGTCCAGAACAAAACACAATAAATAGCATAAACACACGTAAGGACTGTGAGAGCATGAAAGGGCACTGGTCCAAAAGCTAGAGGGATTTAAATAGGACCAGGCTTCTTGCATCATAATAGTGTCAGGTTTGCACATGTACATTGCATCACTTGGAACACTAACTATAGACAAAAAGGTGCCAAGGTCACGGCTTCAGTGATTTATGATAGATTGTAGCTGAACTGGTGCGAATTTGATCTGGTAAAAATTGTGCTACACCTGGAAGAGGTTTGTCCTCAAAATATAAAGTCAGTACTAGTGAATAGCCATTCAATGAGCTGTTTTGTACCGTGAGTCAATTTTTAAATTTTTACTATTTATTCGTTCAGAGATCATTTTATCACAAACACATATTATACACTATTTGTTTTTTTAAAGATTAGTTCCTCTTAATACATTCAGCATGGAAACATTTTTACAAATTGGAAAGTTTTTTTTAAAAAAAAGAACAGATTTTCCACAGTTTTGTCCATTAGAATTTGTACACAACAACTACCACAGCTAACATATGTGAACAGATTGATCGGTTTATCCTGATTATCAGAATACATCCTATTCCTGGGATATTCACATTTGTTTGCAGTTATTGGTAGCATTCTACAATGACTGCACTTCTGTTTTGAAGCTTTAATGCTTTCAAGTTTTGATATGTTGGGTAAATGTCACCAAGCTCAATGTTTCTACAGCAAATAATGTATTTAAAAAAAAAAAAAAGAAAAATAGATACCCTTTTAATAACAAGTTTATTTCAATTAAAGTGGATATGTCTCTTTTCAGTTATTTCATAAAGATAAATACAATTATTATGAAATACTGATCCAGAGGTGCCATAACTACTTTGTCTTATGGTAAAGCTTGAAATTGACAAAAGTTGACAAATTGAGGGGCTCCTGTGTCCACTTTTGTCCAATCCCAGCAGCCATCTCAAACGACAGCTTCGGGATTCAGGCTTTGTCTATGTAGGATCCTGCAGTCTTGAACTCAGTGTTGTACTCTTGTGCATGCCTGACAGTGCATGACTGGCATGGTTTCTGGCAGCTGAAGTGCCAGGAGCCAAAGAGGACCATCATGAAGATGGTGGCGATAAGTAAAACTCACTTCCCCAGCAACAGTGGCCACCGGACCCACTCTCTTTCTGTTTTCGGGGTTCCTCTTAAAACATTCAAAGACCACCAAAACTGCTTTCATTTTTATATATACAGAGCCAACACTGCATTTTATTTTGTTTATTTTTATAATCCTTATTTAGCCTACTGCAATATACTCAAAGATTTATTCTGCTAGGTACCCTTATGGTTAGCTTTGATATTTGTTTGGTGAAATTATTATTTATTGCTTGGCCATTACATTTGGCGTATGCCCAACAGACCTCAGGTAAGAAATCAAACCATTAAAAAAGAAATATTTGGCTACTTCTTATTTGGGGTATGGGGTGCCATGGCACTGCTGGCAACATAACCACTGCATTGTCTGTAGTGGTTATGGTGCTTGGAGGGTTACGTTAATAAAATGACTGCAGCTGCTATTTTCATAATTCTTCACTGTTATAAATAATCCAATTCAAGTAATATTTTTTAATATTATCTCCTGATTTTTTTTTGTCTATTTGTTTGACAATAATAAATAATAATAAAACGAGAAGCCATAATATGCTATCAGTGAGTAATGAACAGTTCCCTTTGCTTCACAAAAGATGTATAAGCAGATTATATAGTAAAAAAAAGATCTAATTTAATGTTTATTTAATGTTCTTGCAATAATTCATAACTTAGTTAGCATTTACCTTAAAAAACAATCAGCACTGCCATGGAATGTTAATGTATAAATCACCAAGACTTAATCTGTAGATGTTTTCATGAGAATAAAAGATTATTTTAGTCTAGTCTCGTACGCCAGGGTATTATTATATGCAAATCAGCCAAGAATGTATATATCACAATTCAACTCTATTTTAGCAGAAGCACAAAATAAAACAGTTTATATATACAGATGAGAGTGACAGGGCTAAGATCCTCCGGGACTTCCAGAACCAGACAGACAGGCGGTAGACAAGGAACGGAAGACTGCAGTAGTGGTGGATGTGTCAGGATTATAGTTGATCCAGCATGCAGAATTGTATCAGACCTAAAGACTAAGGATAACGTCTAACCGGACCTTAGAATGGCCGGACTGACTAGTCATAATACTTGCCGAGGTCAGGGACACAGAATGAGATGAGGAAAGCCAGAAGTCAAGGATACCAAAAAACACAATCAGTAACACACTCATGGATAACCAGCTACTGGAAACCACGACAGGGCACTGGCAAAAAGGTAATCTGGGTTTAAATAACGCTATTTTGGCTGTAATTGGCTGTCTCCAACCTCTCACTCCAAAACGTGCAATGTCACACGCACGTTGGCGCCGTCTTTAATGTGGGCGAAGTTACATTTATTATAAAATCCTGAACCGCAGTCCACGTTCCTAAGAATGTCGCACCCTCTGGGGACCAGAACGGAGGGACACTGGACAGCTGCCCACCGTGACCAAGGTAAGTTAGAAACCTTTTTATCGGTGTGGCTATCTAGTTTATGTGCAGCCTCGCCAACAGAAGAGCCGAGAGCAATGACAGGATGTGGCAATACCCATTGACTAGAACATCAGGAAAAAGGAACATGAGAATATGGACAAATACCAAGGACTGAAAGAAGAGCTAGAAAGGATGTGGAAAGTGAAGGCAGTAGTAGTCAGTAGTAGTCCCAGTTGTGATAGGAGCACTCGGGGCTGTGGCTTCCAAGTTGGGAGTGTGGCTTCACAGATTCTAGGTGGAACAATTGAGATCTCTGTCCAGAAGAGTGTAGTTCTAGGAACAGTGAAGATACTGCTCAGAACCCTCAGACTCTTAAAGTAGTCTGCACCCAATATTGGTGCAGATCATAATGCTCCTTCAAAAGATCTCCCTGCTGACTCAAGCAAGGCCCTTCCACAGCCAGAACTGGTGCTCCACTCCCAGGCAGGCCTATAATGTTACCACTTTTAGTATTACAAACACACTATTCCCACAGATGACTTCTATGCATGTATGCTATGAATTGTAACAGTGTTTCTTTCTCATCTTCTCTGAACTATATTGCCTATTCACAGTTGTCAGCACGATTATCCTGAGTTTGTAGTTTCTGTGTGGCTGTGCTTTTCTATTCTCCATTTTTCAGTTAATAGAGAGAAAAAGAGAGTAATGTGATTTAATGTTTTCAGGTTCGTCCTTTATCCTATCTCTATCCTATATTAAGGTATATAGTGGGCTGTTGCTGCCTTTGCAGCTACAGCTAAGGTATTACCTTGCATGTAGTAAGAGTAGACTTAGAAAAAGGTGACTGCCTCTAACCCCAATACATGGTAGGGTGCGTTAATCCCAAAAGTATTCAATAATTTACTGCAGCTTTTACACTTTATTTATCGTCTGATTTTGATGCCTATCTACAACCTTAGGTATGATAATTAGCATCAAACAATGGAGCGATTTATATCCATTCTATCATCTGTTTTTATTATCACACTATCTTTTATATCTTTACTGTCTTTACCCTGAGATTTCAACCATATTGGAGTATCGGAGCTAGCACTAATTTATGGCTTCTTCATAGGAAAACTTCAAGACCAGGGTTCCCCTAAGAAGTATACTACACCAATATCAAGCAAGCTACCTGTAATATTATGACTGAAAGACTGAGCCCCTTCTCACAGTTTTTTACGCGTGTGCAAGACTGGCGCGTCCGTAAGGCGGCACAGGTGGCAGCCTTAGGGCGCACCGGCTCTGGGAAATCAAGATATGAGTGACTCACTGAGAGAGCACTTTCTGTATGTCTGGCTAGGTACAGGAAACAGAAGCTCCTGTTCCGCAGTCCGCTCCGCTCGGCCACGCTATACTAAGTGACTGGCAGGAAGGAGCGTTGTGCACTTCCTTCCTGCTGGGTCACTCATATCTTGCTCCCCCAAAGCTGGTGCACCCTAAGGGAGGGGAGGAACACTAAGGAGGTGGTTGGGGGGAAAACAAAGGGACAGGGAGGGGAGAGGAACACTAAGGGGGAGGGGTGAACACTAAGGGCCTGGAAAAGGAGAGGATAATTAAGGGACAGAGAAGGGAGGGGAGAGGTACACTAAGGGACAGAGAAGGTAGGGGGGAGGACTACTAGCAGACAGGGAAGGAAGGGGAGAGGAACACTAAGGGACATGGAAGGGAGGGGAGATGAACACTAAGGGACAGGGAAGGGAGGGGAGAGGAACACTAAGGGACAGAGAGGTGAGGGGAGAGGAACACTAAGGGACAGGGAGAGGAGACGAGAGATAAACTTAGGGACAGAGAAGGTAGCAGGGAGAACTACTAAGGGACAGGGAAGGGAGGAGAGAGGAACGCTAAGGGACAGAGAGGGGAATGATAAACTAAGGGACATAGAGGTGAGGGGGGACTACTAAGGGACTGGGAAGGGAGGGGAAAGGATAACTAATGGACAGAGAGGGGTGGGAGAGGAAACCACTAAGGACAAGGGAGGGGGGACCATTAAGGGACAAGGAGAGTCAGAGAGGGGAGAGAGGAGACCACTAAGTGACAGGGGGGGAAGAGACCGCTAAGGGATGGGTGGTGGGAGACTAATAAGAGACCAGAGGTGAGAGGAGACCACTAAGGGACAGAGAGGGGAGACCACTAAGCGACAAGGGCAGAAGAGATCAGAAAGAAACAGGGGAAGGAGTGGGGAGAAAGACATGCAGAGGGTCTTGAGGGGGGAGAAAGACAGAAAGATGGGCTGGGGATAAAAGAGACAAATGGGAGTAAAACACAATATTTGGGAGGAAGTAAGAGTCATACAAAGAGGGGGGATAAGAGATAAACAAGAGGGGTTGTAAAATAAACCCAAGGGAGGTTTAAGACACACAATGGGGAAAAAAAAGTGGATGAGGTACACTAAAAGGAGTAAGACATGTAAAAGAGGGGATACGAAACACAAAAGGGGAATTAAGAGGCACACAGGTTAAGATGCTTTTTTGGAGGGGAGAGTGGGGCGGCAAAACACATTTTCCCCTATGTACCCAAAAAACTTTGACATATATTTGTTGATATGTCTCAGAGACATTATGATTTATTAATGACATGTTTAAGATACCTAATTACAATTTGTTACATATACTTCAACCCCATTGAAAACCTCTAGAATGTGATCAAGAGGAAGGTAGATGGTCACAAGCCATCAAACAAAGCTAAACCTCTTGAATTTATGCACCAGGCATGATATACAATCACCCGCAGCAACATGAAAGACAGGTGACGAGTATGTCAAGACGTATGAAAGCTGCGATTGAAAGTCAGGGTTATTCTACCAAATATTGATTAAATAGTAATATAATGTTGCTTAAAAATGAAAAAACTAAAATTGTTTTGTTTGCATTATTCGAGGTCTGAAAACACTGAATTTTTTAACATTTTGACCAATTGTAATTTTCCTGGAAATAAATACTCAATAATACAATATTTTTTATTTGGAATTTGAAGGAAACATTGCCAGTAGTTAATAGAATAAAAACAAATGTTCATTTCAAACTCAAACACATACCGATAAATAGTAAAACTGTAGAAACTGATAATTGTGCTGTGGTATCTTCTTTTTTAACATATATATATATATATATATATATATATATATATATGTGACGAAGTGCCCTTCGCCACTTGTTCTTGGAGAGGACTAATGGCTAGCCTTTTGCCCTGTGATTATGGCCCCTGTGACTTGTTGGATTTTGGGACACTTTTTCTGCCCCTTTAAATCCATGGGAAAATGTGCCTATTCCACTCCCCCTTTTTCCTGTCCCTTGTTCTCCAGCAGGGCGTTGTCCCACGGACACTGCCAGACCAGTTGAAACTGGCTGCTTTGATCCCTTCTCAATCTCTCATCAGCCCTTTCTATTGTTTAACCCCATGGTGATCCAACTGTATTCGTGAGATCTGAGCGCTTTTCGGACATAATGAGCGCTCAGATCCAAGCTATCTGGGGATATGTTGGACATATAGGTTAAACATTGTATTATAAGAGTTATGTATTTTTATGGTTTTTTTTAACAGTTTTTGGACTTAGAGATATTTCCTGTTACTGGAGATAATTGCCTTTCCACAGCAACTTAAGCCAATTATCTCCAGGATAGAGGAGAAGATAGACTGGCCGCACAGCCTAAATCTGTGGAACTGTTTTGGGCATGAAAGCCATACTTGCAGTCAGTCAAATGTGACTTCCACAAAACAATTGAACCACTGCTCTAATCTGGGTGATTTTTGGATATGTTTTTCACTCAGATCAGGGCTATCCAGGGATGTATAATGTGGGAATATGTGGTGTTTTGGGGTGTTTTCTGTGTTTTGTGAAAAATGTGTGTTTTCTGCCTGTGGGTAATTGAGTTAGTCCATTGTGTTTGTTAATTGTATCACAGGCAGAGGGGAGGGTTTGTGTACATTATCTGGGAGTGCCTAACTGTACAATAGTGCTTTGTAACTTTGTGTCCTGTGTACCACAAGGTCCACATGGGTGGTAACCTTGTGGGAAAACTTGTATAAAAGAGACAATAAACCCTCAGTTCATTCTGTTCCTGTTTACACTCCATAACTGTGTGTCGTCCTGTTATTGAAGGGAAGAAGATTTGCTCCCATGTCTGCTGTTCCAGCTTGCAGGAGATTCAAGGGAAAGGAGACTTGCTCCTGTGTCTGCTGTTCCAGCTTACAGGAGATTCAACGGGGAAAGTCTTTGTAAGGACTAGAGCTAATTCCCCATTCGGTTCCAGAGTTCCCAGGACTGAGTGTCGTTCAGTGCCTGAAGGTGTCTGGTGGAGTGCTTGGAGCCCTCAGGAAGTTCTAGGAGCATCCTTCAATGGAGGTACCCAGTCAGGGTGCCAGGTGATCTGTTGCCAGGTTATCTCACAAAAGTGATAACACCCCTCGCATTTTTGTAAATATTTTATTATATCTTTTCATGTGACAACACTAAAGAAATGACACTCTGCTACAATGTAAAGTAGTAAGTGTACACCCTCAAAGCAGTGTAAATGTGCTGTCCCCTCAAAATAACTCAAAACATAGTCATTCATGTCTAAACCGTTGGCAACAAAAGTGAGTACACCCTAAATGGAAATGTCCAAATTAGACCCAATAAGCCATTTTCCCTCCGCAGTGTCATGTGACTTCTTAGTGTTACAAGGATCAGGTGTGAATGGGGAGCAGGTGTGTTAAATTTGGTGTTATCGTTCTCACACTCTCTCATACTGGTAAGTGGAAGTTCAACATGGCACCTCATGGCAAATCTCTGAGGATCTGAAAAAAATAATTGTTGCTCTGCATAAAGATGGCCTAGGCTATAAGAAGATTGCCAAGACCCTGAAACTGAGCTGCAACATGGTGGGCAAGACCATACAGTGGTTTCACAGGGCAGGTTTCACTCAGAAAAGGCCTCGCCATGGTCAACCAAAGAAGTTGAATGCATGTGCTCAGCATCATATCCAGAGGTTGTCTTTGGAAAATAGATGTATGAGCGCTGCCAGAGGTTAAAGGGGCGTGGGGTCAGCCTGACAGTGCTCAGACCATACCCTGCACATTGCATCAAATTGGTCTGCATGGTTGTCATCCCAGAAGGAAGCCTCTTCTAAAGCTGATGCACAAGAAAGCCTGCAAACAGTTTGCTGAAGACAAGCAGACTAAGGACATGGATTACTGGAACCATGTCCTCTGGTCTGATGAGACCAAGATAAATGTGTTTGGTTCAGATGGTGTCAAGCGTGTGTGACAACAACCAGGTGAGGAGTCCAAAGAATAGTGTGTCTTGCCTACAGTCAAGCATGGTGATGGAAGTGCCATGATCTGGGCCTGCATAAGTGCTGTTGGCACTAGGGAGCTACAGTTCATTGAAGGAACCATGAATGCCAACATGTACTGTGACATACTGAAGCAGAGAATGATCCCATCCCTTCGGAGACTGGGCCGCAGGGCAGTATTCCAACATTATAACAACCCCAAACACCACTCCAAGACGACCACTGCTTTGCTGAAGAAGCTGAAGGCAAATGTGATGGACTGGCTAAGCATGTCTCCAGACCTAGAAAATATGATCAAAAGAGCGCAAAAAATTACTCATAATATAAATAATAATATACAATAACGTTTGTACAGTGGCTGTTAAACACAAAAAAAGATTATTCCCCAAATCTTTAAAACTAATATGCAAAGTGAAAGTATCAGCGCTCAATAAATCATTCCCAGAGTGAATCTCAGTGGGTTCTATTTTGAATATAATGTTTATATTGTGCAGAGTTTAATTTGTATTCACTTGCCCATAGATGTATCACATAGGGTGGGTTTAAAAATAGGTATATACGGGATGACACAGCAAATGTAATAGAGTCAAAATTTATTGTGCATAAAAATAAAAATATATTCCTAACCCTTGTTAAAAACCTCTTAAACACAGTAAAAGCAGAATAAAAAAACAAATCTAAATAAATACGAATGCCCACTTGTAAATGCAGCAATGTCAGTGATATGTTAAAGCAGAAACTGTCTATGAGGTATATTACCACTAATTTGAAGGCAGCAAGACCTGTATGGCAATTGGAGACTTTGCTGCTGTGTAAATTGATATGAAGAAGTGATGATGGTGATGCTTTAGTGTCCAGATACGAATTTAGTATTTGCAGATGGATCAGTTAAATGCTAGAATACCAGACACAGATAAAAAGCTTCTCCCACCAGATGAGCACTTTGTGTAAATGCAACTACAGGAATCCCTGAAATTGGCATCGGTTAGAAAATGTTATCCACTCTATGTGTTTCACCCAATCTCCGCAGGCTTTTCAAGATGGGAAGATAACAGGATTTCGAATCTTTTATAGCCATTGTGTTTTCATTGATGGATATTGGTTACTTAAAGGTATAGTCCATTCTCTGTCAGGGCAGAGCTTTTCTTGTGTTTGACTTCATATGTAGTAACTTAAGTTTTGATGTTACTTAAAGGTGTAATGCGTTCTCTGTCAGAACAGAGCTCTTCCTGTGTTTCACTTGTTATGTCTTTTCCAAGTTTTGGTGTTAATTATATGTCCACATTTATAAAGAATTCTTTTTTAATAGAGTACAGTACTTTATAATACTTATTCGAAACCTGCTTTAAAACTTCAAGAAAACACATATTTTCCATTGTTTTCTATAAGAGAATTGTCAGATTTTACAGACACAGGGATGTTGGCTAAAACATAATCAGATATTGTTACATTTTAGCAAAATTGAAATGTAGCAAAATAATTCACCCGATGTTGTAACATTCACTGCCTGGCCAAAAAAAAATCGCCACCTGGATTCAACTAAGCAAATATGTAAGAGCCTCCTATTGGATAGTTACTGCATGGGCGGTTATCTTTCAGTTGGCAACAAGTTGTTTAACCCCAACTGATGCAATGAGTAGCTTCTCATTTCTTAAACAACCATGTCGAAAGAGACATCCCATAGTCGTGGAAAAGATGTTAGTCTGTTTGAGAAGGGTCAAATTGGCATGCATCAAGCAGAGAAAACATTTAAGGAGATTGCAGAAACTACTAAAATTGGGTTAAGAACTGTCCAACGCATTATTAAAAATGGGAAGGATAGTGGGGAAGGGAATGTGGTGGAAAAAGATACTAAATTGATCGTGATCGGTGATCACTTAAACGTTTGATGAAATTAAATTGTAGAAAAACAACAGTAAAACTCAGGACTATGTTTAATAGTGAAAGTAAGAGCATTTCCACATGCACAATGTGAATGGAACTCAAGGGATTGGGACTGAACAGCTGTGTAGCCTTAAGAAAACCACTAATCAGTGAGGCTATACAGAAAAAAATGCTTCAATTTGCTAGGGAGCATAAAGATTGGACTCTGAAGCAATGGAAGAATGTCATGTGGTCTGATAAGTCCAGATTTACCCTGTTCCAGAGTGATGGGCACATCAGGGTAAGGAGGGAGGCAGATGAAGTGATGCACCTAATATGCCTAGTGCCTACTGTACAAGCCTGTGGGGGCAGTGCATTGATCTGGGTTTACTGCAGTTGGTCAGGTCTAGGTTCAGCAACATTATGTTCCCAAATAATGAGGTCAGCTTACTACCTGAGTATACTGAATGACCAGGTTATTCCATCAATGGATTTTTTCTTCCCTGAGGGCACGGCATATTCCAAGATGACAATGCCAGGATTCATCAGGGTCAGATTGTGAAAGAGTGGTTCAGGGAGCATTAGACTGGATTGGCCACCACAGAGTCCAGACCTTAACCCCATTCAGAATCTTTGGGATGTGCTGGAGAAAGGTTTGTGCAGTGGTCTAACTCTCCCATCATCAAAACAAGACCTTGGTGAAAAGTTTATGCAACACTGGACGGAAAAAAATCGTGACATTGCAGAAGCTTATCGAAACAATGCCACAGTGAATGCGTGCCATAATCAAAGCTAAAAGCGGTCCAACAAAATATTGTGTGTGACTTTTTTTTTTGGTGTCAACTTTTTGTAGATTCTGTATTTCATTAGCTGAGTATTTAAAACCTATTTGTAGATACAATTATTATTCATGTACTAAAGAGTAGTGATGTCGCGAACCGTTCGCGAACTTGCCGCGAACAGTTCGCCACGGTTCGTCACGAACATTTCGCTGCGAACTCCGGTCAGCTGACACATCCCTGCCAATCTCCGGCAGACCCTCCCTCCCAGACCCTCCTAATTCCTGGACAGCATCCATGTTGAAGGCAGCTTCAACATGGATGCTGTCCAGGAGGTGAGAGGGTCTGGGAGGGAGGGTCTGCCGGAGATTGGCAGGGATGTGTCAGCTGACCGGAGTTCACAGCGAAAGGTTCGTGGCGAACCCTTGCGAACCGTTCGCGGCAAGTTCGCGAACGGTTCGCGACATCACTACTCTTTAGTACATGAATAATAATTGTATCTACAAATAGGTTTTAAATACTCAGCTAATGAAATACAGAATCTACAAAAAGTTGACACAAAAAAAAAGTTCGCCGTGAACGGTTTGTGGCGAACCGTGGCGAACCGTTCGCGGCAAGTTTGCGAACGGTTTGCAACATCACTACTAAAGAGCAGCAGTTTTGTACGAATTGTATCAATATGTCACTTTTTACCCTTAGGGTAGGGATCAGTGCAAGGTAGAATTTGAACTTACAGGACACACTTCGTCCTCTTTACTATGGAAAACCAATGGAGGAAGTCTGTCTTTTCATTTAAAAAATGTATTATTAAAAAAATGAAAATAAAATTAGAAATAGCAGCCCTAGAAAAATATTGGGAAAATAGAATTATACCCAGGGGTCTTAGGCTAATGCTATAATCAGAAGCGGACAAAGATGATCCAGAATTCAATAGTGTCTGGAATAGAATTCTGGATCACTGCTCTTTTGAGTAGATTAACCATATCATTTGTAAAAGTAAAAGAGTATTAACATTATTAGATGAGGAAACTAATAACCTGAAAGAAATATTAACCCCTCACTTAGAGAAATCAGAATGCATATAATTAATGGATAAAATAGGAAAAAAAGTTAGAGAAAGCTTTGAGAATACCATCAGTATTAAAAAGAAAAAATAAGATAGGGATCTCAAAGACTTTGAGGAAGATAAAGTTAGGAGTTTTAAGACAAGAGATCGCAAAGTCGATAATTCTAATGAACACCCATCAAACCTAAATCAGTATA
>OW240913.1:344551019-344570394 GCA_933207985.1 Pelobates cultripes
CCCACAATCACTACTTAGAGTACCAGTTCTCTTAATCTGTGTTAATTAACAGTACAAGTGTTGGTAACCCGGCCCAGACTGGCCATCGGGCATACCGGGCAAATGCTCGGTGGGCCGCGATGGCCGTAGGGCCGAGGCCGGCAGGGGATCTCCCCGGCCGGCCCCTGCAGGGCCAGCGCTATCCGAGCGCCAGCCATGCATAGTGCCTCCATGGGCCGGTGGGAAGATCATCAAAGATCTCCCTCACCAGCCCAGAGGCAGGGAGATGCGGCCGCCGGCTGGGTGAGGGAGGGAGGCAGGAGAGAGGACCCGGCGGAGCTCTAACAAGCAGCTCCGCCGGGTCCTCTCGCGGGATTCTGAGCGTTGCCGCGGCAACGCTCAGATCTCGCGAGAGTGAACTCTAACCTGCAGGTTAGAGTTCACTCTCTCACCACTGGACCACCAGGGAAGGCAGCATGGCTCCCCACCCCCCCAAGCATAACGGATCTCCTCCCCCCCCCTCCCAGGATAAAGGTAAGAAGGGAGGGGGGGGGAAATAATTTTTATTTTTTTATTTTTTATTTATTAGTAAAAAAATATATATTTAAATTTAAATAAAAAATACATTCACTCACACACACAGCACCCCCCAGACACACACAGCCCCCAGACACAGCACCCCCCAGACACACACAGCACCCCCAGACACAGCACCCCCCAGACACACACAGCGCACCCAGGTACACACAGCGCACCCAGACACACACTGCACCCAGACACACACAGTACCCCCAGACACACACAGCACCCCCAGACACAGCCCCCAGACACAGCACCTCCAGACACACACAGCACCCCCAGACACAGCCCCCAGACACAGCACCCCCCAGACACACACAGCGCCCACAGACACACACTGCAGCACCCTCACACATCGCACCCACACACACAGCACACTCCCACACATATACAGCACACACATATATATATAAAATAACCCTCAGTGAGTTAACAGACAAAGAAAATTAGAAACCTAGAATGTGACAGCAGATAAAAACACCCTCACACACAGCACCCCTCTTACATACACACACTGCGCCCCTCACACATACAATAAGTCCAAATATATATATATACATACACACACACACACACACACACACTACAGCACCCGTCACACTGCACCACTACACACATTACGCTCCAGATACACACTAGATCCCTTACCCTATATGCACTCTTAATCCTCTACACACACACACACACACACACTGGGTCCTTTACACAGTAAATCTCCTACACACACACACTATTCCTTGTCAGCAAACACATACAACATTCTCTAAACACACCCTCTCTGCAACCCCTACACACACTACGTCACCTATACATACACACTTCAGCCCGTATGCACACACTCGCTGCATCCCCTATAAAACTATGCCCCCTATACACACACTCTCTACAGCCCCTAGCCACACATATTACACCACAAACACAAATTAAATTGACCTATTTATACAATACCACACCACACTCTACACACACGCAATCCCACAAGCAGGCTCCAAACATATGCACCATGCACTTTCCTGGCCCTTTTGTCCTCTGGTATCCCACTTGTGGAGACACCAGAGACAATTTAAAAGCAAACACAGCGCAAGCATGTTATTAAATTTGCTTGCGCTGCGCAGAACAAATTCAGGGCCTTTTTCTAATGCCAGAGCTCTTCAGCAGGGCTCTGGGCATTGAACCAACATGCTCACTTTGAGAGGGGGCGTGTTGTCATTAGTGATGACAAAACACACACTCTCTGGCCCCGCCCCCTTCTTAGGGGGCCGCTCTGATTGAAAAATGCCCGGGCCTAATTTTTTTCCCAGTCCGGCCCTGTCCACTACCACTCCTCCTCTGCTCCCTGCCTCAATCACAGAGGTCCACCCTCACTCCTCCTCTTCTGATTACTGGTTTGCCCTGCTTTGTGGTGATTTTCCAAGCAGGAAAAACCTTTTCAGTGATGCCAACACTCTGTCTTCATTTTCAGAATGTCAGCATCTGAACGGACTGGCATAATGTTACTTCGTTCTTATACTCTCTAGCTAGCTAGCAGTAATGGCTAGGGGGTTTCCATAGCAAACATAGAGCAGACAGAGCTTTCTGTGGATTAAGGAGGTCTATTTTGCTCTCGATAATCAATTAATTCCTCTGCATGGAGTGTCTGCTGAAGAACTCACTGGCAGGTAGGAGAAAAAAACAATTTTTTTCATGCAACTTCTTCAGCAAGGTCTGCTCAAAGCAGAAAGTAAGCATTTAAGCCAATACTGGTGGCTTAAATGCTGATCATTTCCCATAAACACCTGTCCATCAGCAATCATGGAATACGTAGTTTACCACTGGAAGTATTTCCAATTATTGAAACTGCAGACAAGCTGATTCAAGCAGTGGCTGGTGTCTGTCTCCCCTATCCTTTCTCATTAAGCCTTCTCAAGTTTCTCCAATCATCCATTCATATAATCGATAAGGTTAACGGAAACATTGATATATTTCTAGACTTTAATCTAACTTTAATTTCCAGTCTTTCTGTGCCCTACAGTTTACCTCAAGCTCCTCTCTATATAACCCCCATGTCCAAACTCACTCATCTAAGCTATAATCTATAATCATCATGTCTTTCTGTCCCCTAATTCTCTAACACCTCAGTCTTTTTAACACCTCATTCTCTTTAGCCTTAATGTTGAACATCCAGTCTCTCAGAATCTAGATCAATTCTTAGATGTTCTAACGGGTCTACAAACTATATTGTCATCCCCCCGCTACCACCCAAAATAAAATGTATGAGCAAGATGTTTGTGCATGTATTGTCAAATACATGCACTTTATTGTATGATGCTATCTTTTGCTTAGTAATATGCAATATGTGACATGACACAATAGATCACTGATTATACCTACAAAACCCTCTATCTGAAATCACCCTTCCCATGTCCAGATACTGGATCAGAAAAAAAAAGATACTTCTCATGCGACTTTGGCCAAACCACTTGGCCAGGCAACCATTAACCAACTTGTTCTTAGGTGGTCACCTAAGGTAATGGCTAATCCGGCTCTGAGTGGATCAAATGTTTACATTTTTATTTGCTAAGTAAGAAACAAACGAGCAATACATAAGTCTAATCTTTATGAAATTGGTAAAGTTTCAACATTTTTTCATTTTTATATAATAAAAAATCAAATACAAATTTAAGCATCATTCTGTATGCGAACACAGGATATCAAACCCAAGTAATTGTAGTAACGTACCTGTATGCATTAATACATTATTCTATGACTATTTTGTCAGGATTACTAATTGATCCAGCACGTAGAATTGTATCACACCTAGAACTAAAAGGTAACAGCTTACCTGGCCTTCGAATGGCCGGACTTAACGTACCAAAGAATAGTCAGGATACTTGCCGAGGTCAGGGACACAGAATGAGACACAACAATAAGGGAAAGCCAAAAGTCAGGGATACCAGAATACAGGGAAGTCAAACAAAGCCAAAGTCAATAACTAGAAATAAACGCTCAGGAACACACTCTCGGACAACCACTAAGGGAAACCACGACAGGGCAATGAGAAAAAGTAGAATATCGTTTAAATAAGCCCTTTACAAATCTGATTGGTCGAAAATTGGCCTGTGACCCCATAACGTGGGCGGACATGGGGCTATAAATTGGCATGGATCCGCAGTGGCCGGTGTCCATTAACATGTCGCAGGAGTCAGTGATACAGACGCAGGGCCGCTAAAGTGCAAATACTGCAAGGTGAGGAGGAATATGTTACATATTGCAATTCATGTCTTTTTGACTAATGTTCTATAACTGTTATAGACTGCATTTGTAACATACCAGACCTCTGTAAACTCATGCTTTTCCCATATGTCTTTAAGAAAATGTATTATGTATTGTCCTGATGGATGATGTCATAAATGATGGAAATGAAAATTTTAAAATCTGAAGAAAAAAAAATAATGTGTAAAAAAAAAAAGCAGCAAAGTGGCTAGTTTTACTTACCAGATATTGAATTGAAATAAGAATAAGTGATAGATAATGCATATGATCTAGCTGCCTTTTAATTTAGGGTAACTGTCTGATACATTGTGATGCTCTGCTTCTTTTCAAACAGAGAAAACTCTGGACTAACAGTAAAAAATAAATAACTTCTAACCACATCTGGTCATGTAACCTCTTATATGACCCATTATAAACAGTAAAATCTTAATATTGCTGCATTGAATACATGGCGGTCCATAAGAGTCCTTCTACCTCTTTCATTCAAGGACACGCAAGATGCAACATCACTAGTAGCTATTCTTCCAACAAGTGACTTTCTTTTTCTTTTTTTCTAGCCTGGAAAATCTATCATTATTGTAGTCACAACTGTGGATATGTATCCCGTCTGTGAATGCTCAAGGACAGGTCATGAAGGTTGGCCCACAAGGTACCTGCAGAGTCTTGTTAAGAGGAAGCCCTGAGGATAGCTATGCAATTACTTGTCATTTTGAGTCCCAGTTTATCAGGCAGTCAATGTTTCCTATATTAGATTACTTTAGTGTGGAGCAAAATACAGTGGTCATAGCCAGTACCTGAATTTTAATTATTTGGTTTGATCTCTTTAGCCATGCTTGTAGTGAAATAACTCATTGATTGCCAACATTGCTATTAGACAACGCTACCAAGATCTGACACAAATAATTTGTTACCCCATTTTTCACACACTTCCCACATCGCCAACCTCAAATTATGCAGCCTTCACACAGTTATCATGTGTGCATTGCCCAGCTCCCAGGATTTATGTGTGAGAGCTGCACAATAACATGCAGAATTTGAGAAGCACCCCCTACACCCTCCCAAAAATAAACATGTATTCTAACACACAACATTCTCGTGTAGACATACATATACATGCTCGAAAAGTCATAGCACATTCTCATATGCACACATAATCACAAACATATTCTCTAACACATACAAACACATATATATAACAATGTCTCACACACTAACATCACATCACATCTAACAGCAACACTACACTGAGCGTGAACAAACTATGCAGTCTGAGGAATATGGGCAGAATATGCACCTTCCACTTGAATAGGATACATAAATCAATATATAGACTAGTGAGGGTTAGTGTAAGAATAAATACTCTAAAATAATTGTTAATAATAATGCCTTGGATGCAATAGTTGCACAGAGTAGAAGGTATAACTGTAAAATGTCCTACCAAGAAGGCGATTCCTGTCCACTCAGTATTTCAACCCACAAATAATGAGTGCCAGATGCACGTAATATGTGAATAATGGGAGTTCCTGATGGGTTCTTTTGTAAACACTGTGAAAAAGCTGAGAGATTAACTGATCTATGGCTTTACTGTGTGATGGTTAACACATTTGCCACTATTTGTTTTGTTGCTGAGTAAAGAAATGAATCATATTTGCACAGCACAGAATACAATTCTTTTTTTTTTAAGATTGAAAAGGTGAGACAGCGCCTCCATCCATCTATATAACAGTCCAATTCTCACAAAAGGTACTTCCCCTAGTCAGCCACCTGTGACTATATAATAATACATATTAATAAATTAGAAAATATTTTTTTTTTGATTAAAATAGAGAGCTGTGCTCCCAGCATTACTAATCACTGAATCCATAATTTTGTATGCAATTGTTCAGACATGATCTCAAATATTTTATAAAACACTTAAAGGCACAGTATAGTCACCCTAACCAATTAATTTCAATGAAGTGGTCTGGGTGCAGTATGCCTGTCTTTTTAACTCTGCAATGTGAAACTTTGCAGTTTTTTTTAGAAACAGCAATGATTGCATTGCAGGGTCAAATCCACCTCTAGTGACTGTCTTCCAGACAGCTACTAGAAGATTTTCTGTGTCGTGGCTGAGTGAAATGATAACATGATGCAGAAGCCCCTCTAGGAAAGCATTGATTCAAAGCGCATGCGTATTAGGTCCCCAGTGCTCCTCTACATGCCGTATTGGATTGAACCTTAACAGTGGAGGCCATGATGCAGCGGAGAGGTGAACAGTACTGAGGGAGCCTCTGCACTTAAAAAAGGTAAGTAAATTCTTTATTTATATTTTTTTATGGCAAACGGGTGAGGGGGGAGCTTATATATATCTAGGGACAGTATAGCTTTAGTAATGCACGTTTGAATTCCTAACGCTACAGTGTTCCTTTAAGCTCATATTTAAAAGCATTTAAAGTAGTGAAGAGGTTAATATATGCCCTTTATCTTACAATATCTTGTAGCACATAAGCCTTTTTTCAACTTCTTTGTGGTTATTGTACTTTGTGTTATCTGTGCTCTTGTCTTCCCTTTATCAAGAAAAATAAAATGCTGCCTTTTCTAGAGATTCACTACATAATTTAAATTTGATCATTTACTTTTAAATCACTGCTACTTGTTCTTCAGATTTGTGCTACTTGATGTTATTGTGTCATTTTATTTCACCATGATTATCTTTAATGTCTTTACCTGCAGAGTGTCTTTTTAGATGTGTGTATATATATATATATATGCTACTTTTACCATCCTAATGTTAGATACCATATACAGTATCTCACCTCACATTTTGTGTAAATATTTTATTACATCTTTTCATGTGACAACACTGAGAAATGACACTCTGCTACAATGTAAAGTAGCAAGTTTACACCCTGTATAACAGTGTAAATCTGCTGTCCCCTCAAAATAATTCAACACACAGCCATTAATGTCTAAACCGGAAATGTCCAAATTGGGCCCAAAGTGTCAATATTTTGTGTGGCCACCATTATTTACCAGCACCTCCTTAACCCTTATGAGCATGAAGTTCACCAGAGCTTCACAGGTTGCCACTGGAGTCCTCTTCCACTCCTCCATGACGACATCACTGAGCTGGTGGATGTTAGAGACCTTGCGCTCCCCTACATTCTGTTTGAGAATGCCCCACAGATGCTCAATGGGGTTTAGGTGTGGAGACATTCTCAGAGTGACTCTCAGAGGGTTCTTTTTTAAATATAATGTTTATATTGTGCAGAGTTTAATGTGTTTTCACCTGCCCATAGGTGTATCACATAGGGTGGGTTTAAAAATAGGAATGTACGGGATGGCACAGCAAATGTGATAGATTCAAAATTTATTGTGCATAAAAATATATTCCTAACCCTTGTTAAAAAAAAACTCTTAAACACAGTAAAAGCAAAATAAAAAAAAACAAATGTAAATAAATACAAATGCCCACTTGTAGATGCAGCAATGTCAGTGATATGTTAAAGCAGAAACTGTCTATGAGGTATATTACCACTCCTTTGAGGCAGCAAGACCCGTATGGAAATTGGAGACTTTGCCGCTGTGTAAATTGATATGAAGAGGTGATGATGGTGATGATTTAGTGTCCGGATTAGAACTTAGTATTAGCAGATGGATTCATTAAATGCCATAATCCCAGCCGCAGGAAAAAAGTTTCTCCGACCAGACCAGCACTTTGTGTAAACGCTGCTACAGGAATCACTGAAATTGGCATTGGTTAGAACCTGTTATCCACTCTATGCATTTTGCCCAATCTCCATGAGCTTTTTCAAGATGGGAAGATAACAAGATTTTGAATCTTTTATAGCCGTTGTGTTTGCATTGAAGGATATTGGTTACTTAAATATATAGTCCATTCTCCATCAGGGCAGAGCTTTTCCTGTGTTTGACTTCAAATGTAGTAACTTTTGTTGATTTCCAAAGTTCTTTTTTTAAGTTTTGATGTTAATTAAAGGTGTAATGAGTTCTCTGTCAGGGCAGAGCTTTTCCTGTGTTTCGCTTGTTATGTCTTTTGTTGATTTAAAAAATGATTTTCCAAGTTTTGGTGTTAATTATATGTCCACATTTAGAAAGAATTTTTTTCTATAAAAAAAAAAACTATAAAACTTCAAGAAAACACATATTTTCTGTTGTTTTCTACAAGAGAATTGTCAGCTCTTACAGACACAGGGATGTTGGCTAAAACATAATCAGATATTGTTATATTTTAGCAAAACTGAAATGTTGCAAAACAATTCACCCAATGTTGTAATATAGATTCCGTAATTCATTAGCTTGTGATGGGTATTTAAAATCTTTCTCGGATCAGTGCAGAGTGAGGTAGTTTTGACTAATAGAAAGTCTTAACTAAAAATATACTCCTAAATTACAATTGTATTATTATTATTATTATTATTATTATTATTATTGCCATTTATTTGGCGCCAACAGATTCCGTAGCACTTTACAATATTATGAGATGGGGAATTTAACTATAAATAGAACAATTACAAATAAACTTACAGGAACGATAGGTTTGAGAGAACCCTGTTCAAACAAGCTTACATTCTATAGGAGGTGGGGTGTAAAACAGGAAATATCAGTCAAATAGGGTGGAAGTAAAGCAGAGCTGGAGGAGAGAGTAGAGTGCTGCCCTTTGGGAGAGCGCAAGAGACAGGTATGTGAGGTAGAGGTTAGTCTGGGAGGCCATAAGCTTTCCTAAAGAGATGGGTTTTAAGGCACTTCTTAAAAGATGCAATACTAGGGGAGAGTCTGATGGCGGTAGGCAGGCTATTCCATAGGAAGGGAGTCGCCCGCGAGAAGTCCTGCAAGCGTGATTTGGCCGTACGGTGCGGACAACGGACAGAAGGTTGTCACAGGCAGAGCAGAGAGACCGAGAAGGGACATACCTATGGATCTGTGAAGAGATATAAGAGGGGCTAGAGTTGTTCAGTGCTTTATAGGTGTGAATTAGTACCTTGAATTGACTCCTATAGCATACAGGAAGCCAATGTAAGACCTGACAGAGGGGTGAGGTGTGAGAGAAATGACTAGAGAAGAAAATCAGTCTGGCAGCAGCGTTCATTATGGACTGTAGTGGTGCAGTACGGCTTTTCGGAAGACCAGTCAGGAGAGGGTTACAATAATCCATGTGGGAAATTACTAGAGCATGGACAAGCTCCTTGTTAGTATCTGGTGCAAGAAAGGGGCAGATGCGGGCTATGTTTTTAAGATGGAATCTACAGGATTTGGCAACATGCTGGTTTTGAGGATCAAAGGTGAGGCCAGAATCAAGTATGATGCCAAGACAGCACGCTTGCAATGATGGACTGATGTGGGTACCACAAACTTGAAAGGAGAGCGAAAGAGGAGGATCAGTATTAGGAGGAGGAAAGACAAGGAGCTCAGTTTTTGAGAGATTGAGTTTCAGTAAGTGGGAGGACATCAAGTATAGGTACTACAGTGGCATGTTTAAGGTCAGCAGGGACAATGCCAGAAGAGAGAGAGCAGTTGAAGATGTGTGTTAAAGAAGGCACGAGACAAGTGGAGAGAGATCTAATAAGGTGAAATGGGACAGGATCGAGTGGGCAAGTGGTGGGGCGAGAGGAGCAAAGAAGAGCAGCCACCTCTGGGTCAGTAGCCAGGGAGAAAGGATAGGAAAGGCATGATCTATGTGTGGTTGAGAAACAGAATGGCAAGGAGGGGAGAATTATTTCCTTAGCTGTTCAATCTTGTCAGTAAAGTAACATGCAAAGTTATCAGCAGTAAGGTTAGTTTGGGGGGTGGCCACAGCAGGGCAAAGAAGAGAATTAAAGGTGTCAAAGAGACGCCTGGGAATGCAGGAGCATGAACTAATGAGAGAGGAAAAGTAGGACTGTTTGGCAAGGGCAAGGGCTGCACTGTATGAACACAATATGAATCTATAATGGAGAAAGTCTGACTGGGTGCGAGACTTCCTCCAGGAGCGTTCAGCACAACGGGAGCATCTTTGCAGGTAGCGTGTTGATTTAGTATGCCATGGTTGGGGGCGGGTCCTTCTCGAGATGCTTGTTTGGAGCGGTGCTGCAGCGTTCAAGGCAGATGTCAGGGTAGAGTTATATTTGGAGATGGCCAGTGAAGGACAGGAGAGGGAAGGGATGGACAGCAGTCGTGAATCAATATAAAATACAAAAACAGAGTTCCAACGTGTAACCCAAATATATGCCAAATCACTCTAAAAACACCTGTGTGGTAACCTCTCTATCCACACAACAAATAACATAAAATCATATACATACAAATGGGTGGAATGATGCAATTCAGGGTAAAAGATGGTATCATGTAGGTAAATGGAGTAACTGCGGAGATAAAATCATATACAAGCACCTAGTGCAATAATGTACAATACAATATATGTAAACAGTAAATATGTGATTTAGTACTCACAAAGGAGGAGCCAATAAGTAATGGCTCAATAAGAGTGCCTGTGGGATGATTGGAAGGGATCCCACTCCCTTTCTGAATATCTTTCTGGATATCAATGGTCTTCCAGTGGTGCTAAAAGAAATGTCCACTCCAATAAAATATTGGGGACTGAATTCTTTTAATAGTAGGTAATAAAAAAAGTAAATAATAAAATACAAATATTTAAAAGTAAATAAGAACTTAACACAGCACTATAATAAGTGCATATAAAGTCCAAACAAATTGCAAAACGCGTTTCGCCCAGATCATGGGCTTCCTCAGTTGCTACTAATGTCCATAAAGCAGTATGGATTTATACCTGTCCAGGAGAATCGTTGTTTCCGGGTTCGCGCCGTTTTTTCACTTCCGGTCGCGTCCTGATGATGTATTTCCGGTCCGCGGGTTGTTAGCTGGGTCGTTTTTGGAACGCATATGCGTTCCACACATTCAACAAACTTTACTCTCTAGTCAAATAACAAAAATCCATATCTGTACAGGCTCTGTTTTTTCCTTGAGCCATAGACAATATAAATGCTGATAGATACATTTAGTGTAGGGTAAAAGAAGTAAAGGAACCTCCATATTTAATAGAAGGGAATCTTATGAATCTTATTAAAAATCATATCATATAAAAATGGTATATGGAATTATGTATAAAATTAACACATAGGTAGATAAAAAACACCATAGTACAAACAAGACGAAAATGACACATATAAACACATATATGTACATTCAGTCATCTATTATAGTTAAGTTAAAAAAAAAAAAAAAAAAAAAAAAGGTTATACAAAAGTGACAGATTTCAAAATCAGAATTAAGACCATTGGGTATAAGAGTATTAAAATTAAAAATAAATTTCATTTCTTCTTTACCCAGCTTATTGATATAGTTTCCTCCTCTCCAATCCCAGGGTAAATAATAAAAAAATACATTTCGTGGACATAAGTGACATAATAGGACGGTCATACAAAATAAGAGATCACCTTACCTGCCACTCTAAGGGAATTATTTATGTCCTGAAATGTCCATGCAATCTCCTCTACATAGGGAGAACTATACGACCTCTAAATGTAAGGATTGCGGAACATGTCCGTAATATTAAAAAGGGTCTTGACACACATTCCGTCTCCCAACACTTTAAAACCCAACACCATCAAGACCCTAAGGGTCTATTTTTTTGTGCAATAAAATTAGTTCAGAGGGATTGGAGAGGAGGAAACTATATCAATAAGCTGGGTAAAGAAGAAATGAAATTTATTTTCAATTTTAATACTCTTATACCCAATGGTCTTAATTCTGATTTTGAAATCTGCCACTTTTTATAATTTTTTTTTTTTTTTTAAGTTTTTTAAACTTAACTATAATAGATGACTGAATGTACATATATGTTTTTATATGTGTCATTTTCGTCTTGTTTGTACTATGGTGTTTTTTATCTACCTATGTGTTAATTTTATACATAATTCCATATACTATTTTTATATGATATGATTTTTAATAAGACTTATAAGATTCCCTTCTATTAAATATGGAGGTTCCTTTACTTCTTTTACCCTATACTAAATGTATCTATCAGCATTTATATTGTCTATGGCTCAAGGAAAAAACAGAGCCTGTACAGATATGGACTTTTGTTATTTGACTAGAGAGTAAAGTTTGTTGAATGTGTGGAACGCATATGCGTCCCAAAAACGACCCAGCTAATAACCCGCGGACCGGAAATACATCATCAGGACGCGACCGGAAGTGAAAAAACGGCGCGAACCCGGAAACAACGATTCTCCTGGACAGGTATAAATCCATACTGCTTTATGGACATCAGTAGCAACTGAGGAAGCCCATGATCTGGGCGAAACGCGTTTTGCAATTTGTTTGGACTTTATATGCACTTATTATAGTGCTGTGTTAAGTTCTTATTTACTTTTAAATATTTGTATTTTATTATTTACTTTTTTTATTACCTACTATTAAAAGAATTCAGTCCCCAATATTTTATTGGAGTGGACATTTCTTTTAGCACCACTGGAAGACCATTGATATCCAGAAAGATATTCAGAAAGGGAGTGGGATCCCTTCCAATCATCCCACAGGCACTCTTATTGAGCCATTACTTATTGGCTCCTCCTTTGTGAGTACTAAATCACATATTTACTGTTTACATATATTGTATTGTACATTATTGCACTAGGTGCTTGTATATGATTTTATCTCCGCAGTTACTCCATTTACCTACATGATACCATCTTTTACCCTGAATTGCATCATTCCACCCATTTGTATGTATGTGAATCAATATAAGCTGACAACTGCTGATATCAAGAGAATTAAGGTCCCTCCTAAGTTGAGGGGGGTTAGGCTGGGGTTGTTGGGTGAGGGGGTACACGAGAGCAAATGATAAGAGGTGCTGATCAGAGAGAGGAAATGGAGTGTTGCAGATATTAGATACTGTACATGCATAAGTGAAGATTAGGTCAAGGGTATAGCAAGCTACATGGGTGGGAGAATTAGCCCACTGTGATATTCCGATGGAGGAAGTAATTGAAAGTAGTTTAGAGGCTGCAGAGGTCAAAGGTGGGAAATAGGAATATTGAAGTCCCCGAGAATTAGGGATGGAATGTTAGAAGAGAGGAAACAGGGTAGCCAGGCATCAAAGTGGTCAAGGAAGAGAAGAGGGGAACCGGGGGGATGATAAATAACAGCAATGTTAGCAGAGAAGGGTTTGAAAAGGTGAATTGAATGTATTTCAAATGATGGGAAAGAGAGGGAAGGGGGGCTGGGTAAAGGTTTAAAGGAGCAGTGGGGGGAGAGGAGAAACCCAACACTACTACCTTTACATTCAGAGTTTCTTGGGTTGTAGGTAAGTTGGAGACCACCGAAGGATAAAGATGCAGGAGTAGCAGTGTCAGAGGGGGAGAGCCAGGTTTCTGTTAAGGCTAGTAAATCTATTGAACGAGAGATGAAGAAGTCATGGACAGCAGTGGATTTAGTAATATTGCAAACAGAGCGTGCGTTCCAGAGGGCAGTATTGAAGGAGGATTTAGAGGAACATGAGATGGGTATGTGGTGAGTTTGCCGAGAGGGGACCGGGGTTTGGAGAGACATCACCAGCTGCTAGGAGCAGAAGGATAGAAAGGAAATGAAGGTGGGAGTAGGATTTGGAAGTTTTGTAGGAAGATATGTATGTAGAGGATTTTGGAGGAGTTGGTGGAGATAGGCTGGAAAGGTATGTGTAGAGTGCATGGGATGAATAGAGAGGGGAGGGGAGTAAGGTGAAAGTAATGACGATGGTGTTGCCAGGGACAGGTGAGCAAAAGGATAGGGATATTTTAGTAATGAGAGAAGTTAGTGTTAAAGTGAAAAATAGAAGTGAGAACATTAGAGAAAATGTGTATTATATAGATATGTAGATCATATATACACACACACAAATATCAATGAGTTTTTAAACCATTGTAAGGATGCAGTGTGTTAACAGAGGATTTCAGGTGAGGAGAGGTTTAGTAACTTGATTGGTGTGTTTAGGAAACCAGCTGATTTGCACTATCTATAAGTAAGGTAATGACCACGGGGTGGGGTGGGATGGGGTGGGGAGGGGAGGGTGGGAAATCTTCCAGAGATGATACCTCTGCTCAGAAGATTCTGCAGGACTTGGTTGCTTGGGAGTGCTGGGTGTTAATGCTGTTTTAAGGGGCCCAGTCTGAAATATAAGGTCTGAGGTTAGAAAAAAAAAAGAAATAAAACACACTGTTATGGGTGGGGAGACATGGGGCTATTGAGGTAATTAATTAGAGATGAAAAACTAAAGGAGAGAACTTTGGGATAAAAAGATATGAAGAATCAGATAGGTTAGAGTCATAAACCATGAACATAAATTTACAAGATTATCAGTGAGAGTAGTAACACTAGCTAAACAAACAACTAACAAAGAGTCTTAGAGAATGAACATAAAATGACATGATCATATCAACTTTGAGAAAAACAAAAACAGAAGATCGGGATGGAAGATATAGTTATCAATTAAGTAGTGATAGTATAGGGAGGGAGATGGAATAGAACACAATTTTAAAATAAGAGTTTAAAGGAAACAGTAATGCAGGAATTCTTGAGTAGATCTTCCAGAGATAATACCTCTGCTCAGAAGATTCTGCAGGACTTGGTTGCTTGGGAGTGCTGGGTGTTAATGATGTTTTAAGGGCCCCAGTCTCTGCTCAGAAGATTCTGCAGGAAAAAGGAAGAAAAGTATCCTAAATATTTCAAAGTAATAAATCTTTGATATATTTACTTATAATAGGTATGAATACCTTAGACAGATGAATGTGTAGTAAAATAGACAACTATTTCAGATTATCCACTACAAATATACATTTATGTAGTGATAATTGATAAAAAGGGAAAAGTAAGAAGCTTTAAAAGACAGAGCGTGACGTTTAAGAAATATATATATATTAAAATAACAGACCTGTGAGGAATAATAACCTATCTCTAAGTAGGTTATCTTTATGTAGGACTTTTAAAATATTGCTAAGTTCTAATTCTGCATTTAGACCAAAAGAGACCAAAGTTTTAAGACTAAATATCAAGAATGATTCTTGCGTGGGTAATCTTTTTGTTAGATTGCCTCCTCTCCAGGGTAATTGGATTAATTGTATGCCACAATATCTTAAAGTGTTTGTGTTACTATCATGGCATTCTAAAAAGTGTTTTGATAGGGTGTAATTTAAAAATGTTCTTTTTATATTATAAACATGTTCACTGAGTCTAGTTATGAGATTTCTTCTAGTTTGCCCTACTTATTGGAGACCACATTTATATTCTAGTAAGTAAATAACCTGCTTGGAATGGTGGGTTGTGCAGTCTTCAATCATATATCGTTTTTTTGTTTTATGTGAATATAAGCTGGTGATTTTCCCGAATGGTGGTCCTGTTATTTTGCAGATATTACACTGCCAACATTTGTAGAAACCTTTATGGTCATTTAAAAAATGTTGATCGGGATCAGGAGGATTGAAACTGTAAACCAGTTTTTGCTTAATTGTTGGTGCCCCTCTAAAAATAATTTTGGGTTTAGGGTCTAGAATCTGGCCCAATAAGGGATCTTGTAATAATAGGTGCCAATTTTTGTGATTAGTCCTTTTCAAAAAATATGATTGAGCACTATAGTTAAATATTAAAGGACAATTTAGAGTTTCTTTTTTCTTTGTCTCCTTATCTTTGGTAAAAGTAGTGAGGCTCTATCTATATTATTGACTCTCCTTAGTGATTTATTTTTTTTAACGTTCTTTGTCGTATTTTCTTCAAATTGTACCCTAATTTTTTTCTATTTGTTCGTCACACACCTTACCATCTATGTAGTTTTTCTTTATTCTTTGGGACTGTCCAAAGGGGACATTGTTTGACCAGGGAGAATGGTGGCAACTGGAATTTAAAATAAAGCTGTTAACATCCACTGGTTTAAAAAAGGTCTTGGATTGGAGAATATTATCTACATAAAACACCAAATCTAAAAAATCTATACTCTGGGGGCTGTATTTGTAGGTAAATGATAAATTAAAATCATTATTATTAACATACATGAGAAAATCTAATGGTTGTTATTCTTCACCCTCCCAAATAAAAAAACAGTCGTCAATATATCGTATATATAGGACCAGATTTGCCCTCCATGAATGTTCCTCCCAGATAAAAAAAAATTCCCAGAAGGACATGACAATATTAGCATAACTGGGGGGTGAATTAGGTCCCCATAACTGTTTCTTTGACTTGTAAAACAAATATCTTTGTTATGCTAGAAAATATTGTTGCATAGTATAAAATTAATACATTCTATAAAAAATTCTATTTACTCCATATTCATCTCCAAGTTCACAACTGTCTTTTAAATAAGAGTCGGACATTTTAACATATGGTTTAGTAGGACATCTATATATTGTGATAAATTGGCAGTAAAATAATCAATACCTGAGATGATGGGGTTTCCTGGGGGTTGAGTTAGGCTTTTATGAATCTTGGGGAGAAAATAGAACACTGGTCTTTTTGGATAGGTGATGGGTACATATTCGTATTTCTTTTTTAGTTAAAATGCCTAAAAGTTTCCCTTTGTCTAATAAACCTTGTAGTTTCTGTTTTGTTTCCACTGTTGGATCTGTGTTTATCTTTGTAACTGTATCCTTTAGTATTCTTTTGCACTCTTCCTCATAGTAAGTTGTATTCCTTATGACAATACCTCCTCCCTTGTCTGCTGGTTTTACATTATGTTTTTGTTGTCATTTAACTCTTCCAATGCCTTTCTTTCTTGTATGGGTAAATGTTGTTCTTTATTGGGTATTTTAGATGGTATTTTTTCCAACTCATGAATGCCTGCAAGGCTGAAAGCATTCATGGGGGCGCAAGTTTGGTTAGTAGGATAAAACATAATTTGTTTTTTAGTTTTGTGTGAGTTAAACTGATGTCCTTGAGTGTATCATATTCAGGGGTTGGATTCATTAGAAAAAAATGTTTTAAGCAAAGGTTCCTCATAAATGTATGTATATCTAGGATTTTGAGGAAGGGATACGTTTTTATCGAGGGTGCATATTTAAGACTTTTATTTCATGCTTTGATTTGGTCAGCTGTTAGGACTGTGTCTGAGATATTGAATAAGACTACTCGGTCTACCATTTTGCTAATTTTTTTTCCCCTCTGGACTCTTCTTCCCCCTTTTGATCCCCTCTGTGAAATCTCTTTAATGACCCCTGTGTGTTTCTGTTGGATAGGTAAGAATTTGAATACATATGGCGTGGTCCTAAACAATCCCTTTCTCCCTGATAGTCTGACTTGATTTAATATCTCAAATCTATTAGAGGTAGTTGCTATGTGTCTATCGTTAAAGGGTGTAGGGGATTTTTTATTCTCCATGTTTCTTTTACCGTCCATATTATGGTTGTATTTATCTTTTTTATGTGTGACTTCCATCCATTGGTCATTCTAGATTGGTTTGGGTGTGTGGGTTCTTTTTGGTTTTGGATTTGTGTTTATTTGATTTTTATAAGATCTGTCAACTGAGTCTCGTCTTGGTTTCTTAGTGGAAAAATTTAAGTGATTGGTACTATATCTCCTAGGTTTATACTGATTTAGGTTTGATGGGTGTTCATTAGAATTATCGACTTTGCGATCTCTTGTCTTAAAACTCCTAACTTTATCTTCCTCAAAGTCTTTGAGATCCCTATCTTATTTTTTCTTTTTAATACTGATGGTATTCTCAAAGCTTTCTCTAACTTTTTTTCCTATTTTATCCATTAATTATATGCATTCTGATTTCTCTAAGTGAGGGGTTAATATTTCTTTCAGGTTATTAGTTTCCTCATCTAATAATGTTAATACTCTTTTACTTTTACAAATGATATGGTTAATCTACTCAAAAGAGCAGTGATCCAGAATTCTATTCCAGACACTATTGAATTCTGGATCATCTTTGTCCGCTTCTGATTATAGCATTAGCCTAAGACCCCTGGGTATAATTCTATTTTCCCAATATTTTTCTAGGGCTGCTATTTCTAATTTTATTTTCATTTTTTTAATAATACATTTTTTAAATGAAAAGACAGACTTCCTCCATTGGTTTTCCATAGTAAAGAGGACGAAGTGTGTCCTGTAAGTTCAAATTCTACCTTGCACTGATCCCTACCCTAAGGGTAAAAAGTGACATATTGATACAATTCGTACAAAACTGCTGCTCTTTAGTAGTGATGTTGCAAACCGTTCGCAAACTTGCCGCGAACGGTTCGCCACGGTTCGCCACAAACCGTTCACGGCGAACTTTTTTTTTGTGTCAACTTTTTGTAGATTCTGTATTTCATTAGCTGAGTATTTAAAACCTATTTGTAGATACAATTATTATTCATGTACTAAAGAGTAGTGATGTCGCGAACCGTTCGCGAACTTGCCGCGAACGGTTCGCAAGGGTTCGCCACGAACCTTTCGCTGTGAACTCCGGTCAGCTGACACATCCCTGCCAATCTCCGGCAGACCCTCCCTCCCAGACCCTCTCACCTCCTGGACAGCATCCATGTTGAAGCTGCCTTCAACATGGATGCTGTCCAGGAATTAGGAGGGTCTGGGAGGGAGGGTCTGCCGGAGATTGGCAGGGATGTGTCAGCTGACCGGAGTTCGCAGCGAAATGTTCGTGACGAACCGTGGCGAACTGTTCGCGGCAAGTTCGCGAACGGTTCGCGACATCACTACTCTTTAGTACATGAATAATAATTGTATCTACAAATAGGTTTTAAATACTCAGCTAATGAAATACAGAATCTACAAAAAGTTGACACCAAAAAAAAAAGTCACACACAATATTTTGTTGGACCGCTTTTAGCTTTGATTATGGCACGCATTCACTGTGGCATTGTTTCGATAAGCTTCTGCAATGTCACGATTTTTTTCCGTCCAGTGTTGCATAAACTTTTCACCAAGGTCTTGTTTTGATGATGGGAGAGTTAGACCACTGCACAAACCTTTCTCCAGCACATCCCAAAGATTCTGAATGGGGTTAAGGTCTGGACTCTGTGGTGGCCAATCCAGTCTAATGCTCCCTGAACCACTCTTTCACAATCTGACCCTGATGAATCCTGGCATTGTCATCTTGGAATATGCCGTGCCCTCAGGGAAGAAAAAATCCATTGATGGAATAACCTGGTCATTCAGTATACTCAGGTAGTAAGCTGACCTCATTATTTGGGAACATAATGTTGCTGAACCTAGACCTGACCAACTGCAGTAAACCCAGATCAATGCACTGCCCCCACAGGCTTGTACAGTAGGCACTAGGCATATTAGGTGCATCACTTCATCTGCCTCCCTCCTTACCCTGATGTGCCCATCACTCTGGAACAGGGTAAATCTGGACTTATCAGACCACATGACATTCTTCCATTGCTTCAGAGTCCAATCTTTATGCTCCCTAGCAAATTGAAGCATTTTTTTCTGTATAGCCTCACTGATTAGTGGTTTTCTTAAGGCTACACAGCTGTTCAGTCCCAATCCCTTGAGTTCCATTCACATTGTGCATGTGGAAATGCTCTTACTTTCACTATTAAACATAGTCCTGAGTTTTACTGTTGTTTTTCTACAATTTAATTTCATC
>OW240913.1:344570494-344585379 GCA_933207985.1 Pelobates cultripes
GAAAGAGGTAGAAGGACTCTTATGGACCGCCATGTATTCAATGCAGCAATATTAAGATTTTACTGTTTATAATGGGTCATATAAGAGGTTACATGACCAGATGTGGTTAGAAGTTATTTATTTTTTACTGTTAGTCCAGAGTTTTCTCTGTTTGAAAAGAAGCAGAGCATCACAATGTATCAGACAGTTACCCTAAATTAAAAGGCAGCTAGATCATATGCATTATCTATCACTTATTCTTATTTCAATTCAATATCTGGTAAGTAAAACTAGCCACTTTGCTGCTTTTTTTTTTTACACATTATTTTTTTTTCTTCAGATTTTAAAATTTTCATTTCCATCATTTATGACATCATCCATCAGGACAATACATAATACATTTTCTTAAAGACATATGGGAAAAGCATGAGTTTACAGAGGTCTGGTATGTTACAAATGCAGTCTATAACAGTTATAGAACATTAGTCAAAAAGACATGAATTGCAATATGTAACATATTCCTCCTCACCTTGCAGTATTTGCACTTTAGCGGCCCTGCGTCTGTATCACTGACTCCTGCGACATGTTAATGGACACCGGCCACTGCGGATCCATGCCAATTTATAGCCCCATGTCCGCCCACGTTATGGGGTCACAGGCCAATTTTCGACCAATCAGATTTGTAAAGGGCTTATTTAAACGATATTCTACTTTTTCTCATTGCCCTGTCGTGGTTTCCCTTAGTGGTTGTCCGAGAGTGTGTTCCTGAGCGTTTATTTCTAGTTATTGACTTTGGCTTTGTTTGACTTCCCTGTATTCTGGTATCCCTGACTTTTGGCTTTCCCTTATTGTTGTGTCTCATTCTGTGTCCCTGACCTCGGCAAGTATCCTGACTATTCTTTGGTACGTTAAGTCCGGCCATTCGAAGGCCAGGTAAGCTGTTACCTTTTAGTTCTAGGTGTGATACAATTCTACGTGCTGGATCAATTAGTAATCCTGACAAAATAGTCATAGAATAATGTATTAATGCATACAGGTACGTTACTACAATTACTTGGGTTTGATATCCTGTGTTCGCATACAGAATGATGCTTAAATTTGTATTTGATTTTTTATTATATAAAAATGAAAAAATGTTGAAACTTTACCAATTTCATAAAGATTAGACTTATGTATTGCTCGTTTGTTTCTTACTTAGCAAATAAAAATGTAAACATTTGATCCACTCAGAGCCGGATTAGCCATTACCTTAGGTGACCACCTAAGAACAAGTTGGTTAATGGTTGCCTGGCCAAGTGGTTTGGCCAAAGTCGCATGAGAAGTATCTTTTTTTTTCTGATCCAGTATCTGGACATGGGAAGGGTGATTTCAGATAGAGGGTTTTGTAGGTATAATCAGTGATCTATTGTGTCATGTCACATATTGCATATTACTAAGCAAAAGATAGCATCATACAATAAAGTGCATGTATTTGACAATACATGCACAAACATCTTGCTCATACATTTTATTTTGGGTGGTAGCGCGGGGATGACAATATAGTTTGTAGACCCGTTAGAACATCTAAGAATTGATCTAGATTCTGAGAGACTGGATGTTCAACATTAAGGCTAAAGAGAATGAGGTGTTAAAAAGACTGAGGTGTTAGAGAATTAGGGGACAGAAAGACATGATGATTATAGATTATAGCTTAGATGAGTGAGTTTGGACATGGGGGTTATATAGAGAGGAGCTTGAGGTAAACTGTAGGGCACAGAAAGACTGGAAATTAAAGTTAGATTAAAGTCTAGAAATATATCAATGTTTCCGTTAACCTTATCGATTATATGAATGGATGATTGGAGAAACTTGAGAAGGCTTAATGAGAAAGGATAGGGGAGACAGACACCAGCCACTGCTTGAATCAGCTTGTCTGCAGTTTCAATAATTGGAAATACTTCCAGTGGTAAACTACGTATTCCATGATTGCTGATGGACAGGTGTTTATGGGAAATGATCAGCATTTAAGCCACCAGTATTGGCTTAAATGCTTACTTTCTGCTTTGAGCAGACCTTGCTGAAGAAGTTGCATGAAAAAAATTGTTTTTTTCTCCTACCTGCCAGTGAGTTCTTCAGCAGACACTCCATGCAGAGGAATTAATTGATTATCGAGAGCAAAATAGACCTCCTTAATCCACAGAAAGCTCTGTCTGCTCTATGTTTGCTATGGAAACCCCCTAGCCATTACTGCTAGCTAGCTAGAGAGTATAAGAACGAAGTAACATTATGCCAGTCCGTTCAGATGCTGACATTCTGAAAATGAAGACAGAGTGTTGGCATCACTGAAAAGGTTTTTCCTGCTTGGAAAATCACCACAAAGCAGGGCAAACCAGTAATCAGAAGAGGAGGAGTGAGGGTGGACCTCTGTGATTGAGGCAGGGAGCAGAGGAGGAGTGGTAGTGGACAGGGCCGGACTGGGAAAAAAATTAGGCCCGGGCATTTTTCAATCAGAGCGGCCCCCTAAGAAGGGGGTGGGGCCAGAGAGTGTGTGTTTTGTCATCACTAATGACAACACGCCCCCTCTCAAAGTGAGCATGTTGGTTCAATGCCCAGAGCCCTGCTGAAGAGCTCTGGCATTAGAAAAAGGCCCTGAATTTGTTCTGCGCAGCGCAAGCAAATTTAATAACATGCTTGTGCTGTGTTTGCTTTTAAATTGTCTCTGGTGTCTCCACAAGTGGGATACCAGAGGACAAAAGGGCCAGGAAAGTGCATGGTGCATATGTTTGGAGCCTGCTTGTGGGATTGCGTGTGTGTAGAGTGTGGTGTGGTATTGTATAAATAGGTCAATTTAATTTGTGTTTGTGGTGTAATATGTGTGGCTAGGGGCTGTAGAGAGTGTGTGTATAGGGGGCATAGTTTTATAGGGGATGCAGCGAGTGTGTGCATACGGGCTGAAGTGTGTGTGTATAGGTGACGTAGTGTGTGTAGGGGTTGCAGAGAGGGTGTGTTTAGAGAATGTTGTATGTGTTTGCTGACAAGGAATGTAGTGTGTGTGTGTAGGAGATCTACTGTGTAAAGGACCCAGTGTGTGTGTGTGTGTGTGTGTATAGAGGATTAAGAGTGCATATAGGTAAGGGATCTAGTGTGTATCTGGAGCGTAATGTGTGTAGTGGTGCAGTGTGTGTGTGTGTGTGTGTGTGTGTGTGTATGTATATATATATTTGGACTTATTGTATGTGTGAGGGGCGCAGTGTGTGTATGTAAGAGGGGTGCTGTGTGTGAGGGTGTTTTTATCTGCTGTCACATTCTAGGTTTCTAATTTTCTTTGTCTGTTAACTCACTGAGGGTTATTTTATATATATATGTGTGTGCTGTATATGTGTGTGAGTGTGCTGTGTGTGTCTGGGTGCTGTGTGTGTCTGGGGGGTGCTGTGTGTGTCTGGGTGCTGTGTGAGTCTGGGGGTGCTGTGTGTGTCTTTGTGCGCTGTGTGTGTCTGGGGCGCTGTGTGTGTCTTGGGGGTGCTGTGTGTGTCTGGGGGTGCCGTGTGTGTCTTGGGTGCAGTGTGTGTCTGGGGTGCCGTGTGTCTGGGGGTGCTGTGTGCTGGGGGTGCTGTGTGTGTCTGGGTGCTGTGTGTGTCTGGGGGTGCTGTGTGTGTCTGGGTGCTGTGTGTGTCTGGGGGGGCTGTGTCTGGGGGTGCTGTGTGTGTCTGGGGCTGTGTGTGTCTGGGGGCTGTGTCTGGGGGTGCTGTGTGTGTCTGGGGGGTGCTGTGTCTGGGGTGCTGTGTGTGTGAGTGAATGTATTTTTTATTTAAATATATTTTTTTTACTAATAAAAAAATTTAAAAAATTATTCCCCCCCCCCCCTCCCTTCTTACCTGGGAGGGGGGGAGGAGGAGATCCGTTCTGCCTGGGGGGTGGGGAGCCATGCTGCCTTCCCTGGTGGTCCAGTGGTGAGAGTGAACTCTAACCTGCAGGTTAGAGTTCACTCTCGCGAGATCTGAGCATTGCCGCAGCAACGCTCAGAATCCCGCGAGAGGACTCGGCGGAGCTGCTTGTTAGAGCTCCGCCGGGTCCTCCCTCCCTCCCTCACCCAGCCGACGGCCGCATTTCCCTGCCTCTGGGCCGGTGAGGGAGATCTTTGATCTCCCCACCGGCCCACGGAGGCACACAGCAGGGCCGGCGCTCGGATAGCGCTGGCCCTGCAGGGGCCGGCCGGGGAGATCCCTGCCGGCCTCGGCCCCACGGCCATCGCAGCCCACCGGGCATTTGCCCGGTATGCCCGATGGCCAGTCCGGGCCTGGTAGTGGACATCTCTAAAGTGATCAAGGCAGGGAGCAGAGGCCAAGGTAAGTGGTTGCAGGTTCATATTTTATTTATGTTGCAATATACATGTATAAATATGTATATATTTATGGGTATACACACAAAATGTAAATATATATATGAAAACCAGGGGGCTGCACTCACTTGAACATGCATAAAAGAGCACTGCTGGGGCCAATTTATACAATACACAAGATCCAGCGCACTTACTCATCCACCAAACAGCAACCTCAAAGCCCACAGATTCCATTAGTTTTTTCACAAACACTCAATCCAGCAAAAACAAGTCTAGTTACAACATATGATTTTTTTAACCTGTCATTTCTTTTTCTCCCATAGTAAGGGGAACGCTTTTTTGAAAAGAAGAACGGTATAATGCTTTCTGTTCATTAATTTCTTGAAGCCTCATAGCCATGAAAATGATTGTTAAAAATCGGAAGTTTAATATTGACATAAAATTTCAACTGAGGTTTCTGAACAGGCCATGTGGTGGTGCTAAGGTTTCAACAAAAAGAGAATGTACAAGCACTTCCAAATTCTCAGAAAACTAATTAAGACATATGATGGACAGTAAATTGCTAATTATAGATATGACCAAAAAGAGCCATGCAACGTTAAGGGTGGATTTAACATTTGACCTTTCACCCATTGGAACAATTTTGATTAAATTGTTCTATGTTAAAAAAGAAACACAAATGTATTTCATACTCCAAGGAAAAGAAAAATCTTGAAATGTTTTAGCATCTTTAAAAGACTAACAACCATTCACGTAAACATATTCTCTGGCGTAGGTGGATTTACTGAAGATCAATGGTAGACTACTTACATAATCAATATTTATTAAAAGCTTTGATGAAGAAAATGTCATGTAGTTATCCCGAATGCAGGTTTGCAAACAATTAACATTACAGAAATGCATCCGAATATTATGTAAAAAAAGAAAGAAATACACAAGAAATGATACGGTAATAATTATAGCGATACAATCTGAACAATAACTACATGGGACAATATAAGTTGGGTCCGTGTCATGCCATTTGCTTCAGGAAAAAGGTATCCATTAATTTTATTCTTAACTGGTAAAAAGTGACATTCCAGCTAAAATATTTTTTTATCATAACTATGATTTTGAGATAAAGAAATTACCTAGTTCCACTGCTTCCTATGATGTATATCACTAAGCTGTTCAAAAGGCCTCAATGAAGTTTAGCATGGAGTCCACATTATGTGATTGTTGAAACTAGACATCATAGATCTTTAATTAAGTTTGTGCTCATGAATATTAATAATTGTATTCCTTGTAAATCCAGTTAATTCACTGAGCAAGTAAGAGCGAAGGAAGAGGAGCAGAGCTCCATTATTTACCTTGTTATAATGAAAGGACGTTGTATTTCCATAATCTAGGTGGACTATTTCTTCAATACATTGCAATGTTTACTTTATTGAACATGTCTTCTCCCATCCCTGCACTGTTTCCCAATTTCTAAAACTCTCCGTATCATTTTCTGATCATAACCTTTAAATAGCTCAGCTATCCTTTCATGCTCACTCTAACCTCTACAAACCTCTCTGATCTAATGCCATTTTACTCAAAACTATCCTCTCCATTACCACCAAACTCATTTTCTCCAGTGTAGCATCCAAAACGTGCTTCAGTGCTAAACATGGCATAACCCACCACCTGAGATCACCTCCTACTGTTCCATCTTGGCTGAATACATAGCACAAGAATTATTGCAAAACGTCTCACACTCGCAAGCAGACCATCATTACAACAAGTGCATGATTCAGTAGAACATCTCTTCTGCAAACGATCCTAAACAAAAACTAATTTGCATCTCTTATATCTTCTTTCTTCAATGTCAAGACCATTTCTATCACTTGAAAAATCCATGTTTTTCTCTGGAACCTTCTTCCTGTCTATTCACCACAATGGTTAAGTCTCAGCTCTGTTTTATTCTTCCAATCTCACACATTGACCATATTCTTAAAATCTATCTGTAACATTTTCATATTTTCCTGCTCCATTACCACTGAAATCTCATTCTCTCGCATTCTCCTTTGCTCTATAAAATTCATTTGTTCCTCTGTCTAACAAACTAATACTATCTTTGTTACCTATAGTTCTTAAACTACTTAAAATTATATTTTAAAACTATATATTCCCTCATTCATCTTTCTACTTGATCCCAAGCTATCTGAATGATGTCTAAATTAGACTGCTGTAACATCCCCTAGCATTATTACACAAGACCCTGTTACAGTTAATACTAAAGGTTACCCTACTAAAGTTACTAGAATTTTCAAATGTCTCTCAAACAACTGACCATTGCCTATTTTGAAACTCCTTTTTGTCTTTTTTGTTTATGGTAAAGGTCTAGAATAAAAATATCACATATAATTCTTTTAAAGTTTCTTTATTGGCATTTTCTGCACTTTTACTTAAAATGCGTAAAAAGTCACTTTCGAGACAATGTTCATCTCCATCTGACACAACCTCTCTTGGCAAAATGTTTATCTATGTTGTTCACCTTCAACTGTTGCGCTCTGCAAGACTTTTTACAGGTTCCTCAAAACCACTAGAATGAAAAATTATCTGAATGAAAACTACAGAGCACTGATCAGGGCCGGCACCACTGTTAGGAGAACTAGACATTTGAATATTTCCTGGTGGGCTCCCCCTGTCCTGAGCCGCAGCGCTGGAGCGCCTGGAGGAGCCTTGTCACAGGAGGGTGCACCCAAAGCTGTCTGTTTTTAAGTATGGCAGAGCAGGCACCTGCTCACCCTTATGGCAAGTGCCTGCTCTGCCAATAAATGCCGGCGGAGGAGAGGAGGCAGGCAGGTGGTAGTGTGGGCAGTGAGGGAGGCTCTTCTTGCAGCTTCCCACTCCTCCCTAGCGCACCCTCTGTGATGCTGGGAGCTGGAATATGACGTCATTCCGGCCCCAGCATACTAAACAGCTGGAGGAGTGAGGAGCTGTCCCACACTGGACCCCAAAGTGGTAAGAAGGATGGATGTCTGTGTCAGTGAGTGTGTGAGTGTTTGACTGTCAGTGAGTGTTTGTGTGTGTGTGTCTAACAGTGAGTGAGTGTTTGACTGTCAGTGTGTGTGTGTGTCTGCCTTGTGTGTGTCTATCAGTGAGTGTATGTATATCATTGAGTGTCTGTATGTGTCTGTCCGTGAGTGTCTGCCTGTGTGTGTGTGTCAGTGAGTGAGTGTATGTATGTCAGTGAGTGTCTGTCTGTGTGTGTGTCTGTCAGTGAGTGTGTGAGTGTTTGACTGTCAGTATGTGTGTGTGTCTGTCTGTGTGTGTCAGTCAGTGAGTAAGTGTATGTATGTCAGTGAGTGTCTGTCAGTGTGTGTCTGCCTGTGTGTGTGTGTCTGTCAGTGAGTGAGTCTATGTATTACGTATCCATCTCCATGTGGCAAAAACAGAGATAATTGCCTTTCGAAGATCGAGGGGAGTGCTGCTCGGCGGTCTTCTGCCATGATGCCTGGCTTTTGCGGCATGTCGGTGCATGCCAGCCGATGCGGACCCACGCCATTATATAGCCCCACGTCCATCGATAAAAAAGACGATGTGCTGGTGACGTCACGCAAAAGACACACACGCACCTTTTGGGGTCAAGGGCTAGGTACAACTAATCAGATCTGCAAAAGGGTTATTTAAACTCACTTATTCCTTAGCTCATTACCCTGTAGAAGTTTCCCTTCCCTGGTTATCCGAGAGTGTTCCTGATTGTGTTTTTCTGGTTTTTGACTTTGGCTTCATTTTGACTTCCCTGATTTTTGGTACCCTTGACTTTTAGCTTTTCCTTATCGCTGTGTCTCGTTCTGTGTCCCTGACCTCGGCTAGTTTTCTGACTATTCTCGGGTACTTTAAGTCCGGCCATTCTAAGTACCCGGTAGGATGTTACCCTTAGTTCTAGGGTGTGATACTATTCTGTGTGTTGGATCAATATAATCCTGACATTACTGCATGGCCATAGATCCTGCAGATATGTGTCCGCACATAGTAGCTTGTGAGAGAAAGCTAAAAGAGAATGATCACCGTATGGATCAATTTGCCCAAGCTTTGAATACGATACTAATACGTACAGCTCCTGGATTCCTTAATCAGATTGTGTACCATTTTGAAGCCTCATCTGGGTCCTTCCCCATGTATAGAGCTAAAATTGGGTACTTAATGAACCAACTACAAAGTAAAGACTTAGCATAGGCCAATCCATTATAGGAGAGTAATAAGACTGTTGCCCATAATTACCAGGAATTCCTTGCAGAATTCAAATTAACGTTTTAACCATTGGGAAGGGAGAGCAATGCCTTCACTGCCCTAATGCGTATCAAGCAAGGGAACTGGTCTGTCTCAGAGTATGCCATAGAATTTCGCACATTGGCTTCTGAGGTAGACTGGACCAATAACGGTTTAATCACCGCATTCTCAGAGGGATTATCCGAAGCTATCCTTGATGAGATTGCAGCCAAAGAACTACCAGGGACATTAAATGAATACATCACTTACGTGATGCATATAGTTAATCGACTTGGAACAGGGAGATAACTAGAAAAAAAAAAACAGACATATGAATATGTCACTGGCACCTCGCTTCTCTAGTCCTGCTGTTTCTGGCCCTCCTGTGCTGTCTGAAACTGAACTGAATGCAGTTAGGGGTTATGAGACTGTCAGAGGCAGAAAGACAGTTTAGGAGAAAAGAGGGCCTTTGCTTATACTGTGTCAAGAAAGGACCTATGAGAATTGCTTGTCCCATACATCCGGAAAACTTGCGCACCTAAGAACCATAAGGGGACCAGTCTTAGGTGTGATGGATATGTCCCCTGGGACTACCCAAAGTATATTTCTCCTTAATATTACTGCTCTATGCAACATGAAAAGTTTTTAATGGACTCAGGTGCTGCAGGAAACTTTATCGACATGCAATTTGTCAGTAAACACCTCCTACCCATCAAGGAGAGATCATAACCCTTGGTCATCGAGGCCATTGATGGGAGACCTCTCTCTCAACCTCTAATTACCCACGAAACTATGCCTATTAATGTTACTATAGGAGCGTTACATAAAGAAATCATTACATTTCAGATAATTGATTCCCCTTCTTGTCCCATTATACTAGGATTCCCATGGCTTGTTAAGCATAATCCTCATGTTGACTGAGCTAAGGGGAAAATACTGGAGTGGGGTAAAGAATGTAGTGAGAGATGTATGTTGCCCATTGCTAAAACAGTGGGCATCATTGCTCTACCTACGCCTCAGCCTACCAAAATTATTGTGCAGGACTGGGAGGATAAAGAAGTATTTAGTAAAAGTCACACTGATACGCTACCTCCTCACCGATCTAATGATTGCTCCATAGATTTGTTACCTGGCACTTTTCCCCCTAAGGGTGCAGTGTATGCTCTGTCACCACAGGAAAGTAGGATTATGGAGGAATACATTAAAGAGTCTCTAGAAAAAAGTCACATACGTAAATCTTCTTCACTTGCAGGTGTGGGGTTCTTTTTTGTATTGTAAAAAGAAGTAGAGTTATGGCCATGTAATGACTATAGGACATTGAACAAGATCACCATCAAAAATGCTTATCCCATTGTCCTTATCTCGGAATTGTTTGACAGACTCCAGGGCGCTAAGGTGTTTACCAAACTCGACCTTAGGAGTGCTTACAATTTGGTAAGGATTAAGGAGGGTCATGAATAGAGAACTGTATTTAACACGAGAAGTGGTCACTATGAGTATCTTGTCATGCCCTTTGGCTTATGCAATGCTCCGGCCGTATTTCAGGATTTCATTAATGATGATCACAGAGACTACGTTTATACTTTTGTATTAGTATATATGGATGATAGTCTCACTTATTACCCTGATCTCCAGACTCATCATAGGCATGTGAAGTAAGTATTGCAAACTTTGCTTAAAAATGGGCAAAGTTGAGAAATGCATATTTGACCAGACGGAGGTACAGTTCTTAGGATATAATATTTCGGCCTCTGGTTTTCAGATGGACTCAAGGTTCCTAGCATGAAGTTTGCACTGAGGTTTATTGGTCCATTTTGAATTGTTTGGAGAATCAATCCTGTTTCATATTCTCTTGCACTTCCTGCCTCCTTGCATATACCTAATTCATTTCATGTATCTTTGCTTAAGCCTCTTATCTGCAATAGGTGTACTGTCCCTTTTCCCCCCTCCCCCTTCTTTGGTAATTGCTGGACAGGAGGAGTACGAAGTCTCCTCCATAATTGATTCCAGATTTTCTTGTGGTTCTTTGCAGTACTTGGTTGATCGTTCTTGGGTTCCTCCTTCTGATATACATGCTAGTCGCAAAATCCGTTCTTTCCACGCCAAATTTCCTCTCAAACCTGGTCCTGCCCGCCCAGTGGGCGGTCTTCAAGTGGGGGGTAATGTCACATATCCTTCATCTCCATGTGGCAAAAATGGAGATAATTACCTTCCAAAGATCGAGGGGAGTGCCGCTCGGCGGTTTTCTCCCATGATGCCTGGCTTTTGCGGCATGTCGGTGCACGCCGCCCGCTGCGGACCCACGCAATTATATAGCCCCATGTCCGTCCATGGTAAAGATGATGGCGACGTGCAGGTGACGTCACAGAAACGACGCACACGCACGTTTTGGGTTCAAGGGCTAGGTACAGCCAATCGGATCTGCAAGAGGGTTATTTAAACTCACTTATTCCTCAGCTCCTTGCCCAGTTGTGGTTTCCCTTAGATGTTTATACGAGAGTGTGTTCCTGATTGTTTTTTTCTGGTTTTTGACTTTGGCTTAATTTTGACTTCTGTGATTTCTGGTACCTTTGACTTTTGGCTTTTCCTTATAGCTGTGTCTCGTTCTGTGTTCCTGACCTCGGCTAGTCTTCTAGCTATTCTCGGGTACATTAATTCCGGCCATTCTAAGGCCCGGTAACACATTACCCTTATTCTGTTCTGCGTGCTGGATCAATATAATCCTGACAGTATGTATGTATATCAGTGTGTGTCTGTCAATGAGTGTATGTCTGTCAGTGAGTGTCTGCCTGTGTGTGTATCTGTCAGTGAGTGTGTGAGTGTTTGTCTGTGTGTGTGTGTGTCAGTGAGTGTCTGCTTGTGTGTGTCTGTCAGTGAGTGAGTGTATGTATGTCAGTGAGTGTCTGTGTGTGTCTGTCAGTGAGTGAGTGTATGTATGTCAGTGAGTGTCTGTGTGTGTGTCTGTCAGTGAGTGAGTGTATGTATGTCAGTGAGTGTCAGTGAGTGAGTGTATGTTAGTGAGTGAGTTTCTGTGTGTGTCTGTCAGTGTGTCTGGCAGTGAGAGAGTGAAATGAGGGGGTGGCAAATTGGATCTTTGCCTAGTGCGGCAGAAATCCTTGCACTGGCCCTGGCACTGATTGGCACTATTACTCCTATTTCTCCACCACTTTTGTCTCCAAATGTAATGTCAACTGCCCTCTTCAATTTTAAAATATCCTCATGTCTTCACTTTCCCCTACTCATGGATTTCCCCAGTTCAGAGAAGGTGCAAGTATGTATTTTGTACCAGTATGTATTTATGTGTATTTTATATAACATAATGCTTATTTTAACTTGAAAATATTTTCCTGCAACACTGAGCCTGCTGGAGCCTTTTCTATATAAATTATAATGATCTGGAAAGACTTAAAGATGTATGTGCTACTTTGATTCTCTGTTTGTATTATCCTTGTCTTTGTGTGCCATTTCATGATAAAATTCTACCAGATTTCAACAAAGTATGTGACTTTATTTATCTAGTTGTAGCCGGTATTTAACAAATTCTATCAATAACATAAAAAGAGTTTGCATGCATTCCCAATGCTTCCATCAATTCCTTTATGTCTAGCAATCATGTTGATTATCCACCATTGAAGAGTATCCAGCAGGGTACCAGTTGGACCTTCATGTGCTGGTGATTACTGCTAACATCATCTAATCACTTTATAAGAATAAAACCTGTGATATGTTATTTTCTCTTCACCACATTTGTTATTCACTTCTTAGACATATAACAATAAAATCAAATTTAAATTGTTATGCATGTTGGAAACCCCTTTTTTTTAGGTGACTTTTGTCTTGGACGGGGACAGGGACTTGAATAAAAATTAAATGTCTTGCTTTTTTCATACTGTTTAAAAAAACTTTAAACTTCAATGTTGTACAAATAAAAAAACAAGATCCTAATATTCTCAAAAACAGGTTTTGTGTAGCATAGTGCAAGGAGATACTGAATATTGGGATATGTCACATTTTTCACTATGACATCCAAATGTGGTTGCCCCAGAAGTACCCAACAGAGGATATGAACCTTGATTCTTCAGTTTCCTAGACCTGCTATACTGCCTCTAAGCCACAGCAAATTCTGTTTGTCCAAATATGTTCTATCTTTGTTATTCTTGGCTTTGTCTGCAGCACTAGGGGGTTGGACTCCATCTGTGGCTGATACCTGTGCTTTACCTGAGGCAGATCGCTAATCAACTGGGTATTTAAACACTGCCTTGCCGTGGGAACTTTGTCAGTTCTTTGTTTCTGGTGATCGTGTGTTGTTCCTGAAACTTGTTCTCCAGATTGAACCGGGTGGTGTTTTTTTGTAATCAACCCTTGCAGGATGTTGATTCATGCTAAATCAAGGGTCAGAAATCTATTGCATGCTGTTATACCAAGCACGACAATTCTCTGACTCACTAGCACAGTGCCAGACTGGATTGAGAGCCAGAAGGGATCTGCACCCATGGAAGGTGCAGACAGTAATTTTCTCAAATGGATCACCAAGGTTTTGGACCCCCTCTGATTGGCTCCCCATATATAAAACTGGCTTGAAAAGAAACTTACCTTTTCAAGCCAGTTTTATGAATTGAAAGTCACTGATAGTGGCTGAGAGAGTCAGCTGTCCCCTGCTCAGTGGCACTCCTAGCTTCCTGAAACTGAGATTCAGGGGCTACATGCTGCCTGGGGGTACCTGAGGATCGTCACTAGAGGTAACTTTTCAAGAATGGCTTAATCCGTAAAGGTAAAAGTGTGCCTGGAGACCTCCTGGAAACATAATAACTTAGTTTAGATTAAGTTGTTATGGTACCTAAACTGTTCCTTTAAGGCAAACTTCTCAGGTGAATGATACACTAACAATTCACCTTGCTTCTTTGAGCTTAAGAGGCAAAAGCTCTAATGAGAGAGACAGGGGTATTTTTAAAGAAAGGTATAATCCCTTAATAGGGCACACATGAGGTGTGTCCAGGGTCAGATCTGTACTGAGAAATTTTAAGTGATTTACTAATATAACAATCTATAGAACTAAAATGTAATTTGAAAACAGAACAATGTATCTTATTTACACAGACTGATTTCTTAACACATTTATTGTAGTTTAGAGACACATTACTATGAGTATTATTGCTATGGACCTCTGTTGTTGACTCACACACCAACAAAATGGAGTTCATAGAAGAGGGGACAGAGGGATAAGCGCCCAAAATAGGGACTGTCCCTCCTAAATAAGGACAATTGGAATGTGTAAAGTAGTCTGGGTGCCATGTCCCTGTTTGTTCAAGCCTGTGACTGAAAACATTGCTTTTCAAGCAGCTATTACAATGACAGCCACTAGAGTTGCTTCCGCAGATATAGCCAAGTGAAACTCTATTTCTATCCGATGGACTCATAAAGACCATTTGATTGGCACAGCATGGCATTTGGTTGCACATGGTAATGATAAAACCAACATGCAGAGTAAAATACCCACCAGTAGAAACAGAAAGAAACTCCCTAAGCCGGACCTTAGAGTGGCCCGGTAAAAGAGAAAACTACAAGAAACGTCAAGGGAAGCCATAAATACACAATAATGAGGAACGAAGCAAAGTCAGGGAAACCTGAAATCAGAATAGTCGAGAGCAAGCTGGGTAAAAGCCAAAGAACTATAACAAAGGATACAGGAACGTGCTGAGGGGACACTAGTGACACAATGCACACTAGGAACCACAACAGGGCACTGTGTTTAGGACAGACTGGGATTTTATATGAATGTGGGCGTGGCACACCTACCAAAAGGTACGTTTGCGCTAAACTCTGCTGTATAGAGCTCTGCTGACTTCATGACGCCTGCACGCATGTGCCGTGTCATCAAAAGGGGTGGGCGCATAACTTCCGGCGTCCCTGTGGCTGAGTGGAGCCTCTCTCAGTGTGGGAGTGGTGGTCAGCCCGATTCTGGCGTCGGCAGATCGGCAGACCGACAAGGTAAGTGAGAGAGGGCTGACACGTGCACTAGCCTTCCGATGCTTTCCCTTCGAACAGTATTGGATTACTAGGGGGTTTACTAAGGGTAAAATTGTCCTCGTTAGGACTACATTTTTACTTGTTAATGGCTAGTGTCTAGTGGAAATTTTGATAGATAAATAGACAGACAGGTAGATATCTGGAGAGGACATGACAATGCAGTGTATCATGTTACATTGCTGAAATGCCTCATAATAATTGTTATATTTCAGTTATTTAAGTGTTGTAGCTTATTTTATGTTAAAATCTCATTTTTCCCATTGTTATTATAGAAGTCTTGACAGTGTCATTAATTCATATTTATTTACAAAGCATCCTAATTAAA
>OW240913.1:344585479-344616168 GCA_933207985.1 Pelobates cultripes
ACACCCCACCTCCTATAGAATGTAAGCTTGTTTGAACAGGGTTCTCTCAAACCTATCGTTCCTGTAAGTTTATTTGTAATTGTTCTATTTATAGTTAAATTCCCCATCTCATAATATTGTAAAGTGCTACGGAATCTGTTGGCGCCAAATAAATGGCAATAATAATAATAATAATAATAATAATAATAATACAATTGTAATTTAGGAGTATATTTTTAGTTAAGACTTTCTATTAGTCAAAACTACCTCACTCTGCACTGATCCGAGAAAGATTTTAAATACCCATCACAAGCTAATGAATTACGGAATCTATATTACAACATTGGGTGAATTGTTTTGCAACATTTCAGTTTTGCTAAAATATAACAATATCTGATTATGTTTTAGCCAACATCCCTGTGTCTGTAAGAGCTGACAATTCTCTTGTAGAAAACAACAGAAAATATGTGTTTTCTTGAAGTTTTATAGTTTTTTTTTTTATAGAAAAAAATTCTTTCTAAATGTGGACATATAATTAACACCAAAACTTGGAAAATCATTTTTTAAATCAACAAAAGACATAACAAGCGAAACACAGGAAAAGCTCTGCCCTGACAGAGAACTCATTACACCTTTAATTAACATCAAAACTTAAAAAAAGAACTTTGGAAATCAACAAAAGTTACTACATTTGAAGTCAAACACAGGAAAAGCTCTGCCCTGATGGAGAATGGACTATATATTTAAGTAACCAATATCCTTCAATGCAAACACAACGGCTATAAAAGATTCAAAATCTTGTTATCTTCCCATCTTGAAAAAGCTCATGGAGATTGGGCAAAATGCATAGAGTGGATAACAGGTTCTAACCAATGCCAATTTCAGTGATTCCTGTAGCAGCGTTTACACAAAGTGCTGGTCTGGTCGGAGAAACTTTTTTCCTGCGGCTGGGATTATGGCATTTAATGAATCCATCTGCTAATACTAAGTTCTAATCCGGACACTAAATCATCACCATCATCACCTCTTCATATCAATTTACACAGCGGCAAAGTCTCCAATTTCCATACGGGTCTTGCTGCCTCAAAGGAGTGGTAATATACCTCATAGACAGTTTCTGCTTTAACATATCACTGACATTGCTGCATCTACAAGTGGGCATTTGTATTTATTTACATTTGTGTTTTTTTATTTTGCTTTTACTGTGTTTAAGAGTTTTTTTTAACAAGGGTTAGGAATATATTTTTATGCACAATAAATTTTGAATCTATCACATTTGCTGTGCCATCCCGTACATTCCTATTTTTAAACCCACCCTATGTGATACACCTATGGGCAGGTGAAAACACAGTAAACTCCGCACAATATAAACATTATATTTAAAAAAGAACCCTCTGAGAGTCACTCTGAGAATGTCTCCACACCTAAACCCCATTGAGCATCTGTGGGGCATTCTCAAACAGAATGTAGGGGAGCGCAAGGTCTCTAACATCCACCAGCTCAGTGATGTCGTCATGGAGGAGTGGAAGAGGACTCCAGTGGCAACCTGTGAAGCTCTGGTGAACTTCATGCTCATAAGGGTTAAGGAGGTGCTGGTAAATAATGGTGGCCACACAAAATATTGACACTTTGGGCCCAATTTGGACATTTCCGGTTAAGACATTAATGGCTGTGTGTTGAATTATTTTGAGGGGACAGCAAATTTACACTGTTATACAGGGTGTAAACTTGCTACTTTACATTGTAGCAGAGTGTCATTTCTCAGTGTTGTCACATGAAAAGATGTAATAAAATATTTACAAAAATGTGAGGTGAGATACTGTATATGGTATCTAACATTAGGATGGTAAAAGTAGCATATATATATATATATACACACACATCTAAAAAGACACTCTGCAGGTAAAGACATTAAAGATAATCATGGTGAAATAAAATGACACAATAACATCAAGTAGCACAAATCTGAAGAACAAGTAGCAGTGATTTAAAAGTAAATGATCAAATTTAAATTATGTAGTGAATCTCTAGAAAAGGCAGCATTTTATTTTTCTTGATAAAGGGAAGACAAGAGCACAGATAACACAAAGTACAATAACCACAAAGAAGTTGAAAAAAGGCTTATGTGCTACAAGATATTGTAAGATAAAGGGCATATATTAACCTCTTCACTACTTTAAATGCTTTTAAATATGAGCTTAAAGGAACACTGTAGCGTTAGGAATTCAAACGTGCATTACTAAAGCTATACTGTCCCTAGATATATATAAGCTCCCCCCTCACCCGTTTGCCATAAAAAAATATAAATAAAGAATTTACTTACCTTTTTTAAGTGCAGAGGCTCCCTCAGTACTGTTCACCTCTCCGCTGCATCATGGCCTCCACTGTTAAGGTTCAATCCAATACGGCATGTAGAGGAGCACTGGGGACCTAATACGCATGCGCTTTGAATCAATGCTTTCCTAGAGGGGCTTCTGCATCATGTTATCATTTCACTCAGCCACGACACAGAAAATCTTCTAGTAGCTGTCTGGAAGACAGTCACTAGAGGTGGATTTGACCCTGCAATGCAATCATTGCTGTTTCTAAAAAAAACTGCAAAGTTTCACATTGCAGAGTTAAAAAGACAGGCATACTGCACCCAGACCACTTCATTGAAATTAATTGGTTAGGGTGACTATACTGTGCCTTTAAGTGTTTTATAAAATATTTGAGATCATGTCTGAACAATTGCATACAAAATTATGGATTCAGTGATTAGTAATGCTGGGAGCACAGCTCTCTATTTTAATCAAAAAAAAAATATTTTCTAATTTATTAATATGTATTATTATATAGTCACAGGTGGCTGACTAGGGGAAGTACCTTTTGTGAGAATTGGACTGTTATATAGATGGATGGAGGCGCTGTCTCACCTTTTCAATCTTAAAAAAAAAAGAATTGTATTCTGTGCTGTGCAAATATGATTCATTTCTTTACTCAGCAACAAAACAAATAGTGGCAAATGTGTTAACCATCACACAGTAAAGCCATAGATCAGTTAATCTCTCAGCTTTTTCACAGTGTTTACAAAAGAACCCATCAGGAACTCCCATTATTCACATATTACGTGCATCTGGCACTCATTATTTGTGGGTTGAAATACTGAGTGGACAGGAATCGCCTTCTTGGTAGGACATTTTACAGTTATACCTTCTACTCTGTGCAACTATTGCATCCAAGGCATTATTATTAACAATTATTTTAGAGTATTTATTCTTACACTAACCCTCACTAGTCTATATATTGATTTATGTATCCTATTCAAGTGGAAGGTGCATATTCTGCCCATATTCCTCAGACTGCATAGTTTGTTCACGCTCAGTGTAGTGTTGCTGTTAGATGTGATGTGATGTTAGTGTGTGAGACATTGTTATATATATGTGTTTGTATGTGTTAGAGAATATGTTTGTGATTATGTGTGCATATGAGAATGTGCTATGACTTTTCGAGCATGTAAATGTATGTCTACACGAGAATGTTGTGTGTTAGAATACATGTTTATTTTTGGGAGGGTGTAGGGGGTGCTTCTCAAATTCTGCATGTTATTGTGCAGCTCTCACACATAAATCCTGGGAGCTGGGCAATGCACACATGATAACTGTGTGAAGGCTGCATAATTTGAGGTTGGCAATGTGGGAAGTGTGTGAAAAATGGGGTAACAAATTATTTGTGTCAGATCTTGGTAGCGTTGTCTAAAAGCAATGTTGGCAATCAATGAGTTATTTCACTACAAGCATGGCTAAAGAGATCAAACCAAATAATTAAAATTCAGGTACTGGCTATGACCACTGTATTTTGCTCCACACTAAAGTAATCTAATATAGGAAACATTGACTGCCTGATAAACTGGGACTCAAAATGACAAGTAATTGCATAGCTATCCTCAGGGCTTCCTCTTAACAAGACTCTGCAGGTACCTTGTGGGCCAACCTTCATGACCTGTCCTTGAGCATTCACAGACGGGATACATATCCACAGTTGTGACTACAATAATGATAGATTTTCCAGGCTGGAAAAAAAGAAAAAGAAAGACACTTGTTGGAAGAATAGTTTACTAGTGATGTTGCATCTTGCGTGTCCTTGAATGAAAGAGGTAGAAGGACTCTTATGGACCGCCATGTATTCAATGCAGCAATATTAAGATTTTATTGTTTATAATAGGTCATATAAGAGGTTACATGACCAGATGTGGTTAGAAGTTATTTATTTTTTACTGTTAGTGCAGAGTTTTCTCTGTTTGAAAAGAAGCAGAGCATCACAATGTATCAGACAGTTACCCTAAATTAAAAGGCAGCTAGATCATATGCATCATCTATCACTTATTCTTATTTCAATTCAATATCTGGTAAGTAAAACTCGCCACTTTGCTGCTTTTTTTTTTTACACATTATTTTTTTTTCTTCAGATTTTAAAATTTTCATTTCCATCATTTATGACATCATCCATCAGGACAATACATAATACATTTTCTTAAAGACATATGGGAAAAGCATGAGTTAACAGAGGTCTGGTATGTTACAAATGCAGTCTATAACAGTTATAGAACATTAGTCAAAAAGACATGAATTGCAATATGTAACATATTCCTCCTCACCTTGCAGTATTTGCACTTTAGCGGCCCTGCGTCTGTATCACTGACTCCTGCGACATGTTAATGGACACCGGCCACTGCGGATCCACGCCAATTTATAGCCCCATGTCCGCCCACGTTATGGGGTCACAGGCCAATTTTCGACCAATCAGATTTGTAAAGGGCTTATTTAAATGATATTCTACTTTTTCTTATTGCCCTGTCGTGGTTTCCCTTAGTGGTTGTCCGAGAGTGTGTTCCTGAGCGTTTATTTCTAGTTATTGACTTTGGCTTTGTTTGACTTCCCTGTATTCTGGTATCCCTGACTTTTGGCTTTCCCTTATTGTTGTGTCTCATTCTGTGCCCCTGACCTCGGCAAGTATCCTGACTATTCTTTGGTACGTTAAGTCCGGCCATTCTAAGGCCAGGTAAGCTGTTACCTTTTAGTTCTAGGTGTGATACAATTCTACGTGCTGGATCAATTAGTAATCCTGACAAAATAGTCATAGAATAATGTATTAATGCATACAGGTACGTTACTACAATTACTTGGGTTTGATATCCTGTGTTCGCATACAGAATGATGCTTAAATTTGTATTTGATTTTTTATTATATAAAAATGAAAACATGTTGAAACTTTATCAATTTCATAAAGATTAGACTTATGTATTGCTCATTTGTTTCTTACTTAGCAAATAAAAATGTAAACATTTGATCCACTCAGAGCTGGATTAGCCATTACCTTAGTTGACCACCTAAGAACAAGTTGGTTAATGGTTGCCTGGCCAAGTGGTTTGGCCAAAGTCGCATGAGAAGTATCTTTTTTTTTCTGATCCAGTATCTGGACATGGGAAGGGTGATTTCAGATAGAGGATTTTGTAGGTATAATCAGTGATCTCTTGTGTCATGTCACATATTGCATATTACTAAGCAAAAGATAGCATCATACAATAAAGTGCATGTATTTGACAATACATGCACAAACATCTTGCTCATACATTTTATTTTGGGTGGTAGCGCGGGGATGACAATATAGTTTGTAGACCCGTTAGAACATCTAAGAATTGATCTAGATTCTGAGAGACTGGATGTTCAACATTAAGGCTAAAGAGAATGAGGTGTTAAAAAGACTGAGGTGTTAGAGAATTAGGGGACAGAAAGACATGATGATTATAGATTATAGCTTAGATGAGTGAGTTTGGACATGGGGGTTATATAGAGAGGAGCTTGAGGTAAACTGTAGGGCACAGAAAGACTGGAAATTAAAGTTAGATTAAAGTCTAGAAATATATCAATGTTTCCGTTAACCTTATCGATTATATGAATGGATGATTGGAGAAACTTGAGAAGGCTTAATGAGAAAGGATAGGGGAGACAGACACCAGCCACTGCTTGAATCAGCTTGTCTGCAGTTTCAATAATTGGAAATACTTCCAGTGGTAAACTACGTATTCCATGATTGCTGATGGACAGGTGTTTATGGGAAATGATCAGCATTTAAGCCACCAGTATTGGCTTAAATGCTTACTTTCTGCTTTGAGCAGACCTTGCTGAAGAAGTTGCATGAAAAAAATTGTTTTTTTCTCCTACCTGTCAGTGAGTTCTTCAGCAGACACTCCATGCAGAGGAATTAATTGATTATCGAGAGCAAAATAGACCTCCTTAATCCACAGAAAGCTCTGTCTGCTCTATGTTTGCTATGGAAACCCCCTAGCCATTACTGCTAGCTAGCTAGAGAGTATAAGAACGAAGTAACATTATGCCAGTCCGTTCAGATGCTGACATTCTGAAAATGAAGACAGAGTGTTGGCATCACTGAAAAGGTTTTTCCTGCTTGGAAAATCACCACAAAGCAGGGCAAACCAGTAATCAGAAGAGGAGGAGTGAGGGTGGACCTCTGTGATTGAGGCAGGGAGCAGAGGAGGAGTGGTAGTGGACAGGGCCGGACTGGGAAAAAAATTAGGCCCGGGCATTTTTCAATCAGAGCGGCCCCCTAAGAAGGGGGCGGGGCCAGAGAGTGTGTGTTTTGTCATCACTAATGACAACACGCCCCCTCTCAAAGTGAGCATGTTGGTTCAATGCCCAGAGCCCTGCTGAAGAGCTCTGGCATTAGAAAAAGGCCCTGAATTTGTTCTGCGCAGCGCAAGCAAATTTAATAACATGCTTGCGCTGTGTTTGCTTTTAAATTGTCTCTGGTGTCTCCACAAGTGGGATACCAGAGGACAAAAGGGCCAGGAAAGTGCATGGTGCATATGTTTGGAGCCTGCTTGTGGGATTGCGTGTGTGTAGAGTGTGGTGTGGTATTGTATAAATAGGTCAATTTAATTTGTGTTTGTGGTGTAATATGTGTGGCTAGGGGCTGTAGAGAGTGTGTGTATAGGGGGCATAGTTTTATAGGGGATGCAGCGAGTGTGTGCATTCGGGCTGAAGTGTGTGTGTATAGGTGACGTAGTGTGTGTAGGGGTTGCAGAGAGGGTGTGTTTAGAGAATGTTGTATGTGTTTGCTGACAAGGAATAGTGTGTGTGTGTAGGATATTTACTGTGTAAAGGACCCAGTGTGTGTGTGTGTGTGTGTGTGTGTGTAGAGGATTAAGAGTGCATATAGGGTAAGGGATCTAGTGTGTATCTGGAGCGTAATGTGTGTAGTGGTGCAGTGTGAGGGGTGCTGTAGTGTGTGTGTGTGTGTGTATGTATATATATATATTTGGACTTATTGTATGTGTGAGGGGCGCAGTGTGTGTATGTAAGAGGGGTGCTGTGTGTGAGGGTGTTTTTATCTGCTGTCACATTCTAGGTTTCTAATTTTCTTTGTCTGTTAACTCACTGAGGGTTATTTTATATATATATATATGTGTGTGCTGTATATGTGTGGGAGTGTGCTGTGTGTGTCTGGGTCTGCAGTGTGTGTGTCTAGGGGGGTGCTGTGTCTGGGGGGTGCTGGGGGTGCTGGGTGTGTGTGTGTCTGGGTGTGCTGTGTGTGTCTGGGGGTGCTGTGTGTGTCTGGGGGTGCAGTGTGTGTCTGGGTGCAGTGTGTGTCTGGGTGCGTGTGTGTCTGTGGGTGCTGTGTGTCTGGGGGTGCAGTGTGTGTGCTGGGTGTGCTGTGTGTGTCTGGGGCTGTGTGTGTCTGGGTGCTGTGTGTGTCTGGGGGTGCTGTGTGTGTCTGGGGGTGCTGTGTGTGTCTGGGGCTGTGTCTGGGGGATGCTGTGTCTGGGGGTGCTGTGTGTGTCTGGGGCCTGTGTCTGGGGGTGCTGTGTGTGTCTGGGGGTGCTGTGTGTGTGGGGGCTGTGTCTGGGGGGTGCTGTGTCTGGGGGCTGTGTCTGGGGGCTGTGTCTGGGGGTGCTGTGTGTGTCTGGGGGCTGTGTCTGCACTCACTTGAACATGCATAAAAGAGCACTGCTGGGGCCAATTCATACAATACACAAGATCCAGCGCACTTACTCATCCACCAAACAGCAACCTCAAAGCCCACAGATTCCATTAGTTTTTTCACAAACACTCAATCCAGCAAAAACAAGTCTAGTTACAACATATGATTTTTTTAACCTGTCATTTCTTTTTCTCCCATAGTAAGGGGAACGCTTTTTTGAAAAGAAGAACGGTATAATGCTTTCTGTTCATTAATTTCTTGAAGCCTCATAGCCATGAAAATGATTGTTAAAAATCGGAAGTTTAATATTGACATAAAATTTCAACTGAGGTTTCTGAACAGGCCATGTGGTGGTGCTAAGGTTTCAACAAAAAGAGAATGTACAAGCACTTCCAAATTCTCAGAAAACTAATTAAGACATCACATATGATGGACAGTAAATTGCTAATTATAGATATGACCAAAAAGAGCCATGCAACGTTAAGGGTGGATTTAACATTTGACCTTTCACCCATTGGAACAATTTTGATTAAATTGTTCTATGTTAAAAAAGAAACACAAATGTATTTCATACTCCAAGGAAAAGAAAAATCTTGAAATGTTTTAGCATCTTTAAAAGACTAACAACCATTCACGTAAACATATTCTCTGGCGTAGGTGGATTTACTGAAGATCAATGGTAGACTACTTACATAATCAATATTTATTAAAAGCTTTGATGAAGAAAATGTCATGTAGTTATCCCGAATGCAGGTTTGCAAACAATTAACATTACAGAAATGCATCCGAATATTATGTAAAAAAAGAAAGAAATACACAAGAAATGATACGGTAATAATTATAGCGATACAATCTGAACAATAACTACATGGGACAATATAAGTTGGGTCCGTGTCATGCCATTTGCTTCAGGAAAAAGGTATCCATTAATTTTATTCTTAACTGGTAAAAAGGGACATTCCAGCTAAAATATTTTTTTATCATAACTATGATTTTGAGATAAAGAAATTACCTAGTTCCACTGCTTCCTATGATGTATATCACTAAGCTGTTCAAAAGGCCTCAATGAAGTTTAGCATGGAGTCCACATTATGTGATTGTTGAAACTAGACATCATAGATCTTTAATTAAGTTTGTGCTCATGAATATTAATAATTGTATTCCTTGTAAATCCAGTTAATTCACTGAGCAAGTAAGAGCGAAGGAAGAGGAGCAGAGCTCCATTATTTACCTTGTTATAATGAAAGGACGTTGTATTTCGATAACCTAGGTGGACTATTTCTTCAATACATTGCAATGTTTACTTTATTGAACATGTCTTCTCCCATCCCTGCACTGTTTCCCAATTTCTAAAACTCTCCGTATCATTTTCTGATCATAACCTTTAAATAGCTCAGCTATCCTTTCATGCTCACTCTAACCTCTACAAACCTCTCTGATCTAATGCCATTTTACTCAAAACTATCCTCTCCATTACCACCAAACTCATTTTCTCCAGTGTAGCATCCAAAACGTGCTTCAGTGCTAAACATGGCATAACCCACCACCTGAGATCACCTCCTACTGTTCCATCTTGGCTGAATTCATAGCACAAGAATTATTGCAAAACGTCTCACACTCGCAAGCAGACCATCATTACAACAAGTGCATGATTCAGTAGAACATCTCTTCTGCAAACGATCCTAAACAAAAACTAATTTGCATCTCTTATATCTTCTTTCTTCAATGTCAAGACCATTTCTATCACTTGAAAAATCCATGTTTTTCTCTGGAACCTTCTTCCTGTCTATTCACCACAATGGTTAAGTCTCAGCTCTGTTTTATTCTTCCAATCTCACACATTGACCATATTCTTAAAATCTATCTGTAACATTTTCATATTTTCCTGCTCCATTACCACTGAAATCTCATTCTCTCGCATTCTCCTTTGCTCTATAAAATTCATTTGTTCCTCTGTCTAACAAACTAATACTATCTTTGTTACCTATAGTTCTTAAACTACTTAAATTATATTTTAAAACTATATATTCCCTCATTCATCTTTCTACTTGACCCCAAGCTATCTGAATGATGTCTAAATTAGACTGCTGTAACATCCCCTAGCATTATTACACAAGACCCTGTTACAGTTAATACTAAAGGTTACCCTACTAAAGTTACTAGAATTTTCAAATGTCTCTCAAACAACTGACCATTGCCTATTTTGAAACTCCTTTTTGTCTTTTTTGTTTATGGTAAAGGTCTAGAATAAAAATATCACATATAATTCTTTTAAAGTTTCTTTATTGGCATTTTCTGCACTTTTACTTAAAATGCGTAAAAAGTCACTTTCGAGACAATGTTCATCTCCATCTGACACAACCTCTCTTGGCAAAATGTTTATCTATGTTGTTCACCTTCAACTGTTGCGCTCTGCAAGACTTTTTACAGGTTCCTCAAAACCACTAGAATGAAAAATTATCTGAATGAAAACTACAGAGCACTGATCAGGGCCGGCACCACCGTTAGGAGAACTAGACATTTGAATATTTCCTGGTGGGCTCCCCCTGTCCTGAGCCGCAGCGCTGGAGCGCCTGGAGGAGCCTTGTCACAGGAGGGTGCACCCAAAGCTGTCTGTTTTTAAGTATGGCAGAGCAGGCACCTGCTCACCCTTATGGCAAGTGCCTGCTCTGCCAATAAATGCCGGTGGAGGAGAGGAGGCAGGCAGGTGGTAGTGTGGGCAGTGAGGGAGGCTCTTCTTGCAGCTTCTCACTCCTCCCTAGCGCACCCTCTGTGATGCTGGGAGCTGGAATATGACATCATTCCGGCCACAGCATACTAAACAGCTGGAGGAGTGAGGAGCTGCCCCACACTGGACCCCAAAGTGGTAAGAAGGATGGATGTCTGTGTCAGTGAGTGTTTGACTGTCAGTGAGTGTTTGTGTGTGTGTGTCTAACAGTGAGTGAGTGTTTGACTGTCAGTGTGTGTGTGTGTCTGCCTTGTGTGTGTCTGTCAGTGAGTGTATGTATATCATTGAGTGTCTGTATGTGTCTGTCCGTGAGTGTCTGCCTGTGTGTGTGTGTCAGTGAGTGAGTGTATGTATGTCAGTGTGTGTGTGTGTCTGTCAGTGAGTGTGTGAGTGTTTGACTGTCAGTATGTGTGTGTGTGTGTCTGTCTGTGTGTGTCAGTCAGTGAGTAAGTGTATGTATGTCAGTGAGTGTCTGTCAGTGTGTGTCTGCCTGTGTGTGTGTGTCTGTCAGTGAGTGAGTCTATGTATTACGTATCCATCTGCATGTGGCAAAAACAGAGATAATTGCCTTTCGAAGATCGAGGGGAGTGCTGCTCGGCGGTCTTCTGCCATGATGCCTGGCTTTTGCGGCATGTCGGTGCATGCCAGCCGATGCGGACCCACGCCATTATATAGCCCCACGTCCATCCATAAAAAAGACGATGTGCTGGTGACGTCACGCAAAAGACACACACACACCTTTTGGGGTCAAGGGCTAGGTACAACTAATCAGATCTGCAAAAGGGTTATTTAAACTCACTTATTCCTTAGCTCATTACCCTGTAGAAGTTTCCCTTCCCTGGTTATCCGAGAGTGTTCCTGATTGTGTTTTTCTGGTTTTTGACTTTGGCTTCATTTTGACTTCCCTGATTTTTGGTACCCTTGACTTTTAGCTTTTCGTTATCGCTGTGTCTCGTTCTGTGTCCCTGACCTCGGCTAGTTTTCTGACTATTCTCGGGTACTTTAAGTCCGGCCATTCTAAGTACCCGGTAGGATGTTACCCTTAGTTCTAGGGTGTGATACTATTCTGTGTGTTGGATCAATATAATCCTGACATTACGGCATGGCCATAGATCCTGCAGATATGTGTCCGCACATAGTAGCTTGTGAGAGAAAGCTAGAGGAGAATGATCACTGTATGGATCAATTTGCCCAAGCTTTGAATACGATACTAATACGTACAGCTCCTGGATTCCTTAATCAGATTGTGTATAATTTTGAAGCCTTATCTGGGTCCTTCCCCATGTATAGAGCTAAAATTGGGTACTTAATGAACCAACTACAAAGTAAAGACTTAGCATAGGCCAATCCATTATAGGAGAGTAATAAGACTGTTGCCCATAATTACCAGGAATTCCTTGCAGAATTCAAATTAACGTTTGAACCATTGGGAAGGGAGAGCAATGCCTTCACTGCCCTAATGCGTATCAAGCAAGGGAACTGGTCTGTCTCAGAGTATGCCATAGAATTTCGCACATTGGCTTCTGAGGTAGACTGGACCAATAACGGTTTAATCACCGCATTCTCAGAGGGATTATCCGAAGCTATCCTTGATGAGATTGCAGCCAAAGAACTACCAGGGACATTAAATGAATACATCACTTACGTGATGCATATAGTTAATCGACTTGGAACAGGGAGATAACTAGAAAAAAAAACCAGACATATGAATATGTCACTGGCACCTCGCTTCTCTAGTCCTGCTGTTTCTGGCCCTCCTGTGCTGTCTGAAACTGAACTGAATGCAGTTAGGGGTTATGAGACTGTCAGAGGCAGAAAGACAGTTTAGGAGAAAAGAGGGCCTTTGCTTATACTGTGGCAAGAAAGGACCTATGAGAATTGCTTGTCCCATACATCCGGAAAACTTGCGCACCTAAGAACCATAAGGGGACCAGTCTTAGGTGTGATGGATATGTCCCCTGGGACTACCCAAAGTATATTTCTCCTTAATATTACTGCTCTATGCAACATGAAAAGTTTTTAATGGACTCAGGTGCTGCAGGAAACTTTATCGACATGCAATTTGTCAGTAAACACCTCCTACCCATCAAGGAGAGATCATAACCCTTGGTCATCGAGGCCATTGATGGGAGACCTCTCTCTCAACCTCTAATTACCCACGAAACTATGCCTGTTAATGTTACTATAGGAGCGTTACATAAAGAAATCATTACATTTCAGATAATTGATTCCCCTTCTTGTCCCATTATACTAGGATTCCCATGGCTTGTTAAGCATAATCCTCATGTTGACTGAGCTAAGGGGAAAATACTGGAGTGGGGTAAAGAATGTAGTGAGAGATGTATGTTGCCCATTGCTAAAACAGTGGGCATCATTGCTCTACCTACGCCTCAGCCTACCAAAATTATTGTGCAGGACTGGGAGGATAAAGAAGTATTTAGTAAAAGTCACACTGATACGCTACCTCCTCACCGATCTAATGATTGCTCCATAGATTTGTTACCTGGCACTTTTCCCCCTAAGGGTGCAGTGTATGCTCTATCACCACAGGAAAGTAGGATTATGGAGGAATACATTAAAGAGTCTCTAGAAAAAAGTCACATACGTAAATCTTCTTCACTTGCAGGTGTGGGGTTCTTTTTTGTATTGTAAAAAGAAGTAGAGTTATGGCCATGTAATGACTATAGGACATTGAACAAGATCACCATCAAAAATGCTTATCCCATTGTCCTTATCTCGGAATTGTTTGACAGACTCCAGGGCGCTAAGGTGTTTACCAAACTCGACCTTAGGAGTGCTTACAATTTGGTAAGGATTAAGGAGGGTCATGAATAGAGAACTGCATTTAACACGAGAAGTGGTCACTATGAGTATCTTGTCATGCCCTTTGGCTTATGCAATGCTCCGGCCGTATTTCAGGATTTCATTAATGATGATCACAGAGACTACGTTTATACTTTTGTATTAGTATATATGGATGATAGTCTCACTTATTACCCTGATCTCCAGACTCATCATAGGCATGTGAAGTAAGTATTGCAAACTTTGCTTAAAAATGGGCAAAGTTGAGAAATGCATATTTGACCAGACGGAGGTACAGTTCTTAGGATATAATATTTCGGCCTCTGGTTTTCAGATGGACTCAAGGTTCCTAGCATGAAGTTTGCACTGAGGTTTATTGGTCCATTTTGAATTGTTTGGAGAATCAATCCTGTTTCATATTCTCTTGCACTTCCTGCCTCCTTGCATATACCTAATTCATTTCATGTATCTTTGCTTAAGCCTCTTATCTGCAATAGGTGTACTGTCCCTTTTTTCCCCTCCCCCTTCTTTGGTAATTGCTGGACAGGAGGAGTACGAAGTCTCCTCCATAATTGATTCCAGATTTTCTTGTGGTTCTTTGCAGTACTTGGTTGATCGTTCTTGGGTTCCTCCTTCTGATATACATGCTAGTCGCAAAATCCGTTCTTTCCACGCCAAATTTCCTCTCAAACCTGGTCCTGCCCGCCCAGTGGGTGGTCTTCAAGTGGGGGGTAATGTCACATATCCTTCATCTCCATGTGGCAAAAATGGAGATAATTACCTTCCAAAGATCGAGGGGAGTGCCGCTCGGCGGTTTTTTCCCATGATGCCTGGCTTTTGCGGCATGTCGGTGCACGCCGCCCGCTGCGGACCCACACAATTATATAGCCCCATGTCCGTCCATGGTAAAGATAATGGCGACGTGCAGGTGACGTCACAGAAACGACGCACACGCACGTTTTGGGTTCAAGGGCTAGGTACAGCCAATCGGATCTGCAAGAGGGTTATTTAAACTCACTTATTCCTTAGCTCCCGGCCCAGTTGTGGTTTCTCTTAGATGTTTATACGAGAGTGTGTTCCTGATTGTGTTTTTCTGGTTTTTGACTTTGGCTTAATTTTGACTTCCGTGATTTCTGGTACCTTTGACTTTTGGCTTTTCCTTATAGCTGTGTCTCGTTCTGTGTTCCTGACCTCGGCTAGTCTTCTAGCTATTCTCGGGTACATTAATTCCGGCCATTCTAAGGCCCGGTAACACATTACCCTTATTCTGTTCTGCGTGCTGGATCAATATAATCCTGACAGTATGTATGTATATCAGTGTGTGTCTGTCAATGAGTGTATGTCTGTCAGTGAGTGTCTGCCTGTGTGTGTATCTGTCAGTGAGTGTGTGAGTGTTTGTCTGTGTGTGTGTGTGTCAGTGAGTGTCTGCTTGTGTGTGTCTGTCAGTGAGTGAGTGTATGTATGTCAGTGAGTGTCTGTGTGTGTCTGTCAGTGAGTGAGTGTATGTATGTCAGTGAGTGTCTGTGTGTGTGTCTGTCAGTGAGTGAGTGTATGTATGTCAGTGAGTGTCAGTGAGTGAGTGTATGTTAGTGAGTGAGTTTCTGTGTGTGTCTGTCAGTGTGTCTGGCAGTGAGAGAGTGAAATGAGGGGGTGGCAAATTGGATCTTTGCCTAGTGCGGCAGAAATCCTTGCACTGGCCCTGGCACTGATTGGCACTATTACTCCTATTTCTCCACCACTTTTGTCTCCAAATGTAATGTCAACTGCCCTCTTCAATTTTAAAATCTCCTCATGTCTTCACTTTCCCCTACTCATGGATTTCCCCAGTTCAGAGAAGGTGCAAGTATGCATTTTGTACCAGTATGTATTTATGTGTATTTTATATAACATAATGCTTATTTTAACTTGAAAATATTTTCCTGCAACACTGAGCCTGCTGGAGCCTTTTCTATATAAATTATAATGATCTGGAAAGACTTAAAGATGTATGTGCTACTTTGATTCTCTGTTTGTATTTTCCTTGTCTTTGTGTGCCATTTCATGATAAAATTCTACCAGATTTCAACAAAGTATGTGACTTTATTTATCTAGTTGTAGCCGGTATTTAACAAATTCTATCAATAACATAAAAAGAGTTTGCATGCATTCCCAATGCTTCCATCAATTCCTTTATGTCTAGCAATCATGTTGATTATCCACCATTGAAGAGTATCCAGCAGGGTACCAGTTGGACCTTCATGTGCTGGTGATTACTGCTAACATCATCTAATCACTTTATAAGAATAAAACCTGTGAGATGTTATTTTCTCTTCACCACATTTGTTATTCACTTCTTAGACATATAACAATAAAATCAAATTTAAATTGTTATGCATGTTGGAACCCCCTTTTTTTTAGGTGACTTTTGTCTTGGACGGGGACAGGGACTTGAATAAAAATTAAATGTCTTGCTTTTTTCATACTGTTTAAAAAAAGTTTAAACTTCAATGTTGTACAAATAAAAAAACAAGATCCTAATATTCTCAAAAACAGGTTTTGTGTAGCATAGTGCAAGGAGATACTGAATATTGGGATATGTCACATTTTTCACTATGACATCCAAATGTGGTTGCCCCAGAAGTACCCAACAGAGGATATGAACCTTGATTCTTCAGTTTCCTAGACCTGCTATACTGCCTCTAAGCCACAGCAAATTCTGTTTGTCCAAATATGTTCTATCTTTGTTATTCTTGGCTTTGTCTGCAGCACTAGGGGGTTGGACTCCATCTGTGGCTGATACCTGTGCTTTACCTGAGGCAGATCGCTAATCAACTGGGTATTTAAACACTGCCTTGCCGTGGGAACTTTGTCAGTTCTTTGTTTCTGGTGATCGTGTGTTGTTCCTGAAACTTGTTCTCCAGATTGAACCGGGTGGTGTTTTTTTGTAATCAACCCTTGCAGGATGTTGATTCATGCTAAATCAAGGGTCAGAAATCTATTGCATGCTGTTATACCAAGCACGACAATTCTCTGACTCACTAGCACAGTGCCAGACTGGATTGAGAGCCAGAAGGGATCTGCACCCATGGAAGGTGCAGACAGTAATTTTCTCAAATGGATCACCAAGGTTTTGGACCCCCTCTGATTGACTCCCCATATATAAAACTGGCTTGAAAAGAAACTTACCTTTTCAAGCCAGTTTTATGAATTGAAAGTCACTGATAGTGGCTGAGAGAGTCAGCTGTCCCCTGCTCAGTGGCACTCCTAGCTTCCTGAAACTGAGATTCAGGGGCTACATGCTGCCTGGGGGTACCTGAGGATCGTCACTAGAGGTAACTTTTCAAGAATGGCTTAATCCGTAAAGGTAAAAGTGTGCCTGGAGACCTCCTGGAAACATAATAACTTAGTTTAGATTAAGTTGTTATGGTACCTAAACTGTTCCTTTAAGGCAAACTTCTCAGGTGAATGATACACTAACAATTCACCTTGCTTCTTTGAGCTTAAAAGGCAAAAGCTCTAATGAGAGAGACAGGGGTATTTTTAAAGAAAGGTATAATCCCTTAATAGGGCACACATGAGGTGTGTCCAGGGTCAGATCTGTACTGAGAAATTTTAAGTGATTTAATAATATAACAATCTATAGAACTAAAATGTAATTTGAAAACAGAACAATGTATCTTATTTACACCGACTGATTTCATAACACATTTATTGTAGTTTAGAGACACATTACTATGAGTATTATTGCTATGGACCTCTGTTGTTGACTCACACACCAACAAAATGGAGTTCATAGAAGAGGGGACAGAGGGATAAGCGCCCAAAATAGGGACTGTCCCTCCTAAATAAGGACAATTGGAATGTGTAAAGTAGTCTGGGTGCCATGTCCCTGTTTGTTCAAGCCTGTGACTGAAAACATTGCTTTTCAAGCAGCTATTACAATGACAGCCACTAGAGTTGCTTCCGCAGATATAGCCAAGTGAAACTCTATTTCTATCCGATGGACTCATAAAGACCATTTGATTGGCACAGCATGGCATTTGGTTGCACATGGTAATGATAAAACCAACATGCAGAGTAAAATACCCACCAGTAGAAACAGAAAGAAACTCCCTAAGCCGGACCTTAGAGTGGCCCGGTAAAAGAGAAAACTACAAGAAACGTCAAGGGAAGCCATAAATACACAATAATGAGGAACGAAGCAAAGTCAGGGAAACCTGAAATCAGAATAGTCGAGAGCAAGCTGGGTAAAAGCCAAAGAACTATAACAAAGGATACAGGAACGCGCTGAGGGGACACTAGTGACACAATGCACACTAGGAACCACAACAGGGCACTGTGTTTAGGACAGACTGGGATTTTATATGAATGTGGGCGTGGCACACCTACCAAAAGGTACGTTTGCACTAAACTCTGCTGTATAGAGCTCTGCTGACTTCATGACGCCTGCACGCATGTGCTGTGTCATCAAAAGGGGTGGGCGCATAACTTCCGGCGTCCCTGTGGCTGAGTGGAGCCTCTCTCAGTGTAGGAGTGGTGGTCAGCCCGATTCTGGCGTCGGCAGATCGGCAGACCGACAAGGTAAGTGAGAGAGGGCTGGCACGTGCACTAGCCTTCCGATGCTTTCCCTTCGAACAGTATTGGATTACTAGGGGTTTACTAAGGGTAAAATTGTCCTCGTTAGGACTACATTTTTACTTGTTAATGGCTAGTGTCTAGTGGAAATTTTGATAGATAAACGGACAGACAGGTAGATATCTGGAGAGGACATGACAATGCAGTGTATCATGTTACATTGCTGAAATGCCTCATAATAATTGTTATATTTCAGTTATTTAAGTGTTGTAGCTTATTTTATGTTAAAATCTCATTTTTCCCATTGTTATTATAGAAGTCTTGACAGTGTCATTAATTCATATTTATTTACAAAGCATCCTAATTAAAAGGAACTTCAGAAAGAACCCCTGATACAAGAACAGGCTCACGCTGATCTGCTTTATAAAAATTGTGCTTCATGTTTAATTTCTTTTATGTTAAAGATTGAATGAGTAACTCAAAGTGCTATACTTCAAAAATACTCAAACTATATCTGACACTTTAGTATACAAGTCAGTCATTTGCAGTTGAGGTAAAGCAAGTTAAGGTCCTTAGGAAGCCTATTTGACAACACATTCAGAAAACACTGCACTACTCTACTGGGTGTTCCAACATGTGCCCAATTATCTTTTCATTTTCTGTTGACCAATTGAATATAGCTTTTTCTCACATTCGTAGTATTGTGACTATAAATTTGTCTGTCCTCAAAGTTTTTTTTTTTGTCAACAGCCTATTGTGTTTTCTTTGTTTAAAGAAAGCTTCTGTTGGTCTGCAACTCTGATTTCCACAAAATATTATATTTACATATGTGTGGAGGAGGCCGTCTTGAATTCTATCTTGAGGGTTTTCCATTGTGCTACTGTATTTTTTGATAACGTGAGGAATTACTGCAGTCAAACAGTGCATATTGGACTTATATGGGTGAAGTGTCCTGGATCAAGCTTATATATCTTGTCTCATTTAAGTCCATCAGATACCACAATTACTCTTTGTGCCTAAAGAGCCTCTAGGTGAGGACATACTACTGCTGCCAGATCTGTCCCTCACTCCATTATGGCCTTTTTGGTGTTACTTGTCCTCATAGGCTACTTGCAGTGGGTATGATTAGACCAGCATGTGCATCGCTTTGCATCCACCTGACCATGTGCTGAGTTGGAACAACACTGTGGATCCCACCACATCTTAGTCAGCAATAAGTCAATGGGTATTCTGAAGATACATTTACAGTGGCTAACCTTACTTTTAAATAAAACAGGTTGCTATATAATTCTGCAATTTCAGATCCATAGGAGAAAACTACCCTGACCTCATAATTCTGAACTGTTAAAGGCATAGAAAAAAAGCACAATTATGACTTATGATTTTTTTTCATAACAATACCAACATAATTACCCTATTTGACTCTCCATCTGTAACATAAGCAATCATTCTTGGTGGAGGCTAATATTTATGAAATATTTTACAGTTACAATTGGGATAATGTGACTGCTGCTCTCTCAACCATATTTTGGATTAGCAGAATATTTATCAAATATAATGAGATTGTTTGTTTGGCTGATAGTGATAGAATGATATAATTCTAGTGGATTGGCACACTCAGCTTTCACCAGTTTCCAGGCACATCTCAGAGTCTATATATTTTTATCCAACTCAATGGCACTCATTGACATCGGAGTGATGAAAGGATGATAGAACTTTGCTAGGAATTGAAATTGTGACTTTGAAATACTTCACCCAGCTTCCTTAAATGGACACTACAGACACATAGACTACTTCATCTTAATGAACTGGTTTGGGTGCTGTGTACCTGTTCCCCATAGCCCTTCAAAAAATGCTATGTTTACATTGCAGGTTTAAGCTGTTTCATAGCTTTGCATCAGGATGTCCAGCGTCTTTTTAATCCTCATAGGAAAGCATGGCTGGGTGGGAATGTAACGGACCATTTTGCACCCAAGCGGTTGAAAATCGTTTAGGTGATATGCCCCTTTCCAGATGCACCGACAGCTACTGTAAGCACCAATCTCCCGAACTGCAAACTACACGAATCCTCCAACTCCCGAACAGGAAACACATGAATACTGGAAACAGCTGAACAGGAAAAACCATACGAAAGGTTTACACTCCTGGCATTCAGCATACAATCCAATTCCCACAATAACGAGACAACACTTCGTTTGAGGGTTAAGCAGAATCTGACTGTACTGGCACATACAGCCTCTTTTATTCCCAATCCACAAACATAGTACTGCCCACAGGGTTTTACAGAACAACCAATCAATCCGTACAATACACACAGACACTCCCACACAAAATCCTCCCCTCTGCCTGTGATATGATTACTGAACACAATGGGTGATATAATTATCAAAGTCAGAGGAATACAATTTTTCCACATTATTCATAACTTTGAAAGTATGCATCACATTCACATAAAATCTATCTTCTGAATCAGCATACTCCAAATACAAACATATGTCAAAATCATCCAAATTGGTCCATTGGTTCAAAATATAGATCGAAGTCCTTTGTGACCAAATGAAGCATGGCTTTTCTGCCCAAAACCAGTTCCACTGAGTCTTCTATGCTGGAGATAATTGAGAAGTAATCCAATTATCTCCAAGGACAGAGGCAAAACTCCATTAAGCACATGGCAGTAAAAAGACAGTAAAATACAATAAAATACACAAGGTTACCTTTATTACATAAAATACAGACATTCTACCTATCCCCAGATAGCTTAGATCTGAGCGCACATTATTACCGGATGACGCTCAGATCACATACATACAGTTCAATCGCCATGGAGCCAAAGTCTTTCATACAGTCTTTCGGTATACAGCTGGGCTCCATGGCATAGCTATCTGGGGTAGCATGGCTTTAACAGTCCACAGAAAGGCACAAACCAGCCTTTCTGCAGGGTAAAAGAACAGGGGCCATAGTCTAAAGGGAGCAGGCGAGCAACCAGGCTTCTCCAGTGCACAGTGGCGAGGTTGGTTCCGCCACAGGGAACCATGGAGGCTGCAGGGGAAAGAAAATACTTTAGTGTTAGGAATACAGTCTCCTATTCCTTTAATCAGTGAACTTTATATCCACCTTGTCTTGGAGTGAAACACAATATGCTTCCATTTTAAAAATGAATTTGCTTCTGTTTGGTTTTCTGGCCTTTAACAATAAAATGTCGATGTAAACCAACAAAGCTCAATGCCCTCCATTGTGGTATCTGGCACCAAGACACTGCCTCTGCCGGCTCCACAGTGCATCCTGCTGCCAGCTCTTGCACAGGTAACAATCCACTCACACCTAGCCATCCACCTGATCTGGGAAAAAAATTAGATTCATCATACAAGGCGACCTTCTTCCAATGCTCCATGGTCCAGTTCTGATGCTCATGTCCCCATTGAAGGTACTTTTGGTGGTGGACAGGGGCCATCATGGGCACTCTGACACATCTGCAGTATGCTGCAAAGTATGATGCACTGTGTGTTCTGACATCTTTCTATCATGATATCCGTGAGAAAGTTGGAGTAAGATGAAACTGGTCAGACTGCATTTTTTAGACTATTCCCATACAATCTGCTATTCGGCTGAGCGAATGACTAACATAAATTTTTGGTTTCTTGTGGTTCTGCACTGAGATCCAGTTCTGTTCATTTCCGCAAAAGGGAAGACTTCATTTTATATGGCAGCTGGAGGGGTCTTATAAATTATATTGCCTTTTTTAGCGCAGATGTTTTGTATATCAGCATTCTACGTCTTGGAAGTGCTATGTATGTGTGCATTTCCCATGCTTTTTGTGATTTTATTCTATGTACAAATTCCTTTTAAGTAGATTAAAGTGTCAAAAATGTTTGAGCTAATTAACACATGATACACACAAGTTTACAGAGGGTATGTTTCACTTGCATCCTTCTTTTTCAGTGTGATAACACTTTATTCTTCCATTCTGCACTCCCACAGCAATTTTCTTACTTATATTTCAATATTTCCAAGTTTGGGAATTAACTTGGGTTGTTGGTGATGGCTTCCAGAACATTAAACAACTCTAATATGTATCTTTATTTGCACCTCTCTTTCATAACCTGCATTAAGTTTTTCTGTGTTGTTCAGTAGCTCTTCTGTGTGATCGGACCCCACAGGCTATACTACATGCATCAGTGAGTCTTGGTTGCCCATGGCCCTGACGCAGTTTCATTGGTTGTCCTTTCTTGCACCACTTTTGGTAGTTATTAAACGCTGTATACTGGAACACCCCACAAGACTTGCCGTTTTGGAGATGCTCTGACCCAATCATCTAGCCATCACTATTTGGGCCTTGTCAAAGTCCCTCATATCTTTTCACTTGCCCAAGTTTCCTGCTCCCAACATGTGAAATTCAAGAACTGACTGTTCACGTGCTGCTTAATATATCACACCCCTTGACAGGTGCCATTGAAACAATATAATCCATGTTATTATAATTTATTGTATTAACTTAACTCAATAAAAATGTAAAAACATATATTTGTGAAAGGTTTATTGCCCAAACCTAACACCATTCATTGTTTCCAATTAAATAATAGTAAATGCATTGTGGCCATAGCCAAGGGGGACACTAAATGGATAATGAACATAAAAATATAGTTGAAATAGTTGAGATGAAACCGAGCAGTATAGATACAACATGGCAACAGCTATCAATGATTTACCTACTAAAGTGTCACTCTCTACAAATGCCTAACCTGGTCCCCAAGTGTGCTCCCAGGTCCTACTGAAGTAAAGTACAATATAATTAACAATTAAAACTTAATTTCTTGAAACTGAGAAAATAGGAAATAGTTATATAATCAAAGTTGTTAAAGTTGAAATGTGCAATTAGTTGGTTTTTTTTATATGCTTTACTGTGAAAATTTCTTCAGAATGACATTACCTCTACACAAAATATGCAACTGAATATATTTTCACTCAATTGTATGTGCTCAGACATGCATGAATCACTTAAAACATGTATTTTTCCAATTCATGTTTGGAGATAGTAAGCTATTTTTATCCAATTGTTTTTTAACCTTTTTTTGTAAGACAACATAATATCGACATTATGGTGATACAATGAAATATGTTTAATATTCTTGGCCAAAAAATATGCAGTGTTATCTGCTATAACCAAAATACCTGCTAAATCTAGAAACAGAAGTGGTTTTTCGTTAACGCTTTTTATGTAAGGATGCGCCATGCGAGCGGCCAGTGCCAGAATTTCTCTGGGAAGGTAGGTGACGAGGCTGAGTGGTGCATGTTGCCTGTACGACCTGAGAAGAGGAGTAGTTTGACGTTTCCAAAAGGGTAAGTCTATTAACATTAGCCTCCAGATGTCTATGGGAAGGCAGAACTGCGTGATGGCCGCTTTGATGGCGTTGAACAATTAAGTATCCTGACTGTCCAGAACTTCTGGAGTGCCAAATGTTTCATACCCCTGGTATAGAGAATACTCTTATATTTTATGAGAAAGTGTAAGTAAACCCAGTAAAGATTAGTTTATCAGAGATATATTCTATACATTCCAAAACAGTTATTTATCTCTCTGAACTCTGTCTCCCTAAATATTAACAGACCTCTGCTTATTTTCTCTTTTTGCTTGTATACAATGCAAGTAGTCAGGTGTTAGCAATATACACAGGACTAAAACTCATCTACCACTGATTACACTCAGAATTTAGAACATTTACTAATTTAGTTTTATAGCCATTTAAGGGACACTATAGGCAAAGGCAACCAGACCACTTCATCTCATTGTAGTAGTCTGGGTGCAGCATCTATGTCCTCTTAACCGTGCAATATAAAACACTGCAGTTTTCGAGAAACTGCTATTTTTACATTACAAGGTTCAGACTGACTCTAGTGGCTGTCTACCAGAATAGATGCGTATGTGCATTAGGTTTTCCTTGCGCTGACAGTGGACGAGAAACTTCGGCGCTAGAATGAGGTAAGAGTTAAAGGTGTTTTTAATCCTTTCATCGTGGGGTAGGCGGTGGTAGATGGACACTGTAGTGTAAGGAACTTTGGATCTCACATTAAAGTATTCCTTTAAATATTGTGCTATAGGCACAGATCCATTGGTTCAACAATATCTAGTTTGAAGTTATAAGATCAGTTTGTTGAATTGAATGTGTATAGTTTAAAGATCAAGACACCTAGCAACTGAAATGCAATACACTGTTTGTGAAGTCATTTTGTGAGAATTATTTCCCTTTAGAGTCAATACTATATAAAGCCTAGGAGAGCGTATCTCTGATTAAATATTATAAATAGGGAAATTGAGACATTTTAGTTACACATTGTGAAGCAAGCTAATCATTGCATATACTTTTTCTTTGACTATAATTTAATTCTTATGCAACCTAAATGGACGGATATGTAGTTTTTATTAAAATAAATTAAAACAGAATGCACATATAGCAAAAATAAAACTAAAGATGCTTCACCTTTCTCACCTGTGCACATAGGGAATGTGGGTCCCAGAACTCCTAGAGCAGTCCTGGCCCCCCAGGACTGCCGGGCCCATGACAACCATCATGGTTGTCATGCCTTAATGGAGGCCCTGCATATACATACCCCCAACAAGAGTTCTCATTGGTTGCAAATTTACAAGTATAACATCCTTAGTCCCAGGTAGATATCTCACATCCAAATCCCAACTCTAGCATTGTTGGAACTTGATAGTTTGGAACTTTATAATTTCCGAAGATTTTTCAGAGGAGCAATATATCATTTAGAGAGCCCACTCTGGTATGTACACATCACTTCCTGGAAGTATGTAATTTTCAGAATTTAACTAACGAAATGCCGTATTCAGAAACTTGCGGGACTAGCAACAAGTCACTTCCTGTTGCTCTTCAATATTATTTATCAGTTTTAAATGTGCTTATGTGAAAAGAGTCCATTTCAAACACATATTTCCACCATACAAAAAAACCCAACAACTTATAAATATCAGACAGAGATTAAAACATGGCACTAAATGGATAATATTGTCATTGATGAAATCTTTGCCCAAACTATGAGCAATCTCCCATGTTGTCTGCTTTTTCTGTGTCTCTGCTTTACATAGTTATCACCTATTGAATCAATACTGTGTTTTTGAGATGAGTATCACTATGTCTACTTCTGTATACTGGTGTAAGCTTTTTCAAGTGATTTAATACATTTGGATAAACTTGTTAAAAGGATTTATAATTCTGAAAAATATTTTTATATTTTAATATTTAGATTTTTATTTATTTAATTATATAATTTTTGACATTTCAATATTTTTGGGGAAAAAACATTTTAAAAGTTTGTCCAAAAATATTAAATATTTTCAAATGCCTATCCAATGTTTTTAAAAAACAAGCTATTTAATTGACTGTTCATCACCTTCACATATCTGTAAATGTTACCATAAATACAACAGAGGAATGCAAATGTTGCTTATTTTTTTTTTACAACATTACATTTTACATTATTGCCTCAACGCACGTGTTGAAGTGATTTTTCAAAATAGACATAATTTTCACTTTCTGGGAAAAAAATATGATAATAACATATTTATTTTTAACCACAGTGCTCGATGATTACTTGCCAATAACTTAAAATGTGGGAAGAATTGCAATCTTAGAAGTTTCTGTATATCACGGGAAACTAAAGCAGCCGCTGCGATCTTACTTTTCTACAGAATATGAGAGCCGCTAGCATGCTGAAAAATACATTTCCTGCAAGATTGGATTTTTACAGTAAATTGCAATACTTTACATTACCTTATATTACAAGACTCTACTTTCTAGCTGCGTTGAGCATTTTCATTATTTTCCAAGATAAGAGGACATACTTGAGGAACAAAAAAATAAAAAAATTAAAGTTCTAAATTAACCTTTCGTGTAAGCTATTTCAGTGTAAAATTGTACATCATCCTCATACATTAACAAAAAATATTCTAAGGGTACCATTAACGCATGGCAAAAAAAAATAATTTTAATGTTTTAGATGCTTGTGAATTACAAAAAAAGAAACCGTAATTTGGAGCACATACTTCTTAAACGAACATATTACATTCTGGGGAGGTATTTATAGAATTAAATCAAAATGTCACGTGTGACCTCTTAAATGTTTTTGTGTGTGTGCACGCATGTGTGTTTGTGAATGTGTGTGTGTGTAATTGTATTTATTCTTAATTTTTATTGTATAGCTAATTTTAATGCATTAGATTGTTAAAATTTGATCTAGGATTTAATATTATAACTCCCATCTGATAATTGATGGATCCTATCCATACTTGATTAATTGTAGTCATATTACAAAGTAATCTCATTGGGTGAGTTTGTTTTCAACTTAAAAATCCAACAGGCCTTACCGCTGTTCAAAATCCTGAGAAAATCTTCAGCTAAATTCAACAGACTACGTGTCTATAAACCCTTAAAGCGTACTTCTGTCAGCACTTACACAGGTCCTAAAATGTTTAGAAAGCAGTGTTCCTCTGGGATTTGTTTATATCAGGGGTGCCCAAACAGTAGACCTCCAGATGTTGTAGAACTGCCTTTAGACTAGCAAAGAGTTATGGAAGCTGTAGTTTAAAAAAAATCTGGGGATCTTTATTTTGGGCACCCTTGGCTTATATAGTAATAGTTATATTCTAAATTATTTCTGTATATCTGTTAAAGAATAGACATTACCTTCCATTGAAAAGTTACATCACTTATTAGTGACGTACATGGCACATTGATTTTATTCTCACTTTCCAGAGTTTGTGATGGTTGTATATCATGGCAAGTCTTCCAGAAACATTATATCTAATAGGAATTTTATTTAGCTGAATATTTAGTTTCACATATCCCTCTTGGTTGATTTTTTTTTTTTTTTTGAGCTAATGCTCCCCTGTAAATCAACATTATTGAAGTCGCTGCTTTTAATTCACAACCTGGTTGGAGACAGTCAGAACAATTACAGACAAACAGGCTGCTTTGTAGTCGGTGAGCTGTGTACATACATTTCATTGGGAAGTATTTTTCTGGAGTTGGGGCGTGGATAAGGATGCAGGTTAATGGCACTGCATTCTTCAAAAATTTTTACACTAAAATACACATTATTAATGAGGCCGTAATCTTTCTAATGCATTAAAGTTGTGTTGGTGCATGGAGTGTTCCTTTTATCTCAAGATTCCATCACTTGGCTGCATTGAATATCAGAATGACTCTCTATTGACAGTGAAGAAACGTTGCAACAAACATACAGACACTACGGTCATGATCTCCTATACGAAGTCACTAAACTCACCTCATTAGGAAAGCTTACCATCTTCCTGGGTGACGTTTCTCTCATTCCCCCGTCTTCATCAGTTCCATCGTCTCCATAGCCCAGCTCACTGTCTCTCCAATGTTTCCATTGTTCCACACCCCACTTTTACTAGCTAATTTCAACACAGGTGTCTTATCCATCAATCCCTACCCCCTGCTGACATGCTGTTATTTCCTCATAGATTGTAAGCTCTTTGAGCAGGGTCTTCTTCACCTCTTGACTCTGTTACATTCCTTAAGTCAATTGTTTCTTGTTAAATATTCACTTTCTATAATTGTAAAGCACTGCAAAATAGGTTGATGATATATAAATGCTAATAATAATAATTTCAGGTGCTCACTTACAAAGGACAGCTTGATATGGAGGTACTCCCAGAAAGAGTGACATTTCTAGAGATTATAGCAGTAATAGCAATATGAGAAAGCAAGACAACATGGAATCTGGAAGTGGTTTAATCTAGGGTGCTCAAATAAATCCTGAATTTTCTACATAGTCTAGAAACAAATTCAGAAACAAGCACTTTAGCTCAACCTTGTGAAAAATAGTATATGATACAAAGAGCATATTGAAAAAAGAAGTAGATTTGCATTTTTATTTTATACATTTACATTTTTATGATGAAAACCACAAACAGATTTGCTTATATTTTATTTGTTCTAAGCTGTTGCCGGGGTGTTTTAGTTATTCTCGGAGTCGGATCTGCCACAGTGGTCTTTTTAAAAAACAAAAACAAAAAAAAATGCTTCAGGGCTTTTCTTTACATTTGCATTTTAATTGCTTTGAAATTAAAAGAGCTCTGAATCTTTAAAAGGAGAGCATTGATGTTAATACGTTCGCTCTGCATGATTGACATTTCTGTGTGGAATTACCGTGATGCTGGTAAGAGGCAGGATGAGATGGCAACCCTATTGGCTCGGAAAATACAGCATTGATTCCAAACATTTGATTTTAGGCAGATTATTTACTACAGGCATGCTCTCATATTATTCTATTTTTATGATGTGATATTAATGTGATGTCAGTGGACACAAATACCTGAACCACAGCAAAAATAAAATTATACATGGCTTCTACTTGATGCTACTGTTTGGTCAAGCAAATCTGAACTCATTGGTAGATCAATCATTGACATTTATTTCCTTTGCATGCTTATAAAATATGTTATTATACTGTAAAATGAATTGCAAGTATGTCAAATGTATCCAACGTTTATTTTTATTTTTTTTTAAATCAGCTCATTGATCATTGTATGATTTATGTATCAAAACAGACATTTAAACCAGACTACATTGTTTATCAGGTATCATATGATGCCATTGAATTATGAATAATACATTTTACTACTAATACAACCAGGGCCGGACTGGGGATACAAAGCAGCCCTGGAAAAAAAATTTGTGCCAGCCCCATAAGTCACTGCGCCATATATTGTCACGTGTAATATGTAAGGCTATGTCTTGCCAGGACAGATGATTGAGTAATATATATATATATATATATATATATATATATGCTTTTTCTAATATAAAATATTGGTCCTTTCAGGGTAAAACGTTTAATTATACAGTAAGCATATGCACATGCAGACACAGGCAATTTCACTGACATTTCAGTGACACACACAAGCTCATTGATACACAGCCTCATAGACAAACAATCTTACTGATATACATCAGCTCATTGACATAAAAACACAAGCTCACTCACTAGCAGGCACACGCATGCAAGCAAGCTCACTCACTAGCAGACGCACACACACAGCTTAATGTGGTGGTACTGGTGTCTATAGCATGTCCCTACAGGCTTTTCAACGTAAACACTGACTTTTCAGACAAAAGGCAGTGTTTACATTGCTTCAAAGTGACACTGCTAGTGACAGTCACTCAGACGGTCACTAGAGGTGCTTCCTGTGTTAGTGCCCTCCCGCCCTCGCGCGCTGCTGAATGAGACTGGCGCCGGAATATGACGTCATATTCCGGCGCCGGTCTCATTCAGCTGCGTGCTGGGGAGCAGAGCCAGCGCAGCTCGCGCAGCTCCCTCAGCGGCCGCCAGGACAAGTCCGCCAGCGGCCGCCAAAAGACCTCCCCAGCGGCCAGGGGAGGGCTGGCAGCCTTAGGCCTGGGGGGCAAAACCAGTCAAGTAGACTGGTGCACCTGCCCAGGATCAGAGAAGGTGCAAGGATTTTTGCCGCCCTAGACAAAATAAAAATTTGCTGCCCCCACATGTCACATCACAATGCCCCACCCATATGATCTGCCATATGAACTAACGCCAGTGCTGCACACAGTGTGTGTTTACATTAAAAAGCCTGCAGGGACCAGCTATAGACACCAGAACCACTTCATTAAGCTATAGTGTCCCTTTAATGTGAGGTACATTATAGATTAGTGTCACTAATAATATACTAGATTGCCTACTTACAAGCAGATGAGGATGATGATGGGCTGCAGTTTGGCTCCACTGGTCTGGTGTAGAACAGGATCTCTGGAGGCTGTTTGCAACTGTGGTCACAAAATTCAATGTTCTGGGAGAATTGGAAGCAGCTCAATTTTTTGGGGGCCCCTTACACAGCTCAAGGTCTGGGCCCCAGGGCCTGACGGTGAGTATGCCCATAAGGCCCACTCATAAGTTTCACCCACCCATGAGTTCGCTCACAGGGAGTGGAGTGTGTAGGGGATGTGTTATGTGTTATTATAGAGGATCTAATATGTGTGCTTATGGTATGTAGTGTTTAGGGTTACCAGTTTGTGCAGGTGATGCAGTGTGTTTGTGTGTAGTGGAAGCAGTGTGTATTTGTGTATAAGGGATGTATTATGTGTTTCTGGTTGTGTGTGTAAGGGATGCATTGTGTGAATCTGTGTTTGTATGCATAAGGGATGCAAGGTGTGTGTCTGTATGTGTGTGCATGAGATGCATTGTGTTTCTGTGTGTATGTAAGAAAAGAAGTGTGTGTGTTTGCATGCGTGTGTAAGGGTTTGCATTGTCTGTTTCTGTGTATGTGTGCAAAGGATGCATTGTCTTTGTGTGTAAGGGTTGCATTGTGTGTGTTTCTCTGTGTGTAAGGGAAGCATGTTGTGTTTCTGTGTATGTATAGGGATGCATTGTGTGTGTGTGTGTGTGCGCGCGTAGTGTGAAAGAGCTCCCTGTCTTGGCCCCTGTCCTATAGAGCTGCCCCTTCTTCTTATTCCCCTCCCTCCCCTCTTCTTATCCCCCCTCTTTTTATTCCCCCCCTCCCCTCTTCTTATTCCCCTCCCTCCCCTCTTCTTATTCCCCTCCCTCCCCTCATCTTATTCCCCTCCCTCCCCTCTTTTTATTCCCTCCCTCC
>OW240913.1:344616268-344692614 GCA_933207985.1 Pelobates cultripes
GCTGCAGCCGCCTGACCGCTCTTAACAGAGCGCTCAGGCGGCTGCAGTATTTAAAGGGCCGGCCCAGGAACGCGGCCGGCCCCCAGGTGCCGCGGCCCACCGGGAAATTTCCCGGTATCCCGGTGGGCCAGTCCGGCCCTGAATACAACCCAATGTGTAAAATAACAAATAGAGTCCATTCTCACATATTCAATATATAAGTACATTATAGAGCATTGCAGGAATTTGCAGTATGTAGGAGTAAATTATAGAATGGCTAGTGATGAGCACGGTCTGTCTGGGTTATTTACAAAAAGGAGAATTGTTGGGGATTCAAAGTGAATTCTGAAAGTTATACCATTGAATATGATATAGAAAATCACCTATAACTTGTGTTATTCTTTTTTTAATAAGTTCACGTTTTTTTTTCTTTTTCAAATGCAGCAAATGGTGTAATCAATCAGGAATAATAGAAACTTGCTTCATATCTTCTCTTCTCTGTATTCTTTCTCTGTGCTGACTGCCAGGTGCAAAGGACAAAATTTGTTGAATGGCGATCGTCTAGGAGAGTCTAATGTCCATTGACAATGGTAACGGACTACTAAAGCTCAGAGAATGATGGCACATTTTCTGCTATATTTAGCCCCAAACCTGAGCGATTTCTATGCCTCATACCCCTAACATCACAATCACTGACTAGAGCTGGGTAGTGGGATGAAATCATGCAACAACTCAGCAGTAGATTTGATTTTCTGTAATCACATAAGCAAGAAATTACCACTATCTGGAGGAGACCTACCTAATTCCAACTTATACTCCTACGTCAGTGGATCCTCTCGCCTTCCTGAACCAGCCTTAATACTCAGCAAACAGGATCTGCAGTCCTTTCTGGCAGATATGAGGACTCATATGGCAGCTGAAATTACTAAACATTTCAGCCCAATCAAAGAGGGCTTGGCATGGCATGACCCTTCAAGCGCCTTCCATGGCCTACTCCCGGATGCATCACCGGTTGATCTCCTGATACATCGTGCCCACAGGGCACTATGCTTACCAGTGGCTACTACCACACAACCTAGAGATGTAATTGCACTATTTAAACACTAAATAAGCTTTAATGCATGCCACTAGACTCACATCCATGAATTGCTGACACCACCACTGTCCAATACTTCCCAGATCTGACTACCAGTATTCTCCGCAAGAGACAAGAACTTTGACCACTGACAAATGCTCTGTCCCACCTTGGTTTATGCCACGGTTTCCAATAAATTTTTCCCATGGAACCCTTTGACATAGTGTATCAACATCATGGAACTGACAGACACACATACACTCACTGACAAACACACATACTCGTTTACTGGCAGACATATAAACACATATTCACTCTCACTGAAAAGCACACATACATTCTCAATGACAAACACATACACTCACACACTCACTGATAAGCACACATACACTCTCACTGACAAACACACATATACTCTTTGACAGACACACAAACACATACAAACTTCCTAATAGACACACATACAATTTATTTTTATTTTTTAAAATTTTACTCCAATCAGCTCCCCTACCTTTAGGAGTGCTGGCATGGAGCCCATGTCCCTTTGGTCCAGTGGGGCTGCTGGGCTGAGCGTGCAGTCCCTGCGGTCAAGTGGGGCTGCTGAGCAGCTGGTGTGCGATCCCTGGGGTCCAGTGGGGCTGCAGAGAGGCTGGTGTGCAGTCCCTGGGGTCCAGTGGGGCTGCTGAGTGGCTGGCGGCGATGAAGCAGTAATCTCCCTGCTCAGTTCCCTTGTGTGCCTCTTAATGTTGTCGGAGCGACGTCATATACTGGCTCTGGCATCACTGCTGTGCGCATGAGGTGAGCAGGGAGATCACTACCCACTGCTCCCTCGCCACCCGCGGCCATTTTTGTTTTTATAAATTTTGGCAAAACACCAATTGGGAAACACTGGTCTATGCTATGCTTGGGGACACATCGTTAAACTCACAGTCAAAAAATACAGAAAATTTTAAACCCTGACCAGAAATAATGGAAATCTTGGGCTGGATCCTGTCCCTGGTCTCCTGAGAATCACTCTAGTTACCCTTCTGTTGAAGCCAGCTGCAACCAAACAACAAACACCCAGATGCCATACTCCAGAAGGATCACTAACTTGCTCTTAATCCAGTACCTGAATCTCAGCTCTCTATGATAGTTGCTCCCTGATATGACTATTCAAGGAATATAAAAAGTACACTCCTATTTGCAACCCACCAACCAAACATATTTCTTAACAGGCTGCTGCCTTTATTATTTGAAATCTCAATATGAGAATTAGCCACTGAACTAAATATTTTTTTTTTTTGTATATAGGTTTCATTTTATGAAAACTAAAGAGCAAGTAGCCCCTAGGAGAAAAACCCCCAGAGGGCACAGGAAGGGAAGTCCATGGGGGATCTGTATGTATTAAAATATAACCTTTATTGAGACATTTTAGAAATATATATAGTAGGTGTCAACAAAACCGTGGATATAAAATAAAAAAATAATAAATAAACCAGCTGAACCTGGATTATAAATATAGAACCCACGTAAACCATATAGGACACGCTCAAGTCGTGTCTTTGCTATAGCTGCCGGGTTTAGCAGCTACTTGTGATCGTTATCCTTATTTAGTAATAAATTATCAAGTCATAAGGTTGCTATAATGATGTCTATACCCCGTAACAGACACTCGTAGTCATGAATCTTGTGTTCCTGCTGAGGTAGCTAATTTTCGTTATTACAAAAAATACACCTATGGGCCTTCTTGGAACTATCGTATTCAGGAAGTACGTGACAGGTATATTGAATCTGTTCACCTTGGAAATGCACTTAATATAGAGGGATTAAACCCTATTGATACTCTCTGTGGCAGCCTAGGTTGTGGCTGTAGGTGAAGTAGAATAGCTGATCTGTATCATTGCTAGACTAAACACACTGTAATAATTGAACCAAATTTTCTTCCCTCCCAAATATATTTGGGTTTATCCCTGCATGCCCAAAATGTATATTGCCACAACATCCTGGGACATACTAAAGCTCCCATGATTCCAGTGGGGAGAAACTTAATCTATAAATCAAGCTTATTGAATGGCCAACCATAATGTATAGATTCTTACACGTAATCCATGCCCATTTCTAATAGTTATCCCATGCTAACTTTTGTGCCATTGGACAGATTTCTGGATTAATCTGATTGGTGATGCCACGACCGGGGAGAAAGAGAGGACAGGGTGGATTGTAGCAAGGGCACTGGAATAACCTCCCTTGAGTTTCCTTAACTTTGCCTCAACTGGATATGATGGTTTACAGAATTTGCTTCATGTTATGATCATTTTCACCTAACATTAGTATTAGTATTTATTAGAAAACGTTCAGCTCTCCACTCCTGCCTCAATTTTTTTTTAATGCCCTACTTCAAGGCTCCAATCTCCTGCAAGACATGTTACCTGGCAATGTTTGCTTCATCACCAAACTGGGTAAGGATCCTAGAAACTGGGACACAGATCCTACAAATTATTGACTATATCACTAGTAAGTGTTGACATAAAATTGGTTAGTTGCAAACTAACTAAATCCTTTCCTTGAGGGGCAAATCCATCCTAACCAGGTTGGTTTCGTCCCTAACATACAAGCATCAGATAACAAGATAACACTAAAAGGTGTATAGACCTCATTTAGTTCACTCACCATAAATTAATCCTCACAATAATTGTACAACATGAAATCAGAACTCATCTCAATATATGTATATAATAACAGCCTCAATTGCAGCAAGCCCCTTCCAAATGCAGCTCAATTGGCCCAGATTCAGCAATGGCACACACCACCAGGATAAAAATTATGTGTAGACCTAGATAACCCCTCTCTTTACGTGTGACTACCTAAACCACATTCTCCCTTTTTTCCTCCTACCACCTCTGCAATTATGGAGTCATTATACCAGGTAAAAGGTAAATTTGAATTTTCATCTTACTCCGAAACAAATCCTTTCCACCTACACACGTCACAAACTTTAAAGAGACATTTCCCGTATTCTATATATATACCTCGAGAACAAAATAATAGAATATTCAGACATATCTAACCACACTTCCCTCACCACATTTGATTACTTTAGGTATATGCAACTTCGAAGTTTATGCGCTACACAAATGGTGAAACAGGCTGATACGGCCCCCCTCATAGATTTTGAACGAAGGTGCATTGGTGCGCCAAACCTGAAAGGAATTTATTAGTGTCCCTCCCCATTTGTGTAAACCACAAAGAACAGGCCTTACAATTTGTTTCATTGGTACATAATGCCCCTCAAACTAGCAAAGCAAACTATGTGCCTCATCTCTGCTGACACTTGTTGGAAGGTCTGTGGTGAGATGGGTTCCTTCTTACATTGCTGGTGGGCCAAGTAACTAACCTACTATCTAAATTATTTGGGATGCCTTACTTGGGTTCTACTTTTATCTAGGTGCCAATCCTAGCTACAGTGAAATGAAAGACTACTGAAATACTAGAAATGGACTGGGTGACATCCCATATTCAAGACTTTTCTCAAAATGTTTAACAAAATTTAGGACCCCTGTATAAGTGAAGTCACAATCTAAATAATATTTTTATCCTGAAAGAAACTACATTTTGCCAAAAAGTGCCTCTGAAATGCTCCTGATCACTTTTCCTTATTTTCCTCTGTACTTCCTCCCCATCTATCCAATCCCTCGTGAAGAGTCCCTCCCCACATATCTTCTTCTTTCTCTTTGCCTTTCCCCTTCCATCTTACCTTCTTCTAACCTCTATTCATCCAAGGTTTCTTTATCTATACCTTTACTCCCACTTTCCCTTCATCTTTTCTTATTTATATTTACAGTCCCAGTTAATTCAAACCAACTTTCCATTATGCTCTTCCACATAAACCTCAATATTACAATATGTAAAATTTATAAAATGTAAAGAAGAGTTCTTCAACCTATAGCACACCATATCTTTAATCCACGAATGCTGCTAAATTAACCTAGACCTGAAATCATATGAAGTATTTTTTTTTCCCCTTAGCTATCTACCCATTCCCCATTTCCCAATCTATGTATACATATTACATGTTCATATGAAAGCCAGACAGTTTTTACTTGTAATAAGCAACCTTGCAAAACTATATGACACCACATAATATTAACATTACTGAAACATACTGTTACATAGAACACACTTTTTACGTTGCTTTAAGATGCTCTCCAAACATTATGCTAACGGAGCTTGTTTAGCTAAAACTTTAATTCTACTAAGAATATATATATATATATACATACATACACTGATTGTAAGAATAAAGAAAATGGGACGAGTCAATGCAAAAAAACATTGCTGCAAACTGTGTCAGCACATATGCACAGACAACACAGCCACACATAACAATAAAACCTACAGCATTAAAGAATCATACTCCTGCACATCCAGCAATGTGGTATACATGATTCAATGCACCAATGCCACCTAGGATGCTACACTGGGGAAACCACCCAGCAATTAAATGGCAGAATATGCACAGGCACTCCATTAAACACCACAAAGAAGAATCCTACTGCACTCCTGTGGGACACCACTTTACCCAGCCTGGTCACTCAATGAAGGACCTAAAAATCAAAGCACTGAAAGGGGGGTTTAAAAATACCCAAGAAAGAAAAACTATTGAAACCAGAATGATCAAATTGTTTAACAGCAAGAATAGAGGACTAAATATTGATTTGGGTTTCCTGTACCACTACCAACACTTTACATGAACACTCCCCCACATTATCTTACTGTTCTGTCATATGTATCAACATTTTAAAATGAATTCCAATAATATGTTTATCCTATCAATATACAAAGTACTATGTATAGACCTATGCTTTCCTATACTCGTATGCACATGTACTTATACATATGACTGTGCATTTATATTTGTGTATATGAGTTCATGTGCATGTATGTAGATGTGTATGTATATGTATGTGTATCTATATATTCATGTATGTATGTATAAAGTGTGCATACATGTGTGTATACAGGGAGTGCAGAATTATTAGGCAAATGAGTATTTTGACCACATCATCCTCTTTATGCATGTTGTCTTACTCCAAGCTGTATAGGCTCGAAAGCCTACTACCAATTAAGCATATTAGGTGATGTGCATCTCTGTAATGAGAAGGGGTGTGGTCTAATGACATCAACACCCTATATCAGGTGTGCATAATTATTAGGCAACTTCCTTTCCTTTGGCAAAATGGGTCAAAAGAAGGACTTGACAGGCTCAGAAAAGTCAAAAATAGTGAGATATCTTGCAGAGGGATGCAGCACTCTTAAAATTGCAAAGCTTCTGAAGCGTGATCATCGAACAATCAAGCGTTTCATTCAAAATAGTCAACAGGGTCGCAAGAAGCGTGTGGAAAAACCAAGGCGCAAAATAACTGCCCATGAACTGAGAAAAGTCAAGCGTGCAGCTGCCACGATGCCACTTGCCACCAGTTTGGCCATATTTCAGAGCTGCAACATCACTGGAGTGCCCAAAAGCACAAGGTGTGCAATACTCAGAGACATGGCCAAGGTAAGAAAGGCTGAAAGACGACCACCACTGAACAAGACACACAAGCTGAAACGTCAAGACTGGGCCAAGAAATATCTCAAGACTGATTTTTCTAAGGTTTTATGGACTGATGAAATGAGAGTGAGTCTTGATGGGCCAGATGGATGGGCCCGTGGCTGGATTGGTAAAGGGCAGAGAGCTCCAGTCCGACTCAGACGCCAGCAAGGTGGAGGTGGAGTACTGGTTTGGGCTGGTATCATCAAAGATGAGCTTGTGGGGCCTTTTCGGGTTGAGGATGGAGTCAAGCTCAACTCCCAGTCCTACTGCCAGTTCCTGGAAGACACCTTCTTCAAGCAGTGGTACAGGAAGAAGTCTGCATCCTTCAAGAAAAACATGATTTTCATGCAGGACAATGCTCCATCACACGCGTCCAAGTACTCCACAGCGTGGCTGGCAAGAAAGGGTATAAAAGAAGAAAATCTAATGACATGGCCTCCTTGTTCTGATCTGAACCCCATTGAGAACCTGTGGTCCATCATCAAATGTGAGATTTACAAGGAGGGAAAACAGTACACCTCTCTGAACAGTGTCTGGGAGGCTGTGGTTGCTGCTGCACGCAATGTTGATGGTGAACAGATCAAAACACTGACAGAATCCATGGATGGCAGGCTTTTGAGTGTCCTTGCAAAGAAAGGTGGCTATATTGGTCACTGATTTGTTTTTGTTTTGTTTTTGAATGTCAGAAATGTATATTTGTGAATGTTGAGATGTTATATTGGTTTCACTGGTAATAATAAATAATTGAAATGGGTATATATTTGTTTTTTGTTAAGTTGCCTAATAATTATGCACAGTAATAGTCACCTGCACACACAGATATCCCCCTAACATAGCTAAAACTAAAAACAAACTAAAAACTACTTCCAAAAATATTCAGCTTTGATATTAATGAGTTTTTTGGGTTCATTGAGAACATGGTTGTTGTTCAATAATAAAATTAATCCTCAAAAATACAACTTGCCTAATAATTCTGCACTCCCTGTATGTGACTAGGTGTATGTGTACATATACATATATATATGGGTCTATGTATGTGTAGGCACATTTGTACATGTGTAGGTACATGTATTGGTGCTTATGTGTGGATGTATGTATGTATAGGTGTGCGTGTACATATATTTGTGCAATCGGTTGTATTTATATATATATATATTTTTGTATGTACTAATGTATACTGTGTATGTGCTTGTGTATACTTGTACATATACACTACTTGTATATATGTATATGTACATGTGTGAGTATAAGTGTGTGTGTGTGTGTGTGTCTGTGTATGCTGGATATAGGCCTTCATGCATATTCTCTAACTCTTAGATGGGAATTCATGCATTTTTTTCAATTTGACAATTTTTATTTTGTTTTCAAGTTAAACTTGGGATACAGAAGAGAATGAGAGGAGGGGGTACATCACTAGTGATGTCCCGAATGGTTCGCCGAACGGTTCGCCGCAGACGGCGAACATATGCGCTGTTCGGTCCGCCCCCTATTCATCATCATTGAGTAAACTTGGACCCTGTACCTCACAGTCAGCAGATACATTCCAGCCAATCAGCAGCAGACCCTCCCTCCCAGACCCTCCCATTCGGGACATCACTATACATCACATTATCACATCATCTACGATTCTTCATTGTTACTTGAGACCTTAGTTCAAAATGTCAACATATTCACAATTCGCCTTTTCTATTCTGGTCCGGCTCTACTCTCTTTTCCTTTAGGTGTTAGGGCCTGCCTATATCTCCCTCTTCTATATTCCTTCGCCTGTGATTCCTATGAAGTGTACTCAAATGTCCCTCTGCTAGAGTATTGAGTGTTCTCGTTTCTTACTTAATGCTCTATTGTTCTGAGCCCTCCGTTCCTCCCAGGCATGGATCTGTATGGGGTAACAAGGAGAAGAAGAAGCTGGTGTGGGTATGGGAGGGGCAGGGGGGGGTTGGTGCGAGTTGGGCATGCGTGCTCTTCCTACCGATAGTTTTCGGAATTCATGCATTCTTAATATAAGTAATTATTTTGTTTTTGCACTGCTTGTTTTTTTTCTCTCTCTTTCTTACTTTTCTCTGTGATCTTCACACAAGATATTTACTGAGAGAATGGTGTCTATTTTCTATGAAACCTTTGTCTTATCTGCACATGTCGCTTTATCCCCTGTATCACAACTCAACTTTAAATTCTATGTGTCGGCTCAGAAATGCTTTAGACTTGAGAAAGGAAGGTTCTACCAAAAGCTTGTTATTAAAAAATTCTGTTAAACCAATAAAAAAGGTATTACATGATACGAATGTTAGCTTTTTTTACATATACAAAAATATATATATATAAATGAATAAATAAGAAATTATAAATAAAAAAGACACCACAAAGAGACCTACAAAAATAAAGTTTTTTTCCTTCAGTTATATAGTCACAGAGAAAACACAATATGATTTCAAAGTCACACATATATTTTCTTTGAAATAGATTTATTAATTCCTCAAAATGCTGACAGTTTTATGAAGTATATTTAAAACAATAAATATAACTACATCTAAAGTTAAAATGGATCCATAAAATAATATTTGTTGTTGCCGAAGTCAAATTAAACTGGCGCTGTCATCACCAATCATTTATGTGAGCATTTCTGTTAAACCCCTTATTATCCAGGCAGCAGTCATTTGCTTGTAATATCTCTTGTTAACTCTTAAATATCCTTACATACCCATCCAATGCCATTTCCTCACAACATCTCAGAACACCCCATAAAAATATAACGCAAGCATTGTTAAAAAGCCACCAATGCATAATTAATTTTTAACTAACAAACTAGCTGCAATGGCTTTAACCCTTAAATATGCAGCAAATGTCCTTAAAATATGGCCTCTACTATCTGTATGTTGTCTTGTATTGAAAGTATCAGTAGATAATATATCATATAATTAACACAGTATAAATTCATTCACCGACTTTACTACAGGGCAAAACAATCTATCTAGCTATGAGTTTTTGTATTTATTTACTATGTATGTTTTTGTATGAGTGAGTAGCTATTCCAAGATATGCACGTGAGATGTGTGAGCATGACTCCAGGAGATTTGGGAGGGGGTGTGGGAGGGGGGGGGTACAAGCCTTACATTTAAAGGTTTTAAATACATGTGAAAACACATCAAAATTGAATAAACTAATTTCAGTAAAAATGAAAGGAATTCAGATAGATTCAAAATATTGATAGGTAATATAGCAATTCAAATACATCTAAAACAAAAGGTAGGACTGTCAACAAAACCTTCTAGGGGAATGGTTTCATCAGACTATCACCTTAGTCTTAATATATGCATCCTAAATCACAAGCATCACAATTATCTTATAATGCATTACACCAAACTAGACATACAGCATTTTATTTAGAGTCAACGAACAAAAAAGTTTAGCAAATTTATAAAAAAAATCACTTAAATGGTTTGATGTTAACCACAATTATACGAGATGATGTTATTCTCATAATTATAATACGCAGAAATTGTATAAGCTACATTCACTTAGAACTTCTAAAACAGAGCAGCTTGGACCAATTACATCTACGATCCACATGCCAAAGTACACAAAAATGCACAAACGGAGATTAAACAAAGTGTTATTGGAAAACAAGACATGCATGGCCAAACTTACTAGAAACACTTACTAGATTTTCAAAGAAAAGAACACAAAAGATACTTGTACAGTGATAATATCAATGTAACACTTTTTTCACTCTTTTAATGTGTTGTGCCTCATTAAAGTCCATGTCTCTGCTTAGCACGGGAGATTACGGCACAGTTAGTAAATTCTTGAGGAATTGAGATAATAATTCGCTTTACACTCCATAACCACAGACATAAATATATTGCTTCAGACTTGAGAAAGGGAGGTTCTCCCGAAAGCTTGTCATTAAAAAATTCTGTTAGTCCAATAAAAAGAGTAATACAAGATAAGAACCATGTGTGGCCCCAATGTAATATTTTGCGTAAGCTTTTCAAATGATGTAATATTTTATATTTGATGTAATATTTTTGGATACACTTTTAAAAATTTTTTCAAAATGTTCAAATCTAAAAAAATATATATAATTTATAAAATACATTGATTTATAAAAAAAATATTAAAACCTTCTAAGTAGTACTATGTCAGCTGAGACATTTGGAAAGCTCCCGGGCCATATGATGATACAATAGCATAGAACTCAAATGAACTTACATTTCATTTTGCAGTCACTGTTTCATTAAAACATGCCTATCTACACAGGGAAATACTTCAGGGTATTAAGCATATTCAAGAAACTTCAAATTAAACCCAAATATAGACAGCTCAACACAGCTGAGGTGCAGAGCGTATCACTAGGGTCCTACTGTATTCCTTCATATACCCTATCCTATGTCCCGTCCTACTTTCCGTTAGCAGCCTGATCCATGTTAAAAAAAAAAAAAACTGTAAAATGTGCTCACTAGTGTTCTACCATCTTTGCTATCTTTTTTTTTTTTTACTAAAGACTGAATTGAATAGAAATTTAAAGTAAATTAAAAGGGATTTTTACATTTTAATCCAAAATAGTCAAATGTATAACATTTTATGATTGGAAGAATGTTTTCTAACTCAGATTTTGTGGGCAAAAGTATAAATTCTATTTGATCTCCTAACAGTATAGACATTAATGAATAGTAATTTTCATATACAACCAATAAGGTAGACTTGTGCGCTCGTTTCCATATGAATACAAATTCATTTGAATTTTGTGCCTTCGTTCATTTATGCAAAACACAAACTAATGAATTGCAATATGGACTATATAACTGAAAACTAAAATCAAAATACATGAACATTTTTCCTGCACTTCATCCATTCAGCCTTCATCCAATTACTAGAAGTGATCTACTAGCCTCCACCCTATAATTAGATAATATGAAATTAGAAGTGGCTCCCTGCTCACTTCTGCTTCCTCCCCTTGATTGGTTAATTACTATACACACTTATTTCAAAAGAGTAATCTCCTGAACTAAAAGTGAAATATAGCCCTATGTGGGTCAACCTGACTCCCATAAAAATTTTAAGGGAGGGTTACAACCTCCCTCATGTCCCTATCCTACATGCTGTGGGTAGGGGCATATTCAAGTAGGTGCTTGCTGTCATTAAACAAATAGCTATAAAGTTCTTCCATTTAAAGCATGGGGTTTGACAGATCACTGTCCACACACTCATGTCCCTACGATGAGGTTCATAATGAAAGAAATAAAGTGGGGCAACATAGTGACTGGTCACTAATCCAATGTAAGGAGGACCCGACACAGGTACCTTATCCCCCACAGTAGGGATAACATTAAATAATAATAGTGAGGGCATATTGTCCCCTCTGTTCCCCCACTCTTGGGCAGTGATTTAGGCTATCAAACTATGTGTTATGCTAATTAATGAATGGAACGCAACTGCAGAAAAACTTTCAATTACTTTTACTTTATTTTTTAACTGAAATGCGAAAGTTGATACTGTAGCTTTAAAACTTTAGCAAGTTGTTAGTTGAAGAAAGGAACAAGCCGCAGAGGTTTTGCAAAAAATCCAAGCAGTCCTAAATAAGGATTAGTCCAAGATTAGTTTGCAGAATCAGAGTGAAATTAATTGTAGCAGAAAGAAAGTAGCTTCCTATGTGCAACAATGAGGCAGGTTATAATTGCAGGCATACTGAAAGCCAAATTGAGCTGAAGAAATAAATACTTAGCGTACTGTGGAAGTAGGTTCAGAAGTATTGTTGAATCCAGAATAAAGTAGTCCTTAGATTTAGAATCAGAAGTCCATTTATCAATCCGAGGTCGAGGAGAGGAGAAGGTAGGTAAGCCGTTTTCAGTCCAGGTTGATTTGAATAGGAGAGCGCAATCGTGATAAATAAACAATATAAGATTAAATAATAATGTATACAAGCAGCTAGACACAAAATAAAATTCCTTAAAAAATATTACCTAAATAGCATATAGTAATAAAGTGCCAGCGCTATGTGCGAAAGCCTTATATTAAGGCAATCTATAAATGTGTGGAAAATCAACAATTATTCTCTATAGGTAAATGATGTATAAATAAAACACCTATATATCACAATAAATTGGATTATACACACAAAAAGAAAATATATTGAAACTTGCAAAAGAGTCCAAAAGTTTTGAGTTGGAGTCTTTGGAGGGTTAATCTTATGTTGCAGTTGAAAAAATGACATCCGTAGATACACTGAAGCTCTTGTGTAGATTATACCTTAAAAGGATACAAAAAAAGCTTTGCATAGTGTAAAACTGCTTTAATAATAAAAAAGATTCCCTTCCCCCAGATATAGACTCTTACATTAGCAAGTGGTGATACTCGTCTCCAAGATATCACAATCAAATTTCACAGGATCAGAGGCTGAATAGCCGTTTTACCGTCCACTAGTTCTGGTGGTTCAAAACTCCCACCTGATCTCAGCGCTGAGGGGGTGGAGTGTAGCGTATAAGCTAGCCGTGTCTGTGTGTGGTCGGTTCAAAAGCAGGCTGTCGTCATCAAAACCTCTGCATCCTGGATACCATCAGCACTTCTGGTTTTCAGTCCAGGGTTCGGTACACGAATAGAGGTTAGAGATAATTTGATAGCCGGTCAGAGGATCTCAGGGAAACCACACAATAATCCAGCATTTTGAATCTGGCGCGGTCTTCCTATGTAGCGTGAGGAGACCGCGTCAGAGAAGGGGGCGGGGCAGAGCAGGTATAACCTGACACTATGTGAATGGTGGGACCTACTATCCCCCTCTGAGCTCCCACCTATGAGCAGTGATTGAGAACTCAAATTATAATAATAGAGGCAACCTAATTTACCCCTTCAGCCCCCACCCACGAGTTTTATTTACAATAAAGAGGGTCTAATGTAGGCATGAGAGAGGTTGTTAACCTCCATTATATTTATATAGGGGTTATATTGGCTCCCACGGGGCTTTATATGATAGTTTAAACCTTCTGGTATTGGAGCAAGGAAGTGTTGGCAAATTCTGCTTCCCGTCACATCCATTTTTAACCCCTCACTTACCGGCAACGAGTCAGAGGTTAAAAATTAATTCAGTTTGTCCAAATTGCGTTTGCAACAAAACATGGACAAAGTTGGTTCTTTCAGGTTTTTATTTTCTATTTTTTTACAAACTGAATTTTCTGTCCTTGCACAAGTTTACAATAATATATTTCAGAAAAAAAAATACATTACTGCCATATAACCTACAAAATAGTAAGTAAAAAAAAGGCTCATGAAAAAAATCCATACCCTAGATAGCCTTTTAAAATCAATATGTCCCAAATCAACAGGAGCATTTCTGTACTGTTTCCCACTGGGTAGCCATCATTCTTTATTTGTACTTAAATATGTATGGCCATTGCAGGTTAATCTTTCTTGGAAAGCAGCAGTTAAATGCAATGGTAAAAATAGAAAATCAATGATCAGTAATTTAAAAATAACCAATGAATTTTCTAATAATATTCATTTTCTCTTCTGCTTTTCAATGTAACACATGTAACACAAAAAGGAAAAGTGAGAATTATACCAATGTATATGATTTTTTTTTGCATATATTTGAAGAGCGATCTGTATACAAAATTGCTATTTTGTATTCATGTCTTGTGTTAGTCATTTTATTTTTCAAATAAACATATATATATATATATATATATATATATTTATTTACAATTAAATAACTCACTCGTGAAGGAGTTAATATTAACATCTATCCTATTTACCATAACTAATTATGCATACAAATTTAAACATTTAATGGGGGTAGGTATACTTTGGTTTCGTGGCTAAGGGGTTGGTGATCACTTAGTGGGTTGTTTAAGCCTTTAGTACCAGAAGTTTGGATATTCCCTTGGAGAGATGGGGTGTTAGTTGTTGATGCCTTATCTGGCATTCTATTCCCTCAATCATTGCAAATTGAGGTAGAGAAAGAAAGGTTTAAATGGCCCAGTTGATCACATGCATTGAGTGGAGTTAAGAGCGCTACATGGCGGTATAGGGTGACATAGTGTAGTCTTGGTTTATATTTATTATTTTGAATTATTTGCACTTTTATTCTTAGCTTAGCCTGACTGTCTGTAGGACCTTTTGTGAGATCCCAGTCTCAAGTCATAATATTTCTGCAACATTTTTTTTTTACTTATTGGAAATTATAGCATTTTCTGTTGAATGGATAAATTCACTAGCTCTTTACCAATTATTTCCAGTCGGGCTGCTGATGTCCGGCGGTTAGTAAGTCATATTTTGGTATCAATTAAAAATAAAATCAAAATAAAAACAACCTCCAAATAAACAAACAAACAAAAACAGTGACCAAAGTTGACCACAGCAATTTAAGTATATTACTAATCTTTTGATCACTATATAATATACCCTTCTTGTATCTAGATTGTAAGTTCTCTGTTATAGATGCGTCAGCTACATAGAATAAAGCAGTTTCTCACAATGCTATGATTAAATATTATCTGTAGCCCGTGTATACTAGAAACACAATAAAATGATAAACATCTGTGTCCACATTTCACAATCCTTTTTATTAGATTAAATAAAAAATATGTACATATAAAAAAAAAAAATTTGAGTCACAAAAAAATGTATCCAAACTCTTCAGTAAAGTTTAATAATCTATTGTATATGTTGAAAGTTATATATCAAAGTAATAAACTATCAAAATGCATTCCCAAATCAATATTTGTTTTAAATGAATAGCTATTCTAAATGTCAGCCACATCTACTAGAATATTGGTTTTTTTATATTGTTTTTTTTTCTTTCTCCAAAATATATTTTTTTAACACAATGTGACGAATAAAAAGGACTCATCCGATATTCCATTAAAACAAGACAAAATGCCATGTGGAATATATGAAAAAAGTTTAATACTAGTCTAATGTCTACAACTTACATAAAGCCTTTGAAGGATTCGAAAATCACAGCAATCTCAATGGCAAGTACGTCTGACATTACATTATACTGACAATGCATTTAATACTTGGCTTGTAGCAATATATATTCAACTTGTATTTTATAAAAATGAATCTGCTTCTGCAAATATGTTTTCTAGCTCACCTATGTACTAAACTATATACATCCTTTGCTGAATGGTGTATATAGTTGCTGAATACTGTTGCTGAATACTGTTGTCTATGCTGTCACCCTGGAGTTCTGGGTGCCAACTTCCATTACTCCTAACCCTGCAAGTGTAATTATTGCAGTTTTTTATAAACTACAATAATTACCTTGCAGGGTTAACTCCACCTCTAGTGGATGTCTACTAGACAGCCACTAGAGGGCACTTCCTGGATTATAGCACAGGAAACCTGTGCTAGAGCGTCACTGGATGGCATTGCCGCGCATGCGCATTAGGTCTCCACGGCCGGTGAGCGGGATCAGTCTCGCCCACCGGCCGACGCAATCAGAGGGAGAAGCGGCACGGAGGAAGAAGGAGCGACGAGGGACGTCATCACTGCCTCAGGTAAGTTACTGAAGGGGTTTTCACCCCTTCAGCAACCGGGGATTGGGGGGTGGAAGGGAGAGGGGACCTGCAGTGACAGGAAAACAAATTGTTTTCCTGGCACTGGAGTTTCCCTTTAACTGTTTTACTTTTGTATTTCACAGCCTTAGTGTAATGCTGCTTCTTATCTTTATTTGTGCTACGTATCTACAGTTAAAGGAACACTATAAGGTCAGGAACACAAACATGTATTACTAACCCTAGAGTGTTAAAACCGCCATCCAGCCCCCTGACCCCCACTTGCCTCCCTAAATATAGTAAAATCTTACTTGTATTCACGTCTACAGCTGCTGGCTCTGCCCCAATCTGCCTTCTTGGCTAACATCATCAGAAGTGTTGATCAAAAGTCAAACACAATGCTTTCCCATCACACACACACATTACACCCCTCACACACATACATTGCGTCCCTCAAACATACACACTGCACCAGAGGCGTAACTAGAAATCACTGGGCCCCGGTGCAAAAATTGCCCTGAGCCCCCCCATATGTCTCTCCCCCCTAGCCCCTCCATGTGTCTCATCCCCCTCAGCCCCACCATGCATCTAATCCCCCCAGCCTCTCCATTTGTGTCATTCCCTCCACCCCAGCCCCTCCATATGTGTCATTCTCTCCCCACCATTGTAAAATAAGTAGTGTCTATTTCTGTGTGTGCACAGGAAGCATTGTGTGTTTCTGTGTGTGTGTGTGTGTGTGCATAAAAGACGTGTTGTGTGTTTCTGTGTGTGTAAGGATGCATTGTGTGTTTCTGTGTGTGTTTTGGAATGCATTGTGTGTGTGTGTAGGGATGGGGTGTGTGTGTGTAGAGATGTATTGTGTGTGTATGTAGGGATGCATTGTGTCTGTGAGGGTGTGTTTGCTGAGTACAGTTGGGGCCAAGTTTTGCAGGGTCTTTTATATTTATTTTCTTAAAATAATTTTTTTTTAAAAATCCCCCACCCTGTCTCTTACCAGCATCCAGGGAGGAGGTAGCATATTCCTTGGTGGTCCTGGCACCACATGGAATCGAGCATTGCAATGGTTACCGCAGCAAAGCTCTGAAAGTCGGGACTTGGCCAGCTGCAGAGGTGAAGGCTGAGAGCCTCCTGACCACCCTTCCTGCTCCACAAACTCTCAAGATCAAAAGATCTTCATGACTGGGTCTGCACCCTTACAAGTGAAAGGGTTCTACCCCACAACGGACACTCTGGTCCGAAGGCTCACGGTCATAGGGTCGCAGCTGCAGCCGGGCCCCCTGGAGTGGCGGGACCTCTGTGGCCCTGGTAGGTACCACACTGCACTGCACACCTCCCTACACTACAGCTTCTAACCCCCCACTACTCCCCCTAACCCCTACTACAGGCCCTATACCAGAAGACCCCACGTACGTTGTCAAACTGTTCTTAAACAGACTACTTACTCTGGTAGGGCACCATGGCATTTCTGGCACCATAACCCCTGCATAGGGCTGAAATGGTTATTGTGCCTGTATTGTTCCTTTAAATAATCTACCAGTCTCTGCTCAAGATTTGGTTCTGGATCCACCCCTGATGGAGACACTGAATGGCAGTACTGCACACTGTGCAGCACTGCTTCAGGAAGCACCTCTAGTAACTATCTGAATAGTGGCCAGTGGATGTATCCCTAGACTGTAATGTAATCTCTGAAAAAAACAGTGTTTACTGCAAAAAGCCTGAAGAGAATGATTATACTCACCAGGACAAATACAACAAGTTGTAGTTGTTCTGGTGACTATAGTGTCCCTTTAATAAATTCCTTGAGTTTCTTATTTTTTTGTCAAATGACAGATTTTACATTTGAGCCGTATAAAGCAAGGGTAATTGTTAAAGGGACTCTATAGTCACCAAAACAACTGTAGCTTAATGAAGCGGTTTTGATATATAGATCATGCCTCTGAACTTTTACTGCTCAAGTTACTGCCATTTAGTAGTTAAATCACATTTGTTTCTGTTTATGCAGCCCTAGTCACACCTTACCAGGTTGTGACTGACACAGCCTACATGAAAACAAAATTGTTTCATTTTTAATCAGATGTAATTTACGTTAAAAGTTTTTTTTTTCTCCTGCTTTGTAAATTGAACTTTAATAAAATACAGAAAGCTCCTGCAGGGACTAGCAAGTTATTAACAGAGCAGGACACGTGAAATTCTAAATTAAACAGAATTTGCAATAAAGGAAGTGTAAACATTAGATGACTCTTTACAGGGAAAGTTTAGGAAGGCAGTGCAAGTCACATGCAGAGAGGTGTGACTAGGGTTGCATAAACAAAGTGATTTAACTTCTAAATGGCAGACAAATGAGCAGTGACACTGCAGGGGTATGATCTATACACCTTAACTACTTAATTAAGTATAAGTTGTTTTGGTGACTGTGGTGTCTCTTTAATGTATGACTCTAACTTTGATACTGACAATTGGTCTAATACTTTATGACCATACATTTGTGCTAAAATCCTCTGTTATTTCAAAGTGTTCATTTGGGTTTAGTTATATCGTACAGGTAACTTGTTTGGACTACTTTAGATAAAATCTTTCCTTAGTCCTCAAATTCATGCATGCTATTTCTGATGGGTAAAATTGATTGTCTTGACATATCAACATAATATGTTCATTTGCATCCAATTTTGTACACTCAAAGAATTGTTTCAACATGCTCCTATATCAAAATAAAATACTTTTCTTTCTAATGTTAAAGCATTAATTTGTTATTTTAGATTAACCCCTTAAGGACACATGATATGTGTGACATGCCATGATTCAATTTTATTCCAGAAGTTTGTTCCTTAAGGGGTTAAAGGGACACCCTAGACCACTAGAGCACATCAGTTTGCTGAAGTGCTTTATGTGAGAACAGTGTATCCTCTTTTTTTTTTTTTTTTTTTTCATTTTACAAAACACACCTCAATCAGATGACTGGTCCTGTTACTTCCTGGTTTGGTTAGCTCAATGGAGCTAATTTCAAAAAGCAGCAATTTCCCAGAGCACCTGCCTTCAAAGACTTCTCATTCAGCTGCATTGGAAAGTTTGTGATTGTACAAACACACAAAGTCTGGGCAGAGTTAGAAGGGCACGGCTTGCAACAGCTGTAGACAAGAGAACTGCAGCTTTTACAAACTGTTTTTAATTAACCCCCAATTAAATAAAATGCACAATTAAATGCACACATGTCTTCATTGGGATAGATCTACTAAACAGTGATTTAAAAAAACTATCAAAATTTGACCAGTGAAGTGTCTCTTTTACAAAGCTTCCTAAAATGGAAGTTACTTACCTTTATGCCAGTGATCCCCGCAGATCCACTCCACCTTTGGGAGCTCATTAGTAGTAATGGCCAATTCAGTGATTCTCACAGAGAAGCACTGAGAGTCAGTGTGCATGCAACCCACCGGCTCTACTTCTAATAACGAAGCATTAAAACCAATGTTTCTTTATGAGAATCGTCCGTGTCTACCTTGCATGTGCACTCAATGAGAGAGGAAAACTGCATGACTGTCTGATAGCTGGGGGATGTCACCAACAGATGTTATAAAATTAGCACTTTTTCAAATAAGACCAAAGACACAAGCAGTTAACAGAAGAAAACAGCACAAATGTACCACTAAAGAACCAAAGTGGGGGTAACCAACAACAATTCAGTTAGATCACAAAATAGACAAATAGGCTTAAAAAGTTTATATGAGTCCAAAAATGAAGATCACTCCAATAGATAAAATAACGGTAGAACAACTTTATTATAATATACAACATTTGATAAAATGTTAGTAACAGACAGTACATAGGCACATTAAAAAGCCGTGAGGCTGTGGTGCCTAGTGGCTTTGATGGAGGTTAAATAACATGGGTTTAAATTTAAGAAGGCACATATGAACCTATTTGTCTATTTTGTAATGTAACTCTCACAACCAGTTAACTCCTAAAACATTTCATCAAGCTCAAATGCTTTAGAGTTTTGGAGAGTTCCTTTCAAGCACTTTATATTAAGTGTATCTTTATGGGGCAGTAATAATATCAACTACAATGTCTTCTGGAAACTGTATTAAAGAACAGGTAGAATAAGGGTATGGAAAAACTCTTATCGGAATGCTACAGTTGGCAAAGCACTATAAATGTGTCTGGCTATTGATAATAGCTTCCACTACACAATATTGCTGGCTTTAACTGTGTACAGAGTTAATACACAAAATAAATCAAAGCAGGAACCACATTTGCCTTCTGTATATCAGTCACCCTTTATCTGCTAACCCACACACAACCCACAAAGCACTAAAAAACAATACTTCAAAGTAAAATAATAATAGATTGTTTATCCATGTGTTTATGTATTACACACGCGGGTTATTTACGCAACTCTTAATGTTGGCAAATAAAAACCTGAATGACCAAAGTCAGACAATAATACCCTAGCTGTGACTACATCTGAGCCGAATAATTTTTCTAGATCAATGATTTTAGCCTAATTCTTGCCAATCGAATTTCAATTTACTGTAATTCACAGTTTAATGAAAAAAAAAACCAACTGTCGATTTATTTTTCAGGGATTTAAACTCATGGCCATGTAAAATTCAGCAGAATTTTATTTGTTTCAAAAACGGATTTGCATGTCAAGTGATAAATAATTAAGCAGTTTTTCCACAAATACTTTCCAGATATTGTAGCTTTAAGCCAACTGTGATTTGATTGGACGGCATCTAATAAAATAAACATGTGACTTTGTATTCTTCATATCGCCTGGAGATGCTATCATTTTGCATACTTAATTTGTCATCAGCAGTTTTAAGGTATTGGCTATTGATACTGTAACACCATATTGCTTCTATATTCATTAATATGCATTGTGTCCTTGGGATTTTATATTCGCTTTTTCTTTAGAATAACAGGTATTTCAACTGTTGCACAGAGGTATATTTTAGAGTCTTTTGCATAATGCAAATCTAGATTTAATGAAGGAGGAACATTTTACCCATATAATTTTATTGTGAGTGAAATCCCTATTTAATGTGTTACCCCTGCTGAGAACACACACTGTTTATTTGTTTCAATGTAATATTTATAAAAAATACACTAATATTAAATTCTGGCAATGAACTTATCTTCAGTGGTATATTTCATGGTTTTGTCATTTAATGGAAAATTACTTCTGTTTTCCCAGTAACCTTGCATTTGGGAAAAACAAATTCTTCAATGTTTAGCAATTCTCTAATTTAGTGAAACTCTTTAAGCTTTCATTTTTATAAGAGAATTTGCTTTCGTGAACAGGAAAAAAGATGAGGTCAAGGAGAACTTAATAAAAGATTTTCAAGATAAAGGTACAGACAAAATATCTAAAATACTCTGAATGCACTAAATTTTTTCCTTAATAGTTATTTGAGTCTGCACCAGTTTAATTATTTTTACAACTTTAAAACAATCAGATGCTTAATCATTGTTACAACTAGAAAATATTGTCCTTATTACTTTGTTTCTCTGTTCTTAAAGTTAGAAAATAATTGTGATACACTAAAACCAAAAGAAATAAAATAAACACGTAAACTATTCCCAAATCCAATTTTAGATCTCTACATTGATTTATAGTGTTTCGATGATATAGTGACTACACTAAATGTACATATTGGTCATATCCCACATGGGGGAACGTCAAATTAATACAGCATGACATTCCAAGATAAATATAATTGCAGCACATTTATTTTTTTGTTTTATAAATGCATAAGCAAGAAATCGTGGAGGTAGGGGGAGGTATGGGGAGGTTGGGGGAGGGAGCTTGAGGTGGCTTCTAATTTTAGTTTCATGCGTTCTCTGCATTTTATGCATTTTGCACTTCATCTCTGATTCACATTTTGGGTCTTAGATGAAGTGATAGATGCGTAAAACGCATAAGACAGTGGTCCCAGTTTCGAAGTGTGGTGGTCACAACCGTGATCTCTTTCTTATGTATTTTTAAAATGAAGAGATAAAGGTACGGAAAATCTATTTATCTTGAAAGGTCAAGCTCTGTTAATGTGGTAGTGCCCGTGTGGGGTTTGACCAATGTGTATATTTGGATGTATAGGCAGAGGTGAAACCTGACACTAACATCTCCCCTGTAAAATTAGACTGTGATGTTTATACATAATTGCATAATTTTATATTGGGATTGTACTTTAACTGCAGACTCAATTATCCAGCTTCATCTTGCTTTTGATTAGAGATGTGCACTGGAAAAATGTATGTTTTATTTTGGATCAATTTACTATTTTTTAAATTTTGATTTGTTTGAAATTTGGAAAAAAATATCAATTCAGACAAACCAAATCTCAGTTCAGAAATTTGTTGGAATTTCAAAAGGCTGTTGTTACCTATGGGCAATGAATGAATATGGCAGTCATAAAGTTGCCAAGGAAAGTACCAATTTAGGGAGCTATCTCAAAATTTAAATTATAATAAATATAGAAGGGGAAGTGGACATGCCATTTTCCACCACTACATAAAATTATTATTATCCCTCCTTAAGTCGATGGTCATCACCCTACCCAATTGAATTACCTAACTGTAACCTTTACCCTCATAATAGTGTGCATGGGAGAATTAACGTAATTCCTGAAAAAAAAATGATACTTTTTTCTTCTTCCATCTTCTTCTCTTCTGCTCCCCCAAAAAGGCCAAATAAAAAATCCATATTGCCTCATAAGAAATAAGAACAGGATTACAAAAATAAATGATGCTATAAAAATAATCCTTATGAGCCCCATGGGGGGCTGGCTCAGAATGAGCTTACAAGGCAGAGAAACCCCTTAATAGGGCTTTCCTATGTTATTCAATCTTAGTCAGAGCTCTGAAATCCAAATTCACATTAATTAGCTGAAAGACAACAAAATGGCTGGGATGTAGAACGTGGGTTTTGTCAAACTGCTCAAAATAGTTTGACACATTTTAGAGGTGGCTGTGTCAATTTCTATCCACATTCGTGTAGGTTAATAAACTAAATAGAAGTACTGATATAGAATATCTATCAATGATAGACTGAGTCTACAGGTATCCTACCTTCATGCAGTTCAATTGACTACCACTGTATAGAAGCAAGTGTAACACATAGGTAGTGTTCATAGGGAGTTTCAGTTTTTCTTTCTTATCACTTATGATGCTTACAAAGTAAATATGTTTAAAAGTACAATTTAAGAAATTCTCATTGCATTACATGATATCCCACCAGAATCACCCCAGATAACAACCTATTATTTAATTTTTAAATTAAGAAAATAACTAATTCTGTCATATGTATATTCCAAGTATAATCTTGATCAGACTTTATACCTAGAGTAACCCCACGTAGATGGAGTTTAAAGTCTAAATTTTTAAAATACTTTTAATTTTTCAAGGAAGCTAACAGCTCACAGACACTTCTAACTCTATAATCTGTCTTGTAAATGCTACTGAAGTCTACACAAATTGGAACACTCTTAAGTAGTTAAAAAACTGTGTCTTACATTTCTCATTGCATTACATATATCTCCGTGTTATTTGGCAACAGACTTATAAATATTTAGAGAACTATGCAAAGAAAAACAATCAGAACTTATCCCCTCAGGAATTGTTCCTCTTTAGAATGACTTGCTTAAAAAATTCACTCTAAGAATATATTTTTTTCCAGTGAGTTGCAGTCTTGTTATAAACAATGTTATGCATCATATGATATAGAACAAAGTACGGAGGTAAAATGCATTGCCAAGGGAAATAAGGTCGTTTTCATGAATAGAGAATTGCGATAATGCTAAGCTCAAACTCAAGCAGATGTTTGTGAATTACCGGTTATTAATATCTACTAAGATATAGAAAATAAACTCAAAGTCAGGTTACAACCAAAATATCTGTTTATTTGTTTTTTTGGCTAACAACCTAAAACATATTGCGTTATTTCAAGTCACACCTCCTTGCATGTAGCACACACAGCCTTGCTAAACGCTTCCTGTAAAGTGATGTATATGCTTAACTAATGTTTACATTTCCTTCACTGCACAGTCTGTTTCATTTAGAACTTTTTTTTACCTCCTGCACTGCTAATAGTTTGCTAGACCTTGCATGAGCCTCCTGTGTGTAATTAAAGTTCAATTTACAGAGTAGGGGAGAGAAACATCTAAAGTAAGTTAAGTTAAGTTAAGTTCTGATTGAAAATGAAAACATTTTTTTTATGCACTTTTTGTCAGTCACAGACAAGGAAGGTGTAGGTAGTGAGACTTCAGATCTATACACAAAAACTGCATCATTAAGCTAAAGTTTAGCTAAAGCTAAAGTTTAGCTAAAGCTAAAGTTTTGGTGACTTTAGTGTTCATTTATTAAGGAAAGAGCAAGTGTTATTCTATAGCAAATTGCTATATGCGGAGCAATCACTATGGAAACCAAAATAATGTCTCATAACATTTAGAACTTTGCCCTTGAAGAACATCTGTTTTGCCTTAATGAATATGGTCCAATGACTGATAAAAACATAGTGTCTATTTACTAAAACAGCAAGTTGCAGTGATTTAAGAACCACCCCTCATGACAAAACATCTAAGATGTAAAAATCTCCAATTGTGGTGAATTAGAGAGTTTATTTTTACAATCCAACAATTTTGTTCTAGATTTTCCTACTTGGTTCTTAACACCTCAACCATTTTTTTGTGAATAAGTCAAGTCAGCAATAAAAAAAAAAAAAAAAGATTTCCACTGGGGAGTGGGGTAATGTTTGTCCATTGTCTGTCTGGTGCCAACATGCTTACAACAACACATTTGCACAGAATTCACTTTGTTCAGGGATGAAAAATGACAACTCTTAATTTTGATCTTTTAACCCATCTGTAGATAACGCCCCTATCTGCTATCTTTATGAGGGATTGTGCCATATTTAAGGACACCAAAAAAGGGATTTAACTGTTAAGCAGTGCTCTAATTTGGTATCCTTAAATATTCAAATCCCTCATAAATGTACCAATTTAGGAAGTTAACTTTTAAACAGCTGAAAGATCCAACATTTGGAACACATTTTTTTTCTTAATTATAATCTTTCAGTTGTTTGCTCCATAACTCCCTTATACATTATCCTTAAGTAGTATTGTCATATTTAAGGATACCATACTAGGTAGCTATTTTCGAAAAAGATACACATTTTCACGCACACACACATGCATAAAAACACATAACCACATAGATACACGCACACTCACCGACATACACACACACTCACAGACATACACACACACACACACACACACACAACCATAGACATACACGTAATCACACACATAATCACAAATAAACAGTCACAGACACACACAATCATAAACCTACACGCACAATCAGAGACATACACACACATAATCAATCGCAGACATACACACATACTCTGGGTGGGCTGAAGTAAAAAATCTCCCTGATTGCCAGTGGTTGGAGCTGGGATCACTGTGCTCTCTCTGCACAAGTCCCACGTGCACCCTCTACTGACGCTAATGAGAGAATGACGTCATATCCCAGTACGCACGGTACAAGGGGCACTAACACAGTCTTGTTATTCATTATGATGTCTCCAGAATCCTTCAATTGCATTAATTTCCAAATTATAATACATGATTCACTAATATGATTTATTAATAGCTTCTTCAACGTTTTGGTCCCAGAGCTGGACTTTTATCAAGCACAAAATGATGTTGCTAGCAGCAGAAGAGATTAAAAAATAATATTGTGTCGTGGAAAACCATCTACATTTTGTCAACATTCTAGGATGTATGGTATGGTAGGCTGCTCCGATCTGCCAGTATCCTGTTTTAAGATACTTTGTTGTCTTTGCTTAATATTTTCATTACTATGTTAGGTCACAGCTATCTGTCCATTGGGGTAGGACTCAATCTTATTATAATTCCTCTTGACAACTCAGCATTTATTTCTCATCATTTGTGTGTTTCATTGTCCTTAAGATATTTGTTTATGGATTTTAGTATTGTTTAACACACTGGTGTTTGTAGTGTTTCTTTGTACGCATTGTATTACCCCCCAAACTTTATTGTTATCATTGTCATTTATGACCATCCATTCAGGATTTTCTAAATCATTTTTCCCTCGTTAATGTATACTAGTTTATTTACATCAATTCTTTCACAAAAGCTTTCTTACATTCTTGTTGGTAACACAGGGGAATACATTTTGTGTGTCACCCTAGAAACGAATGAGATGCTATGCCACTTTCCCTTTATATGTTAAATATTGTAATGCATTTCTGTCTTATCTAGAATCCAAATTTTACTCAACTGACATCATGAGTTTAGCATTTGCTGAAAAATAATGATCTTTTCCCCAGCTGTTGAAGCATAAGCAGACAAAACATTTCAGGGCCATAAATTACACCTGCTCTCAGAATGACTATTTCTTTTATTTATGTCCCATACATTATTTTTTTATTTGGTGTCTGATATATAAAATATGTGCAATGCATTTATTATTATGACTGTAAGGAGTGTTCACAAAAAAGGTTTGCATTCATCAAATGTATTCTTTTGCTTTGGTTTTGGAGACAATAACGTGCATATTCCTTGTACACAGATATATTTATTCAGAATGTAAAATCTCATAAACACTGCATTACTTCTTTTTTAAGTGCAAGGTACTTTTGTCTATGAAATAACTTGATTCATAAAAAAAGAAACATTTCATTAAATCTCAACCTGCTACGTTTAGCATTGTACGAGACTAATAGTGATTTAGAAACATATTCAGTGATTTGAAGTGGTCATGGTGCCTGCGGTCTGTGTGCGCAGCACTTCATGTTGAAACACTGCAAATACAGAGATTAAGCACTCTGCTGCTGGGGGTGTGACTCATGTCCGGCAGTGATATTGGAGTATCATTAACTATCCCAGAATAAGAGTCTTGGGTCTATATGTGTAGCGTTTCACAAGGAAATGCTGACTAAGTCCTCTGCTGCTAGAGATGTATCTTCACCGCCGGCAGTGTAATTAGCCGTCATTAGTTTTGGGAGGCCAATATGAATTCTGAGCAAAATTGGTGTCTGACATAAATATGTACCAATGGCTCTCCCTCCATGCTGCCCAAGATCTCACATCAGACTGCCTGACCTGACCTGGTGAGACCGAGTGATGTCCTTCGAGGAGGGTACGGTTGCAGTGAGAACATGGCATTGGTATTAGAACAGAGGTAGTTTTTAGCTATTTTCTTTGTTTTTTTTTTTTTTAGGGGGGAGGCTTTAACCCCTTAATGACACATGACGGAAATATCCATCATGATTCCCTTTTATTCCAGAAGTTGTGTCCTTAAGGGGTTGAAAAGGAAGGGTTACTCTGGCCAAAAACAGTGTTTTCTTAAAAACACCAACAATTGTAGCAACAATAGATAATCATTTTATAAAAGAAACACTTAATCAGAATAATCATGAGGGTATATAAACATAAGAATAAATTAAATTAAGTATTCACTAGATCGCAAATAAATATCTAATCCCATCCCCTCATTTATGCAGTAATAAAGACTAAATCACATGTACTACATTTTCTCCTATCCTGTTACTTAACCCTCGGTGTTACAATTTATATTACATAGTATCTCTCCCTAGTATTTATTTGGTCTATTTTATACTATTTGTCTTTTCCACTTTCTGCCTTCCAATTTCTCTTTTCCTCAGTCTGTGTTTTCATAACTCTCTTTATCAGTTTCTGTCTTCAGTCTCCAATCGTTCCCGTTCTTAATCTTTCATTTCTTTTTCTCAATTCTTTCTCCCACTTTTCAAACAACACTTTGGATTTGTAACCTCCTATCATAACCCTCAGAGGGGTCAAGTGATATGAAGATATATATGTGGAAATTTAGGTGAGGGCATATGGGTATAAACATGGTAATAACATGTGCATGATGCAATATGGGCATGTGTGTGAATATACTTTTATGTAGATATTTATGTGTGGGGGACAATGCGCATGTGAATGTATGGATGTATGTATGAAGTAAGGCCTCAGATCTTGCATAGATACTATCACTATGCATTTCAAGGAAATATAGGCAGATACTTTAACCCCATCATTCAGGCACATACACACAAACATGTAAAACACACACATCTATTTAGAGACAAGCACAAACATATATATAAAAAACTGGATACATGGATTTAGGTTTATACATTAATAAACATATATGCATGGAATCAATGTGTAAATCAACAAAATAATTTAAGCATTTCTTAACTAGATCATGGCTGGACCTCCAAGCAGCTCTATAGTGATTTAACTTGGTTATGTTGCAAGAAATTCAGCACTAATATTACTTTTCCTAGTTAAATATTTGAATGTTGTTAAAGGGACACTATAGTGACCAGAACAACTACAGCATATTGAATTTGTTCTGGTGAGTAGAATCATTACCTTCAGGCTTTTTGCTGTAAACACTTTCTTTTCAGAAACACAATGCAGTGTTTACATTACAGCCTAGTGATAACTTCACTGGCCACTCCTCAGATGGCTGTTAGAGATCCTTCCTGGGTCATGGCTGCATAAAATGCATCCAACATTCAGTGTCTCCTCCCACTGCATGCAGACAGTGAACTTTCCTCATAGAGATTCATTGATTCTATTCAGCTCTATGAGGAGACGCTGATTGGCCAGGGCTGTGTTTGAATTGTGGAAGTAGTTAGTGACTGGCTTTTAGAAGTGGCTGTCGGAAACTATGTGTCACTGCATGTGAAATTGGTAGATTTTAATGGGACACCCCAGCACCCAAATAAAAAAAAATAAAAAAATCAACGTGCATTTAATTAAGCATTTTTTCATTAGGTTATATCTAAAAACAGCTGGCAAAAGTTACAGATCTCTTGTCTGAAGTCTTTGCAAACCATCCTCCTCTAATCCACTTCTGACATTCTTTAGCTACAATCATAGACTTCCCAATGCAGCTCAATGAGAAGTCTTTGCAAGGTACGTGCTCTGCGCATTTGCTGCCTCTTGAGTTTAGTTCCTCTGAGCTAAACAACCAGGAAGTATGTTTTCTGATTAACAGTCAGGGACATTAAACAGCAAGCATTTGCCACTAGTAGCGACAGATACTTTGGCAAGTAGTAGCTAGCTGGTGAGAGGTAGCGACAGGTGTGAAGACCTTCTCCCTCTTCTTTAGGATTTCTGGTGTAAGAGTATTAAATTTCCATTGATAAGTAGCTTAATATATCTAATAAATACTATTCCCCTTAGCAATTGCAATGTTTCTCTTTGTAAGTTTTTGAACTCACTTTAAGAGTTTTCTACACCCATGTAAATGATTAGACATGGAGGTATTTTTTATGTTATTTCCATTTAACTTCTACCCAGTACTCACTTTTTTTAACACCAGCCTCTAATAAATTGAGTATGATTCTAGTATTAAGTAGACTTGGGCATTTGTTCGTACAAGATATGAATGAACAAATTGCAATATGGATGAAACGAACAAGCAGCAACGTGAACTGCACTTCGGTCATTTGGTATTTATTCAGTTACTGCGAGGAAGCTACAGACTCCCTTCTTGTGGTTAGATAATTTAAAAACAGAAGCAATGTGGAGCTCAGCACCCCACCAATTCCTCTCTCCAGAAGATTAAATTAACTCTGCACACTTCGAATTAAGTTGTTATGGTTCAAGGAGGTCTGGCTTACCTCAAGGAGTTAAACCTTTGATAAACAGTTTATCCTCAAAAGGTTGAATCCGGCACCCAAGTGCTTTGCAAACCAAATCCACAGCAGTCCGAGGCTTGAATCAGGAAGCTTCGGACAGCAGTGCATCTGATAAGCCTAGACTGGTTTGAGAATCATACACATTTTTTCAACTAAGATTATGTAACTTTCTAAATGTAGAGACCAACCATTGCAAGCAAACAAGCCCATTTAAATACCATCACTTCTTATTGATTTGGTTATTAACACAACCATACCACCAGTTATTATAAACTATTTAACAATAGTTAATGCTGGTAGATGTTTGTAATCATTTATGGTATTAAACAGATATAATAACAAATTACATTATAATTAGGGTAGAAACAATGTAAAAGGAAATAAAATGGATTTATTGTAGTATAAATTGATGCATGATACTATGCAAACATGGAATGGTTAAAACATTGTGTAGCCCATTTCATGATAGCTGACATGCCATTACACATGGCCCAATTGGATCGAGCCTAATCCGTTGTCATGTAAGTGTTAATATATTAGGATTTATTTCCCTTCTTCAGCTTTTCCTGATAACATCATTGAGAAATCAGTGATCAAACTGTGAACTGTAAAGTGGTGCAATTTTTTACAAGTGAAGCAGTTACCATGGAAACCAATGAAATCGCCAGGTTCCATTTTAATAATGATTATACCGCTCTTGTAACATTTGATCACTTCTCAAAAAGGACACTATGCAAAATCTCCCTTAATTTATCAAAAACATTTTTTTAATGACAGTTTCCCTTTAAATAAATATTACAGCTGAGCTTATTTTATTTCATCGTTAACATATCATTTCATACGTTGTCTCAAACAATACAAATAAAGTCTTTGAGTAACAGGAACTTCTCAGCAATCTATTAAATGAAGAAAAATGTTTCCAAGAAATTCACCTATCAAACGTATAAATAAAAGGTCTTTATGAAATTGAAGAGTACCTATTCATTACATTGTTTACTTCATTTTATCTTTCTTCACAGAGTTGTTATCAACACTTTTCTCCCGTAACATGTCTCCACGTAATATTGCAGCAAAACTGTCTCATGTCAAGTCACGCTGTGCTGCATTCCTTTACCCAGTGTCACAACAGACGTTGGCACCATTAATAATAATAAAAAAGGCATTGCGTTGCGGTCTGCTGTTGTGGCAGTGCAGAACAGTAAACGGTGTTTCCTGTTGTGTTTTTGCTATCCAGACAAAGGCAGAGAAATATTCCTGCTGGGAAAACATTAAAGACACAATATGTGTTCTTCCACTCCCTCCGCTGAGCAGTGGATAGAAAAATAAATGTTTAGATATAACTATACAAGGTTGTAAAATTCATACAACAAAAGTTTCCAGCCTAAATGTCCTTGCATAAAAGCTGAAGCACTAAAATAGTAAAATAGGATGGTATATGTATTTAATTTTTCCATGAACTTCTAGCAGAGTATCGTAGTAAGGTGTACTGTACAGGTTAAAATCTAAAAATAAAACAGAGAAACATAAGTCATTATGTTGGACATTTTTATATGAACTGTAAAAGAATGTGTTTTGATTACATGCAGGAATAGAGTAAGATGTACAGGGTTATTCATGACTGCTGACTCCTTTGATCACCAAATCCCCTTGCCCTTCCCAATAAGTAACCCAATACCATGTTAAGTGGGTAAGGGCAACGACCAGAGCTTTATTTAAATCAGTATCTATGGCATATTTAATAACCACTTACCCTGAACCCCATTAAACACAGACACAGATTTCAACTGCTGGAATTATCTGTCCACAGCTTTATTAAACATGTAACAAATTATAACAAATAGGTTCATTGCCAACAACCACCACGGGATTTAAAACCACAATCCCCCCCGTACATAAGATCCCCTGACAATGACCCAACAAAAACAGTATATAACAATAAAAAACATAACATGTAAGACGGCCATCCAAACGACCCCATTACCAACTGTCTAAACTGCAGGGGTGTACCGAGGCACCCCTTCACCCCCAGGATCGGAGCCACCGACGAGCTTGAACCTACCAACCTACTGTAACTCCTGCCTCAACCATCCTAAGCCTATCCATGCCCCACTTCCTACTCCATGTACTTCAATTTGACCTTGCCAATCTCCGCCACTGTGAAGAAACGGGAAAAAACACCTCTTGCTGGGAGGGAGGGACAACTAACAGGGAAGTATATATTTTATTAAAAGGGCCACTTCTTAAAATGGCCGCTTTATATATGTCTGAAACACCGCCCCCCCATTATCTTAACCAATTAACTGTTTGCCTAATGCCTAACTCCTGGCCCTGTCAAGGCCCATTCCCCTGGTCCATGGGCTGCAGCCAGGCTCCCTCAGCATTGTTCACCAGTAGTCTGGTAAACATTTCAGAATTTCCACTTCCAACTGTCAAACCAACTGTATCCATTTGGTTGCTATGCCAACCCATCAGTGCAGCAGTTATGCTGCCCCCTCTTCAAAAAGGAATTTCAAATTTCAGACCAAAGTAGCTGAACTAGAAGCATACCTGACTTAGAGAATGCTTACAATTCAACTATTTTGGTCTAAAATTTGAAATGAGCTTAGGATTCACTTGGAATTCTTACTTAATAAACAACCCTGTACATTTAGAATATACAGGGCTAGTCACTAAATTGAGAATTCAAGGTGAGTTCAAGGTCACAATAGATGAACTGGAAAGTCAGCTATGTTTTACATTCTGTTACTTTAGCCTTTAAATTTAAATTCACTTTAATTTCACCTTGGATTCTCACTTTCATAAATAATCCTGTTAATTCACATAATGTGATTGAAATAAGAAGTGTTCTATAATAGCATATTTTAAAATTTGCTTAGTGTTGAGGTGCCTTGCATTGAACACCTTTTATCACTACATGTATTAAACACCTGTGTTACACAACAAGTAAAATGTTTCCCCACTCAAGTGTTAGAACAGCAGACATTTGACATATTATCAAATTGAGACACATCATAAGGTAGGTAGATCCTCCTCTGATATTCTGAAATTGGTACCATTGACAAGAGGACAGGTTGTGATGTCAGCTGCCTTCGTGATGGGTTTGACAACGGTAGGTCAATATCGACCTACTGCACATGCAAATTATTAACTAATTTTATTTAATATAAATCTTTTTGTTTTTATATATTCTTTACTGCTTTGGATTCTTTCTTTTTCTTATTTTGATCACAGATTTGATCAGATGCAAAATTAGAGTTTGATCAGCATAGTTCTAATTTCATTTATGATTGACATATTTTTCTCAAAATTACAATAATCATATTTAAGTGCAGCTATATCATGGAGGAGAGCCAAATGTCTGAGTTATTAGTTACACAATTTTTATTAGTGTGTGTTGTTTGCAAGTTTCTAACTTGAATTGATAATGTATAATATTTTAAACTCTCCCCTTAATTCATGGTTCCATTGGTTTTGCAAATCCAGTTGCAAAAATTAATATTTTCTAATTTTGTCTTTTACTGTATCATTAAAATATAATCTGAATTTAAACCAATAGATAAACACATTTAGCATACACATTCTGAATCAGAATTCTATTCTTTTGTGTTGTATTACCCGTATGGGCAGTTACTAGCAGGTCATGGTGACACAAAGCACACAGGATGCACTCAATAAATAGACTTGCTGACAGCATGAATGCATTGCATAATTTACCAGTAATTTCAACTTTGAAAGCATTTTAGTTTAGACAAAATGTTCTGTGAATTTAAAGATAAAACAGAAGTTAAGAGAGATGTTAACACTTTACAGCTTATAAATTCTGTACACAACTGAAAATAATGAAAGTATTACAAACAGTAGCAGGTACTTTTATCTATATTTATAAGAATAGACAAATCCTTTATATATTCATGCGTAATGCGGCTGATTATAATATTTTTGTCCCTAAATTATTTGCATTGTGCCTGTTTCAGATATGTATTCTATCTGAGGAATGAAATAATGATTATTACTTACAACGTTTCCAAATATACATTTTGAGGAAATGTCACATTAGCCTTTTGTTTTCTTTCCAAAAAGCTGCAAACCACCTATGATCATTTGGTTAAATAATGACAAACCTGCACTCTGTATAATTATATTAGAAGTATTCACAAAATAGTCAACAGAACCCACCATGTATTGTTTTTTGGGGGGGGTTAGAAAGCTACAGGTTCAAATATAGGTCATTTTCAGTTTTTACACACTGGAATTTGCCAGATTGGTTTACTGGGTCTATGCTGCCTTTGAGACTGTATGACAGGCCAGGTATGATAATTACCCCCATCATGGCATGCCATTTGTATAAGTACCATGGTTATTCAAAATGAGGTATGTCCAGTTTTTTTCTGTAGCCACTTTGTCTTAAACTTTGGCCAAAGTTAGTGTTCATTCATGTGTGTTTTTTGCATTTTTCACACAAAAACTGCCTTTTTTACTGATGAAATCATTGTCGTGATATGATTTACAGTTATACGTGTTCAGTGATGTCTCGTGAGTGTTATGCATATTTGTTTCTTTGTTTTTCATTCTATATTTTACCTGAATGCGTTGCATAGGACTTCACAGTACTCGTGGTGGTTTTTATGATGATGGGCGTAGAGTGCAGGTCTCATACCAAGGATGAAAAGCCTCTATCACTTTGGCTTTGTTTGAACGGGATATTCAGGTGGATGTTTGCATATTGTGTTATACTGTTGAAAGTTCAGTTTGGTGGACTGAAACGTTGATTTTCTAAATAAAGAAAACTTAAGCACAATTGAGCATGTCCAGTGAGTGCATTTCCTCGGGGGATATATGTTATGTGGCTGGAATTGCACCTTAGCATTTGAAATATTTTTAAGCCTGAGTGCTGGACCATGATTAATATCAAAAAGCACCTTGGATTAAATTATATATCTATGTATATATAAGAGGGGTACCAGCCTCAGGGACTCATGCACATATATAAATTATTTGATTTAAGTTATAATTATATTTTACACTTACCTGAGTCAACTGATTGCAGTATCATGCGATCACGTGACTTGCACAGCGGAATTGGCAGCAGGGGGACTGCCTCAGTTGTCAGGCAGTCCCCCAGATCAAAGCAAAATGCCTTAATGCTCAAAACACCTGTTTGAGATCCCCTTTAACCATGCGTTAACAACACCATCAAAAATACATCAAATAGGTAGGCCAAACAATTGATACTTCTCTTAAACTGAAGTAGTTTACAGCTTATGCAGGAACTATAATAGTGAGCAAAGCTCGATAGCATAATTCTGTATGGTTTTAAAACGTACATTATTATTATTATGTTATTATTTATATAGCGCCAACAAATTTGCTTTACAAATGCGCTTTACATGTACCTCCATGTACTCACGTGATTTTAGATTCAGTGTGGCTAATTCAGCACATGCATAGATGTATAGATGTCAAAGAGGGTAAATTCTAATTAATCCAATGTTAAAGAATTCTATTGAATGAGATTAAAAATAAGAAAAGGGCATTTAAATAATTTAAAGGAACACAAAGCAAACAGCACAATAAGGGTGCGCCTAAAATATATACTAAGATATATAAAATGCAATCAACTAATAGATAATAAAACAATTTTAATAATATATATAAAATAAACAATAGTCCAAAACTTATCACAGTTCGTGATGGTAGGTCCCACGTGTATAAAAGAAAATTCTTGAGATGTGGAGTGAGATCTTGAGATGTGGAGTGAGATCAAATCTTCATAACCGTATGCTTGGAATTCAGTGAAGCATATGTGAAGAAAAGAGAAAACAGAACTCCAATGGCACAGTATATAGATGCGTAAAAAATAAATAAAATAGTGAAAAAGGTCTTACTCACACTTTTCAGAGCTGAAAAATCCAGCTCTGATATTGCGCGCACGAAGTGGAATTGTCCCCACTCAAGGACATACAGAGTAGACTTCAGTTGGTGGTTCTCTGACACACGTTCGACGTCCCAATTGATGTTATTAGACCCAGAAAAAAAGAATAAAATATATAGTGCTCTCTGTATTATGGTGAAAAGTTAAGAGTATAAAATATATATATTACTCACATTCTTTTGAGCAGGTTTGTACTGCTCAATATAAGCGCCCGGGTGGTATAATCCCCACCTATGGATTCTTTATGCTTCTTCTAAAATTGGCAATATAAGTAGTCAGGTGGAAAGAAAGAAAAATGGCAATAAAATATTATATGCCAAAAAGATTTCTTTATTATAGAGTAGTAAAATTATATAGTAATAAAATTATCTAAACGCGTTTCGCCTCAAGGGCTTCTTCAAGTAGATAGTAGTAGAAAACTAAAAGTTTTCTACTACTATCTACTTGAAGAAGCCCTTGAGTTCTGTCTTCTCTTTTCTTCACATATGCTTCACTGAATTCCAAGCATACGGTTATGAAGATTTGATCTCACTCCACATCTCAAGATCTCACTCCACATCTCAAGAATTTTCTTTTATACACGTGGGACCTACCATCACGAACTGTGATAAGTTTTGGACTATTGTTTATTTTATATATATTATTAAAATTGTTTTATTATCTATTAGTTGATTGCATTTTATATATCTTAGTATATATTTTAGGCGCACCCTTATTGTGCTGTTTGCTTTGTGTTCCTTCCTATTACCAGGGGATTAGAGGGGATTCCACTTTGAGGAGTGCAGCCTTTCTTCTCACTGTGGCCATTTAGCGCTGATTTTTTTTCCTGTTTTTTCTATTTAAATAATTTAAATCGGACAAATCAGAGGCATCGTATATAAGATATAAGGAAGCCAATAATGTTTGCAAAAAGGTAATTAAAGTGGCTAAACTAGAAAATGAGAAATTGATAGCCAAAGAATGCAAAACCAACCCCAAAATGTTTTCAAGTACATCAATTCTAAAAAAAAAAAAAAATTGAAGTGTAGGTACACTGGAAACAGAGATGGACCTGTTAGTTAATGAAGACCAGGAAAAGGCAGTAATTTTAAATAACTATTAATGTATATATTAATGAGGATCCTATGGCAAGTGAAATGCAAATGATTGCTGCAAAAAACTTGCAGATAACTTGTGATTGGATAACTCGAGACAAAGTGCTACAGCTGTTAGAGAAAATTAATGTAAATAAAGCTCTGGGGCCTGACGGTATTCACCCACGAGTATTTAAGGAGCTAAGTAGGGAAACAAGTGAACCACTGTAGTTAATTTTTCAAGATTCTTTTGTTTCAGGTATTGGATTGGATTGGAGGAAGGCAGATGTCGTTCCTATATTTAAAAAGGGTTCAAAATCCCTGCCTGGAAATTTTAGACCTGTGAGCTTAACTTCTGTGACTGGGAAAATATTTGAAGGGCTATTAAGGGATAATATTCAGGAATTCATTGGGAAGAACTTTGTTATTGGCAATAATCAGCATGGTTTTATGAAACATAGGTCATGTCAAACTCACCTAATTGCATTCTACGAAGAAGTAAGTAGAAATATAGTTTAGGGTGTTGCAGTGGATGTGATCTACTTGGATTTTGCCAAGGCATTTGATATGGTTCCTCACAATAGGTTAGTCTTCAAACTAAAAGAAATTGGTCTAGATGATTATTCTTGTTCTTGGATAGAACATTGGCTTAAGGATAGAGTACAACGAGTTGTCATTAATGGTACATTTTCAGGCTGGACAAAAGTGGTAAGTGGCGTCCCTCAGGGTTCTGTTTTAGGACCGCTTCTTTAACATATTTATAAATGATCTTGAAATGGGCATTGAAATCCATGTTTCGGTGTTTGCAGATGACACAAAACTCTCTAAAGTAATAAAATGAGAGCAGGATCTTGCTTTGCTGGAGACGGATTTTGATAGATTGGGGGACTGACACTAAAATGGCAGATGAAATTTAACGTAGAGAAATGCAAAGTTATGCACAAGCAACTTACACCCTAAATGGTAGTGAATTAGGGATAACCACACAAAAGAAGGATTTGGGAATTGTTATAGACAACAAATTAGGCAGCAATATGCAATATCAATCTGCAGTTGCTAAGGCCAGTAAGGTTTTGTCATGTATAAATAAGGGCATAAATTCTCGGGATGAAAATACAATTTTGCCTCTTTATAAATCGCTGGTAAGACCACACCTTGAATATGCTGTGCAATTTTGGGCACCTGTTTTAAAGAAGGATGTCATGGCACTAGAAAAAGTGCAGAGACGAGCTACAAAATTGGTAAAAGGAATGGAGCATTTTAGTTACGAAGAAAGGTTAAAAATTTTTAATCTCTTTAGTTTGGAAAACCGGCGCCTCAGAGGGGATATGATAACATTATATAAATATATTCGGGGCTAGTACAAACCATCATCTGGAAATCTATTCATAAACAGGGCTATACATAGGACACAAGGTCACACATTTAGGCTGGAAGAAAGGAGATTTCATCTAAGGCAAAGAAAAGGTTTTTTTACAGTAAGAGCAATAAGGATATGGAATTTTCTGCCTGAAGTGGTGATTTTATCAGAGTCCATACAGATGTTTAAACTGAAATTGGATAAATGCTTGCAAAAACATAACATACAGGGATATAATTTCTAATTAGTGAGGTAATAGTGCTTGATCCAAGGAGACATTTGACTGCTATTTTGGGGTCAGGAAGGAATTTTTTCTTAGTTTGTTGCAAAATTGGAAGTGCTACAGACTAGGTTTTTTGCCTTCTTTTGGATAAACAGCAAAAACATATGTGAGGAAGACTGAACTTGATGGACGCAAGTCTCTTTTCAGCTATGTAACTATGTAACTAACTATGTAACTATTATTAAAAATAAAAAGATGTAAACAAAAACCAATATGGTATGAGAAATTTAAAATTTAAAATTGTCTAAACCGCGTTTCTCCTTATCGGACTTCTTCAGCTGGTGTACTCCTTACTCTCCTCCTCTTGTTTATGTCCCCCTTCTAACTGCTCTCCTGGTGTCTTCTGGTCCACCTTTCATTTGTATTTGGAATTCAAATTGCATTCCACTGATTTCATGTTGTTTATGCGTTTTGCCTCCTCGATTTTAAAGTCCTAAGTTACCGTTTGCATTTTTGAACGTTCCACTTCCCCGATCTGGTAGTCACCATGCATTTAAAAGATCTTTTTACTACAAATTAGATACACATATCATAAATAGAAAATAAATATTCTTTAATTACAATACAATTCTAAAAGGCTATGGATAATCTGTAATGCATTATAAATCTATCTCTCATATATTATGCATGTTACTTGTTAAGTTTATAAACTAATACCTGTTTAAATTTATTATAAGAAATAGCATATTTCAAATTCATGATTGAATTCATGTTAAAGTGAAAAATTAATTTAATTTCTTCCATACCAATTTTTTAATTACATTTTCCTCCCCTCCCCCCTCTCCACATTGTTTTAATGTGCAAAAAAAATAAGCCTTCTGGATTTTGGCTATGAGATATTTTAAAATGTGAGACACAATGCATCTCTAAACCTTTTTCATATTTTTCATAGGTTCAGAAATCCTTAAATGGATGTATCTAAATGTTCTCACAATGTGTAGAATTTCACAAATACATATCAAAATGTATTGTCTTTGATTTTAGATTTATGTGCTCCATATTGACTATATTTATTTTATCACTTTTAGTTTCTGTAGTACCCCTGATCGGATCCGGCTAAGAGGAAAGAAATTTGGGCTGCAGGGAGGGTCCAATCGGGCATGCTATGCCTCCATAACTGCGTTGAAGCCCTCCTTTTGAAAGATGACATCTCCTTTTGAATGACGACACAGCACGCACTACCATTAGGAAGGGGTTAACAAAGTCTTTATACTGACTTTGTTTTCTTGTGTTTCATTTAAATTATTTTCCCTATTACAGTTAGTAATTTCCTTGATGGTTTGGCGAGAATTGTAATTATGTCCTGCCTTGCTTGGCTGGTGAAATGCATAATTAGACTGTATATTTTATAAATGAAATTATTGATGGTGTTTTCACATTCTGTACATTGCAAAGTTTCACATGGGTCATGGTATCATATCACAGCTCACATCACCTCCAAAACTGTGCACAAAAATGGCAAACAATCTCTCTACAAAACCAACCACTTGTTGTGAGCATTAGCCATCTTTGCTCTTTTATTAAAAAAACTGAAATTAATGGATAGCTATCTGGCATTATTCATTATTAAAAATCCAAATTTTTACAATGCTTAAAGTGACATTACAGGCACCAAATATACTTAAGCTTAAATATGCATCTTTAGTGTATTTATCATGCTCCTGCAGTCTCACTGTTAAATCCTCTGCTATTGAGATGTTAAATCACTTTGTTTATGCAGCCCTAGATATACCTCCCTGCATATGACTTACACAACCTTCCTAAACACTTCCTGTTTAATTTAGAATTTCTTATCTATCTGTGATTGAAGTTCAATTTACAAAGCAGGAGATAAAAAAACTTATAAAGAAAGTAAACAACTGATTGAAAATGAAACTGTTTCAGCCACAGCCAGGGAAGGTATGGCCTGGACTGCATAAACAGAAGCATCAGTGATTTAACTCATAAATTGCAGAGAATTGAGCAGTGGGCTGCAGGGGCATGATCTATACACCCAAAACTGCTTCATTAAGCTCAAGTTGATTTTCCCCCTAATAAATAGAATGAGTTGTTTTTCTAAACTGCTAGTGTTTCCTTTGATATTTACAGATACATAGTTACACGTTAACTAAGATAACCTTCCTGGAAGTGACATCTGTATTTTTATTGTTCTTACTTTAAAGAACCATTTCCCTGATGTGGGTGAAATCTCATTTTTTTGAATTCTCAATATATGGCCTCTTTGTTTTGTATAGTCCTGTTAATGAGCAGGTCAATAATCGGAAGATGTGTATATTTGTACACCAGTGGTTGCATATGTTCTAACATGCTGCTTGTGCATATTGTGCAACTCAAAAATATAAAACCCCACATTTATGTGGAATGTAATCAATAACATTTTCATGTCCGACCAAGTATATATGCACAGTTGGGGAAAGAAAACTGCTACAGACTACTAACCTCTTATAGAAATGGAGTTATATTCATTTTAAATTTAAAAAGCTTCATACATGTTTCATAGAAGATCTCTGCCTTTTGCAAAACAAAGCAGTTTCAACTCACAATGATTGGCTTTTAGATAGTTACATAGTCATAGTTACATAGTCACATAGCTGAAAAGAGACTTGCGTCCATCAAGTTCAGCCTTCCTCACATATGTTTTTGCTGTTGATCCAAAAGAAGGCAAAAAAACCTAGTCTGAAGCGCTTCCAATTTTGCAACAAACTAGGAAAAAATTCCTTCTTGACCCCAAAATAGCAGTCAAACATATCCTTGGATTAAACAGCTATTACCCCACTAATTAGAAATTATATCCCTGTATGTTATGGTTTTGTAAGCATTTGTCCAATTGCAGTTTAAATATCTGTATAGACTCTGATATAACCACCTCTTCAGGCAGAGAATTCCATATCCTTATTGCTCTTACTGTAAAAAAACCTTTTCTTTGCTTTAGATGAAATCTCCTTTCTTCCAGCCTAAATGTGTGACCTCATGTCCTATGTATAGCCCTGTTTATGAATAGATTTCCAGGTGAAGGTTTGTACTGGCCCAAAATATATTTGTATAATGTTATCATATCCCCTCTGAGATGCCTTTTTTCTAAACTAAACAGATGTAATTTTTTTTCACCTTTCTTTGTAACTAAAATGCTCCTTTCCTTTTAGCAATTTTGTAGCTCGTCTCTGCACTTTTTCCAGTGCCATGATATCTTTCTTTAGAACAGGTGCCCAAAATTGCACAGCATATTCCAGCTGCAGTCTTACCAGCGATTTATAAAGAGGCAAAATTATATTTTCATCTCGAGAATTTATGCCCCTATTTATACATGACAAAACCTTACTGGCCTTAGCAATGGCAGATTGACATTGCATATTGCTGCCTAATTTGTTGTCTTTAACAATTCCCAAATCCTTCTCGTGTGTAGTTATCCCTAGTTCACTACCTTTAGGGTGTAAATTGCTTGTGCATTTTTTTTTTAAAATTACTTATTTTTGCAGTGCATAAGCTTATAACAGGTGGTTGTGAGGTACCCCAAAGGCAATCCTCCACCGCATTGTAGACATTTGAACATTGAGGTACAAGATAGGTATAGCACATTTTTTGTGTACAGATAGTTTAAGTAATAAACAACAGAGTTTAACAGCTAACTCTGATTCATAACTGAAGGTAAAATCGCTGGTATATCTAGTCAGCTAATTTTTGAGCATCATAGAGTAACATTCAATCTACAAGATATAGGCTTAGTCTGGCTTTTATACAAGAGTGGTTTACGAATGGTTGATATAGGCTAGCAGTGGGTTTAACCCCTGGTGCGCTGCTGGTTGCATAGTGTGATTGTAGGCATAGGTCGCATACCAAACATTTTTAAGGAAAGAGGAATAAGACCTTAATGGTACATAAAATGATGAGGCAATGCTAATCTGCTTAAATGCTTAACTCGCTAAGCTGTGAGGCGATTGTGTCTCGTTGTAGGCGTATATGAGGGGTGCTAAGTCAATACGCTGGCCCTGGCTATCCGCATTTCTGTTCTCTTACTGTGTTAGACATATCAGCAAGAGTTATAAAAGGTACGAATATAAAGTAAAAATTAAAAATAAAAATAATAGTATGCGCTTGTAAAAACGTTTGAGTCTGTGCCCTTGGGATTACATGCCAGGGGTGGGAGAGTCCTCTGCATATCTGTAGGGTCAGCCAATTCCCTGTTGGTGCCAGACTGTGGTTTCTCGAGTTTCTGGAAGCTAAAGATGGTGTTTGATGAGTCTCCTCTTCACTATACAGGCAGAAAGTATATCAATGTAGTACAATATCAGAGGGAGACTTTGTCTCCCCAAGGCATCCTGGCCCGCCAAGGCATCCCTGGCCCATGACAATCATGATGGTGACCCTGAACTCTTCCTAGACCAGGAATTTGCTGCACCAGGATCCTCTAAATTTGGCCCTTGCCATCTGATTTTGTCCTATAAACCCTTGAAGGGTTTCAATTATATGCAATATGTTTAACTGCTATTGGTTTACATTCATTCCAGTTCACAGTTTTATACACCTGACTGTATGCAGCAATATTTCCTCCATCAAGGCTGGAGAGAAGAGGGTAGCGATGTCCATATAAGCCCTCAAGCATAGATCTTGATATGCAAAGATGAGTTAAAATTCATCCTATGACATCACTGTTCCAAGGAGCAGCCTATTAATTGCAACAATGTTTGCTATTTATTGTACTTATAAGCCACTACAAGAAAGGGGAATGGGAGATACACTATACGGAAAATATTGGGACACATCTCTTAATTATTGACTTCAGGCATTTCAATCAGACCCATTGCCGCAGGTGTTTAAAATCAAGCACCTAGCTAAGCATTCTGCATTTACAAACACAAAAAAAAGTGGTTTGTTTTGAAGAGCATAGTGAATTCAAGTGTGGTACTGTGATACTTACTGTGATACCTTTGTAATAAGTCAGTTCATGAAATTTCATCCCTACTAGATATTCTGGATTCTTGTGGGTTCCCTTCGTTTCAGTCAGCATTCCAGGAGTTTGTATAACAAATTTAAAACTATGTTACATTGGTTTGTTTATCTGTATGTTTTATATGTTTTATACAAACTCCAAGGGAGACCAAGGGAACCCACAAAAATCAAGAGGCGGGGATTTTACCGCTCCCACTAATACATGTGGAGCTTTCAAGAACTCACCAAATCTGTATGTGTATTCCTTACGTATCCTTCCATTTTACTGGAAATACTGCACTAAATATTTCTAAATTTTCTGATCACTGTTACATACATTATGGAGAAATACTGTAAAACACTACCCCTCCCTTCCTGTACAACAAGCATGTCAAAATTGCGGCAATTAACATCTTTGCAGCTCGGCGAGCCGCGAGCATTCTTAGTGTTAAAGCAGAGTTGGCACCTGCTTTCTCCCCATTGCAGGTGCCTACTGTGCTAAAATTTGGATGGACTCTGAGAGCTCCCTAGAGGAGCTCAGTCTTCCTGCTCCTCACTGTTTCCTTGCGCGCGCCGTCTGTATGATGTCATATTCCGGCACTAAGAGAGCAGTGAGGAGCAAGAAGCAGATCTCCAGATAGAAGATCCCCACTGGACCCCAGGGAGAGACCCGACACCAGCTCCCAAAGGTAGGGATCAATAAATAAAATGATGTGAGTGTGTGCAAGAACATGTAAATGTGTCTGTCTGTCAGTATCTGTGTGTGTGTCTGTCAGTGAGTGTGTGTGTCTGTCAGTGAGTGAGTGTATGTCTGTCAGTGAGTGTGTGTGTGTCTGTCAGTGTGTGTGTCTATCAGTGTGTGTGTGTGTCTGTCAGTGAGTGAGTGTGTGTCTGTCAGTGAGTGTGTCTGTCAGTAAGTGAGTGTGTTTGTCTATGTGTGTCAGTGAGTGTGTCTGTCAGTGAGTATGTGTGTGTGTATCTGTCTGTGTGTGTCAGTGAGTGAGTGTGTGTGTGTCTGTCAGTGAGTGTGTCTCTCTGTGAGTCCGTCAGTAAGTGTGTGTATTTCTGTGTGTCTGTCAGTGAGTGTGTGTGTGTCTGTCAGTGTGTGTGTGTGTGTCTGTCAGTGAGTGTGTGGGTGTCAGTGAGTGTTTGTGTGTCGGTCAGTTTTGCGATTAGCCGCTGCTGGACAGTGGAGTACCTGGAGGTGCACGGAGACACGCAACGCCACATCACATTCCAACGTGGCATTGACGTGCTTCTCCTTCAGAGGGTTTCAAGAAGTAGCGGGAGGATCCGCTTTGGCACAGAGTGTGGTCGGCGCCATTTGGGGTATACCATAGGCCGGACTCCGGAGTCGCATACTGGCAGCGGCAATGTGAGTGGAGTCTGCTTGTTGGCTAGAGGGGGGTGCTGGGATTTAGTAGAGGGGGGACTGGGATTTAGTATCGGGGAAGTACTGGGATTTAATATATTGGAGGGACTGGGATTTAGTAGAGGGGGGTGCTGTTGTTTAGTAGAGAGGGATGCTGTTTTTTTTATACTGTACTTTTCAAAATAAACCTACGTTTCTATGAAAATGTTGCAAGTAATGTTTTTTTTGCGGCAGCCATAAACTTTAACCTTGTTTATTTGGCCCATTCTAAACTTTGAGTTTGACATGCTTGCTGTACAAGCATATTAATTATCTATGTATTTAGAATGCAATGTCATAAAAGCCCCTGTTGATGTAATGGCCAGGTGTCTCAATATTTTTTACCTTATAGTGTAAATATGAAGGTACACTGAACATCATAACCTTGATGTAAATTTGTAATAATACTTAGAGTAGCCCTTTAAGATTAATCTATATAAGTGATGAGAACGTTGAGTTGTCCAGCTGAAGGTAAACAAATAAAATGTGCGAGAGGGGATATTTTTTTACATCCAATGCAATGTCATATAAATGATAAAGCAATATTGACTCTCACCAGAGTTATCTATCGTTTAGTGACTGATGGCCTGTCTATGGCAAATATTTAAAAACTACATTTCCCATGGTGCTTGGCCACCTCCAGTGTCTCTAATATCATGTTGTTCAAGAGACAGAAATTATAGCAATTCCTCACATAACACTGAGGATAAATGGAAACTATTCAAACAAATATTAGAAAGGTACATTTCTCAGTATGTACCATTGGGTAATAAATATAAAAGAAACAGATTAAAACCAATGTGGCTTAGTACAGAAGTAAAACAAGAGATTAAAAATAAGAAAAGGGCATTTAAAGCATTTAAATCAGACAAATCATAGGCATCCTATTTAAGATATAAGGAAGCCAATAACGCTTGCAAAAAGGCAATTAAAGTGGCTAAACTAGAAAATGAGAAATTGATAGCTAAAGAATGCAAAACCAACCCCAACATTTTTTTCAAGTACATTAATTCTAAAAAAAACAAAAAATGAAAGTATAGGTACACTGGAAACAGAGTTGGGTTTATTAGCTAATGAAGAACAGGAAAAAGCAGAAATTTTAAATAGCTATTTTCTTCAGTATATATTAATAAGGATCTTATGGCAAAAGATATGCAAATGATTTCTGCAAAAAACTTGCAAAGAACTTGTGATTGGATAACTCGAGACAAGGTGCTACAGCTATTAAAGAAAATTAATGTAAATAAAGGTCCGGGGCCTCACGGTATTCACCCACGAGTATTTAAGGAGCTAAGTGGGGAAATAAGTGAACCTCTGTATTTAATTTTTCAAGATTCTTTTGTTTCAGGTGTTGTACCGGAGGATTGGAGGAAGGCAGATGTTGTTCCTATATTTAAAAAGGGTTCAAAATCCTTGCCTGGAAATTATAGACCTGTGAGCTTAACTTCTGTAACTGGGAAAATATTTGAAGGGCTGTTAAGGGATAATATTCAGGAATTAATTGGGAAGAACTTTGTTATTAGCAATACTCAGCATGGTTTTATGAACCTAATTGCATTCTACAAAGAGGTAAGTAGACGTATAGATCAGGGTGTTGCAGTGGATGTGATCTACTTGGATTTTGCCAAGGCATTTGATACAGTTCCACACAATAAGTTGGTGCTCAAACTAAAAGAAATTGGTCTAGATGAAAATTCTTGTTCTTGGGTAGAACACTGGCTTAAGGATAGAGTACAACGAGTTGTCATTAATGGTAAATTTTCAGGCTGGACAAAAGTGGTAAGTGGTGTCCCTCAGGGTTCTGTTTTGGGACCACTTGTATTTAACATATTTATAAATGATCTTGAAATAGGCATTGAAAGCCATGTATCAGTGTTTGCAGATGACACAAAACTTTGTAAAGTAATAAAATGTGAGCAGGATATTGCTTTGCTGCAGAGGGATTTGGATAGATTGGGGGACTGGGCACTAAAATGGCAGATGAAATTTAACGTAGAGAAATGCAAAGTTATGCACTTTGGGGTTAAGAATGGACAAGAAACTTACACACTAAATGGTAGTGAATTAGAGATAACCACACACTAGAAGGATTTGGGAATTGTTATAGACAACAAATTAGGCAGCAATATGCAATGTCAATCTGCAGTTGCTAAGGCCAGTAAGGTTTTGTCATGTATAAATAGGGGCATAAATTCTCGGGATGAAAATATAATTTTGCCTCTTTATAAATTGCTGGTAAGACCACACCTTGAATATGCTGTGCAATTTTTGGCACCTGTTCTAAAGAAAGATATCATGGCACTAGAAAATGTCCAGAGACGAGCTACAAAATTGATAAAAGGAAAGGAGCATTTTAGTTATAAAGAAAGGTTAAAAAAATTAAATCTGTTTAGTTTGGAAAAACGGTGCCAGAGAGGGGATATGATAACTTTATACAAATATATTCGGGGCCAGTACAAACCTTTATCTGGAAATCTATTCATAATCAGGGCTATACATAGGACACGAGGTCACACATTTAGGCTGGAAGAAAGGAGATTTCATCTAAGGCAAAGAAAAGGTTTTTTTACAGTAAGAGCAATAAGGATATGGAATTCAAGTTAGACAATCTTGCAATATTCTCCTTTAAAATGGCTGATGTTAATGGCTGTCACTTAAACTATACAATAATAAACCACAATGAGCAATAATATAGATTCCACTGAGAAATATTTTTGATACATCTTTAATATAGCAATTAATCTTAAATCTCTGTAAATAAAATGTACATAATCTGTTTTATGACACAAATCTAATGTGACTTTAATTGACAAGTATGAGCTAGCTTAATAAAAAAAACTCAATGAACGGTATTGACGGACCTCTAAATTTATATTGATACTATCTTCACTGCTGCCAGAAAATACATTTTTATATTTTTTCTACAAGTCTGAGTCAATATTCCCCAGCTAGCAGTCCACATCCACTTACTTGGATGGTAGCCTGTTTCTAAAGGTGATGTGTAATTTCTGTTCTAAGGCTCAATCATTTTGATTAGTAGGACATTAAGCTTGTCCTCCTGAGCCATAATGTTCCTGGCTGGTAATACCTGTGCTATGTAATGTACTGTACATTTTGACAGCTTTTCTCCGCAAATTATGTTTACTGGACAATCAATATCCATATAGCTGGATTATTTAATATTAGGAAAAAATAGAAGATGTAGTCCCGTATCAGAAAGGTATTAATTCTTAGTTTTGAAGATACATTTTGAGAAATTCACTTAAGAATTTTAAATTGTATTTTTTTTATATATTGCATCTGTCTTTAGAACCTTTGCAGAACATGCATGTACATTACTGGGGTGAGGTTCTATATGTAGAGATCATATCACAATAAAAAACATAGAATGTTGCAATTTGATGCTAGGTTTCATGTTTTTCTTGACTTCACTAAAGAAATATCCCAGACCGGAGCTCCCCTCTATCTGTGCATGCACAATGTAGCTAATACATTATGAAAAAATACATTTGAAGTTTCTCCGTTTTCTTAAAATCCTTTGAATTGCATCATCCTGCAGTGAGTTCATATAACAAGCTGTTGCTGAGATCAGGCATCCCAACATTTTCAAAGGAAGCTGAGCAAATCCCAAAAATATCTTGCCAGGTTTGTTTTACTGTACATGTAGTTCAGAACTTGATGATGACGTGTTGGAGTGGCTGATTACTATGTTGCCTTGTCATTTTTAGAAAACAGAAATTAATATTATGTGCATTAAAGACAGTATATTACTATAAAATTAACTATTGTCAAAAAGATATACATATCATGGATTACGATATATGAAGAAAATAGACATATGATATACAGTTAGGTCCAAAAGTAGTTGGATACTGACACAATTTTCATAATTGGATTTGGATTTGAAATGAAATGAGATGCAATTAAAGTGCAGACTTACAACTTTAATTCAAGGGGTTTAACAAAAATATTGTATGAACCATTTAGGAATTGCAACCATTTTCATACACGGTCCACTTATTTCAGGTGCTCAAATGCAATTTTTGTAATAATGTAAAATGTTAATTTGTCATATTTTGCTAACAATCCTTTGCAGGCAATGACTGCTTGAAGGATGGAACACATGGACATCACCAAACGCTGGATTTCTGCCTTTACTGCAGCTGTCTTTGTTGTTTGTTTTTGGGTCTTTCTGCCTTAAGTTTTGTCTTCAGCAAGAGAAATGCATGCTCGATCAAACTGAGATTGACTCAGCCATTGCAGAATATTACACTTCTTTGCTTTACAACTCCTGGGTTGCTTTTGCAGTATGTTTTAGGTCATTGTCCATCTGTAAAGTAAAGAACTGTCCACTTATTTTTGCTGATTTTGGCTGAATCTGAGCAGACAATAAATCCCTATACACTGCAGAAGATATCCGGCTGCTTCTGTCTTTTATCAAATCATCAATAAACCCTAGTGACTCAGTGCCATTGTAAGCCATGTATGCCCATGCCATCACACTGCCTCTGCTGTGCTTTATAGATGTGGTATGCTTGGGACCATAAGCCATTCCAAGCCTTCTCCATACTTTTTTTTTCATTCTTGTACAGGTTGATCTTAGTTTCATCTGTCCAAAGAATGTTGGTCCAGAACTGGACTGGCTTTTTTTAGATGTTTGTTTTGGAAAAGTCTAATCTGTCTTTTTTTATTCTTGAGGCTTATGAATGGTTTGCACCTTGTGGTGAACCCTCTGTATTTGCTCTTGTGAAGTCTCCTCTTTATGGTAGACTTGGATAATAATATGCCTACCCCCGGGAGAGTGTTCTTCGATTGGCTGGATGTCATAAAGGGGTTTTTCTTTACAATAAGCCACCGCTGTTGTCTTCCATGGATGTCCAGGCCTTTTGTGTTGTAGAGCTCACCAGAGCATTCTTTTTTGTCGCTTAAGAATTTTCTGTTTCACTTGCATTGAGAGCCCCTTTGACTGTATATTTTGGGTTCAGAGCAACAGCTTCCAAATGTGAATGCCACACCTGGAACCAACTCCAGATCTTTACCTGTTCAACTGATGAAGCCAGAATCTTCTTAATTTGTTAAATTAACAAACTGATATAGCAGGGCTATAGTGGGGACAATGTGCTTGTAGTGTGGGAGGTAGGGGCTATTGTGGGGGAAACAGAGGCTACAGTTAGGGATACGGGCTAAAGTGAAGGGATCAGGGCTGTAGTGGGACAACAGGGGCTGTTGTGAGAGATAGGGGCTGCTGTGAGGAACAGGGAATGCAAAGGGGGACAGGGGCTGTTGTGGGACTGGTAGTAGATGTAGTAGGAAGGACATGAACTGTAGTGTGGGGGTCAGGGGCTGAAGGCTGCTTTAGAAAACCTTTTCTGATTATTTAAAAAATGAAGTGTATCCCCCCTCCCTGACGCTTACCTTGGAATCCTGGTCCCTGGTGGTCCAGTCTTGCTGTCTGTACCCCCAGTGGGTACCAGGAAATCCGCAGCAATTCTCTGATATACTATAAGAATACTATAAGAATTGAGTGCCTCTTTTACTTAAACGCTGACGTTGCTGAAGATCTCCCATGTCAGCTGTCAGCTTCCTTGGCCACACAGTAGGAGAATGGGCTGGCCAGTGAGGGAGATCATTGATCATACTGCCCCTGAGGCCATGGCCTTGGTGGCTTTATTGCAAATCCGGCCCTGCATTCACAAATCTAGCTAATACGTGTGTTTCTCTGAACTATAACCATCGCAGTCATGCAAAATTGTTATGGTGCTTTTACTGAATGAAAACTGTAGGGATGTTGTGCAAATCAACCTTAAATATTTCTTAAAACACTATGGGGGAGATTTATCAAGCAAAAACACGTGCTATTTTGAGGTAAAGTGCAAAATAAGGGACAATCACAGTTGAAACTAAAAGAACGTCTTTCAAGATTCTGAACTTCCCCATAGTAGCACCTGTTTTGCTTTGACACAAATCTCCCAACATTTTATATGAAATGAGAAATACATTGTATTTTCAAAATGTGTGCGTTTTATCTAGTTCAAACCTTGCATGAACTGCTTGCAATTTTAGATCTAAATGATTACGTTTAATTTCTTGGGATTATAATGCAGACTCAACTGCGGCGCACTTGGACTTACTGCATTGTGTGTGTTTGTAATGCACAAAGCAATCCCGAAAAGACAGTGTGAAATTCTCCGGGGTCCATCTGCAGTTTATACAATATCACAGTAATCACAGAGATACATGGCTATTGTCAAAACTGACAACTTTCATCCACATCATTTTCATCACTCCCTGTCAATCATTCACTCTCTAGGTACAGAACCACAAAGCCCTGCTTTTTAATTACTTATATAGTATATACTTTTTCCGAGCTGGTGTGTGCTTTTACAATAGTGTTAAAGTGGAACTGTCATCGTTCAGATTTTGTCTCACTTAACTTACATTCAGAAAGTGCTGGTACATTGTGCTTTTATTTTTACTCTAATAGCTTAAGGTTTTTGAGATAATAATTTTTGATTATTTGTCCCCCTGTGTCTTTTTATTGCAAACACTGCATTACTGTTCAATCACTTTTAAAATGAACCTCATTTCTCACTCTCAAGACCAAGTCATTTTCATCAAAAGTGAGACAATATAATTGAACAGGAATAAACAATACATACGAACAGTGATATTTCTAATATAGTGAAAATTTTAAAAAGTAGCTGGCACTAACAAGCATTGGCTGAAAAAGATAAAGAAAAACACCAATCTATGAGAGGTGCTCACCTAAATGAAAAAACAAAACAAATTTATTTTACCATTTTATCCAGTGGTGAGCGCCATTGATGAATGAGCCAATCACGTGTGGCGGTAGCAACGTTTACTCAATAGAATGCTTCTTTTAAGGGGAACATTGACTAATGCTTCCCTATGGACGATCTCACTTTTTTTTTGAACAATCGTTCTAGTGGAGTGATTTAGGAAGCCTTTCTGGCTGTCAGCTTCGTTGTCTGGGGGGTGTTTCTGAATTAGTTAATGAAAGTGCAGAGTTTTCTTTAAATTTGCACTTTATGAATTAGATCAAGTGGGTTTGCTATTTTGGAGTGCCCCTTAAACCTTGCACTTTTTGTTGAGTATATAATGAAGCCGCGTTATTGCAGTTATATTTTCTCTAAGTTATAACATACACCATAATCTATCACAGTAATAGAGATACTAGCAATAAATTCCATGTGAGGCTCTGTGGCTGAGGCTCTGTGAGATATATAAGATATCCTCTAGATATAGCAATCTTCTGTTCTTGGTCTGGATCGTAATTTTGGCTTATCCATGATGATATTTAACAGCAGATCTCTAGTGCAGTGTAGTTTGGGCCAGAGCAAGGATTTTTGGCTACACAGGTGAAGATGAATTTTGTCACCCCCGGTCCATCCCAAAAAATGCACCTTGACCTATGTCCCTTAATCCCACTCTTGAATTTCTTATCCCATTTTGTGTTTCTTATCCTCTTTTTTGATGTCTTACCCTCTTTAGTATATCTTAACCCCTTAATGCCGGATGACGGACCGGGTCCGTCATGCTGGGGAAGCACTTAACACCGGATGACTGACCCGGTCGGCGATCGCACTGTCCCTGCAGATGTGATCGCTCTGACAGGCTGTAAGAGCGAGCTCATGTGCTGCAGGGACTTCTGATCCGTCTCCCTGCACTTCCGCGGTCAGTGTGAAGTGCAGGGAGACGGATCAGTGCTGCTGATCTTCTCCCTGTGTAAAAAAATAAACTAAAAGTTAAATCCCACCCCCATTTCCCCTGCTTTAATTAAATTAACCCCTTCCCTGCCAACTGATCACTGACTATAAAGGAAAACACCAATCTATGAGAGGTGCTCACCTAAATAAAAAAAACAAAACAAAGTTAATTTACCATTTTATCCAGTGGTGAACGCCATTGATGAATGAGCCAATCACGTGTGGCGGTAGCAACGATCACTCATTAGAATGCTTCTTTTGACTAATGCTTCCCTGTGGACCATCTCACTTTTTTTTTTGAACAGTGATCAATTGGCACGGTCTACATTTTACTGTGATCTGATTTTTTTTTTTAACCCGTTTGGGTAACGTTTTCATTTTTTTTAACCCGTAAGGGTAAAGTTTTAATTTTTTTTAACCCTCAGGGGTTAAATTTATTTTATTAATTAATTTAAATATTTAGCTAGCTGGGGTGGGTGGAAGTTAGTGGGGAATTGGGGAATTTTGTGTTAGCGTAGCTAGGGGTTAACATTAAAAAATGTTTTTAAAAAAGCTTTCAAAAGTTTTTAAAAAGTAAAAAAAGTGTTTTAATAACATTTTTAAAAAGTTTTAAAAAATCCCATCCCCCTTACCCAGTCCTAATAAAACTTAACACCTTCCCTGCCAGTTGATTACTGCCTACAGTTATCAAAGTACAGATCACAGTATTATATTATACTGTGATCTGATTTTTTTTTATCCCTGAGGGTTAATTTTTGTGTTTTTTTTAACAGTTTATTTCATTAATTAATTAAAATATTTTTAAATTATATATTTTGCTAGCTGGGGTGGGTGGGAGTTATGGGAAATTGGGGAAATTACTGTTAGTGCTGCCTACTGCTAGTTAGGGGTTAATGGAAAAAAAAAGTTTATAAAAATTTTAAAAGTGTAAAGAATGTTTCAACAAAGTTTTAAAAAGTAATACAAAATTAATACGTAAACAAAAAGTTTAAAAACAAGTTTTAAAAAGTAAAAAAAGTTAAAATTTTTTTAAAAATACATTATAAAATGCTAATTACCACTACTCCTGGAACAAACTAGAGAAAAAATTATCCCTCGCTGAGGTTCAAAATATGCCTTTTGAATTATTCCAGGGTGTGTTTTCTTTAATAAATAGTATGTGTTTGTGGAGAAGTTTGAATAACCAACCAGCTAAACTATTCTGAAATTAAACATGGACACAGCGTAAAACTTCAAAGTTAGAAAAAAAACTGAATGGCTGAGTCTCAAACGTGTCCTTTAGATATCCACAAATACCTGGCAAAGGTACATAAGAGGGTATTGTTGTACTCAGACGACATAGCTTAGCAACATATAAAGTATTATACAGTCGTAGCACACATAAAGTTTGCAAAATATACTGTGCAAACTCGCTTTGTGTGTCAAAAAGGCAGAAAAAATGCTTATTACCACTACACTTGGTACAAACTAGAGGAAAAATGATCCCACGCTAAGGTTCAAAATATGCCTTTTAAATTACCATGGGATGTATTCTTTAAGAAATGGTATGCTTTATGGTGTAGCTGGAATATGTAGCCTGCTCAAGTCAAAGTGAGACACATCAAAACCCTCCATGAAAATTCACACTTAAAAAACTGAACTTTTCATGTCTCTTTTACAGCACTGTAACTTCACAAAATAGTGTCTAGGTCAAGAAATCAAGTGCAGGAAATACTCTGCAAAAATGCAACATGTATGTAAAAATGCAATTTTTTTCCCCATACCACAAACATTGACATAAATTGGTGAAAAAATGGTGACAAGTTAAGGCACAATATACACCATAGAAGATACCCCTGGGTGTCTACGTTATCAAATGGAAGCCTTTTGTGGGGTTATTTGACTACTCACACTGATATAAATCCTCCAAAATGAGACATAGGTCCGTCAAACCCATCTATGATAATTCCAACTATAGAAACTGAAATAGCTTTGTCTCTTATATGGCATTGTAGCTTCACAGAATAGTGCCAAAGGCATACAATGGGGGTATTGTTATACTCAGCAGATGTAGCTGAACACAATAGGGGTTCTGTACAGGAATAGCACACACCAGCATTCCGAAATACACATTACAAAAACCTTGTTATATGTATATGCCAAAATAGATTTAAAAAAAACACAATTTACTCAAATATTTAGCAGAGATTGGCATACAAAATGTCAAAATAACCTTAGGTAAATAGCCTGTGATGTCTACTTTATATAAATACAGTGAAACCTCGGTTTACGAATTTAATGCGCTCTCCGGGACGTTTCTTATTGTGAAAAATGTGTAAACCAAAACCCGGTTAGGAATGCATTGAAAACCAATTAATCCGTTCTGGAGGTCAGAAAAAAGTTAAAATGAGCTGGCATGGAAACCTGTAGTGTTACTTACCTTATCCAGGGGCCGGCCGCGGTCCTCTCTTCAAGCCGCACGCGGTCCTGCTGCTGGACGAGCCACGCGCGGCTCATCCGACGGCTTCACTAAGAAGGAGGGCAGTGACCGCGAGACAGTGGGAGCCTAAATTGTTAAAAGGCTCCCATTGGTCCCTGTCCCTTAAAGAGACAGTGGGAGCCTAAATTGTTAAAAGGCTCCCATTGGTCCCTGTCATGCCACACTCCCCATACACTTACCTTTTGGGGGTGTGGATATGACAGGAGCCAATCACATTAGTTTAGAAGCTATTTAAACTTACCTCTCCCTTTACTCCCTGCCCTATCGTGGTTTCTGTTTCAGTTCCCTTTAGCGCTTGTTGTGTTCAGTTGTGTTTTCTCCGTATTGACTTTGGCTTTGTTTCTGACTACGTTTTCTCTTTATCCTTATCTATTCTGGTTGTCGGCTTCCTGTTTACTGTGTACCAGACCCCGGCTAGTCCTAGTTTACGCTGTCTCTCTGTGTACTTGACTTCGGATCGTTCCTGACTCTGCCTCCTCTCATATACGTCGAGTCCGGCCATTCTAAGGTCCGGTAGACGTATCTCTCCTCTGTGTTGTCTTCTCTTTCGCTGAATCCTGCGTGTTGGGGTATATTCTCGTTACAAAACCAACCCACAATGCAGACCACACAATAAAAGGCATGCAAACGACAAAGCTCAGCTCCCTACCTTTCCACAGCTTGAGAAATGCACCAAAAAGTCCCAAAACAACTGCAAAACAATTTCCAGAATGGCTCCAAAACTCGATGCAAAAGCGGCTCCAACACCTCCAACACCTCCACACTCAACGCCATGTGCTACCCACAGGCTCCAGCATGCAGGGAGCGGTGCTATAAACCTCCCAGGTGCAATGCATCCTGGTGAAACTTGCTTTGTATTGCGAAAAAAAATTGTAAACCGAGGCATTATTTTCAATGGATTTTCATTTGTAAACCGAAAATTATGTTAACCGAGGCGTTTGTAAACCCAGGTCCCACTGTATGTACTTTTGTGTGGCAATTTTGTTTTTTTGTGATGGCTACTAAACCTACAAGACAAACATACTGTAACGGACCGTTTTAGCACACAAGGGGTTAAAACCGTTTAGGCGATATTCCCCTTTTCAGATACACAGGCACAGCTACTGCAGAACACCAAACTCCCGAACTGCATACAAGGGAATGCTCCAAACACCCGAACTGCATACAAGGGAATGCTCCAAACACCCAAACTGCATACAAGGGAATGCTCAAAACACCCGAACTGCATACAAGGGAATGCTCCAAACACCCAAACTGCATACAAGGGAATGCTCCAAACACTCGAATTGCATACAAGGGAATGCTCCAAACACCCGAACTGCATACAAGGGAATGCTCCAAACACCCGAACTGCATACAAGGGAATGCTCCAAACTCCCGAACTGGAACCTCACGAATAGCTGCTAGCGGACGAACAGGAAAAGCAACCAAGCGGCTTACACTCCTGGCAATCAGTCTCTATCAGCATACAGTAAATCCCCCCAAAGATGAGACAGAGCTCCGTGTTGAGGGTCAAGCAGTGGTCTGTTTGATGAGGGCTACCTGCCCAGTATTTATGCAGGTCTCCCACCTGGTGGACACTCCCCTAGGGGACCAAATGGGAGACTGTAACAAAGGACAGACAAGTAGACAAATAGGACACACAGTCACATTGTATTCCCACAATGCATCCTGGCTTTCTCCCCTCTGCCTTGGAGATAATTGAGAAGTAATTCAATTATCTCCCAAGACAAAGGCAAATCGCCATTAACCACATGGCAGTAAAAGACAGTAAAAGACATAAAAATGTATAAAGTTACAACTGTTGCACAAAACATATGCATTCTACCTATCCCCAGATAGCTTAGATCTGAGCGCACATTATTAAGCGAATGGCGCTCAGACCACACGAATACAGTGTAATCGCTACGGAGCCAAGGTCTTTACACAATCAGTTTAATGCGAATGGGCTCCATGGGATTCCTATCTGGGGTATAACATAGACAAGTAAAACTACGAACAACGGCCGTTCGTGTACTTCCACCGAACAAGAAGGGAGGTCGGCAGCTTCAGCGGTGTTCGCGCAAAACTGTGTCCGATTTTAGTTCCATGAATTAAGCGTCGAACACCGCTGTGCATTCGTATGTTTAAAATGTCCGCGACCTCGTGTTCGGGATACGAATGGCGGCCACCCAGCATTCGTCAATTAAGCTGCAGTTAACTGCAGCTTCAGGGAGGTTAATTGCCGGCACACTCCAGCTCCCAGGTGGTCTATTCATTTGTGCGGTTGTTCGGTAGATTGAATCTACCAAACAACCGGCAGAAAAGCATGAATAAAGCTTTTCTGCAGGCGAAACAAAGTCTTTTAACATGGGGCCATAGTCCAAAGGCAGCAGGCGAGCAACCAGGCTTCTCCAATGCAATGTGGCAAGATTGGTCCCGTCACACATACCAACTTCTAAAATTGCTTCACACTGAAATTGTATTTTAGTCCTTTTATTTTGTGACCTGTAACTTTCAAAATAAGCTGAAATCATATACATAATATGTACTCTATAAATCAAGACACATAAATTAATTTATTTTGAATTACTTTTTTTAAGCTGGACATTATATGCACACACTATTATTGCCAAAACTGTGAAAAAAAAATTTTGTTATTTTTTTTCAATTTTTTTGGCATTTGTTTTATAATTAATGAGAATGTATCTATGTATATGTCACATCAAATAAAAGCCCCTTTTGCCCTCTAAAAAACAGTATATAATACGTGTTGGTGCAATAAATGACAGAGATGCAAATTGCATTTAAACACAAACAGCAAAAAATTCAAAAATGACATGTGTCCTTAATGGTAAGTCCAGTTTTTGAAGCTGCATTCTTAAGGGGTTAAACTTATTTTATCTTATGCTCCTCTTAAGTGTATCTTGCCACCCATTTTCTTTTTTTGTGTCACTTACACACCATTGTGTGTCTCATATTTCCCTCCAGCCCCTTTGTGTGCCTCGTATTCCCATTCAGCCCCTTTGTGTGTCTCTTTGTACCCCAGCCCTTTTGTGTGTGTTTTTCTACCCCAGCCATGTTGTGTGTTTCTTTCTTCCCTTCCCCAGCCTCTCTATGTGTCTCATCCCATCCTCCAGCCCCTTTGTGTCTCTTTCTCCCTTTTCTCATCCCCTCTATGTTTCTTTATCATCCCTGCTCCTATGTGTGTCTCTTCCCCCTCCATGTGTCTCATTCGCCTCAGCCCCTCCATTTCACGTATCATTTCATCTTCCTCATGTGTCTCATTCTCTCCCCATCATGTGTCTCATTTCCTCACTACCTTGTGTCTTATTCCCCCAGCCCCACCATGTGTCTCATTCTCCCAGCTTTCATGTGTCTCATTCCTCCCAATGCTCCCCCTCCCCGTGTACAGGTTATGCAGTTCCCTTATGGAGCCACACACTGCCTGGGGAAGCAGGGACAGCAAATTGAGGGGGTGCAAAAATCACATGTCAATTGGACAAGTGATTTTTGCACCCCCTTTTGGCCTGCGTCCCCACTAGGGGCCGGTCTCGCTGAACCCTCAGTACGGCCTAGAACAGCACTGAGCATTTTCAAATTGCAAAGAAAGAATTGCCCTATATTAATATATGCAGCCTTCAAATACTGAGGGATCTGTATCCGTTCCTGTGTTTCTTCCTTTCCACTAGACAGACATATGTTTGGCACACTTACATGCTGTCAGGTTTGGCTGGCAAATCAACAGGTGGCCACATCGTCCAATAAGCTACGGTTGATAAAAATGTTGTCTTTCTATGAAAATTGAATAGATGAAGTTTTGTGTAAAGAAATATCAGTTACATTTTTTTTAATATTTCACTATAAAACCTCAACCACTACCCCCAAAATGACACTCGTTCCACAATGCATTGATGTGTTTAAAAACTATTGTGTCTGTGTAGATTTCATCTAACATCTGTCTTAGGAGATGCAGTACGGTACGATGAAAGTGTTCAGTCTACAGCTAGTCTTTGGAACATTTAGATTATAATTGAAATAGACTCAACTTTGAATATTAAATTAAAACACTGTACCTGGTTCCAACCGTTCATTCAAGAGACTACACCTGGATCTCCATCTCGAAAGAATATAAAAATAACACATTTCGGATATCTGATGGGAGCGGCAATAAAGTATGCGTATTTGGAAAGGTTTTATCAAATGAACACTTTTTTCGTACATCAAAAGACTGGAGGCAGTGGAGGAAGCACAGGATAGAAAAGCCAAGAGTTTAATTTGTTTCATTCCTGCAGGCACTTTATCAAAGCTATGTACATTTGCTAATACCTTTCTGATTGAGGGTATATTATTGGTTCTATCATTAGGGATACTGGTGTAAACTGTGTTTATTCATATCATATCCCATGTATTGACACACAAAGCTGTCTTAGAAACATTTTGTGATTGGTTACGAAAACACACAATTTTATGGAATGAGATCTGGAAAATTAAATGCTATCTGTACTGATATGCGTTGTTCCTATAGCATTCTAGGAAAGGTGTGAAAACATTATATTTCAGAGTTGCTGTGTTATTTATATTTTTCTATCCTTAGGATACAATGATATGTACGTGATACAGTATATTTGACAATGTGTGTTTGCATGTTTGTGTCTGAAGATGAGAAAAAAAAAGAGTTATTTGATTTGATTTTATACCACTTTTAATCATTAAACTATTTATGGTTATAGCTTCTCAGAAAAGAAAAACAAATTTTCTTGGTAAAAAACAAACAAACAAAAGGCAACATTCATTCAACAATCCCAGTTGGCCCGAAATTTGCACAGCAATACATATCTCAGCTAGATGGCAGAGTTCCCTCTAAGTAATTTTTATGTCCAAGCCCTGAAAGAGTAATATGGATACTCATCAGCATCAGTACAGCGGAGAATGGAGCTGGGAAATCAGTACAGAGACTGATCCTAGCAGCCAATCATTGGATCTCAGGAATGAGGTTCCACTCCAGCTCTACCTTTCAAGGTAAGAAAAGAGAGGCTGGGAGGATCTCAATGTGAAGCCCAACCCACTAGATAAATAAATGAATTGCAAATTAAGTGGGTATATGAATTTGTGTGTATGTGAGTCTGTGTGTTTACATATGAATATGTCTACAGAGGCGGCTCTCTAATAAGGCGGTTTAGGCAGCTGCCTAAGGCCTTGCGCTGGCTGGGGCCTAAGGCCACCTAAGCCACCTGTGGGCAGACTGTGTTAGGTCCTCGGTCAGTGACCGAGGACCTGACACCAAAAGGGGTCCCGGTGGATTGCCCGGTATGCCGCCGGGTGTTAGGCCCCTCCTGGCTGCCCGGCCAGCCAAAGCAGACACTGGTCTGCAGCTCCGCAGTAAGCAGAGCTGCAGACCATGTGTCTCGTGAAAACTTGCCAATCAGAGCGTTGCTGCGGGTTACCACGGCAACGCTCTGACATCTCGCGAGATTACATGGCCTGCAGCTCTGCGGAGCTGCAGACCGGAAGTAATTGCCACCGGACCACCAGGGAGCCCACTGGACCACCAGGGAAATTAAGGTAGGTTCTCGCTCACCCCCCACCACCTCACACCACCCTCAGCCTCACCACCCCCCACCACCCTCAGCATCACCACCCCACCACCCTCAGCATCACCACCCCCCACCACCCTCAGCCTCACCACCTCCCACAACCCTCAGCATTACCACTCTCAGCCCACCACTCCCCACCACCCTCAGCATCACAACCCCCCACCACCCTAGCCTCACCACCCCAACACCCTCAGCTCAACACCACCCCCACCACCCCTCAGCCTCAATTCAAGCACCACCCTCAGCCTACCCACCCCTCCACCTCTCTGTTCCCACCCATCAGCTTCACCTAACCCCCACCACCCCCTCAGCCTCACCCACGACCCTCAGCCTCATTACTCCACCCACCACCCTCAGCTCTACCTCACTACCCCCACCACCCCTCAGCCTCATTACCCACGCGACCACCCTCAGCCTCCCCCACCACCACCCTCAGCATAACCAGCCCCCACCACCCTCAGCCTCCCACCACCACCCTCAGCCTCATCCCCCACCACCCTCAGCATCACCCACCCTCACCATCACCCCGACCCCACTCAGCATCACCACCCTCAGCATCACCCTGCCCACACCCCTCAGCATCACCCTGCCCACACCCCTCAGCATCACCCCCCACCACCCTCAGCATCATCCCACCACCACCCTCAGCATCACCTATCCCCACCACCCTCAGCATCACCCCACCACCACCATCAGCATCACCAGCCCCACCACCCTCAGCCTCCCACCACCACCCTCAGCCTCATCCCCCACCACCCTCAGCCTCATCCCCCACCTCCCTCAGCATCACCACCCCATCAGATTCACAATGATAAAGCACTCTCAGGAAACCAGTAACAGGAAACCACGACAGGGCAAGGTATTGGGGTGAGCTAGGGATTTACATATCACGCGGCGGGCCGGCAGCCGCGACACCCTGTTACGTCCCCCTCATCAGGCCTTTTTTAGTCGAATGTATCGCCCACTGTCAGTCCCTTCGGGATCCATCCCTCATTCATCTTAATAAAGGTGAGGTAATCTAGACTTTTTTGACCTAGGCGACTTCTCTTCTCAGTGACAATACCTCCTGCTGCACTGAAGGTCCTTTCTGACAGGACACTTGAAGCGGGGCAGGCCAGAAGTTCTATCGCAAATTGGGATAGCTCAGGCCACAGGTCAAGCCTGCACACCCAGTAGTCAAGGGGTTCATCGCTCCTCAGAGTGTCAATATCTGCAGTTAAGGCGAGGTAGTCTGCTACCTGTCGGTCGAGTCGTTCTCTGAGGGTGGACCCCGAAGGGCTGTGGCGATGCGTAGGACTTAAAAAGCTCCGCATGTCCTCCATCAACAACACGTCTGTAAAGCGTCCTGTCCTTGCCGGCGTGGTCGTGGGAGGAGGAGGATTACTTTCACCTCTTCACCTGTTAGATTCCCGTTGTGCTGTGACATCACCCTTATACGCTGTGTAAAGCATACTTTTTAATTGATTTTGGAACTGCTGCATCCTTTCCGACTTGCCGTAATTCGGTAACATTTCAGGCACTTTCTGCTTATACCGGGGGTCTAGTAGCATGGACACCCAGTACAGGTCGTTCTCCTTCAGCCTTTTTATACGAGGGTCCCTCAACAGGCATGACAGCATGAAAGACCCCATTTGCACAAGGTTGGATGCCGAGCTACTCATGTCCTGTTCCTCGTCCTCAGTGATCTCACTGAAGGTATGTTCTTCCCCCCAGCCACGTACAACACCACGGGTACCAGATAGGTGACAACGAGCACCCTGGGATGCCTGTTGTGGTTGGTCTTCCTCCTCCTCCTCAAAGCCACATTCCTCCTCTGACTCCTCTTCCTCACAATCCTCTTCCAGCGTTCCCGCAGGTCCAGCAAGTGATGCTGATAAGGCTGTTTCTGGTGGTGATGGTGACCACAACGCACACTCGTGAAGGAAACTGACTGCTATTATATTACAGTCCAAAAAGTTTTTTTTTTTTAAATGTAAGCTATTGGGACACCAGTGAGTGAGTGGGGGCACTGGGCAGGCCCTGAAACGCACACTCGCGAAGGAAACTGACTGCTATTATATTACAGTCCAAAAAGTTTTGTTTTTTTAAATGCAAGCTATTGGGATACCAGTGAGTGAGTGGTGGCACTGGGCAGGCCCTAAAACGCACACTCGTGAAGGAAACTGACTGCTATTACTGCAGTATATTACAGGGGCCGTCGTGGTTGTGGTGCTGTGATTCCCTTTGGCCCTAGAATAATGCCCAGTGTTCAGAGGCCACGTACCCTGAACTCGAAAAGTTCTGAGGACAAAGTTGACTGGCTAACACAGGACACCCAATCTTCTACAGCTTCCGCTCGGAACCTTGACGCACCATCCTCCTCCAGCTTAGCTTCAGGCACCTCTCAAGTTAACACTCGCCCGCCTGCCGCCAACACTAGCACCACAGCAGCTTCACTTGGTATGTCAGAGGAGTTATTTACACATCAGTTGGAAGAAATGAGTGATGCGCAACCATTATTGCCAGAGGATGTAGATAACAGGGATATGTCTCAGTCAGGCAGCATTACACACATGGACGTACGGTGTGATGATGATGATGTTGTACCCGCTGCTGCTTCCTTTGCTGAGTTGTCAGATACAAGTGAAGCGGTTGATGATGATGATGCGTCCGTGGATGTCATGTGGGTGCCCGCTAGAAGAGAAGAAGAACAGGGGGAAAGTTCAGATGGGGAGACAGAGAGGAGGAGGAGTAGACGAGTTGGAAGCAGGGGGAGGTCGTCGCAAGGAGCTAGTGGCACAGTCAGACAGCATGCATCGGTACCCGGGGTCAGCCAGACAGCACGCCAATCAACGCATGCTGTTGCCACCACCAGAATGCCGTCATTGCAGAGCTCAGCAGTGTGGCATTTTTTTTGTGTGTCTGCCTCTGACAACAGCGATGCCATTTGCAACCTGTGCCAAAAGAAACTGAGTCGTGGGAAGTCCAACACCCACCTAGGTACAACTGCTTTGCGAAGGCACATGATCGCACATCACAAACGCCTATGGGATCAACACATGAGTACAAGTAGCACACAAACTCAAAGCCACCATCCTCCTCCTGGTCCAGCATCTTCAGCCACGTTAACCACTGCTGTCCTCCTTGCCCCCTCTCAACCATCCGCCCCTCCGTCTCTCGCCTAGAGCAGGTCCTGCTCATCTGCCCACAGTCAGGTGTCTGTCAAGGACATGTTTGAGCGGAAGCCAATGTCACAAAGTCACCCCCTTGCCCGGCGTCTGACAGCTGGCTTGACTGAACTCTTAGCCCGCCAGCTTTTACCATACAAGCTGGTGGAGTCTGAGGCGTTCAAAAAATTTATAGCTATTGGGACACCGCAGTGGAAGGTACCCGGCCGAAATTTCTTTGCACAAAAGGCAATCCCCAACCTGTACTGGATTGTGCAAAAGGAAGTAATGGCATATCTGGCACACAGTGTTGGGGCAAGGGTCCATCTGACCACTGATACCTGGTCTGCAAAGCATGGTCAGGGCGGGTATATCACCTACACTGCGCATTGGGTAAACCTGCTGACGGCTGCCAAGCATGGAATGTGTGGCTCTGCAGAGGAGTTGGTGACACCGCCACAACTTGCAGGCAGGCCTGCTGCCACCTCCTCTATTCCTCCTACTCCATCCTCTTCCATAACCTCCTCGGCTGAGTCTTCTTCTGCTGCTGCATCTTGCTCCACATCAACGGCACCCCCTCAGCTCCCCAGGTACTATTCCACATCCCGGATACGGCAGTGTCATGCCGTCTTGGGGTTGACTTGCTTGAAAGCAGAGAGTCACACCGGATCAGCACTCCTATCCGCCCTGAACGCACAGGTGGATCAGTGGCTGACTCCGCACCAACTGGAGATCGGCAAAGTGGTTTGTGACAACAAAATAAATTTGTTGGCGGCATTGCATTTGGGCAAGTTGACACATGTGCCGTGCATGGCACATGTGTGTAATCTGATCGTACAACGCTTTGTGCATAAGTACCCAGGCTTACAGGACGTCCTGAAGTAGGCCAGGAAGGTGTCTGGCCATTTCAGGCGTTCCTACACGGCCATGGCGCACTTTTCTTCTTTTGCCACAGCCTTTACGTTGATACTTTTTGGCAAATAAAATTAATTAGCATTTAAAAACATAGCAGATAAGGACATGCCTCCAAACAGCTAGATATTAATATATCTTGTATTCTTCTCATTTCTGTTATGAGCATTGGTTAATGTTTTTTCTCAGATTCCAAGACAAGATTGAACAGTTTGTTAACTGACATTGACAGCAAATGAAATTAAATGGCAAAAGATGTCAGATCTAATTTTTTTTTTATTTGAATACTTCATGTAGAGTGAAGATCAATATTCCTGTAAGTGAATTTAGAAACATTATGTCATGAAATCATATTGTAAAACGGCGTGAGAAGGTGCTGTGAGGTTATGAAACAAACACAACATAATCATTGTACGTGGTTGTTTCAGCAACCAAAGATACCATCAAGAACCTAACTAGGACATATCTATATCTTCTTTTAATGGAAAGTCGAGCATCAAAACATTACCAAAAAGACACTAATAAAATTTAAGTGCCGGAATCACTATTTTAATTTTAATGTCCCAAACCATTATAACTAGTAAAATATAACTATTTGATGCCTTGGATGTCACTTTCAAGTCTGTTAATTAGGTTTTAAAAAATCACCTATCGAGTAGAAGAGAAAGGTCTGTCTTTTGTACAAGGAATGTCTTCGTATTCTTCATGTAAAGAATCCAAACTTCAGATTTTTTTTTGCAAATGACAACGTATTCAGCACCCTACCAGTCAGCTTTACATTCTTCAAGTGTTAGAGATTAATTTAATGCCCCATTTGTAAACCTTCTATAACTGGGCAGGTATTTCCTCTCACCAATGTTTAGAAATCCTAGTGACCAGCATCAGAAGGCGTCGAACACCGCTGTGCGTTCGCGTGTTTAAAATGGCCGCGACCTTGTGTTTGGTATACGAATGGCGGCCACCCAGTATTCGTCAAATAAGCTGCAATTAACCGCAGCTTCTGGGAGGCTAATTGCCAGCACACTCCAGCTCCCAGGTGGTCCCAGGTGGTCTAGTCATTTGTGCGGTTGTTCGGTAGATTGAATCTACCGAACACCGGGCAGAAAAGCACGAATAAGTCTTTTCTGCAGGGGAAAAGAGGTCTTTTAACATGGGGCCATAATCCAAAGGCAGCAGGCGAGCAACCAGGCTTCTCCAATGCAATGTGGCGAGATTGCTCTCGTCACAACCCCACACTATAAAAAGGCAACCATGGCACTTGTTAGGCACCCTAGTGTGGCTCTTGTTTGAGTCCTCTAGCGCTCTTTATATTCTGATTGTCTTTTTTGGTATCTGACTCTTGGCTTCCACTCTGACTATTCTGTTCTCTGGTTTCCCATTATTTGGCTTGGATTATCGTGTGCCCATCTTCTGTATTCCCTTGACCTCTGGCTATTCCTTTGACTACTCTCAGAAGCAAGTCCGGCCACTCTAAGGTCCGGTAAACGTCTTTTCCTGGGTTTCACTCTGTGTGAAGTGGTCACTGTCGTGACATTACTCTAGGGCCATGGACCCTGCAGGTGTTAACCCACCTTGGCCGGTACCTGATGACTTGAAGTTTGAAGAACTGGACCATCGCATGGACCAGTTCGATATAGCTGTACAGACCTTGCTAGCACGTACTGCCCATCTCCAACCGGAGGAGCAAATCCCAGCCCACAGACCTCAGGAACAACCTATGGAAATGGTTGCTGTAGGTACTTCCAATCACGCAACCTCCCCTCTTCCTTATGGGGCAGATCCTAAAGGATGTCGGTTTTTTTTTAAACCAAGTTAGTATTTATTTCGAGCTTCATCCGAGAGCATATCCTACAGATAGGGCAAAGATTGGTTACATAATCACCTTGTTGATCGATAGGGCATTAGTTCGGGCTAATCCCTTATGGGAGAACGACAACCCGATAGTATTTAACTATGCAGAATTTGTTGCAGCTTTTAGGAGGACTTTTGATCCCCCAGGGAGGAGGACTAATGCTGCCAAGACCTTGTTACATATGAGAAGGGGGTCTCGTTCTCTTGTTGATTACGCTCTAGAATTCCGTACGCATGCTGCCGAAGTTAGATGGAATGAACAAGCGTTTGTTGACGTATTCATGAACGGTCTTTCTGATAAACTCTTAGATGAGGTAGTCACCAGGGACTTACCGAATGTGCTGGAAGAATTAATCACATATCTTGCCCACATTGATGAGCGCCTCCGACATAGACAGAACACCAGAGATAGACCTAGACGGGTGCTGGGACGCCTGGCATTGACTTTCCCTTCATCTGAGACAACAGCAGTCACTCCCCCAGAACCTATGCAATTGGGAGTTACGCGTTTGTCTGAGACTGAAAGACAATACCGTTGTAGGGAGGGACTATGCCTATATTGTGGTAGAAAGGGCCATTCTCGCTCAACCTGTCCCAACCGCCCGGAAAACACCCGCACCTAAGCCCTAAAGGAGGACAGGCCTTGGGTGTGATGTGTATGTCCTCCTTTAATGATAAGAAAGATCATAGGCTTCTTCTACCAGTAGTTATTGAATGGGAATGAAAGAAGGTGCCAACCATTGCCTTGATAGATTCTGGGGCGGCTGAGAATTTTGTTGATCGCAAATTCGGTCAGAAACATGCTCTCCCATTTCAAAATAGATCAACACCCTTGGCCGTTGAGGCCATAGATGGTAGACCACTGTTAATCCCTTTTATCACACAAGAGACTAATCCAGTGGTATTGTCCGTAGGTTCCCTGCATAGGGAGGTTATAATCCTGCAACAAATCACTTCTCCCATCTTTCCTGTTATCCTTGGCTTTCCCTGGCTCTCTAAACATAATCCTTCTATAGACTGGGAGAAAAAAGAGATTTTAAAATGGGGTGATACTTGTCTTAGAAAGTGTATTACTCCAATTAAACATGTAGGTTTACTTAATGTGCCTACTATGGAACCTTTAACCACTCAGATACCCAAACAATATTTGGATCTTAAAGCTGTTTTTGAACCACAAGAAGCAGAAAGATTACCTCCGCATCGGACATATGACTGTCCCATTGACTTATTACCCGGCACTATGCCCCCTAAAGGCACCGTCTATCCTCTTTCTGTGGCCGAGAATAAAGTACTAGAAGAGTGCATCACAGAGAACTTAAGGAAGGGATTTATTACTAAATCTTCCTCCCCAGCTGGCGCGGGTTTTTTTTTTGTTTCCAAAAAAGAGGGGGATTTAAGACCCTGTATTGATTATTGGAGTTTAAATAAAATAACTATACGTAACGCTTATCCTATTCCATTGATTACAGAACTTTTCGACAGATTGAAAGGGGCAACAATATTTACTAAATTGGATCTGCGGGGAGCCTACAATTTAGTCAGAATTAAGAAAGGGCATGAATGAAAGACTGCTTTTAATACTCGTTATGGTCACTACGAGTATCGGGTCATGCCCTTTGGGTTATGTAATGCCCCAGCAGTCTTTCAAGACTTCATTAATGATGTTTTAAGAGAGTATTTACAGATGTTTGTAATAGTCTATTTAGACAATATCCTAAACTACTCCCAACAATATTAAGGACCACCATACTCATGTCAGGTTGGTTCTTTCTAAACTCTTAGAAAATGGACTTTACTGTAAGTGAGAGAAATGTCTGTTTGACAAGGACAAAGTACATTTCCTGGGCTATATAATTTCAGGGTCTGGATTTCAAATGGAAAAAAACAAAACTAGAAGCTATTCTACACTGGCCCTTGCCCGTTGGACTCAAAGCCATCCAATGTTTCCTGGGATTTGCTAATTATTACAGGAAGTTTATTAATGGATTCTCCTCTATCGCTGCCCCTATCACTGCCATGACCAAAAAATTCCATGGAATGGAGTCTCGAGGCCAAGGAAGCTTTTGAGAGATTAAAAAGGGCTTTTTCCTCAGCGCCAGTATTGAGACATCCCAATCCTTCATGTCCCTTTCTATTAGAGGTGGTTATCTCAACGACCCTCTGATGAGCAACCGCTGCATCCCTGTGGATTTTTTTTCTAAGAAATTAACGGTAAAAAAATATAATATTGGAGACAGGGAATTATTGCCTATTATCTCAGCTCTTAAAGAGTGGCGCCATCTGTTAGAAGGGTCAGCTATTCCTATTACCATCCTTACGGATCATAAAAACCTTTCGTATTTTGGAGAGGCCAAAAGAATGTCAGACAGGCAGATTCGATGGTCTTTATTTTTAACCTGATTTAATTACATTGTAACTTACAGACCAGGTTCAAAGAACACTGACGCCTTATCCCGTCAACATGAACATTTATCACCACCCATAACCCACTTTTACTCCATAATCTCAACCAACCACATAATTGCCACTGTCCATGCCAAAGTCTCTTCGGGGTTAATGGAGGAACTATTCAAATTCCAGGATCGTGCCTCATTAACCGTTCCCCGGGGAAAATTATACGTACCCTTGGCTTATAGAAAAAAGGTCTTATCCCTTGTACACGACTCCAAATTGGCAGAACATCCTGGTATTCACAAAACTGAATCTTTACTCGAAAAAAAATTCTTGTTGCCTTCATACAAGAAGGACGTTTGTGAGTTCATTCTTGCATGTAGGATCTGTGCCTCTACTAAATCACCCAAAGGTTGTCCTTTTGGTCTCCTCTTGCCATTGTCCATTCTTGATAAACCCTGGTCGAGTATTGCCATGGATTTTGTAGTGGACCTGCATCCCTCCAAGAATCATAGTGTCATATTGACTATTATTGACAGATTCTCTAAAATGACCCATCTGGTCCCGTTAATCAAATTACCCTCTTTTTCCGAACTGGACTCTTTATTTATAAAAGAGGTGGTACGTTTGCATGGCATACCTCAAGATATTACTTCTGACAGAGGGCCACAATTTGTTTCACGGTTCTGGAGGGTATTTTGTGACCAACTAGGTATTAATCTTAACCTTTCTTCTTCTTACCATCCCCAATCAAACGGGGTTACGGAAAGGATGAATCAATGCCTTGAACAATATATCCGCTGTTTCACTTCTGAGCATCAGGACGATTGGGTGGAGCTACTTCCATGTGCTAAATTCGCCCATAACGAATCTACTCACCATAGTCCCTTTTTTATTAATTATGGTTTTAACCCTACAACTCTGCCGAGTTCTGTTTCATCTACAGGAGTGCCAAGTGTTGACAGCACTATCAACGATATGAGAGAGACTTGGTTAGGGGTTAAACATATTTTGACTCAGAAGGCAACACGCCCATTTTTATGACGCGGCGCATGCGCGCCGACGTCAGCAAAATAGTGCCGCCAAAATTCAAACGTGGCCACGCTCCCGGACCTTTTGGGGGCGTGGCTTTAAAGCTAAAGATCCCACACTATAAAAAGGCAACCATGGCACTTGTTAGGCGCCCTAGTGTGGTTCTTGTTTGAGTCCTCTAGCGCTCTTTATATTCTGATTGTCTTTTTTGGTATCTGACTCTTGGCTTCCACTCTGACTATTCTGTTCTCTGGTTTCCCATTATTTTGGCTTGGATTATTGTGTGCCCGTCTTCTGTATTCCCTTGACCTCTGGCTATTCCTTTGACTACTCTCAGACACAAGTCTGGCCACTCTAAGGTCCGGTAAACGTGTGAAGGGGTCACTGTCGTGACAACTATACCTAACGGTGCTATATTGACTCTACAATAGGAGACATGATATCTAGCCTCCTCAAATAGCTTCCTTTCTGCATGGAGATGATCAGGGGCTCAACGCTGCCATAGTACGACTACTGAGAGATTAGGCCTTAATATGCAGGTCTAGTGATCTTCTAAGGATTGTAATTAAACATGTGTAGCGTTACTTACCTTATCCAGGGGCCGGCCGCGGTCCTCTCTTCGAGCCGCGCGCGGCTCATCCGACGGCTTCAATAGGAAGGCGGGCAGTGACCGCGAGAAGCGGTCACGTGTCCCGCCTGAATCTTAGAGCGCACCGCGAGTTTTGGGCGCGCTCTTAAAGAGACAGTGGGAGCCTAAATTGTCAAAAGGCTCCCATTGGCCCCTGTCATGCCACACTCCCCATACACTTACCTTTTGGGGGTGTGGATATGACAGGAGCCAATCACATTAGTTTAGAAGCTATTTAAACTTACCTCTCCCTTTACTCCCTGCCCTATCGTGGTTTCTGTTTCAGTTCCCTTTAGCGCTTGTTGTGTTCAGTTGGGTTTTCTTCGTATTGACTTTGGCTTTGTTTCTGACTACGTTTTCTCTTTATCCTTAACTGTTCTGGTTGCCGGCTTGCTGTTTACTGTGTACCAGACCCCGGCTAGTCCTAGTTTACGCTGTCTCTCTGTGCCCTTGACTTCGGATCGTTCCTGACTCTGTCTCCTCTCATATACGTCGAGTCCGGCAATTCTAAGGTCCGGTAGACATATCTCTCCTCTGTGTTGTCTTCTGTTTAGCTGAATCCTGCGTGTTTGGGTATATTCTCGTTACAACATGGTGGTAGACTATTGGCGATCCTTGCCCATTAGATATTGTACAGTTCCTGCTATAAATGCAAGTTTGCTTCTATCATACACATACTTCCATTGGTAGGAAGATGGACAATTTGAGATCTGAAATCATCTAATTTTTCTGAGATTAGTGGGAGTTACACTCCCAAGCAGTACCTGGTACCATTTTTTGAAAGTAGCTGAAATAAATCAAGGCGAGTTTTTAGATGTAGAAGTACTGTTGCTTTAGAACAAGACCAACATAAAAAATCTGCGATATATTCAATTCTGTCTCAGATGGATAAAATATTTGTTCTGCAGAGGAGACAAGTGTATCTATATATAACGAGTATTTCTAAATATATGCACCTGTGGGCCACCAGGCCACTGCTGGCTTGTATAGTGAAGAGGAGGTCAGGAAGCTTCCACCTAATACAGATCCTTTTGCAAGCCAAGGCTGTAAACATGACCACAGCAACGCTTCAACCTGGAATAATGTTGGTTCTCATGAGAGAGGGAGAGGACTTGCTGGAGGTTAAAGGAAGGCGAAAGCCCCACCAGGACACCCTCTTCAGTTTTCAAGACATTAAGCTGCTGAAAGACCAACAGATAATGTAGTGCCCCCTCCCTGTAAAGAGGCAAGGAGGGGGTAATAAACTTAAAATTTAAAAAGATGCTCAGTTCCCACAGAGCACAGCCCCTATACTACCCAACACATATATACACACACTGCATCCACTACACATACACACATACACTCTGCATCTACTACACACACACTCTGCATCACACACATACATTGTATCCTTGTGGGTGCAATTGTGGGCGGACTCATGTGTGGACCCTGGAGTTAGGCCTTGAGCTGTGTAAAGGGACCCAAAATTTCGGATGGCAGCCCTGCCTATATGACTTCAATAGCAAATGGGATTCAAAGTTTAATACACACTCTTTGACTAGGATAGCTATTTAAATGTCTGGGAGAGTGTGACCTTAAAATCATATAGAACTCAAAGTTTTAAATGCAGATCAGAATACTGAGAATTATATTTTGAACTTGGTCACTTCACTTTGGAGATCACAAGCACGTCATATTGTAAAATTATTAGCGTTGGGTTATTATGTTCTCGTTTCTCTATGTATGTGAAATAGTAGAACTTACCCCTTTGAGCTATTCTACAGAAATATTCTATATATATGCTTAGGAACAGCAATCTCCTCTGGAGAGAATTAGATAGAATTCTATTTATTCAAGATGAGTCTATATTATCCTCTCTGCTTGATATCGAAAGTCATCACTTCAGAATTTTATTGATTACTTTTAAAGTTAAAATGTCAGAGTTCTATTAGTATTCTATTGTTAGATCCTTGTTTTACCGTTTGCTATAAGCAGTGTATTTCTTGGTATTGCTGTATGCATTTTCTTATTGTTACATTTAAAATGTAATCACATGCTATGGAGAAACAATATCAGTTTTATTGCTTCATAAGTTTAGAATACATGAGAAAGTAATCGATCGCCCCTAGATTATACCAGGGTTAGGCAACGTTTGGCTCTCCAGATGTTGTGGACTAAATCTCCCTTGATGCTTTGCCAGTATTATGGTTGTTAGTGCTTTCTAAGAAATATAGACCACAACCAGGACCGGTGCAAAGGTTTATGCTACACAGGCAAAGATACATTGTGCCCCCCTCTCTCCCCCCCAAAAAATGCTTCACCTGTGTGTCTCTTAATACGTCATCTTAAATTTCATACATTTTCTGTGTTTTTCATCCTCCCTTTTTTGTCTTAAACTCCCCTTTAGTATATATTTTTTCCCTTCTGTGTCCCCACCCTTTGTGTGTCACTTACTTCCCTTCAGCCCCTTTGTGTGTCTCTTTCTAACCCAGCCTCTGTGTCTCTCTTTCTCCCCCAGCCTCTTTTTGTGTCTCTTTCTACCCCATACCCTTTGTGGGTCTCTTCTACCCCAGCCCCTTTGTGTGTCTCTTTCTCTCCCCAGCCATTCTGGGTGTCTCCCTCTGCCCCTGTCTATCTCATTGTCCCTTCCCTAGCCTCTTTCTGTCTCTTGTTCCCCTTCCTCAGCACCTATGTGGCTCTTTGCCCTCCTCCCAGCCTTTCAGGGTGTCTCTCCCCCACAAGTACTTGTCTGTCTCTTTTGCCCCTACCCCAGCCCTTTTGTGGCTCTTTGCCCCCTCCCAGCCCTTCCGTGTATCTCTTTCTCTCCACAACTCCTGTAGTGGACTATAGGTAACCCGACTAGTTACCTCTGCTAAGTCCTTGCCTCCACCACTCCGGAACCACTCAAAGTATCAAGAGACCCATTCCCCCCAGTAACTAGACAAGACATAACTTTGGGAGTACAACACAATTTTATTGTGCCACACACGGCTTTTATGCATAACCCCCTGCAAGGGGTCTTCCATGCAGGCAAACAGGGGTTGCCCTCCCCAGATCCTCTGTACCTGGGAGCCCGGTCGCGGGAAAAGGGACCAAGTCTCTTTCTCTCCCAGGTACCGAAAGCCCGCCCCACATACAAGGGGTCTTCTACACCAAATGATAGAGGTCTTTATCCCCTGATCCTCTGTGTCTGGGAGCCCGGGCGCGGGAAAGGGACCTAGTCTCTTTGTCTAACAGGCACAGAAAGCCCGTCAAAATAGCAGGTGACCCAAACAATGCCCCAGCAACCTAAAGAACCCCCTGTCACGGTTCTCACCACGACATTCAGACTTCCAGACGAAGTCGCCCCAGAAGTGCCCGATGAGGGATTTGAACCTGGGTACTATGCAGTGCTGGGGTCTACTCAAAAAGTCATAGATTATTGACTTTTTGGGCCTCAATGGCTCCCATCATTAATCTATTCATCACAGGAAGCTACAGGTGGAACGCACGTTTCCCTGTGGTGAAACGCACATGCCCACTTTGATTATAGGAATGAATCGCCAAACCGGAAGTGACGTCACACAACTGCCGAAAACCGGAAATGACATCATGAAATCGTCGAAACCCGGGAAATTCAATTACAGACAGCTGCATCAAAGAACAGACGGCCAGTGAAGCACCAATGAGGAGGAACAACCTTCAGTATAAAAGAAAGGACTTAGGGGGAGGGTTTTTATTGTTCATTTGTATTTTTTTTATTGCTGTTACGTATCTGCATACCAGGAGGTCCCTGAGGAATTCCATTTGGACGAAACGCGTAGGACCTGGTACCATAACAGCTTATTTGTGTACTTATACTTTTAATTCTTTTAAATAAAGAAGAAACCTTTTTTTACTCCACATCCTGAGTCAGATTTAGCCTTACTTGGAGCAGGAGCAGTGTTAACGCCCCCCATCTACATCAGGGGAGGCACCCTTGGGCGCAAACTATTCATCAATCTGGTGAGTTATATTCTACACAGTGCACTTATACTTTATTATATAGTGTTGCACTATTGTTTTATTTTGTCTTTTGTAGATCCACAGCTGCATCCTTATTTTTGTATATATCTATTCTGTATTGGAGGGATTATTGCTGGGATGTCCTTGGAGGAAGCTGTTACAACTGTCTATTGAGATAAGTGTTGTATATCCACTTTTTTGTTTTAAGGGCAAAAAGTGTTTGTTCCTTTGTACTACATACAACTCCATTTATGTGTTTTTCTCCCAGCACCTTGCCCCTTATCTCCCAGCCCCTTCATGTATCTCATCTTCTCCATATGTCTCATTCCTCCATACATCTCAATTCCTCTCCCACACCCTCCATGTGCTAACCCCCCCCCCAGTCTCTCCATGTGTCTCATTCCCTCAGCCCCCATGTGTCTCAATCCCCCAACACTCCTTGTGTCTCAATCCCCCAGCACTTCTTGTGTTTCAATCCCACAGCACCCCATGTGTCTCATTCTCCCAGCCAGGGCCGGCCTTAGGGGTGTGCGAGCTGTGCGGCCGCACAGGGCGCCATGGACCAGGGGGCACCCTGTGGCCGACACAGCTCACACATGGCCGTGTGACAGGGGAGCAAAAAAAAAAATCTAGGTGGGGGCAGGGCTTACCGAGCGGCGGGAGCGGGGCTTATCGCAAGGTGAAGGCGGGGCTAATACCTACCCAAAGTCCCTGGTAGCTGCTGCACAGGAAGAGGGAAGCAGGAAGGAGTCCCTGCTTCCCCAACAACTAACTGCTTCCACTCTCCCTTCCAGCCATAATGGAAACAGGTAAGTGTGTGTGTGTGTGTCTGCCTGCTTGCCTGTGTGTGTGACTGTCTGTGTGTGTGTGAGACTGTCTGACTGCCTGCCTGTGTGTGAGACTGTCTGACTGCTTGCCTGTGTGTGACTGTCTGTCTTTGTGTGTGTGTGTGTGTGTAACTGTCTGCCTGTGTGTGTGACTGTCTGTCTGTGTGACTGACTGACTGACTGCTTGTGTGTGTGTGACTGTCTGTCTGTGTGTGTTTGTGTGTGAGACTGTCTGCCTGTGTATCTGTCTGTCTGTATGTGTGACTGTCTGACTGCCTGTGTGTGACTGACTGCCTGTGTGTGACTGTTTGCCTGTATGTGTGTGTGTGACTGCCTGTGTGTGTGTGTGTGACTGCCTGTGTGTGTGTGTGTGTGTGTGAGACTGTCTGTCTGTGTGACTGCCTCCCTGTATGTGTGTGTGTGTGTGACCGCCTCCCTGTGTGTGACTGTCTGCCTTTGTGTGTGTGTGTGACTGGCTGCCTGCTTGTGTGACTCTGTCTGTGTGACTGCCTGCCTGTGTGTGTGTGTGACTGTCTGTCTGTCTGCCTGTGTGTGATGGTTTGCCTGTGTGTGTGACTGTCTGTGTGTGACTGAATAGTATATGTGGTACTGCACTCACTACCACAAATCTGAGCCAGGGTGCTTGCTGAGCCGGAATCAAACACCAGATTTCCAAACATTAGTAAAATAATAGGGGTCCAGGCATTCCTTGGTTCAAGACAGGCACTTTATTGAGAACCACAACAGCAACGTTTCGACACCAAAAGGTTTCGACCCCAGCTTGACAAAGACCTTTTGGGGTCGAAACGTTGCTGTGGTGGTTCTCAATAAAGTGCCTGTCTTGAACCAAGGAGTGCCTGGACCCCTATTATTTTACTATCTGTGTGTGACTGTCTGCCTATGTGTGACTCCAATTGTGTGTGTCGCTGTAGCTGTGCTATTGTGTGTGCCTGTATGTGTGCCTATCAGCGTGAGTGTCTGCATGCCTGTAACTGAGTGTGTATGAC
>OW240913.1:344692714-344711031 GCA_933207985.1 Pelobates cultripes
AAAAGAGATAAAACACCTTTTGAAAATTGCAGTTTCAAAACATACATTTTTAAAATTTATCAATAGTGACATTGTAACACTATTATCTGTCATAAATCTCTGAATAACACCCCACATGTACATATTTTTTTTAAAGTAGACAACCCAGGGTATTCAATATGGGGTATGTCCAGTCTTTTTTAGTAGCCACTTAGTCGAAAACACTGGCAAAAGTAAGCATTCATATTTGTTTGTGTGTGAAAAAAGTAAAAAAACTAAATTGAACGCTAATTTTGGCCAGTGTTTGTGACTAAGTGGTTACTAAAAAAGACTGGACATACCCCATTTGTAATACCTTGGGTTGTCTTCTTTTGCAAATGGTATGCCATCATGGGGGTAATTCTCATTCCTGGGCTACCATACGCTCTCAAAGGCAACGTAACCAACCTGGCCATTTTCAATGTAAAAATATTTGACCCATATATTTGACCCTATAACTTTCAAAAATGCTATAAAACCTGTACAGGAGGGGGTACTGTTTTACTCGGGAGACATTGCTGAACACAAATATTAGTGTTTAAAAACTGGAAAACGTATCACAACAATTATATCATCAGTAAAAGTGCTGTTTGTGTGTGAAAAATGCAAAAAAATTCACTTTCACTGACAATATCATCGCTGTGATATGCTTTACTGTTTTGAATCACTAATATTTGTGTTCAGCGAAGTCTCCCGAGTAAAACAGTACCCCCCATGTACAGGTTTTAGGGTATTGTAGAATGTTCCAGGGTAAAATACAGTGCTAGCAAATTAAATTCTCTGGACTTTCGGCCTGGGTTGGCAGGCAGGTCCCTCAAATTGCAATCAATAAAATTACTTAATTATGTAAAAATATTACATAAATACGCACGTAGAATTTAAATATATATGCATATTTATATATGTGAAGTCTACGTGTATATTTATATAATTATTTATGTAATTTTGTATATGGACATATGTATATTTCGTATTATTTTTATTTATTTATATATACATAGATATATATACAAATTCATTCTAAGTGTATTTTGATATATATATATATATATATATATATTAATTTTAAAATACAGTTAGAATAAAATTTCATATAGATATATAATTTTTTTCAATTTTTATTATTGTTTAAAAAAAATGTAATTTAAATTACTTATTATTTATACTTTATAATATATATATATATATATATATATATATATATACACACAATATATATAGTTATTATATATATTATATATATATACATGTGTAATTTAATTAATTTAATTATAAGTGTATTTTTATATTAATATAAGTACATATAAATAAAAATACACTTAGTATGACATCATATATATGATATATAGACATATATTATATAGATATAATATATGTCAATATATTATATATATATATATATATATATATATATATATACACATATTTAATTTTTTTTTTTTTATTAACACTAACTTTATTTTTTTTTATTTTACACTAGCAGGGAGACTGCCTGTCAGCACAGGCAGTCCCCCTGCAGGCAGACACATGGACACCTATTGTGACCATGTGATCGCTGTGTTAAGCGATCACATGGCCCCAGGGGTCCAAATCCAGTGTGGGGAGACTGTCTGGGCTGCAGGCAGTCTCCCCACACTGGGAGCCACGCTGATCGTCGCCGGGGGAACGACGGCGATCAGGTAAGTAACTAAGACCGTTAGGACGGTTCAGGACCCTCAGCGGTCCTGAACCGTCCTCGGTCCTTAAGGGGTTAATTATTCAATTGTATATATCAATGAAAGTTAGACAATACACACTGCAGTTATAAACAGAATTGTACTTGGTCTGTTACAGGAGGTTGGTAGGTCAAAGCCAAGCAAAGAAGGCATTCATACAAAAATCCAAGATGTACATCCAATAATACATTAGATTACACAGATATAGGCTTCGATTGATTTTTGTTGTATAAGCTTTTCAGATGATTTAATATTTTTGTAAATTAATTTAAATTTGAAATAGTTTGATAGTTTTGACAATTATTGAGTGATTTTTGTTATATACGATAAAACATTTGTATTTTTTAATATTTAGAAATAATTTAAAAAGTTTATCTCAAAATATCAAATCACTTGGATGCGTATCCAACAATATTAAACCGAAAACCTTAGTCTACCACCTGATGCCCATGGTATATATAGACAATTGAGAAGATCTGAAGATTCACCCTTTTTGCCTCTTGTTGGATGATATCACAAAAAAAAAAATATATATATATATATATACGAGAACAAAGGAGGTGAGACTGAATGTAGTAATCATGTTTTCTTATTATATTGATGACAAATATATAAAAAATGGCACCCACAAGCATGGTTAGCAGGGGTCTGATACGTCATAGAAGGATGCATTGAGTGACGTCAAGCCTCAACAAGGAGGGCTGAGTTATAATCAGATCAGTGCTCTCGATTCTGTTTTATGCCACTATCCAAAATATAACTGAATATTTCTTAATCCATTTGTGACAAAGAATTTGGCAAATTCTCTTATATCATGACAGTCTTGACAAGTCAACCATCATGAAAAGGTTAAAAAACTTAAGGCTTCATTTTTAGCAAGGATAATTTTCTATGATTTGCTGTGAAATCTTGGAATGAATGGTAAATTGTTTTTAACCTCCTGTTGCTACATAAATAACATAAATTAGCTCAACTGCATTTCTTTTTCCTACCTTTTTCTTTGCAGACGGCTTAACCAAAATGGGATTGAAGAAATACAAAACCATGCATTAAATGGCACCCATTTAACCGAACTGTAAGTGTATAAAGTCAGCTTTGCTAGAATGCTTTTCACTTTTATGTTGTAATTAAACTAATTGATTATGTTTAACAGAATACTCAGTGGGAACCAGGAATTGACAAGATTACCTGATCTAATTTTCCATGGAGCCAGTGGACCAGCTGTATTGTAAGTTTAATTAATAGTTAATATCAAACAAGCAGTTCGTGTTATATTATAAATGAAACATCTAGAGTTTTTCCTCCCATGTACTTCCAAGCAACATGTGGAATATGTATACAATAGACTACATCTAACATGGTCTATGCGTATTTAATTACTATAAATTTGTAAAGTTTTTTTTACAAGCTCTCTTCTGGAAAATGTGAGAAATTGGAGAGAGAAGCAGGATGGAATAGGTGAATAGAAGGATCAAAGAAATTAGGGAATAGAAAAGGGACAGAACCAAGAGAGGCCAACAGTGAATTGGAAGGAGTTAAAGGTGGACACATGGTGGTGGTTGAGATGATGGAGAATGGGGGAATACATAGAATATTTATTGCTACTATAGTCCCATCAATGAGTAGACCTTGTCCATCTAAGTCCTGGGTTGGAGACTACTTTTCCTCAAAAGTTTAGAACTAAATTTCACCGCACCGCACACGCACATTTTGGAGCCAAAATACCGGGCTGACCAATGGGAAAGGGAGGATGGATATAAAAACCTAGTCTGACCTCCACTCAGTGCACTGTCATGGTTTCCCATGTGGTTGTCCGAGAGCGCGTTCCTGTTTATAGTTTTCTACTGGTTTTTTACTTTGACTTTGCTTATTGACTTCTCTGTATTCTGGTATCCTGACTCCTGGCTTTCCTCATCATTGCATCCCTTTCTGTGTTCCCTGACCTCAGCTAGTATTTTGACCATTCTATGTACGTTAAATCCAGCCATTCTGAGGACCGGTAATACGTTACTTATTTGTCATTCAGGCTATACAGTTCTACGTGCTGGATCATACAGTAATCCTGATATAACCTTTGTTAATAGACAGTGTTGAAGATCTAGTTGTTGGTCTGTTCCCAGTTAATATTTATACTCATTTAGTTGAATATTAAGAGATGGTTCTTGGAATTTCGAAAATTTCAGTCTTTGTCCTGGGAAATCTAGGTTCAAATCCCAGCTAGCTCATTATGAACAAAATAATTTACTCAGAAATGAGTACCAGAGATTTTTTTCTCAGAGTTTTTTTTCGAAATAGAGTACAATGAATCCGAGTTTAGCGATTTCCTATTCTAGTAAACATGTCCAATTCATTAATTGGATGTTATAACAAGTCATGGGGTTTGTTAAGATTTAACCATTTGTAATTATATAAACATGGAAGAAACATTACAAAGTTACCACAATGTCCTTCCTATAAATTATTAGATGTGCACCTGGGACAAGTCTACAACATGATAAATAAAATGGGGCAAAATCAGGATGAAAATTTGAGTATTTCTAACTGAACCTTTTTGGCAACTGTATTTTACAGTTTTAAGTCCCTCTTGAATAAAGAGATATAATATTTTTCCCAGCTGTGTTAAAAGCACATACAGTTCTGCACTCACTCAACTAATTCACAAACAGTAAAGCACGTAGAACTCTAAACACAGCAAAGACATAGTATCGGACCTTAGAGTGGACAAGCTTAATGTATATAGAAGGTATTGGATATACAGGCTTAAGTCAAGATCAAAGACCAATGGCTATACTAGAGTAACAGAGTCAAGGGATACTACAATTCAAAATAAACATGTAGACAAAGCCAATTCAAATACCAGAACTATCAAGGAATAAAGAATGCACTATCGGGCTACTAAAACCCACAACATGACAATGTGAAGAGGTCACAAGGGCTTAATATAGTCCCCAGTGGCCTCTGATTGGCCTGTGTCACATGTGACGCCAAAATAAATGAGACCCGCATTGTATCGGAAAAGAGTACTGGGATGTTGCCCCACCTGATTAGAATACCGGGAGAGAGAGGTAGAGCAATCCATGTCCTTGGCAACATCGGAACACTGTCCAACATCATCATGTCCGGCATGGGATTCACCGGATCGGGAGAGAGCGCCCAGGACCGTCGGAGAACGTTTGACTCAAGACACAGGTATGACAATTGATATACATGATTTTAATTAAGATTTTAGATATTTACATTTCTCTATTTTTTCATACATATTGAGCAATGTAGAAAAAATATAAAAAAAATAAACATTTGTCTTATATTTTCTCAAAATTAAAGACAATTATTTTCTGTGCAAGATGACAGAAAGACATATTGCTCTAGTGAATGAGAAAATGTAAACAGTCCTTGACAGCTGTAATAATCAAATATAATTGAAAAGTCTGGCATGTTTATTGAGGTGTTTATTTGTTAAAGTGTTGATTGTACACATTATTTTAATAATATAAGACTCAAGGTGTTACATTTATTTATTAAAAGTAGTTTATAAATGATGTAAAGTCAAGTTCAGAAATTGTACATTCCAATTGCAGATATATTATGTGCAGAATTAAATCAGATTTTCTTGCTCATATAACTCAAATAGGACATTACTAATCATCATATACAGTGTGACGAGACCAATCTCGCCACTGTGCATTGGAGGAGCCTGGTTGCCTGCCTGCTGCCTTTTGACTATGGACCGGCATTTAAATACTTTATTTTCCTATGCAGAAAGGTCTATTCATGCATTTCTGCTCTGGCGTTCGGTAGATTCTCGGATTTACTGAATTAACTAATTTAACCCAGATAGCTATGCCATATAGCCTATTCGGGTAATAAAAGACTTTGGCTCCATGGCAATTGAACTGTATGTGTGTGGTCTGAGAGCCATTCAGTAATAATGTGCGCTCAGACCTAAGCTATCTGGGGATATGTTGCATGTCTGTATTTTATGTAATAAATGTAACCTTGTGTATTTTATTGTATTTTACTGTTTTTTTACTGCCATGTGCGAAATGGAGTTTTGCCTCTGTCCTTGGAGATAATTGGATTACTTCCCAATTATCTCCAGGATAGAAGACTCTGTGGAACTGGTTTTGGGCAGAAAAGCCATGCTTCCTTTGGTCACAAAGGACTTCGATCTATCTTTTGAACCAATGGACCAATGTGGATGATTTTGACATATGTTCATATTTGGAATATGTTGATTCTAAAAATGTAAATGTTTTATGTGAATGTGATGCATACTTTTAAAGTTATGAATAATGTGGAAAAACTGTATTTCTCTGTCTGTGATAATTACATTACCCATTGTGTAAACCTGTTTGTATGGTTTTCCCTATTCGGCTGTTTACCGCATTCGTATGTTTGAGAGCATTCATATGCTTCTCCGGTTCGGCGGATTGGTGTCTACAGTAGCTGCCTGTGTCTCTGGAAGGGAAGATCTCCTAAACGGCTTTTAACCCCCTTTTATGCCCGGGGTTCCTTTACATACAGCATCTCACAAAAGTGAGTACACCCCTCACATTTTTGTAAATATTTTTTTATATCTTTTCATGTGACAACACTGAGAAATGACACTCTGCTACAATGTAAAGTAGTAAGTGTACAGCTTGTATAACAGTGTAAATTTGCTGTCCCATCGAAATAACTCAACTCACAGCCATTAACATTTAAACAGAAGACAATGGTTTCATATTTCAACCATTGGCAACAAAAGTGACTACACCTCTAAGTGGACATGTCCAAATTGGGCCCAATTAGCCATTTTCCCTCCCCGGTGTCATGTGACTCGTTAGTGTTACAAGGTCTCAGGTGAAAATGGGGAGCAGGTGTGTTAAATTTGGTGTATTTCCACTTAGGACGTTTTGGACATTCCACTTGCCAATGGTTTAGACATTAATGGTTGTGTGTTGAGTTATTTTGAGGGGACGGCAAATTTACACGGTTATACAGGTTGTACACTTACTACTTTACATTGTAGCAGAGTGTTATTTATTAAGTGTTGTCACATGAAAAGATATAATAAAATATTTACAAATATGTGAGGGGTGTACTGACTTTTGTGAGATACTGTATTAACACCTTAGAGACTGAGTATTTTGCAGGATTTCATGCATTTGTTACCGATTTTCTTTTGGCACTTTTGCTGTGTCTTTCTTCAAATATTGCAAGGAGTTAATTTAAATCTAAACGTATGCATCCTTTGGTCTGCTTAGACAAGAACTTACAACAACAAACTTAAAGGGACACTATAGTCACCAGAACAACTACAGCTTAAAGCTTCAAAGAAAACGCAATGCTTACATTTCAAGCTAGTGACAGCTCTGGTGACATTCATTCAGATGGCCACTAAAGTGCTTCATGTGTCAGTGTTGTACAGTGAACCGCACTTGCATTCAGAGTTTCCACAGTCTGCATGGAGTCACTGAACGTTCCCCATAGAGATGCATTAATTCAACGAGGAGATGCTATGAGTTAATGTTATGGGAAAGCATGGGATTGGCTGAAAAATAAAAAATTTATGTTCTCAGGCATGGAGGTTGGTCCAGGTTGAGCCATCCATGGCAATACTGGTGCGGCATTAAAAAAGGATGAGTAAAATCATATTTTCAGAGCAATCTAAGGTTGGGTTGGGGACATAAACAGTCACACAGGCACACAGGCACAATAATGTCACAAATAAATGTTTGTATTCCTGACACTATAGTGTTCCTTAAAGGCCAAAGTAGCCAAAGTGGAAGCATAGCTGACTTTTCATGGCTGATATTTTCCAGTTCAGCCATTTTGAACTTACATTTAAAATTGAATTTTAACAATCTCTTTTGCAAATAAGAATATATAACGTTAATGCTACTGCCCCCAAGAACAGCAATACTTCATATGGACCGTTGTTGGATTTTTTTAGAAGATATGAGGTCAAATTACAGACATATTAATTTCAGTTTTCAATTTTCAGTTTTTCTATTATTCACCAATTGAATAACTGGGGTCATGTTGCTTTTGGAACACAACTGCAGCACCTAGTTGCATTTTTGCCATCAAAGCATACCATTTTTAAAATAAGACAACCTAAACTATTTAATCTGAGGCATTTTCATTTTTTTTACTTAAGACATGTTATCCCCAATTTCTGCTAAATGTAGCAGTAATTTTAATATTTAAAAAAAAAATTCAAATACTTGTTAAAGTCTAATGGGGAATTTCTACTACCTAAAAGACTTTAGACTGCATTGTGCTGTATGTTCCAATTATAATAATGCCCCACTGATATACCTTTGCCAGTTTATTTGGGTGAACTTACAGGGGGAAATTTAAGACACAATTTTATTTTCATATGTCACTTTTCTTGTGTCCAGAGAAGATAATTGCCTAAGTGATATTATCTGTGTCACTGTGCTGACCAGCATCACACTTTTACATTATTTCTAACATTGTGCTTATTTGTGACATTCTGAAATATCCTGGTACAAGGCATGCTTGACATGTACTGATTGTCCCCACTACCATCAATGGTATTTTAATGGTAGTTGGCATCCAATTGCTGTCATGGTGCCACAGTGATCAGATGCTAGCAGGAGCAGCCCGAGGGTTGCTTTTACTAGTCTGCAACAATTATGCGGTATCCAACATTAGCCGGGTTACACAGCATTTTGTGAGACCTGTGGTGGTAGGGGAATTAAGTACTCACCGTACCCTGTACATGTATTAGTGTCTTAGTGACAGCAATATACATGGTTCAGTGTCTATCACAAAGGGATTAATTTCATAGGTTAAATGAGGATTACTTTTTTTTTGAAACTGGTTATTAATAATTTGTAATATTTCTGAAACAAAGTGTGAAAATCAGATGACATAAAACAAGTGAAGTTATCATTGAAAAATAAATTGCCAGTTAGACAGCAATAAAAATGGAACAGACAGATAAAAAAAAGAAAAAGATTTACAGAACTAAGGAGAGGAGGAGGTGAAATAGCAATCAACAATAAAGGAAAATTGTGCTAATGAGCTGGTGAGTATAAATACTGCCGCACTATTTAATTTCTCTTTATTTTTTCTACAATATGAGATAACTACAGTACGATGTCTACCAATCCCCTCTGGTAGCAATTTACCCTTACAATCCTAATCCTAATGTAAGGAAAATAAAGCAGAACTAAATTTAAACAATACACCACAAAAAGTCTTGTGCTATTCAGTTCCTCACTAGACCAACAAGTGCAATTTTTAAATTGTATACGTATTCATCCAGCGGAAATCTTATTTTAAAAATTATACAAATGTGAAGAAAAAATTAAATAACCATGAAGTGTGTGGAATAGCTGTATAATGCTTCACCCACAACCAATATAACTAAATAATGCACACTGGGAGACCACAGTGCGTGGGTGCTGCAGTGTACAGATATTCTGCGCCATAATTTTTTTTTTTTTGTTTAGATATGCACAACCATTTAAGCATTTCCCCTGCATGCATAAATATAAAATTAAAAATTGCACTTGTGATAATCTAGTGAGATATAGAGTAGCACAGCGCTGTTTTTGGTGGAATGTGTAGCACTTTATTGAGATTATTAAGTGTATGCAGATACGTATTTAATGCACTTTCACTTATAGCACTTTATATTACTATTGGGGCGCCCCAACACCTTTTGGTATATTTGGGAAAACAAAATGTAGCCAATACATTGCTTGCCTTCCCCTGCAGAGAAACTAATTTATTCTTAAGTATAACTTTCTGAGATATAGAGAGACTATAAAAACTGTTAATTCTTTCAAGCTCAATAATAACTTTAGTCAAAATTTAAAGTAGTGGTTATGATATCACGAGTACTCAGGAGTACCATGGCACTGTTCACTAGTAAAGAGTTCACTAGTAAAGGGCAAAATATTTTACACGGTTTGCCTCTTACTTGGGTTCCTGACATTTAATGAGTCTCGTGTCAGAAGTCATATGTGAATCCCACAGTGCATTTATTGCCTGAGTACATCCAATAAATGATCCTCTGTGCAAAGAAATGGGCACAGAATTGACACTGACGAACTTGGAGCTCTCTGGAGATACACATCTGGCAGCTATCCTAAATATCTCTGTGTGTGAAGCATTTCAAACTGAAGCATTGCACGTACAATATTTTTAAATATTTGTGGATAAACATTTTAGAGTGAATTTTTCAAAATATAAAAATTTCAAAAGATCTATTATATTTAACAATATAAAAAATATTTTTAAAAAATCAAAATAGTAAAACATTTTAAAAGTTTACTCAAAAAATGTTAAATAATTTGAAAAAGATATTAAAAAAAATATTCAATTTAAGCCCCAAATAGCAGTGTTAAACTGCATAAGGCCAATGTTGGGTTAAATTCGTGGCAAAACACAAATGCTAGCCATGTTCATTCATTAGAACTACCACACCATTTTTTGTTGAAATGCTAAATATGTGGCCATCCTTTTCATGTTTGACTGAAAATACAACAAATTGTTCTCCTATCTCTAGTTTTGAAAGTAGTGCTTTGACTTTCGTAATTTGAAAACAATTGTGCCTTTAAAAGGACATTCTTAGTCTTTAAATTAAGTGTTAGTATAGAATATAGATGGCAAATTCTATGCACACACAGTAAAGGCGATATTTTTTTAGAAATGTTATTTATCAAATCCTTCAATACCACACTTTCTGTTCTAAGAAAAAAATATTAGCATAGCATTTATTTGAAATATGAAATGCATAAATGCCATATAGGGTAAAACTGCAATTTTATGTTTAGATTGCTGTTCAAAGGCAAATGAAAATGTAAATTATGCAAATTTACATAATTTGACATTGAAGTGAAAACCTTTTAAGAACTGATGTGGTATCCATTTTATTACAATATTTCAGACAGAGTCTGCTAGACTTGAAGATTCATTTAGCACGTAATTGCAATTAGGCTGAATTTAGGCCAATCAGGCATTCTGCACAATACCCGGATTCTGAGCAGACAGAAATATTCCCGAGTTATGGACTAGCTGAAACACAAGTCTATGGTTTAACCCCCTAAGGACTGAGCCAAATGTACACCAAAATGTAAACAAAACCTGGAATTTGACTATATGTCTGTTCAACCGTAATTCACCTCTTTTATATTAAGTGCACCCACACTTATTATATATCATTTTATTCAGGGGAGACAGGGCTTTCATTAACATCAAATAGTTAACTATGAAATATAATTTAATATGAATAAAATGTAAAAAAACAATGGGATAAAATAAGAAATTAAATTTTTTAGTTCTACGTGACATTTTAACTGTGAATGTCATAATACTGTTTGCATTTACTGCAATAATTACACATATTTGTATTCAGTGATGCCTTGTGTGTAAAACAGTACCCCCTAGGTTTTATAGTGTTTTAGGAAGTTACAGGGTCAAATAAGGGATGTTACATTTTCAGTTTATACACATTGAAATTCGCCAGATTGGTTATGTTACCAAATGATAGCCCAGGAATGAAAATTACCCCAATGATGCCATACCATTTGCAAAAGTAGAAAACCCAAGGTATTACAAATGGTGTATGTCCAGTTCTTTCTAGTAGCCACTCCATTACAAACCCTGGCCAAATTTAACGTTTATATTTGTTTGTGTGTGAAAAATGCAAAAAACTAAATTGAATGCTAAATTTGGCCAGTATGATAGGTTTTACTGTTTTTAAATGCTAATATTTATGTTCAGCGAAGTCTCCCGAGTAAAACAGTACCCCCCATGTACAGGTTTTATCGTGTCCTAGAAAGTTACAGGGTTAAATATAGTGCTTGCGAGCCAAATTCTCTGGACTTTCAGCTTGGATTGTCAGGCAGGTCCCTCAAATTGTAATTAATAAAATGACTTGATTATGTAAAAATATCATATAAATATATTTGTAGAATTTAAATATATATGTATATATATGGATAATTTTTTTATTATTTTTATTTATATATAGCTATATAGAGAGAGATAGATATATAGATACATATATGTATTTATAATGTCATTCTAAATGTATTTTGAATTTAATATATATCTATATTAATATCAAAATACAGTTAGAACAAATTAAAAATGATATATAATTTTTTTAATGTAATTTTATTATTTTTTTAAATGTATTTATTGATTATATATATATATATATTATTTTCCCAGGTCCCAGCACTCAATGTTCCCGGTCTTTTCCATGCTCTGGTGCAAGTAATCTCTGACCAATATATAGAATCCAAGTAGAGAGCACTCTGGAGTCTTCGTTTTATATCAAAATAAATACTGCTTTATTGTGCAGAATACAAAAATGTCGACGTTTCAGTCACAATAGACTTTTCTCAAGACAATTCATGCAATGAATAAACCGTGATTATATATGTTACAACAAAATTCCTATTGGAGGGTGAAAGATTGAAAGCAAGAACAGGTGACATCATAATTGACGTATTCTACAGAATATTAACCAGGTGATTCTTGACTCAATTAAGGTTTGAAAAAGTGACCATTCTGAAACGTCGACATTTGTGTATTCTGCACAATAAAGCAGTATTTATTTTGATATAAAACGAAGACTCCAGAGTGCTCTCTACTTGGATGCTATATATAATTAACATCATTCTACATGTATTTTAATATTTATATATATTATTATATATATATAAATATTAAAATACACTTTTATTAATGGTTTATGTATGTGTATGTGCATATAAAAGTACTTAGATCATATATATATATATATATATATGTGTAATGGCACTCAACCTTTCAGATGCTATATGCAAATAGTATGCCCTGGTGCAATTCCACGCTGAATGTATATAATAAATGAAGAAAGGAGATGCACTCAAGATCTTGAGGAAGACCTGAATTTGTCAAAACGTCGATCAGACAGATGTAAACTTTTTGTTACATTAAACACCAGTGATTTTTTCATAAAGACCGAAGAGTGCATCTCCTTTCTTCATTTATTATATATATATATGATCCAAGTACTTGTATTTATTTTATTAAACTTTTTAATAACTTTTATTAATTCCAGCAGACTGGAATTAAGGTAAGATTTTACTATATTTAGGAGGACAAGTGGGGGCCCGGAGAGGCCAGGGGGATAGATAGTGTTTTAAACACTATTGGGCCAGGAATCATGTTTGTGTTCTAGTGTTCCGTTAATATATATATAATGTAAAAATATGTATTTTTTAAATTTCCCTCCTCTCTGTTTTGGTTACTCTCTATTTGTTACTTTTTCTCACTTGATCTGTGAACCAAATGTTGGGAAAATGCTCATGTCAGTGTACTGCAAAATATGTACATAATATTATATTATGTATATATTTTGCACAACATAGATATGCCCATTTTCACACATATTTGGTTTGTTGTCAGATTCAATTCCCTAATGGACATTCAGCTGAGCCAAGACAACATCTGACCGAATGTTGGGTGTCTCAAAAAATGTACTGTCTTTAGAAACCATAATTTCTTGCCGTGCATAAGTCTAAAGTCTGTAATATAAACACAAAAGCAGCAAAAATATTATATAGCATACAGTAGGTAAAATAAAAATAGATACATAGAAATAGTTAAATATATATGGCTTATGCTCAGATAAGGAACATAATGTTTCTGTAGAAATGTAGCTTTATACTGTATGCAATATAATATAAAAAGTCTGAATGTTAGTATAATGTCTATATAAATAGCACAAAATTATTGTACTGTACAGGTGACAGATGAAGCAGTACCTTGAATTAAAGTGTTTAATTCAAACTTGCTTACTGTACAAAAGTATGGAAGAGGGTGCTTGCCATTTTCATTTACGTGCTGGTCATATCGAGCCGTGCTTCTCAACCCTCTCCTCATGGCTTACTTACCAGTCCAGGATTTAGGGTTTACCCAGGTGTGTCCAAGGTGTTAAAAAATACACCTTAGGCTCTAAGGCAGGCATAGGCTACCTCCGGCACTCCAGATGTTTTGTACTACATCACCCATGATGCTTTGACAGCATTATGGGTGTAAGAGCATTATGGGGGATGTAGTCCACAACATCTGGAGTGACGAAGGTTGCCTATCCCTGCTCTAAGGTGTTTTTTTTTCTTTTTGTAAATACCTTGGACACACCCGGGTAATCCCTAAATGCTGGACTGTTATGTGTGCCTTGAGGAGAGGGTTGAGGAGCACTGATATATAGTATACAAATGAAACTTTACTAGATAAATAAGTGAATACTATACTTTTTAAAAGTTATTTATTAATCAGTAGTTTAAATTTTAACTTCATTTTTAAAGACCCATATACATTATATGCATCCATTTAACAATGCGATCGCCACTTTTCATTATTATAACACTGTCTTAAGAGCATTATTGCACAATTTAACTTGAAAGTGTAAAATAATTCATCCAGATTCTTTCTTTTATTTCAGAGATATTTCAAAAACAAAAATCAGTGCTCTTCCAAGTTATGGTTTGGAAAATATCAAGAGGCTTATAGCGATATCAGCTTACAATTTGAAAAAGCTACCTCCGATGGAAAAATTCTCAGAACTGATTGAAGCAGATTTAACTTACCCAAGCCATTGTTGTGCTTTTTCAAATTCAAAGCGACAAAAGTAAGTTTTATATTTTGGATTTATAGCTCATCTATTTATTGTAACACATACAAAATATATGCATCAACATTAAATATAATATTGTATAAATTGTTCTACATAACATTATATGCGTCAATTTTATTAGACAGCAGATGCTAACATGATCACTATTAACTGTTCATATTAAAACACTCATAAAATAGGATGTGCAAAGGAGTATTGAGCCTAGGTGTTTCATATAAGTTGTGTTTTTCATGTCACTGTTTCAATAATGTGACATCTATTATTCTTGTGTAATATTGATTGTGAATGTTCCCAAGCAAATGCAATTAAAATAAATTGTGTGTGAAATAGATTTGCAGTCACCTGAAGTCTTTAGAATATCATTGGAAATTTTGAACAATTTCTGTGTCTTTCAACTCAATGCTAACAATATGATGTATCAAATATACCACTCATTATTCATTCCATATACGTTACACAAATACACATTTATAGTGTATATAAACTATATATATATATTTATAGTAGTATTATATATTTTTTATTTCTTTTTTCTTTGTTTAAATTAAGGAAGTAGCATTACTGCTATAAAAGTTTCATGTAAGTAAGTGTAGCGGAGCTGCAATATTAAATCCCAATATCTCCGCTGGTAAAAGAAGGTAATCCAAGGAAAGCACTGAAAATGAAGGCAATATCCCAAATCCCCCCAAGCTCCAGCGCAGCAGCCTGGCATTGTCCCCAGCCACCCAGTTCAGCCACACCAATGGGTTGTGATCTGTGAGTAAGGAAAAGGGTTGCCTGAACAAATAAGGTTGCAACTTTTTGAGGGCCCACACCACGGCCAGGCATTCTTTCTCAATGGCAGCGTAGCTTACTTCACGTGGTAATAACTTTCTGCTTAAGTAAGCTACGGGATGTTCTCCGCCATCTGCTCCAACTTGGCTCAGCACTGCTCCCAATCCAAACATTGAAGCGTCTGTGTAGACAAGAAATCTTTTAGTTGGATCAGGAGCAGCAAGTACAGGTGCATTGGTTAAAGCAGTCTTGAGTTGTTGAAATGCCTGATCACACTCTGGGGCCCAGATGACCTGTCGAGGAAGATTTTTGGGGTCAAGTCAGTCAGGGGTTTGGCCAGGGCACTGTAATTGGGTACAAACTTCCGGCAGTATCCTGCGGTAACCAGGAAGGCTAACACTTGGTTTTTTTTCCGGGGTGTAGGCCTCTTAGCTACAGCCTGTATTTTGTCTGGTTCCGGTTTTTGCTGCCCACTCCCTACCCTGTGCCCAAGGTACTGTACCTCTGCCATCCCTATATGACAGTTACTGGGTTTTAGCGTCAACCCTGCCTCTCCAAAACGGTCAATGACAGCTCCAATATGTTGCAGATAGTCTGACCACGTCTGGCTATATATGGCAATATCGTCCAGGTATGCACATGCATACTCCTGGAACCCATCCAGTAGCCGATCTACCATCCTTTGAAAGGTAGCCGGAGCGGTTTTCATCCCGAATGGCATGACTCGAAACTGGTACAGGCAAAACGGGGTGACAAACGCCGACTTGGGGATGGCATCCTCGGCTAAAGGAATCTTCCAGTACCCTTTGCGCAAGTCTATCGTAGTGAGGTACTGGCCTCGTGCCATCTTATCTAGCAGCTCGTCTATCCGGGGCATCGGGTAGGCATCAGACATTGTTTTGTCATTTAGCCTCCGCTAGTCAACACAGAAGCGTGTCATGCCATCCTTCTTGGGTACTAGCACAACCGGCGATGCCCAGGGGCTATTGGAATGTTCGATAACCCCTAACTGCAACATCTCCTCAATTTCCTTCTGCATATGTTCCCTGACTGCTTCAGGGATACAGTATGGGGTCTGCTGCATCGGTAGCTGTCCTGGGGTCTCTACCCGGTGAGTGGCTAGCGGGGTGTACCCTGGTAAATTGGAGAAAGTGGCTCCCTTAACCGCAATTAACTCCTGTACCTGTGCACGTTCCTGAGGACTCAACACCTGCGGCGTTCTCTGCCTGATCCTCTCTCTCTCAGAAGCTGATGTGCATATAGCTGCCACGTTCTCTATCCTCTCATGGTAGGGTTTGAGCATATTCACTTGGAGCATGCATCTCTTCCCTACCCCTGAGCAGGTTCCAATCACATAGGTGGTGTCACATCTCTGTTCCACCACCTGATATGGGCCTTTCCAGATGTCCTGCAGCTTGTCATTGTGGACAGGTTTTAAAATCAAAACTTTCTGTCCCACTTGAAAGCTGCGGTCCCTGGCTCCCCTTTCATACCATCGGCGCTGCCGTTGTTGGGCTGCCTGGAGGTTTACCTGTACGGTCTGGGTCAGTGCCTCCAAGCGGTCCCTGAACTCCAGCACATATGGTACAATGGGTATCCCATCTGCACTGCTTTCCCCTTCCCAATGCTCTCTAATTAAATCTAGGGGTCCTCTCACCCTCCTCCCAAACAGTAATTTAAAGGGGGAAAACCCGGTGGACTCTTGAGGTACCTCTCTGTAGGCGAACAGCAGATGGGGTAAGAATCATTCCCAGTCCTTATGGGCCTCTCCAAAGGTACGGAGCATCTGCTTTAAAGTTCAATTGAACCTTTCACATAACCCATTGGACTGAAGATGGTAAGCCGAATTCACAATAGGCTTAATGCCACATATTTTCCAGAGTTGTTGGGTTACTTCAGCTGTGAATTGCATACCCCTATCTGAGATTATCTCCTATGGGAACCCCACCCGGGAAAAGACTTTCATTAAGGCTTCTGCCACCTTCTCTGCGTGAATATTGGAGAGGGCTACTGCCTCGGGGTACCTGGTGACGTAATCAACCACGGTCAAGATGTACTTCTTGGCGGAGGGACTGGTTTTGGGTAAGGGTCCTACTATATCTACGGCCACCCTACTAAACAGCTCTTCTATGATGGGTAGTGGGCATAATTTAGCCTTGTGTCGGTCACCCCTTTTGCCTACTCTCTGACAGATGTCGCACGTCTGGCAGTATTACCTCACATCCTTAGATATACCTGGCCAGAAGAATGCATGGGTCAGTCGATATCTAGTTCGGGTCATACCCAGATGCCCAGACGGAGTGTCATGAGCGATCCTAAGGAGTTCCTGTTGATATTTCTGGGGTACTACTAGTTGTCTAGTAGTAACATTTACAGATCCCCCCACCACCCTTTCAGCAATACGATACAATAACCCCTTTTCCCAAGCATACCGCTCCCCCTCTAACCCAGCCTGATCCGAGGTCACCCTATCTCTATACGCTTTCAACGTAGGGTCTACCTTAACCTCTGCCCCAAATTCAGTCAGGGTATCCCAGGGAACATGAGTCATAGGGGGTACATTGTCTCTTACCGGAGCCTCAGAGTGTGTGGATGAAGCCGCGGTGCGAGTCTGTTGCCTTGTGGTTACCGCGTACGCCTCTTGGAGTGGGGCTTGAGGTACAAAAGCGGAAGTCATTCTGCCCAGGTCGTATCCCAATACGACATCTGCTGGCAGTTTTTGCATCAGGCCCACCTCTACTATCCCTTCCCCCACACCCCAATTCAAGTGTACTTTTGCTGTTGGCAATCAGTACATCACTCCCCCTGCTACTCGGACTGCCACGGATCCACCTGTGTGTGCCGAGCCTGGAACCAAATGAGGTGCTACTAGAGTCAGAGTGGTCCCTGAATCTCAGAGCCCTTGTACTTCTTTCCCCTCCAAGGTTACCATCTGGCGATGAGGGTGCCTATTGTCTGTGGCTTGTACAGACATCACGTCATGCAGTGTTCCCAGGGGCTCTTCGGTGTGATTAAACCTTAGCTCCTGGGGTGATGGCTCTGCCTGGTGGTGGTGCGCGGCTGCTCGTGGTGCTGGGTTCCATGCTTGACGGCTCCGTTTCTGCATACATTCTCTTGCCATGTTGCCCCATTGCTTGCAGGTATGGCACTGAATGTTA
>OW240913.1:344711131-344722128 GCA_933207985.1 Pelobates cultripes
CCCCCCACCACCCTCAGCCTCCCCCACCACCCTCAGCATCACCACCCCCCACCCTTACCCCCCACCACCCTCAGCATCACCCCCTCACCACCCCCACCACCCTCAGCATCAACCCCTCCTCACCATCACCCCCCTCCTTCTCACATCACCCCTCCTCACATTACCCCCTCCTCCTTCTCACATTACCCCCTCCTCCTTCTCACATTACCCCTCTCCTCCTTCTCACATTACCCACCCTCCTCCTTCTCACATTACCCACCCTCCTCCTTCTCACATTTTCCCCTCCTTTTCACATTACCCCCCCCCTCTACTCTCATTGCCCCTGCTTCTCATCCCCTCCTCCTTCACATCACCCCCTCCTTCTCACATTACCACCCCTCACTCTCACTTTACCCCCCTCTCCCTCTCACCAACACCCCCCTCTCCCTCTCACTATCACCCCCCCATACACACAACACACTTCAAGCAGCTACCCCATACACATACGGTCTCAGACAAAAATGCATGCTCACAGAGACATACATTCACATACACAAGGATACTCTCTGTCAGACACACTCTCAGGCACATACACAGGTAGACAGTGCCTCAATGTGTATATGTGACACTTTTTTGTTAGTGGGGCCTCATGTTTGAGTTTCGTCTAAGGCCTCATAAAGTCTAGAGCCGCCTCTGTATGTATATGAGATTGTGTGTGAGTATATATGAGTCTTTGTAGGGGTCTGTGTGTGTGAAGTCTGTGTGTGTGTATATAAATGTGTGATTGTGTATGAGTCTGCTTGTGTGTATATATGTCCATTTGTGTGTTTATGTATGGGTCTGTGTGTATGTATATTAATGTGTGTGTCTATGTGTGTCTGTGTGTGTGTAGATGAATGTTTGTGTGTATATGAATGTAAGTATGTATAAATATGTGTATGTGTACATGATTGTGAGTATATGTGTGTAAAGAGAGACACACAAAAAAAAATAATACTTCTGGTTTGGGGGTGGTAGTGGTGGCAAAATACATTTCTGCCCCAGGTGCCATGTAACCTAGGTATGCCTCTGGGAGTTAAATTACTTTGTTTATGCAGCTAAAATTGTTTTATTTAAGAGTGTCCCTCCTTGAAAACATTTATTAAATATTCCTTATTTTGTCTATAAGAGACTGGCCACTCATTAAAACTGCGAAGAGAAAACACTGCGGGCTGACACTCTTAAGATTCATATGTTTGTTTTATCCATATTTATTTTTTCGATATGAAGACTATATTTGTTTTAATAGAAGGCATTTCCACTCTCCATATTTACTGTTCAAAATGCTTGCAGTTATTTTCCATTTTCCATTCTAAGCTTTTTTTTTTTTTTAAATTAAAGACAATATACACATTTACTGTTCAAAAATGTTTCATTTTTTTTAACATTCTATGCAAAACTTACATATTATTATTATTTATAAAGCGCAAACAAATTCACGCAGCACTGTACATAAACCAATCATTCCATGTCATTGTGTTAAATTCAGGGCTCATGTTCAGGTGGTAATGAATTTGTACTGGTTGGATATTGAATAGTGATGTCCCAAACGGTTCGCCGAACGGTTCGCAAATGGTTCGCCACGAATGGTTCGTCACGGACTCATCATTGAGTAAACTTTGACCCTGTACCTCACAGTCAGCAGACACATTCCAGCCAATCAGCAGCAGACCCTGCCTCCCATACCCTTCCACCTCCTGGACAGTTCACTAAGAATGCAGCTTCAAAATGGATGCTGTCCAGGAGGTGGGAGGGTCTGGGAGGGAGGGTCTGCTGCTGATTGGCTGGAATGTGTCTGCTGACTGTGAGGTACAGGGTAAAAGTTTACTCAATGATGAGTCCGCAGCGAACCGTTCGTGGCGAACCGTTCGGCAAGCCGTTCGGGACATCACTAATATTGAAATCTAGCCTATACTCAAAAAGTAATAAAAAAGTAACCCTTTGTTATGTGTGAAAACAGCTTCACTGCATTGGAATCTCCCTTGTTCTAATAAAAATCTTTGCTACATGATACTTGCTGTGGGTCCATAGCATTCTATGACATCGTATATAATAATCTATTATTGTTTTTATAATTAACTTACAATTTAATTGACAGCTTTATTTTACCTTCAGAATAACACTAAATGTGAAATATTGGCCTCATGATGCAACAATACTGCTCAAATGAAACCCATTTTTCCGAGGAGCTATAGTTTTTTTTTTGTCTTACAGTAGTTTCAGATACATTGCAGAGAATGGTGGTAATGATTGGCGTTTGATCACTAAAACAGATAATGTGCAGAATTAACAATACCATTGCAAGTTCCATTGTCAATACTCCACTATTACAGGTTTAGGTAACAACCCGCTCAAGTAAAAAATCAGTGTGGATGCTTTATACTCCTTGTGGAGCTCAAATATTGAAATCAGTACACCAATGGATTTATCCACTAAATAAAGAGTTGAGGTAAGTTCATGTTAAACATCTGTCTGGGGGGAAAATAACACAGTTTTGGCTTACATTTTTCAACTTGGTTGTTTATTCACACCAGATCATTAGTTGCTGAATAAATCTTGTAATAATTTAATCATTCCATCTTAAAATATATATTTTACCCTGAGGTAAATTTATATATTGATAACTGCCTTAGTTTCAGTGACCTAAAGGCACCAATGTATATACAGACCCAGTACTACTTTTTGGGCCTGCAGCATAATGTCCATTCTTCGAATGAACTGTGTGAGCAGACGAGGAGGTCTCGGTCCTAAATATCTGTGCCTGTTTTTCACAGCAACCAAGTTTACTCATCAACACATAAAAATCTTTACGGAATGTCTTTGTAAAAATGGCGTAGAGAAAAGGATTGGCACAAGAATTAATTGGATAAAACAAAACCAGAAGAATCTTGGAATTTGATACTGTTATCAGGGGGACCTTTAGTGATGCAGAGATGGCGAAAAAGGATATCGGAGCCATACAAACAAAATCTGTAAAAATCAGAATTGCCATACGTTTGGCGATTTTGGTATCGCTGTTTGAAGAAATGACATTGGGATTCCTCACAGTGATATATATACCGATATAGCAGGTGCAAATGACCACAAATGCCAAGACATTAATAACTAACAAGAACATGATGTAAGCTTGAGCAAGTATTGTTTCTATGTCCATTGGTAAACAAATGCTGACCTTCATGTAACTACTGACTCCAATTATTGGAAGGAAAGCAACGGTGAATGAGAATATCCAGCCAGACAGCATTATCACTGAGGCATGTCGAAATCTGACTTTGCGGTCTAGTTTCATTGCATACGTGATGGTGTGCCATCTCTCCAAGGTAATTACTGTAAGTGTGTAAATCGAAAGTTCACTTGCAAACACTGTGAAGAAACCTGCTGCATTGCAGCCTGCCCCCGTTTGCCAGTCAATTGCATAATTATAATACTGACTTTTGGTTTTAATATCCACAGCAGCAATGAGCAGGAGATAAATGCCCATGCACAGATCTGCAAAAGCAAGGTTGCACATTAAAAATCTGGGTACAGTAAATTTACATTGACTTGTTGTTAATATTATGAGCACAACAGCATTTCCGGTGACAGCCAAAATATTGATACACCATATTAGCACTCGGAGTGTTGTGTATCCCATGATATCTTCACATGGATTAAACGCATCTGGTGGTGGAAAGCAAGAGACTTCCTGAACGTCATTGCACTGGAAGTAGTCTAAGACTTCTTCTTTGTCCATCTGTTCTAGTTCTGTCCCATCGCTGAAAATATAATCGTTTTGTGCAGATCTTTTGTCCATCGATTTCAAATTCTCATTCAGATATTTAGAGGTGCTGTTACATAACGGGTGCAAATCTAAACTGCAACAAGAAAATAAAAGTATGTTTCATTTCAGGACTCCTTAAACTTTATAATAAACCAGTTATAATATATAGCTATAAATGCTGAAACCTGACAAAATATATGACTTGGGTCAGTTGTGAAAACACAACTATTCTCACCATACCGGATCATCAGAAGATGAATTCTGCTAGATGTGTTCTGAAAAATGGTGCAGAGAATTTAAATGGTGCAATCACCATGCAAACCAGTGAAAGCAACAGGCACATTCTATTGGTGACTCCTACCCTTTTACATTGTCTCACTTTTCGGAACGCTACACTTCGATAAACCTCCACAGTTGAATCTCTGCTGCTGGGCTGAAAATTGCAGCTCACACACAGTAGAAGTAGAAGTAAAAATTTTAAAAGGATACTCTATGCACCAAAACAACGTCAGCTTAGTGAAGCAGTTTTATGGGGTTAATCACTAAAGTGAGAATTCAAAGTTAATTTAACGTCAATATAAAATTGGAATGTTTCCAGTTTGGCTATTTTTACATTTAACCCCTTAAGGACACATGACATGTGTGACATGTCATGATTCCCTTTTATTCCAGAAGTTTGATCCTTAAGGGGTTAATTGGAAATGCACTTCAAGTTCACTTTGAAATCTCACTTTAGTGAAAAACCCTGTTAGTGTATCATTCCCCTGCAGATTCACTACTCAAATCTAGGCCCAATTCTCTGTTAAATCACTTTTTTCTCTGTTTATGCCGTCCTAGGAACACAACCCCTAGCTGTGACTCTCACAGTCTACATGAGAAAACGGTTTCATTTCCAATCACAGTGTGTTCACTTTAGAAGTGTTTATTTTCTGCTCTGTTCATTGAACATTAATCACACAGAGGAGGCTCGTGCAGACTCTAGCATGATATTTAATTCAATTCTAAATTAAACAGACTGTGCAGTAAAGGAAGTGTAAACATTAGATGACTCTGTACAGGAAATGTGTAGGGAGACTATATAGCTCACATGCTAGAGAAACAATGATTTCATTCCTAAACGGAAGAGAATTGAGCAGTGAGACTACAGTGGCATGATCTATACACCTAAACTGCTTCATTAAGCTACATGATTCATAGTGCTTATAGTGCCCTTTTAGTGCATTATACTAACACATACCACACAACTTTGCAGCTTGATGAATTGGAACTGAGGTGGTTTTTCTAAGAGGCGACTTGCTCCCTAGTTGATGCCCAAAATGAGTGGGCTGCAGGTCTGCCCATTGAAGGCTCAAATACAGCCTCCCAGCCATCCCCCTACATAGAGGACCATGCAGTGAGCACTGCTGAAGCACTATCTGCATGGTCCTAGAGCCCACTACACATCACAAGCATGGTTCTACCTGAGATCCCACCTCTGGTGGCACACTAGATTAAATCAGCAGAATTTTCTAAAAAAGAAAGCTGCATTGCAGCAAATGCACCAGGATCCTTTCAAACACCCAAAAACTTGATTATTAGCCATGTATTGTTTTTGTCACACCTACTGTATGTACCAAAAATGTCATTTTTGCTTCTGTCCTAATATATTAAATGGTGCAAGAAAAAAAATTAACCCCATCCCAACATTTTTGCAAAGGATAAACAAATAAAACATTTAAAATTGTCTACATTTACATTATGATAATTTTACTGTATCTTTGAACAACATTGTATACACAAAATTGCCGTTTCATCTCATTTTTTAACTAGATAGGTATGTCATGTTTTATATACAGTAAATATGATTGCAATATTTTTACTTAAAAAAGTATTTGGCAGTGAAGTAGTTAACAGACAATGTGCTTTGTTCCATGCTTGTCCTAATCATTTAAAAGCCAGTTGGTAATCATTAAAGTGGCTGTCTACTGCTAATGATTACGGACTGATTCCATTGTACAAAACTTGTAACATTTAACAACTACTAATTAGCTGCTGCTGTAAGTTTTAATTTCTCCCATAGAGATTAATAAGAGACACTAAGTGGTAAGCATCAACCGGTTTCTGTGTTAGATGATAAAATAATTCACCTGTCATCTCACCTAAGTGTTAAGAAGGAAATGACAAGTCAAAGACTGCAAACTTTCAAAAACCCTAAAAAAAAAAAAATACATGTATTTACTATTTAAGTACATTTAAGCACTAAATTAATTGATTATGAGGATTTATTATGGGGATGTAGTATATGCACCTGCACCGCACACTCACCTTTATAAACTTACTACATTGTATAACTAGTTTTGCCGCTTTGTGCTACAATGTAATTACATAACCCACCATTGTGACATGTTAAAAAAAAGCTAAACTGGCTGTTGCTGGAATCCAGACGCACCCTTCATCTTTCCAGCCTTGTGTTTAAGAGCTTTTCTGAGAAGCTCCCACCCTACCTGAGTAGAATGCTCTCCCTGGCTGTTTCCACCTCCGATAACCTCCGATCCAGTATCAGCACTTTATTTAGTCTACCTCAATACAAAAAGAAAGCAGCCCGATCCTCCTGTGATAGACCTCTCTGTCTTTGGATTATTACCATTTCACCGTGATTCGTCTGTTTGTTTGGTATTTACACTTTGTCCGTATGGCCCTGCTTTTATTTGTCTAAATACAAATAAACTACCGAGCGGCCGGCCACCCAGCAGGGAAGTGTGCTGCTCATTAACCTTTCTGCCCTCATTAACATCGTGGTTAACCGCAGACACATCCAACTCCCGAACGGTCGGCTGGGTGGTAGTCGTTTGTATGAACAAACACGTGGCGGCGGTCATCTTGGACAGTCGAATGCCCAGCAGTGTTCGTCGACAAACTTGTGGAACTAATATCGGACACTATTTCCCACGAACACCCCTGAAACCGCCAACCCTTCCTTGTTATGTTCCAGGTTCATATGAACGCCGTGCTGTTCGGTACATTGACTATATATGAACAGAAATGCCTCAGATAGCAATCCATGGTGATTGATCTGTGTGTATGGGATCTGAGCGCTGTTAGGTTATATTGTGCGCTCAGATCTAAGCTATCTGGGGATACATTGAATGTGGGGATTCTGTTCGGTAGTTTGGGAAATATATATTTTTATGTGTTTTGCTGTTTATATAAAATGGAGGATATTTCTCTATCCCTGGAGGTAATTGAGTTTCTTCAAGCACTTAACCCAATTATCTCCAGGATAGAGAGGAGGAGTTGGAATTTTCATGTGGGAGTGTTTGTTACTGTACATGCATGTGATTGGTTACTGTACAAACTTGTCTCAGTCTTCCACAAGGTTCCTATGGGAGTGTCCCTTGCTGGAAGATCTGCATAAAAGACGGGCATGTAGCCCACATTAAACAGATCCTGCTTGACCCTCAATACAGAGCCTCTTCTCGTACTTGGGGGGATTATTCATGTGTTTCCTGTTCGGCACTTAGGAGTGTTCGGTAGATGACTTCTCATTCTGGAAATGGAATGGCATTGATGGCTTTAACCCCTTCTATACCTGGGGTGCCGTTACACCTCATTTTCCTACACAGCACCAGAATTATGGAATAACCTCACAGACACTTTCAAATCTTCCCCCAACCCTTTAAGAGACTTCTCTCTACATATTTCAAAACAGAATTCATCTATCATAATCGTTTATACAATTCTTACCTGTTCCATGTTAAATTTTGTATATTTGTTGTCTGTTAACATAGTTTATGTATTTTTACTATTTTATTGTATCCTATTGTAACAATGCAATGTTTGTGGACCCAGGACATACTTGAAAATGAGAGAAATCTCAATGTATCCTACCTGGTAAAATAATTTATAAATAAACACCAATTAAATAAAGTCTATGTATAAGCAAAAAATGTATTCACTAAACAGTGAATTGTAAAACAAATTGTAACATTTAGGCAAAAATAGCCAAGTCGGATGTATAATTTCCCAAATAAGCACTTTTTGCTCACATTCACATTAAACCTCATTAAGTCACTGTTTAGTAAATAAACATCCAAGTGGGATTCTGGATCACTGTAGGCAGACATGTGTTGACATCTGATGGTATTTTATAACCAGGAATATTTATCTGTTGTTGGCATTAATATTGCTTAAACATGCTTTTTTATCAACAATCATTAAATTAAACTGAATGGCTTTTTGGGTTGGTTCAAAATCTTTCTTTCTTTTCTTTCATTTTTATTTGGGCCAATAATTTTAAAACATTCCATTGGTTTCCAAGGCGATTGCTCCGGACTCAGTACATTGCACTTATCCAACATTTAGAACCCTCTCACAAGGATTGCATGTCATGCGTCTGCACTTAATGCTTTTTCAGTTATAACACTGAAAAGAAAAATAATCTCTCGGACGCACCTTTTTCTATATCAAAGCACAAACAAATTTCACCTACTCATCAAATCTCTTCTTGGCTATCCAGCTAATTGATATGTCAGTTGTCCTAATTATTTTCTCTATAAATCCTGAATGGTACTTCCAAGGTTATCTATTGTAACTGCTTGAACAGATTTTTATTGCTTCTGCAAATGAGTCAGCTATTACATTGACTACCTATATCCTTTAACCTTAAATTAAAAACCTTGATTCTGACATGTAAAGACTTAATAATATTTCACACTATGCAGCTATCATACTTAAATCTTTCTCTGCAAGTAATCCCCTAAATTATTTCTTTTTACACATTTTCCATTACCAGAAAATGCATATTATTTTGCCAGTTTCTGTAGATTAATTAATTCAAATATAGAACAATAGAATTAAATGTACTGTAATTGAATTCTCATCGTTTCATAATTAATTGCCTACTATACAGAAACACTGTGAAAGCATGATCTGCCCATTAAATACTGACATATCATATATGTTATGTTTTTTGGGTTAATACACTTTATTGATATATTTTCAGAAGAATAACTAGATACTAAATTAATACATTGCTGAGTAGAAGTAGCACAAAACAAGATAATGCAAAATTAACAAAGAACCTTGCAGAGAAAATAGAGATTGAGACTGGAGTCTCCTGGCCCCTTCTTTGAAAGCAAGCTGCACTGTGCCACAAGACCACCATAGAATCTATTGTTCTCCTTCCCTGACCACAGATAAGAGGCAAGGCGGGGGAATAAGCATAAACACATTTGAATAGAACCACACACTCTCCACATAACACAGCCCCTATCTTTCTTACGTCACAGAAACCGGAGTCTATACAGCACAGGTTTCCAAGCCAAAGAAGGGACTGCCTTTATGTCGGAGCTCAGTGGTAAAAGTGGTTCTAGTTCTGAGGTGTGCAACATCTACATGTAGAGTAAATGTGACAGTCATGTAGGTGATAGTATAACAACTGGCGGCTTGCATAGTGCCAAATGGCGAAAAATTATCTAAATGAGGGAAAGGTGAGGCCCTACTAAATGTCTAGTGGCTCTGAGAGGCTCCAGCTATGAATTGGACAAGAAATTGAGGCCACCGAACGATTTGGTGGAAATGTTGGCCTCACGGTGACAAGTAAGAGATTCAAAGAAGTGGCCGTGACATGTGGGGCCTTATCTAAAACCTAGAGAGGTAAGAGCAAGGCTCTAGCTATGAGTTGGGCTGATGGATGAATACTTCCATATGAGCATAGCTGTAGGCCTTGCATGACTGAATTACAAATATACAATAATATGGCTGAGGGGAATAGTCAACTGTAGTATGACAAGGTTGTAGTTGACCCTTGTAAATCTGGAAATGTTATATGTAACTTCCCAAATGTGTGGCAGAAATTGTATCGTAGTGGATTTCCCATAGAGGGCCGTATGTAATATATGAAGTGATTGTCTAGTGATGGCCGCGTGTAAGGTATCGTAAGGCCAATATTACCAAATGTAAGTGTCGAGCTGCCAGGTGTATAATAGGGTGTATGTAAAGTAATAATTATGGCTTGAATAAATGTAGTACATGTAATGTTAATTGTACCAACGTTGTAGAAATGGACTGTGAATTGAGTATGGACAGTAGTGATGCTCTGGTATTCAATCTGGTTTTATTTATTTATTTATTTATTTATAAACGCAGTATAATAGGGCAATATAGAATCCCAGAGCGTCAGGAAGGCCGAAATTAGGTTGTAGCTGTAAGCCCACATAGCGATTCATGAGTAGCGGGGTAGCCATTTAAGGGCAGTATGAGAAATAGCGGATATATGAAGTGATATGATGTGGGTTGGTTAATGGTTGTTGAACTGTGGAGCAGTTGCAATTGACACAGTGATGCAAAATGGCAGACCTACTCCAAATCATAACGCGTATATAACCAACTTGAATTGTGAGAGGCCCGAATGGTAAGACTGTTAATTAGAGATGATAATGATGAGACACTTGAGTAACATGGCACTGATCATAGTAGGTTGCCCAGTAAGGGCCATATAAACCATATGTTGTGGAAGGCCTAGTGAGTGCCTAATATAAATGTATATGTGTAATGTCCTGCATCTCTCATGGGGACTTAACTATTTTAAGTTTTTTTTGCATGAAAGGTTGTGCCTTTTTTAATGAAAAGTTGTGCCCTTTAAAAAAATAAAAATATTTATTTTTCATGAAAGGTTGTGCCTTTTTTTTATTCTCTACATGTATGCAGTTACCACTCTATTAATAAGTATACATATTGTTTTTACACTGTTTAGCACATCGTTCACTTTCCTATGATAGTGAAGGCCAAATGAGGGCCCAACATAACTATACCTAGATGCAGGGTGGCCAAATGAGGACCTAATGGGAAGTTACAGGTGCATAATGATACAATTAAATGGGTTTTAATTAATGTTGAAAATATTTGAGTAGACCAGTTGCAGTGTAGTATGTTATTGGTGAAAACCCAAGTGGCAGACCTAGTTTGTGGCATGTCTTGATTTGAAGTGTAAAAATAACATATTTAGATGAGTGCCGTGAATATGTCTGTATAACCATAGCACAGACATAATTATGACCAACATTATGTTAAAGTACACTTGACCAGACATGTACAGAGCCCAGAAAGAGCTTAAACAATGTAAGTAGTGATGAACAGTGAAAGAAGATTTTTAGGCAGTACCATAAATGCTAACCACATGTATAGGCACAAGTTGGGCCTGACATAAATTTAGTCAGTAGAAACACCTAGCCATATAATT
>OW240913.1:344729368-344747623 GCA_933207985.1 Pelobates cultripes
CAATAGGCACCCTCATCGCCAGATGGTAACCTTGGAGGGGAAAGAAGTACAAGGGCTCTGAGATTCAGGGACCACTCTGACTCTAGTAGCACCTCATTTGGTTCCAGGCTCGGCACACACAGGTGGATCCGTGGCAGTCCGAGTAGCAGGGGGAGTGATGTACTGATTGCCAACAGCAAAAGTACACTTGAATTGGGGTGTGGGGGAAGGGATAGTAGAGGTGGGCCTGATGCAAAAACTGCCAGCAGATGTCGTATTGGGATACGACCTGGGCAGAATGACTTCCGCTTTTGTACCTCAAGCCCCACTCCAAGAGGCGTACGCGGTAACCACAAGGCAACAGACTCGCACCGCGGCTTCATCCACACACTCTGAGGCTCCGGTAAGAGACAATGTACCCCCTATGACTCATGTTCCCTGGGATACCCTGACTGAATTTGGGGCAGAGGTTAAGGTAGACCCTACGTTGAAAGCGTATAGAGATAGGGTGACCTCGGATCAGGCTGGGTTAGAGGGGGAGCGGTATGCTTGGGAAAAGGGGTTATTGTATCGTATTGCTGAAAGGGTGGTGGGGGGATCTGTAAATGTTACTACTAGACAACTAGTAGTACCCCAGAAATATCAACAGGAACTCCTTAGGATCGCTCATGACACTCCGTCTGGGCATCTGGGTATGACCCGAACTAGATATCGACTGACCCATGCATTCTTCTGGCCAGGTATATCTAAGGATGTGAGGTAATACTGCCAGACGTGCGACATCTGTCAGAGAGTAGGCAAAAGGGGTGACCGACACAAGGCTAAATTATGCCCACTACCCATCATAGAAGAGCTGTTTAGTAGGGTGGCCGTAGATATAGTAGGACCCTTACCCAAAACCAGTCCCTCCGCCAAGAAGTACATCTTGACCGTGGTTGATTACGTCACCAGGTACCCCGAGGCAGTAGCCCTCTCCAATATTCACGCAGAGAAGGTGGCAGAAGCCTTAATGAAAGTCTTTTCCCGGGTGGGGTTCCCATAGGAGATAATCTCAGATAGGGGTATGCAATTCACAGCTGAAGTAACCCAACAACTCTGGAAAATATGTGGCATTAAGCCTATTGTGAATTCGGCTTACCATCTTCAGTCCAATGGGTTATGTGAAAGGTTCAATTGAACTTTAAAGCAGATGCTCCGTACCTTTGGAGAGGCCCATAAGGACTGGGAATGATTCTTACCCCATCTGCTGTTCGCCTACAGAGAGGTACCTCAAGAGTCCACCGGGTTTTCCCCCTTTAAATTACTGTTTGGGAGGAGGGTGAGAGGACCCCTAGATTTAATTAGAGAGCATTGGGAAGGGGAAAGCAGTGCAGATGGGATACCCATTGTACCATATGTGCTGGAGTTCAGGGACCGCTTGGAGGCACTGACCCAGACCGTACAGGTAAACCTCCAGGCAGCCCAACAACGGCAGCGCCGATGGTATGAAAGGGGAGCCAGGGACCGCAGCTTTCAAGTGCGACAGAAAGTTTTGATTTTAAAACCTGTCCACAATGACAAGCTGCAGGGCATCTGGAAAGGCCCATATCAGGTGGTGGAACAGAGATGTGACACCACCTATGTGATTGGAACCTGCTCAGGGGTAGGGAAGAGATGCATGCTCCAAGTGAATATGCTCAAACCCTACCATGAGAGGATAGAGAACGTGGCAGCTATATGCACATCAGCTTCTGAGAGAGAGAGGATCAGGCAGAGAACGCCGCAGGTGTTGAGTCTTCAGGAACGTGCACAGGTACAGGAGTTAATTGCGGTTAAGGGAGCCACTTTCTCCAATTTACCAGGGTACACCCCGCTAGCCACTCACCGGGTAGAGACCCCAGGACAGCTACCGATGCAGCAGACCCCATACTGTATCCCTGAAGCAGTCAGGGAACATATGCAGAAGGAAATTGAGGAGATGTTGCAGTTAGGGGTTATCGAACATTCCAATAGCCCCTGGGCATCGCCGGTTGTGCTAGTACCCAAGAAGGATGGCATGACACGCTTCTGTGTTGACTAGCGGAGGCTAAATGACAAAACAATGTCTGATGCCTACCCGATGCCCCGGATAGACGAGCTGCTAGATAAGATGGCACGAGGCCAGTACCTCACTACGATAGACTTGCGCAAAGGGTACTGGAAGATTCCTTTAGCCGAGGATGCCATCCCCAAGTCGGCGTTTGTCACCCCGTTTTGCCTGTACCAGTTTCGAGTCATGCCATTCGGGATGAAAACCGCTCCGGCTACCTTTCAAAGGATGGTAGATCGGCTACTGGATGGGTTCCAGGAGTATGCATGTGCATACCTGGACGATATTGCCATATATAGCCAGACGTGGTCAGACTATCTGCAACATATTGGAGCTGTCATTGACCGTTTTGGAGAGGCAGGGTTGACGCTAAAACCCAGTAACTGTCATATAGGGATGGCAGAGGTACAGTACCTTGGGCACAGGGTAGGGAGTGGGCAGCAAAAACCGGAACCAGACAAAATACAGGCTGTAGCTAAGAGGCCTACACCCCGGAAAAAAAACCAAGTGTTAGCCTTCCTGGTTACCGCAGGATACTGCCGGAAGTTTGTACCCAATTACAGTGCCCTGGCCAAACCCCTGACTGACTTGACCCCAAAAATCTTCCTCGACAGGTCATCTGGGCCCCAGAGTGTGATCAGGCATTTCAACAACTCAAGACTGCTTTAACCAATGCACCTGTACTTGCTGCTCCTGATCCAACTAAAAGATTTCTTGTCTACACAGACGCTTCAATGTTTGGATTGGGAGCAGTGCTGAGCCAAGTTGGAGCAGATGGCGGAGAACATCCCGTAGCTTACTTAAGCAGAAAGTTATTACCACGTGAAGTAAGCTACGCTGCCATTGAGAAAGAATGCCTGGCCGTGGTGTGGGCCCTCAAAAAGTTGCAACCTTATTTGTACAGGCAACCCTTTTCCTTACTCACAGATCACAACCCATTGGGGGATTTGGGATATTGCCTTCATTTTCAGTGCTTTCCTTGGATTACCTTCTTTTACCAGCGGAGATATTGGGATTTAATATTGCAGCTCCGCTACACTTACTTACATGAAACTTTTATAGCAGTAATGCTACTTCCTTAATTTAAACAAAGAAAAAAGAAATAAAAAATATATAATACTACTATAAATATATATATAGTTTATATACACTATAAATGTGTATTTGTGTAACGTATATGGAATGAATAATGAGTGGTATATTTGATACATCATATTGTTAGCATTGAGTTGAAAGACACAGAAATTGTTCAAAATTTCCAATGATATTCTAAAGACTTCAGGTGACTGCAAATCTATTTCACACACAATTTATTTTAATTGCATTTGCTTGGGAACATTCACAATCAATATTACACAAGAATAATAGATGTCACATTATTGAAACAGTGACATGAAAAACACAACTTATATGAAACACCTAGGCTCAATACTCCTTTGCACATCCTATTTTATGAGTGTTTTAATATGAACAGTTAATAGTGATCATGTTAGCATCTGCTGTCTAATAAAATTGACGCATATAATGTTATGTAGAACAATTTATACAATATTATATTTAATGTTGATGCATATATTTTGTATGTGTTACAATAAATAGATGAGCTATAAATCCAAAATATAAAACTTACTTTTGTCGCTTTGAATTTGAAAAAGCACAACAATGGCTTGGGTAAGTTAAATCTGCTTCAATCAGTTCTGCGAATTTTTCCATCGGAGGTAGCTTTTTCAAATTGTAAGCTGATATCGCTATAAGCCTCTTGATATTTTCCAAACCATAACTTGGAAGAGCGCTGATTTTTGTTTTTGAAATATCTCTGAAATAAAAGAAAGAATCTGGATGAATTATTTTACACTTTCAAGTTAAATTGTGCAATAATGCTCTTAAGACAGTGTTATAATAATGAAAAGTGGCGATCGCATTGTTAAATGGATGCATATAATGTATATGGGTCTTTAAAAATGAAGTTAAAATTTGAGCTACTGATTAATAAATAACTTTTAAAAAGTATAGTATTCACTTATTTATCTAGTAAAGTTTCATTTGTATACTATATATCAGTGCTCCTCAACCCTCTCCTCAAGGCACACATAACAGTCCAGCATTTAGGGATTACCCGGGTGTGTCCAAGGTATTTACAAAAAGAAAAAAAAACACCTTAGAGCAGGGATAGGCAACCTTCGTCACTCCAGATGTTGTGGACTACATCCCCCATAATGCTCTTACACCCATAATGCTGTCAAAGCATCATGGGTGATGTAGTACAAAACATCTGGAGTGCCGAAGGTAGCCTATGCCTGCCTTAGAGCCTAAGGTGTATTTTTTAACACCTTGGACAGACCTGGGTAAACCCTAAATCCTGGACTGGTAAGTAAGCCATGAGGAGAGGGTTGAGAAGCACGGCTCGATATGACTAGCACGTAAATGAAAATGGCAAGCACCCTCTTATACTTTTGTACAGTAAGCAAGTTTGAATTAAACACTTTAATTCAAGGTACTGCTTCATCTGTCACCTGTACAGTACAATAATTTTGTGCTATTTATATAGACATTATACTAACATTCAGACTTTTTATATTATATTGCATACAGTATAAAGCTACATTTCTACAGAAACATTATGTTCCTTATCTGAGCATAAGCCATATATATTTAACTATTTCTATGTATCTATTTTTATTTTACCTACTGTATGCTATATAATATTTTTGCTGCTTTTGTGTTTATATTACAGACTTTAGACTTATGCACGGCAAGAAATTATGGTTTCTAAAGACAGTACATTTTTTGAGACACCCAACATTCGGTCAGATGTTGTCTTGGCTCAGCTGAATGTCCATTAGGGAATTGAATCTGACAACAAACCAAATATGTGTGAAAATGGGCATATCTATGTTGTGCAAAATATATACATAATATAATATTATGTACATATTTTGCAGTACACTGACATGAGCATTTTCCCAACATTTGGTTCACAGATCAAGTGAGAAAAAGTAACAAATAGAGAGTAACCAAAACAGAGAGGAGGGAAATTAAAAAAATACATATTTTTACATTATATATATATTAACGGAACACTAGAAAACAAACATGATTCCTGGCCCAATAGTGTTTAAAACACTATCTATCCCCCTGGCCTCTCCGGGCCCCCACTTGTCTTACCTTAATTCCAGTCTGCTGGAATTAATAAAAGTTATTAAAAAGTTTAATAAAATAAATACAAGTACTTGGATCATATATATATATAATAAATGAAGAAAGGAGATGCACTCTTCGGTCTTTATGAAAAAATCACTGGTGTTTAATGTAACAAAAAGTTTACATCTGTCTGATCGACGTTTTGACAAATTCAGGTCTTCCTCAAGATCTTGAGTGCATCTCCTTTCTTCATTTATTATATACATTCAGCGTGGAATTGCACCAGGGCATACTATTTGCATATAGCATCTGAAAGGTTGAGTGCCATTACACATATATATATATATATATGATCTAAGTACTTTTATATGCACATACACATACATAAACCATTAATAAAAGTGTATTTTAATATTTATATATATATAATAATATATATAAATATTAAAATACATGTAGAATGATGTTAATTATATATAGCATCCAAGTAGAGAGCACTCTGGAGTCTTCGTTTTATATCAAAATAAATACTGCTTTATTGTGCAGAATACACAAATGTCAACGTTTCAGAATGGTCACTTTTTCAAACCTTAATTGAGTCAAGAATCACCTGGTTAATATTCTGTTTAAATACGTCAATTATGATGTCACCTGTTCTTGCTTTCAATCTTTCACCCTCCAATAGGAATTTTGTTGTAACATATATAATCACGGTTTATTCATTGCATGAATTGTCTTGAGAAAAGTCTATTGTGACTGAAACGTCGACATTTTTGTATTCTGCACAATAAAGCAGTATTTATTTTGATATAAAACGAAGACTCCAGAGTGCTCTCTACTTGGATTCTATATATTGGTCAGAGATTACTTGCACCAGAGCATGGAAAAGACCGGGAACATTGAGTGCTGGGACCTGGGAAAATAATATATATATATATATATATATATATATATATATATATAAAATCAATAAATACATTTAAAAAAATAATAAAATTACATTAAAAAAATTATATATCATTTTTAATTTGTTCTAACTGTATTTTGATATTAATATAGATATATATTAAATTCAAAATACATTTAGAATGACATTATAAATACATATATGTATCTATATATCTATCTCTCTCTATATAGCTATATATAAATAAAAATAATAAAAAAATTATCCATATATATACATATATATTTAAATTCTACAAATATATTTATATGATATTTTTACATAATCAAGTCATTTTATTAATTACAATTTGAGGGACCTGCCTGACAATCCAAGCTGAAAGTCCAGAGAATTTGGCTCGCAAGCACTATATTTAACCCTGTAACTTTCTAGGACACGATAAAACCTGTACATGGGGGGTACTGTTTTACTCGGGAGACTTCGCTGAACATAAATATTAGCATTTAAAAACAGTAAAACCTATCATACTGGCCAAATTTAGCATTCAATTTAGTTTTTTGCATTTTTCACACACAAACAAATATAAACGTTAAATTTGGCCAGGGTTTGTAATGGAGTGGCTACTAGAAAGAACTGGACATACACCATTTGTAATACCTTGGGTTTTCTACTTTTGCAAATGGTATGGCATCATTGGGGTAATTTTCATTCCTGGGCTATCATTTGGTAACATAACCAATCTGGCGAATTTCAATGTGTATAAACTGAAAATGTAACATCCCTTATTTGACCCTGTAACTTCCTAAAACACTATAAAACCTAGGGGGTACTGTTTTACACACAAGGCATCACTGAATACAAATATGTGTAATTATTGCAGTAAATGCAAACAGTATTATGACATTCACAGTTAAAATGTCACGTAGAACTAAAAAATAAAATTTCTTATTTTATCCTATTGTTTTTTTACATTTTATTCATATTAAATTATGTTTCATAGTTAAATATTTGATGTTAATGAAAGCCCTGTCTCCCCTGAATAAAATGATATATAATAAGTGTGGGTGCACTTAATATAAAAGAGGTGAATTACGGTTGAACAGACATATAGTCAAATTCCAGGTTTTGTTTACATTTTGGTGTACATTTGGCTCAGTCCTTAGGGGGTTAAACCATAGACTTGTGTTTCAGCTAGTCCATAACTCGGGAATATTTCTGTCTGCTCAGAATTCGGGTATTGTGCAGAATGCCTGATTGGCCTAAATTCAGCCTAATTGCAATTACGTGCTAAATGAATCTTCAAGTCTAGCAGACTCTGTCTGAAATATTGTAATAAAATGGATACCACATCAGTTCTTAAAAGGTTTTCACTTCAATGTCAAATTATGTAAATTTGCATAATTTACATTTTCATTTGCCTTTGAACAGCAATCTAAACATAAAATTGCAGTTTTACCCTATATGGCATTTATGCATTTCATATTTCAAATAAATGCTATGCTAATATTTTTTTCTTAGAACAGAAAGTGTGGTATTGAAGGATTTGATAAATAACATTTCTAAAAAAATATCGCCTTTACTGTGTGTGCATAGAATTTGCCATCTATATTCTATACTAACACTTAATTTAAAGACTAAGAATGTCCTTTTAAAGGCACAATTGTTTTCAAATTACGAAAGTCAAAGCACTACTTTCAAAACTAGAGATAGGAGAACAATTTGTTGTATTTTCAGTCAAACATGAAAAGGATGGCCACATATTTAGCATTTCAACAAAAAATGGTGTGGTAGTTCTAATGAATGAACATGGCTAGCATTTGTGTTTTGCCACGAATTTAACCCAACATTGGCCTTATGCAGTTTAACACTGCTATTTGGGGCTTAAATTGAATATTTTTTTTAATATCTTTTTCAAATTATTTAACATTTTTTGAGTAAACTTTTAAAATGTTTTACTATTTTGATTTTTTTTTAAATATTTTTTATATTGTAAAATATAATAGATCTTTTGAAATTTTTATATTTTGAAAAATTCACTCTAAAATGTTTATCCACAAATATTTAAAAATATTGTACGTGCAATGCTTCAGTTTGAAATGCTTCACACACAGAGATATTTAGGATAGCTGCCGGATGTGTATCTCCAGAGAGCTCCAAGTTCGTCAGTGTCAATTCTGTGCACATTTCTTTGCACAGAGGATCATTCATTGGATGTACTCAGGCAATAAATGCACTGTGGGATTCACATATGACTTCTGACACGAGACTCATTAAATGTCAGGAACCCAAGTAAGAGGCAAACCGTATAAAATATATTGCCCTTTACTAGTGAACCCTTTACTAGTGAACAGTTCCATGGTACTCCTGAGTACTCGTGATATCATAACCACTACTTTAAATTTTGACAAAAGTTATTATTGAGCTTGAAAGAATTAACAGTTTTTATAGTCTCTCTATATCTCAGAACGTTATACTTAAGAATAAATTAGTTTCTCTGCAGGGGAAGGCAAACAATGTATTGGCTACATTTTGTTTTCTCAAATATACCAAAAAGTGCTGAGGTGCCCCAATAGTAATATAAAGTGCTATAAGTGAAAGTGCATTAAATACGTTTCTACATACAATTAATAATCTCAATCAAGTGCTACACATTCCACCAAAAGCAGCGCTGTGCTACTCTATATCTCACTAGATGATCACAAGTGCAATTTTTAATTTTATATTTATGCATGCAGGGGAAATGCTTAAATGGTTGTGCATATCTAAACAAAGAAAAAAAAATTATGGCACAGAATATCTGTACACTGCAGCACCCACGCACTGTGGTCTGCCAGTGTGCATTATTTAGTTATATTGGTTGTGGGTGCAGCATTATACAGCTATTCCACACCCTTCATTGTTATTTAATTTTTTCTTCACATTTATATAATTTTTAAAATAAGATTTCCGCTGGATGAATACGTATACAATTTAAAAATTGCACTTATTGGTCTAGTGAGGAACTGAATAGCACAAGATTTTTTGTGGTGTATTGTTTAAATTTAGTTCTGCTTTATTTTCCTTACATTAGGATTAGGATTGTAAGGGTAAATTGCTACCAGAGGGGATTGGTAGACACCGTACTGTAGTTATCTCATATTGTAGAAAAAATAAAGAGAAATTAATTTTTATCTGTCTGTTCCATTTTTATTGCTGTCTAATTGGCAATTTATTTTTCAATGATAACTTCACTTGTTTTATGTCATCTGATTTTCACACTTTGTTTCAGAAATATTACAAATTATTAATAACCAGTTTCAAAAAAAAGTAATCCTCATTTAACCTATGAAATTAATCCCTTTGTGATAGACACTGAACCATGTATATTGCTGTCAATAAGACACTAATACATGTACAGGGTACGGTGAGTGCTTAATTCCCCTACCATCACAGGTCTCACAAAATGCTGTGTAACCTGGTTAATGTTGGAAACCTCATAATTGTTGCAGACTAGTAAAAGCAACCCCCGGGCTGCTCCTGCTAGCATCTGATCACTGTGGCACCATGACAGCAATTGGATGTCATCTACCATTAAAATACCATTGATGGTAGTGGGGACATTCAGTACATGTCAAGCATGCCTTGTACCAGGATATTTCAGAATGTCACAAATAAGCACAAGGTTAGAAATAATGTAAAAGTGTGATGCTGGTCAGCACAGTGACACAGATAATATCACTTAGGCAATTATCTTTTCTGGACACAAGAAAAGTGACATATGAAAATAAAATTGTGTCTTACATTTCCCCCTGTAAGTTCACCCAAATAAACTGGCAAAGTTATATCAGTGGGGCATTATTATAATTGGAACATACAGCACAATGCAGTCTAAAGTCTTTTAGGTAGTAGAAATTCCCCATTAGACTTTAACAAGTATTTAAAAAAAATGAAAATATTAAAATTACTGCTACATTTAGCAGAAATTGGGGATAAAATGTCTTAAGTAAAAAAAATCAAAATGCCTCAGATTAAATAGTTTAGGTTGTCTTATTTTAAAAATGGTATGCTTTGATGGCAAAAATGCAACTAGGTGCTACAGTTGTGTTCCAAAAACAACATGACCCCAGTTATTCAATTGGTGAAAATTAGAAAAACTGAAAATTGAAAACTGAAATTAATATGTCTGTAATTTGACCTCATATCTTCTAAAAAAATCCAACAATGGTCCATATGAAGTATTGCTGTTCTTGGGGGCAGTAGCAAAATAGATATCAGGGGTCTTTACAGAAGTGGAACACACAATGTATATGTACAGAACATACACAAAATTACCAGCAGATTTTGTAGAAATTAATAATAAAATGGTTGAACAAAATGTGTCAGAAAGCTCTTCATTAAATACTCTTGTTGGTCCAAGTTCTATAAATGTATACTTTTGTTTAGAAATGTTGGATTCTGTGACTACTATTAACGTTATATATTCTTATTTGCAAAAGAGATTGTTAAAATTAAATTTTAAATGTAAGTTCAAAATGGCTGAACTGGAAAATATCAGCCATGAAAAGTCAGCTATGCTTCCACTTTGGCTACTGTGGCCTTTAAGGAACACTATAGTGTCAGGAATACAAACATTTATTTGTGACATTATTGTGCCTGTGTGCCTGTGTGACTGTTTATGTCCCCAACCCCACCTTAGATTGCTCTGAAAAGATGATTTTACTCATCCTTTTTTAATGCCGCACCAGTATTGCCATGGATGGCTCAACCTGGACCAACCTCCATGCCTAAGAATATAAATTTTTAATTTTTCAGCCAATCCCATGCTTTCCCATAACATTTCCTCATAGCATCTCCTCGTTGAATTAATGCATCTCTATGGGGAACGTTCAGTGACTCCATGCAGACTGTGGAAACTCTGAATGCAAGTGCGGTTCACTGTACAACACTGACACATGAAGCACTTTAGTGGCCATCTGAATAAATGTCACCAGAGCTGTCACTAGCTTGAAATGTAAGCATTGCGAATTGAATCAATGCATCTCTATGAGGAAAGTTCAGAGGGAGGAGATAATGAATGTTTTGATGCATTTTAGGCAGCAATGACCCAGGAAGGATCTCTAACAGACATCTTAGGAGTGGCCAGTGAAGTTATCACTAGGCTGTAAATTAAACACTACATTTTCTCTTAAACAAGCAGTGTTTACAACAAAAAGCCTGAAGGTAATGATTCTACTCACCAGAACAAATTCAATAAGCTGTAGTTGTTCTGGTGACTATAGTGTCCCTTTAAGTTTGTAGTTGTAAGTTCTTGTCTAAGCAGACCAAAGAATGCATACGTTTAGATTTAAATTAACTCCTTGCAATATTTGAAGAAAGACACAGCAAAAGTGCCAAAAGAAAATCGGTAACAAATGCATGAAATCCTGCAAAATACTCAGTCTCTAAGGTATTAATACAGTATCTCACAAAAGTGGGTACACCCCTCACATATTTGTAAATATTTTATTATATCTTTTCATGTGACAACACTTAAGAAATAACACTCTGCTACAATGTAAAGTAGTAAGTGTACAACCTGTATAACCGTGTAAATTTGCCGTCCCCTCAAAATAACTCAACACACAACCATTAATGTCTAAACCACTGGCAAGTGGAATGTCCAAAACGTCCTAAGTGGAAATACACCAAATTTAACACACCTGCTCCCCATTTGCACCTGAGACCTTGTAATAATAACGAGTCACATGACACCGGGGAGGGAAAATGGCTAATTGGGCCCAATTTGGACATGTCCACTTAGAGGTGTAGTCACTTTTGTTGCCAATGGTTGAAATATGAAACCATTGTCTTCTGTTTAAATGTTAATGGCTGTGCGTTGAGTTATTTCGATGGGACAGCAAATTTACACTGTTATACAGGCTGTACACTTACTACTTTACATTGTAGCAGAGTGTCATTTCTCAGTGTTGTCACATGAAAAGATATAAAAAAATATTGACAAAAATGTGAGGGGTGTACTCACTTTTGTGAGATGCTGTATGTACAGGCACCCCGGGCATAAAAGGGGGTTAAAAGCCGTTTAGGAGATCTTCCCTTCCAGAGACACAGGCAGCTACTGTAGACACCAATCCACCGAACCGGAGAAGCATATGAATGCTCTCAATCATACGAATGCGGTAAACAGCCAAATAGGAAAAACCATACGAACAGGTCGAACTGGAACAGCATACAATAAATCCCCCCAAGAACGAGACAAGGCTCCGTTTTGAGGGTCAGGCAGGAACAGACAGAGCTGTGGGTTTATTGTTCTTATATACACATTAGTGCCACCCACAGGGTTTTGGAAAACAACCAATAAACACGTACAATACACTCAGACACTCCCACACAAAATCCTCCCCTCTGCTTGTGATACAATTACCTTACACAATGGGTAATGTAATTATCACAGACAGAGAAATACAGTTTTTCCACATTATTCATAACTTTAAAAGTATGCATCACATTCACATAAAACATTTACATTTTTAGAATCAACATATTCCAAATATGAACATATGTCAAATCATCCACATTGGTCCATTGGTTCAAAAGATAGATCGAAGTCCTTTGTGACCAAAGGAAGCATGGCTTTTCTGCCCAAAACCAGTTCCACAGAGTCTTCTATCCTGGAGATAATTGGGAAGTAATCCAATTATCTCCAAGGACAGAGGCAAAACTCCATTTCGCACATGGCAGTAAAAAAACAGTAAAATACAATAAAATACACAAGGTTACATTTATTACATAAAATACAGACATGCAACATATCCCCAGATAGCTTAGGTCTGAGCGCACATTATTACTGAATGGCTCTCAGACCACACACATACAGTTCAATTGCCATGGAGCCAAAGTCTTTTATTACACGAATAGGCTATATGGCATAGCTATCTGGGTTAAATGAGTTAATTCAGTAAATCCGAGAATCTACCGAACGCCAGAGCAGAAATACATGAATAGACCTTTCTGCATAGGAAAATAAAGTATTTAAATGCCGGTCCATAGTCAAAAGGCAGCAGGCAGGCAACCAGGCTCCTCCAATGCACAGTGGCGAGATTGGTCTCGTCACACTGTATATGATGATTAGTAATGTCCTATTTGAGTTATATGAGCAAGAAAATCTGATTTAATTCTGCACATAATATATCTGCAATTGGAATGTACAATTTCTGAACTTGACTTTACATCATTTATAAACTACTTTTAATAAATAAATGTAACACCTTGAGTCTTATATTATTAAAATAATGTGTACAATCAACACTTTAACAAATAAACACCTCAATAAACATGCCAGACTTTTCAATTATATTTGATTATTACAGCTGTCAAGGACTGTTTACATTTTCTCATTCACTAGAGCAATATGTCTTTCTGTCATCTTGCACAGAAAATATTTTTTTAATATTTTTTCTACATTGCTCAATATGTATGAAAAAATAGAGAAATGTAAATATCTAAAATCTTAATTAAAATCATGTATATCAATTGTCATACCTGTGTCTTGAGTCAAACGTTCTCCGACGGTCCTGGGCGCTCTCTCCCGATCCGGTAAATCCCATGCCGGACATGATGATGTTGGACAGTGTTCCGATGTTGCCAAGGACATGGATTGCTCTACCTCTCTCTCCCGGTATTCTAATCAGGTGGGGCACCCTCCCAGTACTCTTTTCCGATACAATGCGGGTCTCGTTTATTTTGGCGTCACATGTGACGCAGGCCAATCAGAGGCCACAGGGGACTATATTAAGCCCTTGTGACCTCTTCACATTGTCATGTTGTGGGTTTTAGTAGCCCAATAGTGCATTCTTTATTCCTTGATAGTTCTGGTATTTGAATTGGCTTTGTCTACATGTTTATTTTGAATTGTAGTATCCCTTGACTCTGTTACTCTAGTATAGCCATTGGTCTTTGATCTTGACTTAAGCCTGTATATCCAATACCTTCTATATACATTAAGCTTGTCCACTCTAAGGTCCGATAATATGTCTTTGCTGTGTTTAGAGTTCTCCGTGCTTTACTGTTTGTGAATTAGTTGAGTGAGTGCAGAACTGTATGTGCTTTTAACACAGCTGGGAAAAATATTATATCTCTTTATTCAAGAGGGACTTAAACCTGTAAAATACAGTTGCCAAAAAGGTTCATTTAGAAATACTCAAATTTTCATCCTGATTTTGCCCCATTTTATTTATCATGTTGTAGACTTGTCCCAGGTGCACATCTAATAATTTATAGGAAGGACATTGTGGTAACTGTGTAATGTTTCTTCCATGTTTATATAATTACAAATGGTTAAATCTTAACAAACCCCATGACTTGTTATAACATCCAATTAATGAATTGGACATGTTTACTAGAATAGGAAATCGCTAAACTCGGATTCATTGTACTCTATTTCGAAAAAAAACTCTGAGAAAAAAATCTCTGGTACTCATTTCTGAGTAAATTATTTTGTTCATAATGAGCTAGCTGGGATTTGAACCTAGATTTCCCAGGACAAAGACTGAAATTTTCGAAATTCCAAGAACCATCTCTTAATATTCAACTAAGTGAGTATAAATATTAACTGGGAACAGACCAACAACTAGATCTTCAACACTGTCTATTAACAAAGGTTATATCAGGATTACTGTATGATCCAGCACGTAGAACTGTATAGCCTGAATGACAAATAAGTAACGTATTACCGGTCCTCAGAATGGCTGGATTTAACGTACATAGAATAGTCAAAATACTAGCCGAGGTCAGGGAACACAGAAAGGGATGCAATGATGAGGAAAGCCAGGAGTCGGGATACCAGAATACAGAGAAGTCAATAAGCAAAGTCAAAGTAAAAAACCAGTAGAAAACTATAAACAGGAACGCGCTCTCGGACAACCACATGGGAAACCACGACAGTGCACTGAGTGGAGGTCAGACTGGGTTTTTATATCCATCCTCCCTTTCCCATTGGCCAGCCCGGTATTTTGGCTCCAAAATGTGCGTGTGCGGTGCGGTGAAATTTAGTTCTAAACTTTTGAGGAAAAGTAGTCTCCAACCCAGGACTTAGATGGTAAAGGTCTACTCATTGATGGGACTATAGTAGCAATAAATATTCTATGTATTCCCCCATTCTCCATCATCTCAACCACCACCAGGTGTCCACCTTTAACTCCTTCCAATTCACTGTTGGCCTCTCTTGGTTCTGTCCCTTTTCTATTCCCTAATTTCTTTGATCCTTCTATTCACCTATTCCATCCTGCTTCTCTCTCCAATTTCTCACATTTTCCAGAAGAGAGCTTGTAAAAAAAACTTTACAAATTTATAGTAATTAAATACGCATAGACCATGTCAGATTTAGTCTATTGTATACATATTCCACATGTTGCTTGGAAGTACATGGGAGGAAAAACTCTAGATGTTTCATTTATAATATAACACAAACTGCTTGTTTGATATTAACTATTAATTAAACTTACAATACAGCTGGTCCACTGGCTCCATGGAAAATTAGATCAGGTAATCTTGTCAATTCCTGGTTCCCACTGAGTATTCTGTTAAACATAATCAATTAGTTTAATTACAACATAAAAGTGAAAAGCATTCTAGCAAAGCTGACTTTATACACTTACAGTTCGGTTAAATGGGTGCCATTTAATGCATGGTTTTGTATTTCTTCAATCCCATTTTGGTTAAGCCGTCTGCAAAGAAAAAGAAATGCAGTTGAGCTAATATATGTTATTTATGTAGCAACAGGAGGTTAAAAACAATTTACCATTCATTCCAAGATTTCACAGCAAATCATAGAAAATTATCCTTGCTAAAAATGAAGCTTTAAGTTTTTTAACCTTTTCATGATGGTTGACTTGTCAAGACTGTCATGATATAAGAGAATTTGCCAAATTCTTTGTCACAAATGGATTAAGAAATATTCAGTTATATTTTGGATAGTGGCATAAAACAGAATCGAGAGCACTGATCTGATTATAACTGAGCCCTCCTTGTTGAGGCTTGACGTCACTCAATGCATCCTTCTATGACGTATCACACCCCTGCTAACCATGCTTGTGGGTGCCATTTTTTTATATATTTGTCATCAATATAATAAGAAAACATGATTACTACATTCAGGCTCACCTCTGTTTATGTTCTAGTATATATATCTTTTTTTTTTTTTGTGATATCATCCAACAAGAGGCAAAAAGGGTGAATCTTCAGATCTTCTCAATTGTCTAAATATACCATGGGCATCAGGTGGTGGACTAAGGTTTTCGGTTTAATATTGTTGGATACGCATCCCAAGTGATTTGATATTTTGAGATAAACTTTGTAAATTATTTCTAAATATTAAAATATACAAATGTTTTATCATATATAACAAAAATCAATAATTGTCAAAACTATCAAACTATTTCAAATTTAAATTAATTTACAAAAATATTAAATCATCTGAAAAGCTTATACAACAAAAATCAATCGAAGCCTATATCTGTGTAATCTAATGTATTATTGGATGTACATCTTGGCAGGGGCGTACCTAGAGCATCTGGCACCCGGGGCGGATCCTGTGCTTGTACCCCCCACCCCACCCCACCCCCACCCCCAAAAAAACCTGTAAAAATTTTTAAAGGTTCTCTTTTTTTATTTACAATTTGTAAACTTTGCAAAAACGCTGTCAGCCCCTCCTACAAAACCCTTGTCCTGTCGTGCCCCTCCTACAAAACCTCTGTCCTGTCCCTTCTACAAATCCTGTACTGCCTCGTCTACAAAACCCCCGCAACCCCCTTCCACAAATCCCCTGCTTATCCCCCCTTATAAAGACTCCTATCCCAATACAAAACCCCGCCCCCTTCTACAAAATCCCTGCAGCCCCACACACACATTTACAGGCAGACAGTCACACACTCAGTTACAGACAGACAGTCACATACAGTCACAGGCAGACAGTCACACATACACATTTCCTCCGTGCGGCCAGTTTATCAGCTGTTTGCTTGTGTGAGCTGTACTGGCCACACGGCACCCTAACTACCATGGGACACTGTGCGGCCACAGCTCACACAGCCCCCTCCAGCCAGGGCCGGTGCAAGGATTTTAGCCGCCCTAGGCAAAAGTAAAGTTTGCCTCCCCCCCCATGTGACATCACAATGCCCCACCCATATGATTTGCCATGTTAACTAACGCCAGTGCTGCAGTGCGCCGTGTTTACATTAAAAGGCCTGCAGGGACAGGCTATAGACACCAGAGCCATTACATTAAGCTGAAGTGGTTCTGGGGACTATAGTGTTTCTTTAATGTGAGGTAAATTAGAGCTTAGTGCCACGAATAATATACTAGATTACTACTTACAGCAGATGAGGGTATTGATGGAGGGCTCTAGCTGCAGTCTGGCTCCACTGGTCTGGTGTAGAACAGGCTCTCTGGAGGCGTTTTGTAACTGTGGTCACAAAAATCAATGTTCTGGGAGAACGGGAAGCAGCTCCATTTTTTTGAGGGCCCTTTACACAGCTCAAGGTCTAGGTCCCAGGGTCCACCTTCATGTTCCACCAATGAGTTTGTTCACAGGGGGGTGGAGTGTGTAGGGGATGTCCTGATATGTGTGTAAGGAATGCATTGTGTGAAATTGTGTTTGTATGTGTAAGGACTGCAAGGTGTGTTTCTGTGTATGTATGGGATGCATTGAATGTGTGTAAGGGGTGCATTGAGTGTGTGTAATAAATGCATTGTGTGTTTCTGTGTGTGTAAGGGATGCATTGTGTGTAACGGTTGCATTGCTTGTGTATGTGTGTCTGTGTGTGTAATGCATTGTGTGTTTTTCTGTGTGCAAAGGGTGCATTGTGTGTATGTGATGAATGTCAATCTCTCCTCCCGCTCCAATTTCCTTCTCCTCCTCCCAATTTCTCTTTCTCACCCCCCTCCAAATTTCTCTCCCCCTCTAATTTCTCTTTCCCCCTCCTAATATCTCTTCCCCCCTCCTAATTTCAATTTCTATCCCCCCCTTCTAATTTCAATTTCTCTCCCCCCTAATTTCTCTTTCCCCCTCCTAATTTCTCTTCCCCCTCTCCTTTCTCTTTCTCTCCCCCTCTCCTTTCTCTCCCCCCCTCCTTTCTCACTTCCTTTCTCACCCCCCCTTTCTCACCCTCCCTCCTTTCTCACCCCC
>OW240913.1:344747723-344802290 GCA_933207985.1 Pelobates cultripes
CCGCCTGAGGCTCACTACAGAGCGCTCGGGCGGCTGCAGCATGGGGGGGGGCGGGGGCTGGCCATGGCACTCCCACCCGGCTGGCACCCGGGGCGGACCGCCCCCTCCGCCCCCCCCCTTAGTACGCCACTGCATCTTGGATTTTTGTATGAATGCCTTCTTTGCTTGGCTTTGACCTACCACCCTCCTGTAACAGACCAAGTACACTTCTGTTTATAACTGCAGTGTGTATTGTCTAACTTTCATTGATATATACAATTGCATAATTAACCCCTTAAGGACCGAGGACGGTTCAGGACCGTCATCGGCATTTTCCCATTGCCGACCGCTGAGGGTCCTGAACCGTCCTAACGGTCTTAGTTACTTACCTGATCGCCGTCGTTCCCCCGGCGGCGATCAGCGTTGCTCCCGGTGTGGGGAGACTGCCTGCAGCCCAGACAGTCTCCCCACACTGGATTTGGACCCCTGGGGCCATGTGATCGCTTAACACAGCGATCACATGGTCACAATAGGTGTCCATGTGTCTGCCTGCAGGGTGACTGCCTGTGCTGACAGGCAGTCTCCCTGCTAGTGTAAAATAAAAACAAAATAAAGTTAGTGTTAATAAAAAAAAAAAAATTAAATATGTGTATATATATATATATATATATATATATATATATAATATATTTACATATATTATATCTATATAATATATGTCTATATATCATATATATGATGTCATACTAAGTGTTTTATTTATATGTACTTATATTAATATAAAAACACACTTATAATTCGAAATAATTAAATTACATGTATATATATATAATATATATAATAACTATATATATTGTGTGTATATATATATATATATATATATATATATATATTATAAAGTATAAATAATAAGTAATTTAAATTACATTTTTTTAAACAATAATAAAATTGAAAAAATTATATAGTTATATGAAATTTTATTCTAACTGTATTTTAAAATTAATATATATATATATTTATATCAAAATACACTTAGAATGAATTTGTATATATATCTATGTATATATAAATAAATAAAAATAATACGAAATATACATATGTCCATATACAAAATTACATAAATAATTATATAAATATACACGTAGACTTCAAATATATAAATATGCATATATATTTAAATTCTACGTGCGTATTTATGTAATATTTTTACATAATTCAGTAATTTTATTGATTGCAATTTGAGGGACCTGCCTGCCAACCCAGGCCGAAATTCCAGAGAATTTAATTTGCTAGCACTGTATTTTACCCTGTAACGTTCTACGACACCCTAAAACCTGTACATGGGGGGTACTGTTTTACTCGGGAGACTTCGCTGAACACAAATATTAGTGATTCAAAACAGTAAAACATATCACAGCGATGATATTGTCAGTGAAAGTGACTTTTTTTGCATTTTTCACACACAAACAGCACTTTTACTGATGATATAATTGTTGTGATACGTTTTCCAGTTTTTAAACACTAATATTTGTGTTCAGCGATGTCTCCGAGTAAAACAGTACCCCCCATGTACAGGTTTTATAGCATTTTTGAAAGTTATAAGGTCAAATATATGGGTCAAATATTTTTACATTGAAAATGGCCAGGTTGGTTACGTTGCCTTTGAGAGCGTATGGTAGCCCAGGAATGAGAATTACCCCAATGATGGCATACCATTTGCAAAAGAAGACAACCCAAGGTATTGCAAATGGGGTATGTCCAGTCTTTTTTAGTAACCACTTGGTCACAAACACTGGCCAAAATTAGCGTTCAATTTAGTTTTTTTACTTTTTCACACACAAACAAATATGAATGCTTACTTTGGCCAGTGTTTTCGACTAAGTGGCTACTAAAAAAGACTGGACATACCCCATATTGAATACCCTGGGTTGTCTACTTTAAAAAAAATATGTACATGTGGGGTGTTATTCAGAGATTTATGACAGATAATAGTGTTACAATGTCACTATTGATAAATTTAAAAAATTTATGTTTTGAAACCGCAATTTTCAAAAGGTGTTTTATCTCTTTTCCCACGCAGCACCGGTCTCACTGCGACTTGCTCCGCCTCTAACTTGATGATCTCAGCCAATTCAATGATTTCGCATAGTAAAGTTTTTGGAGGTTATTACGCATGCGTTGCAAAATACTGCGCTGTCCCAATCGTCTCATAGAGATGCATTCATTCAATGCATCTCAATGGGGAATGTTCAATCCCCCTCCCCATTCCAGAGAGTGGAGACACTAAACACCAGTGCTGCATACTCTGCAGCACTGGACTAAGTAGCACCTCAAGTGACTTTCTGAGTGACTGCCACTGGAGGTGTAACAAGCCAGCATTGTAAACACTACCTTTTCTCTACATAAAGCTGTAGTGGCTTTGGTGACTATAGTGTTCCTCTAATGTTACATTATTTTAGACGGGACCTACTTATAATGTAATGTGAGCCAAGTGCTGGGGCATATACACACACAAACTAACTTTAAATTGCATACACATATATAGCATGCATGTGTTGTTATTTTATTTAATGCAGATGAATTCTACTCACGTACTCAGCTTAGAATGACTTCTTATGTGTGGCAAGAACAGTGCCTGTCTGCCTCAGTCAGACAGCAGATAACAATGTTTCAGTAGAAATCCACAGTTAAAAGCCTTGTCCTTAGATTTTTTTTCTGATAACACAAAAGAATGACTCACGGTAGATAAAATTTAGATACACATGAGCTTTGTGTTATTTTTAATACATACTATTAGCAAAAGATACCTTTCACTGGCAGAACATGCTACTATGTTGTAATAGAAAGGGGTTAAATACTGTTGTTTTCTCTTTGAACTGTTAATACATTTATAAATGGACATACCACGTATTGCACTGAAGTGCTCCAAATTGAGTACATAAAGTACTTCTATTCTAAAAATATATTTCAGTATTAATATTCTCTGTAAGGCTAGAAAATTCTATGGAGGTATGTCTGGTGGCAACAATGCCACATGGAAGTTGTGGATATTACAGGAACTGCTAATTATAGATCTAGAACAACAGGAAGGGAGAGACACCAGTAGAAGAGCTCATACTTCATCTTTAGAAGAAACATAATTCAGTGTACGTTGGCCAGCAGCCTTAAATAAAACAAATCTGCGGCTGATACAAATTTTAAGCAGTGGGACTTCTTCTTTGATTACATTTAATCACACTGACAGTGAGAGCATTATAATTCTAACGGAAGAACACAATTAAAATTCATTGTGCTGAAATTGTACTGAGAGTTTCTCATTTTAAATGATGCTTCTGAAAACCACATACTGTGGCTGTGCGTTATGTTCATTTAATTTTTTGTTAATATTACATGTTACGGATGCATTGCTTGAAATAATATTTACGTAAAATGCTTTACAAATCAAGGAAATATGTTTTTTCAACCCACACGAGTCTGTGCAAGCAACATGGACAGAACCTTGTCTTATATAGCAGATATTAGAGCACTCTTGTCATTCCCCTATACAAGAAAACAGGATTTACATAGCCAAAGGATTGAGAAAATAGATACACAGGTGGATAGGAAGATAGACAGACAGACAGACAGACAAACAGACCGACAGACAGATATAAACATAGACAGACAAATATTAAAAATACTTGGCTAAATTAATACAGTAAAAGAATATCAAAATATGGACAAGTGCTAAGATGTTCTAAAGCAGGTTAACTAAAGGCAGCAAACACTAGGTGTAAGAACCCCTCTATTTCCCAACAAAATGGGATAAAACTAAAAAAGATACAAGAAACAGGTTGAGCCAAATTAAAGCAGTAAAATCAGACAAAATATAAAGGACAGTAGGAAATCAAAGATAAAATATATAGTCAAAATGTTATTCTAATGGCCTGAATTCTTATGTAGTCGGATCTGTTCTCATAAAGTGCGTGTGAAAAGAAGAAAAATGGATACTGATAGTCTAGTATGTAGTATAATGTAGTGTAGTATGTCACAAACAACAAAGTGCATAAGTGCCCACTCATGTGTAATATAGCCATCATACAAGTTCTGGCAGTGACTATGTGTAGTGGAGTAGTCCCCACTAATGGACATGGATGTAGTTATGCTCTCTCCTTTGAATCACAGTGAAATATGTAAAGACAAAATAATATCCAGTAGTGTAATATTGTAAGTTTAAAGTGAATGAAATGACAATAGAACGCATACACAAGTGTAGAGCTGTTATTAAAGCTCAAATCTGCAGTCATTAGGTGGTACCACTCCCACCTTGGGATTTAATTGGTTCACAACTTCTTCAACAGCCTTCACATATATGGAAGGAAAAAAAAAACTGCTCGCTGTATTAAGGTATATTGGAGGAGGGATAAAAACATACTTACATTTTTTTTGTGGCAGATAAATTGCTTTGGTTTGACAGCAAATATGGTACAATCCCCTGTGAGGATCAGATGGTAGTATTCCAAAGTAGTATGCTGCCAAGTCAAGGCAAAATAATACAGTATGTGTTGAATTGCTTGGGTACTTTTATAATGGCCCATTAATTTTGTACCTGAGCTCCGAGTGTGTTCCACCAAAGGGCAAGCAGTTTTTTTGTTCTCCCTGCTCCTCCTAAGATAAAAGGGTAATCCAGATGTAGATCCCTTGCTCACTGTGCCTGGAGGGGTATTGGCTATATCTCACTGACGAGGCCTAAAAAGGCTGAGGGGATTGTCAGGAGTTTCCTGTATCTCTCGTGCAGATGGAGCCAGCTGCCTTTTGGGTGGGATCAGTAAGATATGCAAATAGTTTAGGTTCTCTCTATAATGGCACAAGATGAGCTAAACCCAACTTGAGATCTGAGCAGGGACCCACCGAATGGCAAGCTATTAGAGCTGTTGTTTGTGCTCAGTATTCTTTCGCACACTGTTTTTTTTTTTTTTTTTTACCCTGAGCTCTAAGAGGATACAGGTAAGTTTTTGTAAAATCTAAACTAAGCACATAGTGCAAAATTAATGAGAATAGTACTGAACATCAGATAAAGATAAAAATGACCATCATTTTAGAGTCCAATATTAGTTAATGTAATGATTTAATTATGTTATGTTAAGGTAATGTAAGGTATGTTAATGTTGTTCTAACGGTATAGTGGATACCATCTAAAATATATAGTAGAATAGATTAGTTTATATTAATTTACTTTCATAGACTAAATTAAAAAAAAAAATGCCCTTCTAAATTGTTTAAAAAAAAAAACAGCAAAGAAGTACTTAATTTAACTTTTATTCAGGCGTTTATATTTTTAAAGCTTTTTATTTAGTCCTTCCGGAGATTTTATGTTGATTTACATTTATTTATTATCTATTTTGATATATTACCTTTTAATCTTTTAACATCTCCCCTCCATATTCCTTGTCGCATCCATCAACATGCATGCTCCTCCTCCTCCCATTTACACCCAAAACATTTTGCCACTCCTTTTTCTTTTTATACACTGCTATTTACATCCATGATCCATCTTTCAGAATTTTCTATGTTTTTTTAAACATTTAAACTTGTAACAGTTTAGTGCATACTTGAAAATAAAAAAATAAAATCGGGTCGCGTGGGGCCCCACCATGTTCCTATGATCCCTCCCTATCACCTCTCCCCACTTTTAAAAATAATGTATCCATTTACAAGTGGTGGAGAGTTGTGCTTTGTTTGTTCTCATTGATTGTCATTTTTAATGTTAGTTGTTATTAAACTTCCATTTTACTCATCAGAGAAATGGAACGTTCCACATGTAATATTAGTATTCACATTCGTTATCATTCTTGTTGTCTCTATATTTCTATATCTCTAATTTGGAATTGGATTGGCTTAACTATTTTCTAAACTGTATTGCTCATTTAGATTGTATTCACACTTGTTACGAATATAAGAAACGAGAACTGAAAAGATTTATTAAATAATCATCCATGACAATTAAAAAACAACAAAAAAAAACAGAAAAAATAAAATAAAAATCTCAACTACCAGTTTACTTTTCAACTAGATATAGGATTCCTTTTAAAGCATGTTCGAAATCCCAAGGAAGTATACATTGATAGTTCTTTCATTTTCAAGTGCCTTCTTGTCTCCAAGAAAAATATACTGATATTTCTCAAAATTTCAAGTACCTTAAGTGGTATTCCTTGAAGCATGCACTGATATTTCTTTTATTTTTGAGTACCAATGATTTATTTTCAAGTATCTTATTATTACCCAACACGATGATACATTCCTATAGTTATGGCTTAGTTAACCCTACCAGAGATAGAACCTGTGGCTTTGCTGTTCTTTTGCATGATCACATGCATGATTTAATGTTCCTAAGTGAATTAGTAAAGACTCTCTTTAGCCTTTTTGTTATATAATAAGTACAATATTAGAGTGTTCATTGATTAACTGCACTATCATATTTACAAAAATTAGAAAGTGATTAATGGCCATAAATTTTATAGTCAATATAGTTATTATTGAAATTTATGGGCCGAATACAAGTAAATCCCGTCATACAAACATACGCAATGTTGAGATGACAATGGAAGAATAATATTAGACAATGGAAGTACCAATACATATTGCATAACTCACTGGGCACATTATCAGTTTCGCAATACACCTACAATACAGTAAAGGAGTGAACACCCCTTTATAATAAAAAAAAACGAGGAAAAAAAAAGAAAACAAAAACAGCTGTAGCTCATTTGAAACTGCCCTCTTGAGGTCCATGTGAATAGTGAAACATACATTCTATCATTATGAGTCATAAGTAAATATATAGACTTATCTCCAAACGATCTCTAATATCTGCACACTTAGACATTCTACTGCACTCCAAACTTCTTAAAAAAGGTACATTTATTTGCAAAAAAAGAAAAAAATATAAAGCAGAAATACAAGCAAAAAATTGCCTAGAACAGTCCTTATATGTGCCAGTCCAAAATTATATAGTATGTGATGGTTGATAACAACATGCTCTGTGATCCTAGCCTGTCATAATATGCAGTAAATCCCACCACAAAAAATATGTCAAAAGTATAACATAGGAAAAAACAATAGAAGAACAGCGCCTGTAAGAAGGGGGAAGAACCACAAAGAAGTGACCCAAGGAAGGACCGAAAGGCCCTGAATGCGTTTTTTATGCCTGGCACTGCGCTTTCTCAACAGCTGCGGCAATCTGCTTATTTGATTGTTTATTTGATAAATAAATATATACTTACATTGCAATGTGTTCTGAGCTGAGTCCGACAAATGAGTTTTTTTCAATTTTCTTGATATTAATATTGTCTTGAATTTCCCTAAAACATAAACAATTTGTTTATATTAAAATATTATATTATTTACAATAAATACTATTAAATATTTAAATGCTTGCAATTGTTGGCAATGTCACATTACGTAATAACAATATAAAAAACAACAACTGTATACGAAAACTGTATTTGGTGAATATTGCATTTAATAACTTGTTAGGGTAGTTTTGGCACATCTTTGTAGATTTCAAATCAAATATGTTTGAAATATCTTCAAAATGTATTTAATATTACATAAATGCAGACGAACTTGTTAAAGTAACAAGACCATATGTATACATTTTGTTTTCTGTTTTGATATGTTCAGAATAATCTATCTGGATTGAATGGGATTTGACTTTTACGCAGATTAATGAGTGAATTAATTTATTTATACTTCAAGCATAGCCTTGAACTCACTATAGGTCAAGCATGTCAAACTCAAAGGCTAAGACGGGCCAAATAAACAAGGTTTACATTTATGTGCGTCGGAAAAACAAACATATTTCAGTTTCCATAGAAACATAGGTTTATTTAGAAAACTACAGTATAAAAAATGTTGCCTAACTGACACTGGACGTCCTTGCACTCGTAGGGCTTCAAAATAAACAAATGAGCAAATTTATTTTAAGAAATGCATTTGCATATAAACAACATTTCAGTCCAACTACCTTGACATATTAAGAAACATTTGGTAATGGGACTGAAATGGTGAATGTATGCTGTTGCACGTTATCTTGTTTATTTTGAAGTTCTATGAGTGTGTTCTTCACTTTGGCTGAGATTATAAAACTTGATGATCTCAGCCAATCCAATGCTTTTCCATAGGAGAGCATTGGGAGGCTATTGTGCATGTGTGGCTATTGTGCATGCACGGCCAAACAGCATCTCCATGGGGAGCATTCAGCGTCTCCATGCAGAGGCAATCTAACACACTGCCCTTCCTCCCACTCTAATACATTGCCTCCAAATCCAACACATTGCCCCTCCTCCCTCCACTCATCCACTCCACCATACACTGCCCCCTTCATCCAATCTAATACATTGCCCCTTAATCTAATACACTGCCCCTCCTCACTTCACTCTAATTAAATAGACTGCCCCCACTCCCACCACTCTATTTTAATACACTGCCCTCCCTCCCCCCAATTTAACACACTGCCCCCCACCACTCTAATACACTGGTCCCCTCCCTCCCTCAAATAAATACACTGCCCACCCTTCACGAATTTAATACAATGGCCCCCTGACTTCCTCAAATGAATACACTGCACCCTCTCTCCCATTAATACACTGCTACCACTCCCCAATTTAATACACTGGCCCCTCCCTCCCCCAGGTTAATATACTGCCTCTTCCCTCTTTCAAATTAATACACTTCACCCCCACCACTACCACTCTGCACTGCCCTCCCCCCAATTTAACACACTGACCCCCTTCCTCCCCCAAATTAATAGTGCCCCCTCCCACCCTCAAAGTAATACAGTGCCCCTCCCTCAAATTAATACACTGGCCCCCTCCTTCCCCCAAATGAATACAGTGCCCCCTTCCTCCCTCAAATTAAAGGACCACTATAAGCATCCAGATCACTTCAGCTTAATGAAGTGGTCTGGGTGCCAGGTCCAGCTAGGTTTAACCTTTTTTTCTATAAACATAGCAGTTTCAGAGAAACTGCTATGTTTATATTAGGATTAATCCAGCCTCTAGTGGCTGTCTCATTGACAGCCGCTAGAGGGCTTCTGCGCTTCTCACTGTGATTTTCACAGTGAGAATACACCAGCGTCCATAGGAAAGCGTTGTGAATGCTTTCCTATGGACTGGCTGAATGCGCTTGCGGCTCCTGCCGTGCATGGGCATTCAGCCAAAGAGGAAGAGAGGAGGCGAAGAGGAGGATGAGAGCTCCCCGCCCGGTGCTGGAGAAAGAGGTAAGTTAAAGCCCTTGCTCACCCTAGAGCCTGGCGGGAGGGGGTACCCGAGGGTGGGGCACCCTCAGGGCACTATAGTGCCAGGAAAATGAGTATGTTTTCCTGGCACTATAGTGGTCCTTTAATAAAGTGCACCCTCCCTCCCCCAAATTAATACACTGGCTCCCTCCATCCCCCAAATTAATAGTACTCCCTCCCACCCTCAAATTAATACAGTGCCCCTCCTTCAAATTAATACACTGCCCTCCCTCCCTCAGATTATTGCACTGTGTCAGGGTACCTTTGGTGTCTACCTCGGAGGAGGTTAGACACCTAGACGTCCATCCTCCCAGGGGGGCTGACTCACCCGATCCTTGCACTCCTCCCGGTCGTTTACACGCCGGCCGCGATAGCTCCGCCTCCTTTTATGACGCGGCGCTCAGTAGCCGACGTCATGACGGCAATCACGTTCCGACCCGTCAATCACGGCAACCAAGTGCCGAACAACCAATCAGGACCCGTTGGGGGCGGAGCCAACAGTTAAAGAGCCAAGGTATAAAAAAGGGTTCTGTGGAATGATTCATTGCCCTGTCGTGGTTCTAGCTAGTCTGGTCACTCAGTGCAATTACCTCTATTGTCTTTTGGTTCCTGACTCGGCTTGTATTTTGACCCTGCTTTCCTCTCTTGTCCTTTTGACTCGGCTTGTCTCTCGCTTACCTGATCTCTCGTTCCCTCGACCTCGGCTTGTCTCTGACTATTCTTTTGCTTTCTCCTTACGTTAGTCCGGCCATTCTAAGGTCCGGTATACGTACCTATCCCCTGTTTGTATTCTGCGTGTTGGATCCCTGTCACGATCCTGACATTACGACAGGGCCAATGGATCCTGCAGGTACAAACTCTCAGGTCGGTTCTCCTGACTCTAGATTTGAGGCCATGGATCATAGAATGGACCAGATGGCTCTAGCTCTGCAAGCATTGCTATCTCGTCCTAGTAATCACTCAGAGGAGATGCGTACCCCATCTATCTCTCCTATAAGTACAGGCCTAGAGGTAGCCACAGTGGCTACTTCTTCCCGTGTTACGTCCCCGTCACGCTATGGCGGCGCTCCTGACACTTGTCGAGGTTTTTTAAACCAGATTGGTATTCATTTTGAATTACAACCCCACGCCTACCCTACTGACAGGGCAAAGGTTGGATTTATAATTACCTTGCTCATTGACAAGGCACTTAGATGGGCTAACCCCCTGTGGGAAAATGATAACCCGTTAGTTTATAATTATAATGCTTTTGTCGCTGCATTTAGGAGAGCTTTTGACCCTCCAGGAAGAAAGGCCAATGCAGCTAGACTACTGTTACGTCTTAGACAGTATAACCGAACCCTAGTGGATTATGCCTTGGAGTTCAGATCCTTGGCGGCAGAGGTCAAGTGGAATGAACAGGCTTATATGGACGTATTTATGAACGGGTTATCTGATGAGATTTTAGATGAGGTGGCCACAAGAGATCTTCCTGAAAATTTGGAGGATCTGATTTCATTTATTTCCCGAATAGATGAACGTATGAGACAGAGGCAGAATATTCGGGATAGAACCCGCAGATCCTCCATAAGACTAGCTCCCTCATTTCAGACTTCTGATTCTACTACTTTAGCTCTCCCAGAACCTATGCAAATAGGTCATACTCGACTCTCAGAGGAGGAAAGACAGTACAGGAGAAGGGAGGGTCTTTGTATGTATTGCGGAATTAGAGGTCACCTACGCCTAAATTGCCCTAACCGGCCGGGAAACGCTCGCACCTAAGTTTCTCAAGAGGACAGGCCTTGGGTGTTTCTATCTTGTCCTCTATTTATGATTATAAAGATCATAGGCTTCTGATACCTGTTTCTTTAGCTTGGGAAAGGGGAGTACTTAATGCTATGGCTTTGATAGATTCCGGAGCAGCTGAAAGCTTTATTGACCAAGCCTTTGTCACTAACCATTCTATCCCATCTCAGCTAAGGGATACACCCTTGGCCGTTGAGGCCATAGATGGTAGACCATTATCTGAACCTGTGATTTTTCGTGAAACCATACCAATTAAGTTAACCACTGGTATCCTTCACGAGGAAAGAATATCCCTCATGCTGATCTCATCTCCTTCAGTTCCTATAGTCTTGGGGTATCCCTGGCTTAAGAAGCATAACCCTATCATTGACTGGGAACTGGGTGAGATAGTCTCCTGGGGTCAGGGTTGCCAGAGAGGATGTGTGCAGAAAGTCTCACCAATTTGCAGGGTTGACGCCCCGGTTAACTCTTCCCAACCTACAGATTTACAGATACCATCACAGTACCAGGATTTAAAGGCAGTCTTTGACAAAAAGAGGGCTGATACTTTACCTCCACATAGGTCTTTCGACTGTAAAATTAGACTCCTACCTGGTACTATGCCTCCGAGGGGTACGGTATATCCTTTATCCACTAAGGAAAACTTAGTCCTAGAGGAGTACATACGTGAAAACCTAGACAAAGGTTTTATTAGGAGATCATCTTCTCCGGCCGGGGCCGGTTTCTTTTTTGTAGATAAAAAAGACGGCACTCTACGGCCTTGCATTGATTATCGGGGCTTGAATAAGATAACTGTTAGAAATGCTTATCCTATTCCTTTAATTACTGAGCTCTTTGATCGACTGAAAGGCTCCAAGATTTTTACCAAGTTAGATTTGAGGGGAGCTTATAACTTGGTGAGAATTCAGCAGGGAGACGAATGGAAAACAGCTTTCAATACCCGTTATGGCCACTATGAATACACGGTAATGCCCTTCGGGCTTTGCAATGCACCTGCAGTATTCCAGGACCTTATTAATGAGGTTCTTAGGGAATTTCAGCATGAATGCGTTATAGTATATTTGGATGATATACTAATACACTCTAGAGAGATTGAGACTCACCACAGACAAGTCAGAAGGGTACTGCGCAAACTGTTACAACAGGGATTGTACTGCAAATTGGAAAAGTGTAGCTTCGACCAATCTCAGATAAACTTTCTTGGCTACGTTATTTCTGGAGACGGATTTAGGATGGACCCCATTAAACTCCAATCGATTTTAGATTGGCCATTGCCCAGGGGACTCAAGGCCATTCAGAGATTTATCGGATTTTCCAATTATTATAGGCGCTTCATTAAAGGTTACTCTTCTATTATTGCTCCTATTACTAATATGACTAGACAGGGGCTGATACCAAGACTTGGTCCACAGAGGCTCTCTCTGCTTTCAAAACTCTCAAGGAACATTTTGCCTCAGCACCGATATTAGTTCATCCTGACACATCTTTGCCTTTTTTACTCGAGGTTGACGCCTCGGAGACAGGTATAGGCGCTATCTTGTCCCAAAGGCTAGGTTTGGATAAACCGTTACATCCTTGTGGTTTTTTTTTCAAGAAATTATCTGGGCCTGAAAGTAGATATGACATTGGTGATAGGGAACTGTTAGCGGTCATTATGGCTTTAAAGGAATGGAGACATTTGTTGGAGGGGACATTATACCCGGTTACTATTTTGACTGATCACAAGAATTTGTCCTACATAGGGGAGGCCAAGCGCTTGTCCGCCAGGCAAGCTCGTTGGTCCTTGTTTCTGACACATTTCAATTACGTGCTCACTTATAGACCTGGTTCTAAGAACTCTAAGGCAGATGCATTGTCCCGTCAACATGAACCCTCTACGGTGTCTGAAGCAGCTTTGTCTTCTATCGTTCCTAAGTGTAATATTATTGCCAACACTTGTGTCAGGATACACTCGCCGTTGCTTGCTGAGATCAAGAAAGTACAACATCTAGCTCCCAAACCTGTTCCTGGGGATCGATACTTCGTTCCTCCTGAGCTCCAAGTGGAACTGCTGCATTGCTTTCATGACAGTAAAATTGCTGGGCACCCCGGCATACGCAAAACGTGTTCCCTGATTTCTAAAGATTTCTGGTGGCCTTCCCTTCGTAAGGATATAAGGGATTTCGTCAGGGCATGTGCTGTCTGTATGAAGACTAAGCAACCTCACGCGCTCCCTTGTGGACTTTTGCATCCCTTAGAAATTCCCGAGAGACCATGGTCGTGTTTGGCTATGGATTTCATTGTCGATTTGCCTGTTTCTAAAAAACATACTGTTATTCTCACGGTGATTGACAGGTTTACTAAAATGGCTCATTTCGTGCCCTTGCCTAAACTGCCCTCGTCTCCCGAATTAGCTGAGATATTCGCGAGGGAGATTTTTCGTCTACATGGTATTCCCTCTGAAATTGTTTCTGATAGAGGTTCCCAATTTGTTTCCCGCTTTTGGAAGTCTTTCTGTTCTCACTTAGGCATCAAGTTGAACTTCTCCTCTGCCTATCATCCCCAGTCCAACGGAGCTGCCGAACGCACCAACCAAAAGATTGAACAATATTTGCGTTGTTTTGTTTCTGAACACCAGGACGATTGGGTTGGTCTGATTCCTTGGGCAGAGTTTGCACACAACAATCTCGTTTGTGATTCTACTCGTTCTAGCCCCTTTTTCTTGAATTATGGCTTTCATCCTTCCATTCTTCCGTCGGTTTCCCCTTCCCAAGGGGTTCCGTCAGTTGATGTTCATGTCGCCAATCTAAGAAAGTTGTGGGATCAGACTCGACGAATTCTTCTTCAGAATTCCATGGTGTTCAAGCGACACGCTGACAAACGGAGACGGGTGGCTCCGGTTTTTGCCCCGGGTGATAGGGTGTGGTTGAGTACCAGAAACATCCGCTTGAAGGTTCCTTCCATGAAATTTGCCCCTCGTTACATAGGCCCTTACAAGGTTCTGTGTCGGATTAACCCGGTTGCATATCGTCTTGCCCTTCCGCCTGCCCTGCGCATCCCTAACTCTTTTCATGTTTCTTTATTGAAGCCTTTGGTTTGCAACAGATTTTCCTCCCCTGAGTCCTCCCCTCTCGCTGTCCAGGTTGAGGGTCAGGAGGAATATGAAATCAAATCCATTCTCGATTCTCGTATTTCTCGGGGGAAGTTGCAATATCTTGTTGACTGGAAGGGGTATGGGCCTGAAGAAAGGTCTTGGGTGGTCCATGAAAATGTGCATGCCCCTCGTCTCCTCCGGGCATTTCATGCTCGTTTTCCGTCCCGCCCCGGTTCCTTCCGCCCGGTGGGCGTTTCTGAGAGGGGGGGTACTGTCAGGGTACCTTTGGTGTCTACCTCGGAGGAGGTTAGACACCTAGACGTCCATCCTCCCAGGGGGGCTGACTCACCCGATCCTTGCACTCCTCCCGGTCGTTTACACGCCGGCCGCGATAGCTCCGCCTCCTTTTATGACGCGGCGCTCAGTAGCCGACGTCATGACGGCAATCACGTTCCGACCCGTCAATCACGGCAACCAAGTGCCGAACAACCAATCAGGACCCGTTGGGGGCGGAGCCAACAGTTAAAGAGCCAAGGTATAAAAAAGGGTTCTGTGGAATGATTCATTGCCCTGTCGTGGTTCTAGCTAGTCTGGTCACTCAGTGCAATTACCTCTATTGTCTTTTGGTTCCTGACTCGGCTTGTATTTTGACCCTGCTTTCCTCTCTTGTCCTTTTGACTCGGCTTGTCTCTCGCTTACCTGATCTCTCGTTCCCTCGACCTCGGCTTGTCTCTGACTATTCTTTTGCTTTCTCCTTACGTTAGTCCGGCCATTCTAAGGTCCGGTATACGTACCTATCCCCTGTTTGTATTCTGCGTGTTGGATCCCTGTCACGATCCTGACACACTGTCCCTCTCCCTCCCCCAAATTAATATAGTGCCCCCTCCCTCCCTCAAATTCCCCTCCCTCCCTAACCTGGGCTTCATAAAAAGGAGATGGAGAGCTAAAGTGGTAAAAGGGAAATCTACATACAAAGAGCATTTAAGGGACACTATAGACTCCGAGACCACTTTTGTCACAATGAGAGGTCTGGGTGTCATGTCCTCCCTGTTTTAGCTCTGTCGCTGAAAGGCACCTGAGTGTGCTGAAACAACAGGGGTTTTCTGTGACACGTGTGTCACTCTGAGAGGCTATCAGTTTGAGTTATATCTGCTGTTAGTATTGTATGTAGCCTGTTCATTTATGGTTCCCTGAGTGATATTGCTATATATGTGTTTTAGCTTTAGTCAATAAAGGTGATATTATTATAATCAGTTGCATTGATATACATCCTTGTATATTTGATGTATATTGTGATTTGATACATATGAGATATTTTTAGGTTTGCACCCATAACTTGCACTTTAGGTAGCTACGTACTCTCCTATGCAAATTTTGTGTGGAGTATTACATTTATTTAAATCATTTGTAAAATACTTTTCTTACCTTCTAATTCCAAATTAAATGGTGTCTACAGAGTTCAGTTACGACCCCATTCTCAGCAGACTTGCATCTTTTATTGACACCTAAACCTTGTCTATGTCTATACTTATACATGTGCATCTTTTGGCATCACTGGAAAAGCACTGATTGCCATTATTTTATTTAAATCTCTTTGATCCATCCTACAGTGTTCTTTCATTGTTCTTACACCTCTATGCACATTATCAATTTGTAACTTCATAATTCCATTGTTTGATCTTGGCCTTGAGCCAAATCCGAGCAGTCTGACAGAATACTGACCCAGCTAGTTACCTCATATTTGAATACCTCCATAGACCTGACCTTTGGCTAATCTTAGCCCCCTGAGATTTCGGTAATACACCACCCTAAGGTTTGGTAATGCGCCTTTTTCTATCTTTCTTTCATTGTGTCTTTACTTCTTAGTAAGAAACTGACCTATACACTCTGACAGAGCGGACGCCATCTCGCTGAGCTCCGGCAAAAACGGCACAAAAATCGATATATATAACGAGAACATAAGACATTACACGGCGGCACACAGGGGCAGCACGCCTAGACATCCTGCTGCAGAGCCCGATGCCCTTCTTCCACTCACCACGGACGAAGGGACCGAAGCGCAGGTCTGAGGCCTACCACGCTCTCTCCATCCCCAGACTTGAGTACCTCCTCGGCGGATCCCCGGAGGGAGACCCATCCAGGCAGCCCAAACCGCCCACACTGACTCCACAGACAGCGGGAACAACCATGGGACGTAGATCCCAGAGACCTGCAGCAGCCGCAGTGTCCGACACGAGAGACATCGGAACGCTCCTGCAGCAACAACCGCAACACAAAATGGCGACCGCAAAACATAAGGAGGTATCCCCGGCACCTAGCCCAGCAGTACCAGCAGTCCCTCCGCCACAGTTAACCACTGAAGCAGAGCTCACAGGGACAACAGCACCCTTGCTGACCCAGGGAGGGCCCGAGCTGACTACCAAGCAGGACATTCAAACCTTCATGCTCGAAATCAGAAAGTGGCTGGAGTCGGACCACGCAGTGATAAAAGAGGAGGTTCAGGCGGTAACCAACAGGGTCCGCGCCTCAGAAGAGGACATACTAGACATAAGCAAGAACGTGTCCGCGATACAAGACACCTTAAGGCAAGTCCAAACTTCTCAACAGGCACTTCGCACACAAATGCATGCCATGGAGGACCGCTACAGACGACAACATATTAAGATTCGCGGCATACCTGATGATATCCCCTTAGAAGAACTGCCACACTACATAAGACGGCTGTTTGCGACTATCCTACCCCAGCCACAGGCAAAGAAGATAGCCCTGGACGGGACATATCGCCTCCAAAAGTCCCCTAATGCACCCCCAAACGTGACAAGGGATGTAGTGGTGCGCTGCTCCTCCTTTCAAGATAAGAGACAGGTCATGACGGCAATCCGAGACAAGACCCCATACTCATTTGAGAATACTCAACTCACATTCTATCACGACCTCACTAGGTCCACACTCCAATGGCGCAGATCCCTCAAGGCAGTGATAAACCAGCTGAGAGACTCTGGAGTGACTTACAACTGGGGCCCTCCAAGGTCCCTCATAGTGCAACACCAAGGAACAGTCTACCGGCTCTCCGACATCGCTGAGGCTCCCGCCTTCTTGCAAGCTTTGGGACTACCTATACTGCCTCCAGAGACTACACGTACGACCCCAACCTGGGACCCGAACCATGTAGTCCCCTTCGTCCCGCGAGGCCACACGCAGGCTCGCCCGGATACCTAAATCCAGACAAATCAGAAACAGCAGTTAATATCCTTACTGTCATAATATGTACAAGTTTAACAAAGTTCAGCATGTATATTTTATTCTTATATTTCAGTTATGTTTATTACTTGCCACACCGTAGATTGTAACCTCCCTTAGGGAATAGCCCAAATAGGGGCAACTTACCTTACCTGCTCAAAAGAGCACAGCCTTAACCCTCCTTAGACATTCCACAAGTGGAGCCACATCCGCCTAACCCCCCCCCCCCCAAAGTGGGGGTAACCCAAGCAGTCATGAGCACAGGTGACAGACCTCGTGTAAGGGTCACGACCCCAACAAGGTGTCCACACCGCCCATAATTAACATCACCTGGAGCCCATGCCAACAATAGAATCATATCAAGCTTCCCATATGTGACTCCCGGCCCTTTGGGCTGAATACCCGAGCTTAACATACCCAACCTGACTCAACACAGGAATGCCCATGCAGACCGGTACACCTATAGTGGCCTACACCACAAGTAGACACACGCCTATAGGGAGACTCCAGGGAACTAACAGCCGTGCATCTTAACTATCACAGTTCCTATGGGGGACATAAAAAACCCCTTTCAACTAGCACCACCTGGTAGAGGACACATTCCTCGCAAAACCACGTCCACCCTCGGTGGCATTCCGTACTTAACTTAGTAAAAGTGTAAACCCACCCAGATGAAATAGTGTACTATCTATCAATCGTGTAGATAAAATGCCAACATGCCTCACATCACTTGAACTGACCAACATACCTATCGAGCTTTCTCTATAATGTACAAGTGAATTACGAATCAGCCTGCATATTCGTTGGTTATAAAAATGTGTGTGACTGTCTCATGCCATAACATTGTTTATTCCTGTTAGTAAAGGCATTGCTTGTCAACACTGTTGTGGTGCTACAAGCAGATTGTTTTTCTCTTTTGCACAAGAAAAATAAAGAATTAAAAAAAAAAAAAAGAAACTGACCTATATGTCACTAAAGGAACAACCAATCATGAGAAATATAATTCAAATTAACTAATTCTTGAATGTGTTATCCTCATTGCAAATGTGTTCTTAACTTTATATATACACAATGTAAATATGCATGAATGCCATTGATTTCAATGCAACGCTTAATGCAAAGCTAATTTCAAAGATAAGAACAATAAAACAAATAGGTTGAATTCCCTTAAGTGGCAACTTTAATTTGTTTCAGATTATGTCCTTGGGCAAGTTTCCAGGTAACAAGATCTAAATCTAGGCTATTGATTTGGAAGTATTGTTGTTATAGACCTCATGACTTAGATAGCTTTACTATGAGGACTTGGATAGTAAAGATATATAGCTTATTTCAATTTTTATTTATTTATTTATTTATTATATGTAATTTCCGTTTCACATCATTCTAAAATAACCAGAGATAACAGCATTCATATCCTGAAAAAATGGTAACTATTGTTTGGTTCATTCAGTTATGGGTATTTAATAATAGCCATTGCCAAAAAGAAAGCTGATGAACTTAGTAATCCGATGATCTGATTTTCACATAAGGCATGATAAATATAATTAAATGAAAAAGATTTATTATTATTTTTGTATCTTTTTGTTGATCAATCTTTTCATCTAGCAATGGCAATAAGGTTTGTACAAATTCATGCTCTCCAACACACACTTCATTATTTTGCATTGCTGAAATGATTAAATATTTAATATGGAAGACTTACAGTAACACAATTTGTAGTGATTGTATCTTGGACACAGTAGGAATAAAATGAATCCCTGTGTTGGATATCAACCTAGGAGAAAAATAAAATAGAAAGTTATGCTTCAAATTATTGTCTCTTCAATACATTGAATTATTTATTAAAGTAAATAAAAGTATGGATTAAGATGCACTTGCTATAGACCACGTGAAAATAAATCATTCTGATAGTTGGTATTAGAAAGAGTTTAAACTATTTTTGACAGTTAGAGGTTTAACAATAATATTATAGCCACTGTTCGTGCAATGACTGTATTAAAAAATAAAAGCAAGAAATGTCCTTATCTCCTTTATTGCTATCGGTAATTGAATTAGTACTTGAAATGTCTAGGGTGTTTTAATTATATCAGTGGGATACTATTTAAATTTAAAATAGAGTTGACTAAACCATTTAAACCTAGAATTCTGAGAAAATATAAACAACAAAACATAAACCATAATAAACAATTATCATCTTTACTTTCAATAATTTACCATGTGGTATATTTTATATCTTCTTAGAAAAGAAATATGGTAGACAGACTCGTAGATAAACAGTTGGAGGAACATACAAATAACTCAATTTGGGCTTGATCAAGGAGAATAGCAATAGTTATAAATTACATTCTATCTTAATACCAATGCTTCACCTGGTCCCACTTTTGCAAGTATTCCAGCGTAGCACTATGCATTTAAGGATGTGCCTGTAGTTGTGGTAGGGATTTGAGTTCCCTTTTAAGGGACTCCCATCCTGTCTACCATACCATTACTAGTCTGGTGATTTGCAGACCACTCCCACCACTCATCATCTTTATGCTACTCCTAGGGTGGGCCCTCTTTATTAAAGTCAATTATATCAATGAGGCGGTTGCCATAAAAAACGGCCGCCCTAAGCCTCTAAAAACGCCTGTGCGGCAAAGTGCAGCGAATCACGTGACCACTTCCGCGTATAAACTACAGCCCCTATAATGCCCTTTCTATTCTGTGCCACCAGCAAATCGCTCACTTTTTCTACATACACACTGTCACCTATGATCACACGAGTCACGTGACTCACTTATCTAAAACCTCACCGTGAGTAATGCCGCTCGCCTACAGAACTACATTTCCCAGCATGCTATGCACATCTGTATATCACACGAGTCACGTTACTCGCTTAGTCAAAGCATTCCAAAGCTCCTACACATCGTTTTTAAGTATTTTTAGCTACAAAAGACACAGTATAGTGTCATTTGCAATATAAATCTTTTTATTTTCATTTATACAATATGTGATGTATGACTCTTTTCCTATTGGCTACTGACAAGTGATGTCTTTTTTTTTTTATTTATTATGTACCTATATATACTCCTGTTAGCCATGGTTGTTAATCGTATCCCATTTTGAAAAAGCCCTAGTGGCGAAACGCGTGAATGGTTTTATTTGTGTATTTTATCTAATTAAAAGTTTTTTGGGTTACTATTTTGTGTAAACTATCTTTCTATACACATTCTCTATTTTTTATCTGGCTTTTTACCGATTGTATCGTGTGTTTACAAGTTTATCCGAGGTGGGGATCATACTACCAACGCTGTTTTCATAGTTCAGTTGGCCTGCACTATACATGTAAGTACATTTTCATTTTTACGTTAATTTTTCTACATACACACTGTCACCTATGATCACACGAGTCACGTGACTCACTTATCTAAAACCTCACCGTGAGTAATGCTGCTCGCCTACAGAACTACATTTCCCAGCATGCTATGCACATCTGTATATCACACGAGTCACATGACTTGCTTAGTCAAAGCATTCCAAAGCTCCTACACCTCGTTTTTAAGTATTTTTAGCTACAAAAGACCCAGTATAGTGTCATTTGCAATATAAATCATTTTAATTTCATTTATACCACTGTACACCCGTCACACCCGAGCTGGCTATAGCTCTTTTAAAGGTGAGTCGAATATATATATCTTTTTCCTCACACATATTGATCCATGCATTCTATACGATCGATCTTCTTTATTTTGTGTCTTCCATATTAAGAGAACAAGTGGACTACTATAAACAGTGAGGACACCCCATCACCAAAAGCACCTTAAAAGACATTTATCTCCATAGTGCAACTCTGAACCGTTTGGGCTATTTATATGTAATAGCAACATCCCAATTACTAACTTCTTGATTGAACTTTATATATATGTTTTATCTATATGCTTTTTAAAATCTCTAGTCCCCACTTATACTATCCTAATAAACTTTGGCGCAGGCTTGCACTACTGCTTTTGTGTCTCCCCCTCTTTATTAGAGGCCTACTGCTTCGTCGGTTCCGGCACACCAAAACCGACTTATTAGATAAGAGGTATCACGCATATACCACTATACAACTCATTATGGCATTGGGCCTCGTATACAAATATTAGAAGATTTCCAGAAAGAAGGAGGGAGCAGAGAGTGTATTAAATTTCTTTAAATCGATAAAGTTACCGTGATGGCTGTACTGTCATGCTGGAAAGATGGTGAGTAGTTCTCCCAAAGCAATTAAATATATCACTATAATAAATGGTATATTCAAAGCATAAGGAGATGTTATAAAAAATTTAAATTAACCTGCAACGAGGGGCTACATTAAATGATTGCCAGATGGCCATATGAAATAATAAATATGGCTGGTATATATACAGACACAGTGGGAGTTTAAACATGCTACCAAAGTAAACATGTATACAGAAGAACAAGGAACATTTATGTTGGCACGTTGACTGGAGAAATTGGCTGCAAACAGACTATGGATCAAATAAAATTGTTAAGATGTTCAAACGTTACAAATCACACAAAAATATGTATTTCCTCTGTACCATGTACCTTAGTGCAGATATGCCTCAAATGCATTTTTGCAATTGCTGCAAATTTACAGAATACATTCTAATGATTTTGAAAGATTGTCCACCTGGCAGGTAAAGTGGCAGTGAACTCCCATAAAGCAACATAACAGTTCTGTTTGTAGAGCTTTTTAAGAGTTACTTTTATCATCTTCTTTACGAAAGCTACTTTGAAGGTAATTACATTTTTGGCATGAATTTAGGAACTGTGTCGAACTTTATTTAATCCCTTTATACATTTAAAAATTTTAAGATTTCTAGTTTGCCTCCCCACTCTGTTAACATTTTTAAGATATATAATGAATTTTGAAGTTTATCATGGATTTTTAAAACAGTCCATGCAACATTTTACTAGCCCTCCTTTTAATTCTATCTAAATCATTTATATATTTTTGAAACTTACTGTAAATCTTCCATAGCTTATTTTGCAGGCCAAACACATTGAATAACTATTTTGTTTATTAATAAGTTGGCTATTCTCTCTAATAAATTAAAATTAGCGGCTATAAAACTTTGAAGTGTGATTTCATAAAGAAAGCTAGTTTCATACAGGCTTATTTATTAAATTCTAAGTGAAGAATAACATAACTGAACTGGAAAATTCTCTAAGTCAGTTATACTTTTAGTTATGCTACTCCAGCCTTAAATTTAAATTCATTTTGATTTCACATTTAAGTAAATAGTTATGATAATTTTCCTTTAAACTAGTGACCAAAACTATATCTATGTCACAATTTGGTTTATTCTCAGTCTGGTCCAGTTACCTCACAGTGCCACTACCTGCCTGTGATGCTATCCCAGGCTGCTGCACCCAGACTGAGATCTCTCTCTGTTCCCAGCTGGCCTTACTTTGTGATTAACATCTCCCTATTTAGTTAAGTTTCACCCTTTCTTGTTGGCCAGTTCATTAATGTTAATGTTGTTGGTATGGTCCTGTCTATCCTGTGTTCCTGTGCTAGCTGTCTCCCTGTGTTTCTGAGCTGCCTTCTCTATATCCAGATGCCTATTATGCCTTCCTTGTATCCTGAAGACTTTTCTGCCTTCCCTGTATCCAGAGGCCTTCCTGGAGTTTCATGTATCCAGAGGTCCTTTCTTTGTTCCCTGTATCCAGAGGCCTATTCTGCCTTCCCTGTATCCAGAGGCCTATCCTGTGTTCCCTTTATCCTGTGACCTATCCTGCATTCCCTGTATCCAGAGGCCTTCCTTGAGTGTCCTGTATCCAGAGGCCTTCCTTGAGTGTCCTGTATCCATAGGCCTTTTCTGTGTTCCCTGTATCCAGAGGCCTATCCTGCCCTCCCTGTATCCTGAGGCCTTTTATGCCTTCCCTGTATCCAGAGGCTTATTCTGCATCCCCTTTATCCAGAGGCCTATCCTGTGTTCACTGTTTCCTGAGACCTATTCTGTGTTCCATGTATCCAGAGGCCTATCTTGCATTCCCTGTATCCAGAGGCCTTCCTGGAGTTTCCTGTATCCAGAGGTCTTTTCTGTGCTCCCTGTGTCCAGAGACCTATTCTGCCTTCCCTATATCCAGAGGCCTCTCCTGTGTTCCCTCTATCCTGAGGCCTATCCTGCATTCCCTGTATCCAGAGGCCTTCTTTGAGTGTCCTGTATCCAGAGGCCTTTTCTGTGTTCCCTGTATCCAGAGGCCTATCCTGCCTTCCCTGTATCCAGAGGCCTATCCTGCCCTCCCTGTATCCTGAGGCCTTTTCTGCTTTCCCTGTATCCAGAGACCTATTCTGCGTTCCCTGTACCCAGAGTCCTATCCTGAGTTCTCTGTATCCAGAGGCCTTCCCTGAGTGACCTGTATCCAGAGGCCTATCCTGCATTCCCTGTATCCAGAGGCCTTCCCTGAGTGTCCTGTATCCAGAGGCCTTCCCTTAGTGCCCTGTATCCAGAGGTCTTCTTTGAGTGTCCTGTATCCAGAGGCCTATCCTGTGTTCCCTGTCTCCAGAGGCCTTCCCTGAATGTCCTGTATCCAGAGGCCTATCCTGTGTTCCCTGTATCCAGAGGCCTTCCCTGAGTTTCCTGTATCCAGAGGCCTTTCATGAGTTTCCTGTATCCAGAGGCCCTTCTCCTATATTCAGTTCTTTGTGTTTGTATTTTAACTATTTTTCTTGTAAATATCTATACACTTATTTTTTGCCTTGATTTTTGTGTATACTGGTTTCTTTGCATTCTGGGTTCCACCCTATAGAAGTTGCATAGAGATTGCTGTACTGGTCAGCACCCCTTCCCGACCAGACCCCTGACAACCCTTTACCAACACTCTATTTACTTGTTACCCAAAAAAAGTTATTAAAGGGACATTTCAGACCCCTAAAGCACTTTAGCTTGCTGAAATGCTTCATGTGTGAGGAGTTTGTTTCTATTTAGAAATTGACACTTTTTAGAAATTTCGTTGTTACACCACCTTGGCTTTCATACAGACATGTAATGTACTTTGCTGGTTTGGTTAGCTCAGTGGAGCTAAACTCAAGGTGCAGCAATTATCCAGAGACTCCCCTTCTTACCCCACCCAGAGAAAGTCTGTGCAGTGTTAGAAGAGGAGGGCTGGCACAGGCTTCAAACAAGAGAATTGCAGGTTTTACAATCTATTTTTAGATATATTCCAAAAGAAAAAATAATTAACTGCATGCAAGTCTTCATTTGGCGTATATGTACTAAACAATAATTTTAATTTATTTTGTATTTGGGTATTGCTGAGATTTTTTTTATTTCTTGTGTTATTGAATTTTATGGTTATCTGAATATTTGGGTGAATTATTTTTATTTTTATTTAGTTATTCGCTAAAATAAGAATTGTAGGGAATTCAAAGAAAATTCTAAGTGAATTTAAAATTCCAAAAGGGCAAAACAGTCAAACTTCAAGTACAGCTGAATTGGAGAATTTTTCCAGTTCAGCTATTTTTCCCTTTCATTTAAAATTCACTTTGAATTCCTGACAATTTTAACTAGTGAATTTGCAATCAAGCAAGCAGAAAAGGACATCAGACAATGTAGGCCATGAATGTGAAATCGCTGAAGAATCAGTTGCTATTACAGAACATACAAAGAGTCCCAATAACAAAAGCAAAAAATATATATATAACTCTATAATATATAAAATATTTCAGAACTCTTACAAATACTTGAGTTTTGGCAGGTTCTGAAAAGCATCTCGGTCGATGTTTACAAGGTTGTTTGCTTTTTCAATTCTTCTAGAAATAAAATAAGAAAAATAAGCATATTATTATATTATTTGTACGTAGCTAAATCTTTTGATTAAATGACAAAAATTTGATATAGTCACAATACATTGCTGTGGATTAAAGAATAATACATGTTTGTAGCCTGCTGTTTACCACCCTTGATAATATTGCTAAAAGGTAGATAAATACATGTCTGTCTGAATTTGCTCAGTTCAATCTACAATCTGATTTTCTGTCTATAACCATTATTCTATCTATCCATCATGTACTTGTCTAGCATTATATACATATGACTTGCTGCCTTTCTTTCTGACTATGTAACAACCTGTCAAGAACCAGATAAAAAGTCCAATGGAAACCCAAATGTAAACTCTCTTTCCTACGTCAACTGTAGGATCAAATTATACCATCACATTTATCTGTTAAAAACTTTTATTTTGATCTAAAATTTTAAATTCATAAAACAGAAGAATATTATACTACTAAAAAAAGAGAAAAACAATTACTTGATGAATGTAATGTAGTATAATGCAAACATTTGAATATCTTTACAAATTTCTCTAATTGATATTAAAGTTATCACAACTTGCAATTTAGTGAAAACATTTCTATAGTGCGTGTTATACATTATATTATTGTACATTTCCTTTGAATCTATATTTTGAAAAGTATTTCACATGCGCACGTTGCTGCTTCATTTGTTTTTTCATTCAAGTTGAACGAGTTAAAGTATAATATTGAAAAATTGTAAAAAATAAATGCGCAGCTACTTCAGCCCGAAGACAGACTTGCAAAAATATATTTTGCTTCATTAGCCATTAAGCATTTTGTTTGATTCTTATTAACAGTTTTCTAGTGGACACCATGTTGGCAGAAAACCAGAAAAATAATCGTTTTTTTTCTGGCCAGAAAACCAGCAGAAAAACGACTTACAACTTAATTGAAGCTATCTCGGGAGGTAATATATCACGACTACTTATGCATTGATAGAGTAATTTTAGATTTGGATACCATTGACCAAGGATGCACTGAATTTGATGCTCTATATATTCTCGTTCAATCCCTGAAAGATTTATAGAAGTAGGAAAATAGCTAATAGATCTCATGGGTTTCAATTAGTGTGAAGATTGTCAGAGTTTGACCCTTAGACCACAGAACCTTATTCGCTCTGGGTAATCTAAGAGCGCTATCCACTCGTTATAATTCACAGTCGTTAAATATCTGTCACCTTTCATAATTGGAACAAACTGTATAATTTGTGTGCTTAACTAGAAACTTACCCACTAATCTTGGAAATCTTGGCATTATATACAAGCTCATGAAGCTGAGTAAATAGTATTATTTTGTTTTAATTACTGAACAAGATACCAAAGGTTGTGTCCAATTAGTAATTTAGATTTGTCTCTTGTCTCTGTCAACTCTACTTTTGTATGCCAATACTTGTTTTATATCAATCGTATATATTTCTAATGTCCTCCAGAATATGTTGTTGCTATATAAATGCTCACAATAATTATAATAAATAATAAATCGCAAACACCTTGAAAATTGTATTAAAATACAAATATTCATTAAAAGTGTGCTGCTTGAAACTGACATATCTGAAATAAAAAAAGTGTGGTTACAAGCAAAATTATAATGCAAAATAATTTGATCTCATCGATCTTAAATTCACGGTTGAATTTCACTCTGTACCAAAATGTGGTTTTAAATACTTCCTCTATAATACTTAAAATCAGTTTTAATCCAGTTTAGAGTCTTTTATTACTTAAAGGGACACTATAGTCACCAGAACAACTACAGCTCAATGTAGTTGTCCTGGTGTTTATAGCATGTCCATGCATGCTTTTTTAATGTAAACACTACCTTTTCAGAGAAAAGCCAGTGTTTATATTACTGCCAAGGAACACATCTAGTGGCAGTCACTCAGATGGCTACTAGAGGTGCTTCCTGGGTCAGTGCTGCACAGTGTGTAGCACCTATATTCAGGGTTTCCACACTCTGAATGGAGATGCTGAAAGTTCCCTATAGAGATGCATTGACTCAATGCATCTCTACAAGGATATGCAGACTGATGCATAGTGGCATTTTACTGTGCATACACAATAGCCTCCCAGTGCTTTCCTGCAGGAAACCATAGGATTCGCTGAGGTTATCAAGTTTGTTGCTCTCAGCCAAGGAAGAAGAGCAGAAGTGGGGCCAGCCATAAGGAGTACCACACAGAGCTGGAAAAAAGGTGAGTAAATCACAGTTTTAAGGGGAGTAAGGATGCCCGGGGACACAAAGGGCTAGTTTAGACCTGTAGTGTCAGGAATACATGTTTGTATTCCTGACACTATAGTGTTCCTTTTAAGAACCCTAAATTTAACAAACCTACACCAAAATAAACTGATACACTGAATATGTGATGCCCTTACAGTAGCCATTTATCTTACAATGTACGATCCTTGCCAACCATGATAAGCTTTGACCTTGATTTAGTTACATCAACAAAAAACTGTCCATAAATATTGAATGTAATGCCAGCCTAAATTCAAGCAGCCGAATACAAAAAACATGTGTATCGGAAGCATATGTAATAGCCCTTTTTAAACTCAAAAATAGCCACCATATTTAGTAAACATGCCCTTTTTCTCTACTACATAGTGAGCAGCAAGAGGCTCACTGTTTTTAAAAACTAGCAACCTGTCAGCTATTGCTGCCAAGTAATTTTTAACATAGAGGGGGAATCTGGCAAAGGTTCTCCCCGATTCTCCCACCTGTGGTTAATTATCTCATTTGATTTATTTGGAAACAATTTAGTTAGCACTCAAATGGACCTTTATGGAATTAGGTTCCTTCTTTTTCTAATGTACTATAAGCTGTATAGTGAGCTGTAAATTCAGAGCGTAGCGTCTCACTTCAAGAAATATGGGATGTGTAAGAGGGAAATAAGTCTAGTAAAATATATATTTCAGGTTTGAGGCTTGTCAGTTGTAATGCCAGTTCTTCTTCTTCTTCTTCTTCTTCTTCTTCTTCATCCAAAATGAACTTCTGGAGCAACCAAAATGGCTGCATGTGCAGAAACTCCTCTATACAGATGTGATTAGAATCCCACAATTCTCATCCTGCAGGTGCATGTTGGGAGGTATGGAATGCTATCATGTCACTTGGAGACATTGTAGCTGCACATGCAGTTACTGTAGACCTTCATGTTAGTAGTTTTTTTCCTATGCCAAAAGCATTAAGAATAGCAGTAAAGCCCAAGAAAGACAAAATAATCATTTACTTTTTTTTATTTGTATTTTTTTATCAGTTTTCATCTACACATTTCATCAGCTTATTCATGGAAAAATTGTAGAGATAAAATGGTTTTCTTTCTAAACTAATTTTGGCCAATCCAAACCAGGAGTTAAAATGTACATTTTTGTAATAAAATTTCCATTGATCTCTTGGCTAACAAACTATTTGTAAAGAATACTTGAATGACAGAACATCTCCCTCTCACTAGAACAGACACCTGTCTACTGGGACATTGATGATAGAGGTACCAGCTGGCAGGTGCCTGCTCTGTTGATGTTCTGTGACCGCAGCATGCCTCCCAAAATTGGTAATCCTAGAATAGGACGCCAATGGTAAGGGAATTAAGGGGATGGGCCAGTTCCACAGTCTCGTCACTGCCTCCTTCTAAAAGAGAGGACCCACCCACTTCAGGGGTCCTACATTGCTGGCAGGTCAGCCTGGTGTGAATACACACCAGGTTGCCTGCCAATCATTTTAATGAGCCCACTGAGGACCCACAGTTCATTGCTCCCTGCAGGGTCCTAGCACCCTTAACACAGCAAAATGGCATCTAATGATGTGCTCATGCTATGATTGTTGGGGACAGTTCCCCAATGTCATCAAAAGTCCCCTGGGACAGGATGATGGGACAGGACCCAAAATCTGGTTCTGTCCTGCTAAAATAAGTTGAGAAGCATGCTGCAGAGTGGACCCAGAAGTAGGTGCTGTGATCACTCTGCAGTGATTGTCAAGCTCCTGCGCCTGCTCTGTGCTGATGTTAAGAGGTAGGTTGTAACATCAATTGAGCCACAGCATCAGTGCAGGGCTACAGGAAGCTGTGAAATAATCAGTACACAGAGGGATCCCAGCAGCACCCACTGGACTCAATTAATAAGGTTCCAATCTAGCTAACTGTCAAAGTAAGAAAAGGGAAACTGGTTGACTTCACTATAAAGATAAATTAAGTATGTGTGACTGTGAGTCTATAAAGGAGCTGTGTACGTGTATAAATGTGTGTGTGTATGAACATACATTTATGTGACTATAAATGTGTATGAATATGAGTTTGTGTGTGTCATTTCTTTAGTGGGGGATGAGGTGTACAGAGAGGAGAAAAAAATAATATAATTTTACATATATTTCTGCCCCAGGTGCCAAGTAACCTAGGCAAGGTTCTGCAAGGCAGTCCATCGCACTAAAAAAAACAAAAAAAAAAACAGGTTGACTATGCATGATAAAGTATAGTGTCAATTATTGAAAATTTAGATGGATTGCTTCCAAATTTAAGTCAAAGTGAAGTGACCTCCCAATGTGTACAATTATCTGTAAAGTCAACCACATACACTCATACAAAAGTGTGCAACATTATTATCAACAACAAAAAAAGACCATCTGTTATACTGACTCCGACCCCAGCTCTTAAATCACGAACCATAAATGAAATCCTCCGATTATCCCCCATGTATCAAAATTCAGTGCAACGAAAGTAAACAGAGACCATTCTTCTACAGGGTTTAATTCCACCAAGGGAGTTCCCAGTTTTTTTAGCTACAATCCTTTAAAAATGTGCTACCAAACCTGGAAAAACCTGAAATATCAGGATAATGCAGAAGTTGCAATAGATTATTTATTTAATTATCAGCAAAGCTGGAATTGGGGCCAATATAACAGATGTCTTTTTCCATGTTTGTGAAACATTATACTTGCCTAATTATATATATATAATTACATAAATAATACAATAGAACCAGCACTCTTATTTGTATTGTGATGCTGTAGTCAGGTTTAACTCTTTTCTTGTACACCAAGAGAGGTCACTACACGTTATTTACTAAATAATTTAACTTATTTATTTTCTAGCTAGTTTCGCTTGCTGGGGGGCCTACCTCGATGTATAATTATTAGTATGAAATCATATTGATATTGTATTATCCATAAAAATGTTCATGAGCCAATTAGGGATAAATGTGAAAAATTAAATGGTTTATTTGGGAATGTAAATTCTAAAAGTCACCAGAAAGTTAGTAAGTAGGAATGCATATACAATAAATTCGGTAGTTGTGTAAAGACATAGTTATATAGTTACATAGGCTGAAAAGAGACATGTGTCCATCAAGTTTAGCCTTCCTCACATCTGTTTTTGCTGTTGAACCGAAAGAAGGCAAAAAACCCAGTTTGAAGCAATTTTGCTATAATCAGGGTAAAAAATTCCTTCTTCACCGCTGAATAGCTGTCAGATTTATTTACATAGACATAACATAGAAGTGCAGGAAGACAGCTTATGCAAATACTATTTGGACTTTTGAAACTCCCCACTTTTGCGCTCTATGCTATTTCATCCACTCCCCCTTATTTAGACACAGTTGATATATAGAACTGATATTTCTATTTCCGCCACCTCTGGTGACATCATCCTAATTTTTATCTGAACTCTGCTCTTTCAACCAGTGACCACTCTTATTTGGTAGCATCTGTAGAAGCTTTAAGGTAAGTGGAATTAAAAAAGAGTTTGCACTGCAAATGGAAGTCCATGTTTTTGTATACACAGTTTTGAAAAGCAAATGGTTAAATGTATTCACCTCTTTAACATTAGTTCCTACTTAACTAATTATATATATAAATATAATCTGAAATAAACAACAACAAAAATCAGTTAGATATACTATAGAAACACCTTTGGAATATCAGCATTGGAATAGTTTTGAAGGCTTCCATTTGTGCTGCATATCAGTTTGACAAATACATGATTAATAGAAATTTAATACACTCTTGCTGTGAACCCAAGATAATATGACTAACAGGCATTGTAACGTTAGTGATTTTGAAACTTTAATTTACTTACATTTCCTGCAGTTGAGGAATGTTTGAGAACACATTAGCTTCAATTGATTTCAACATGTCGTTTTGAGAAATTTCTCTGTAGAACACATAAAATAAATACAAATTAAATTGAATTATGGATTTTGCACATATATAAATAACTCCTGTCAACTTAATTCCAAAGAAATAGCATAGATAAATGCATCATACATGCAGATGAACAAAATAAATGGGGATAATTGAGTAAGCTCTAAATGTGCCTGTGAACTGCAATATTTGGAAAAAATGTATACTTAAAATTGATATTTACAAAAGGAAGTTATTGGCCTATTAAGAAATTAACTCTGTGTATTAGATTTTTATTTTCAGTTTTTATTTTTAGCATATGTTAAAAAATAAAGTCAGAAATGGTATTTATCTAGAACCAGAACCTTGAAGTTCATTTTGACTTTTATGAAACAGGATCTAGGAATTTGGTTCAGCTGACATTTTGAACGGTAACTGGATAAAATAATGTTCCTGTAATAAAACAAGCTTTTGTTAGTATTTTTCCGTGAAACCTGCATATTGGAAGGGAATTTAAATACTTCTACTTTTTATGCTAGCCATGTAACGCAGGAAAGCTAAAAATAAGAAAATGTCATGGTAACAAAATTCCCACCATGATATGGGCCATTGCATCTTGCTCATAAGGAGAATAAAGTTATGAGAACACAGGATCAGAATGTTAGCCAGTATGTCAGTCAGTGTTCCCAGCATTTCTGATATCAGCCATTGGTTTTCTATACCCTGAATGCCCTAAAAGACAGGCTAGCACAGTGGTCTGCCTTTTAAGACTGTCTAGAGTTACAGAATCAATAAGTTGAGTTAGAACTCTTGAAAATGGATGTTGTTTCCTACAAATATGCATCTATAAGTTTAAGTTTTGAACAGGGTATGCCAGGGAATGGCATCTCAATGGATTAGGGGTTGAGAGTACATGGAGATATTGCCCTCTCCATTGGGAGGAGGGAGAGGGCAATATCTCACCATCCTTAAATCTTGCCAGCCTCCATAGGTGGTGAGTTATATAATTATGAGATTAGGAAGTCTAAGTCTTGCCCAAGATTAAGAATACCAATCCTCAGTAGATAGGTCTCCCCCTAGATAGCAATCAACTAAAATGTTGTTCAAAAATTAAATTGCCCTACCTCGTAGGGAAACGCAAAAAATCTGAAGATGGATGACCAAATCACCCTTTGCTGCAATATCCTTATAATCATAATTAATCTTTTTAAATGTTTAACATGTCTTGGCCTCTCAGCAGCTTCTGTTATCAATAAAGGGGCAATGGAACTGCAGATGCAATAATGACACATATGTATCATTAGCCCTTACCATGCAAGCAGCACTATATATTTTTTCTTTTTTTTGCAACAAAAACTGGGGGGGTGGTGCCTCATCTCCTCCTTTGGACCAGCCGCCACTGCTATCCACTCTAATGCACATAAGATGATTGAGGGCCATTGATTATGCCCTATATGGTGGATAATTGCATTTATTTCATCCATGAGCTTGCACATGGTGGTGATAGAGAAAAGTACAATTTTATGTCCCCATTGTAAATTTGGAGGTCTGAAGAACTCTCACATCAATTTTTAAAGTCCAACATCAAACAAGCATTGAGTGGGGGTGTGAAAGTCACACAGGTATATACATATGGATCTCATATATTTGTTTTAATTCTTTATGTGTTTTTGTCTGTCACAGAATCACAAAGAAATCTGGTCTGTTGTGGTTCTGAAAAGGTTAATTTGAACAATGCCATGCTTGATCATTTGATTTGCACAGTTTGTGGGAACCTTCTGGTTACATGTACAATACAATTGTGTGATAGGGCCCAATAACTGCTGGTGCCATTAAAAGCCCTGTGTATACTTTAAAAGTAATTAAAAAATGAAAATTTTCAGTCAAGAATTGTGATGTTTTGTTTGTGAACTTAATTCATTTAGTGACAGAAAAAATAACATGATATTAAGTTGATTATTTCTCTTCAAATTTTATACTAAGAGTAAAAGGGGAGAAGCACAAATAACAATATTAAATTATAGACTTTGTAAAAAAAAAAATTGAGGTTATTTGCATTTATTAATCAAAGAGTATGCTGTTGTAGTTCAATAGAAGAAGACCAGCCTGTTACCTAAAAGGATGGAAATTGTCCTTTCAGACAAGACCTTCAAGTGACAGATCAGAAGAATTAGATGTCTAGTAAGGTGAGAGGAACATTTGACATTGGGTCTCCTTAAAGAGAAGTGATACCATATGAAGAGGGAAGAAGAGGTTAACCCCTTAAGGACCGCGGATGCACTTGGTATGTTCGAAAAAAAAAGGTCCTTAAGGACCGCGGGCGTACGTAGTATGTCCGCCGCAAATATGAGAGCGGAAAGCGATCGTGATCGCTTCCAGCCTCTCTAAATGTATTGCAGCAATGCCTTGATGTCGGGGCATCCTGCAATACCTCTCCTAACAGTTCCCCCTCTGCAAATTAGGCCCCTGCAGGCCATGTGATCGCTCTGAAAGAGTGATCACATGGCCACAATAGGCATCCGTAGTGCTACCTGCAGGGGGACTGCCAAAACTGACAGGCAGTCTCCTTGCACCTGTAAATTTTTTTTAAAAATATACATATATATGTATATATATATATATATGCATATATTATATCTATATATAATATATATACATATCATAAATATATAATGTCAAACTAATTCTATTTTTATATTAATATATACATATATTAGTATAAAAATACACTTAGAATGAAATTACACACTATATATATATATATATATATATATATATATTATTTTTTTTTTTAAATATAAATATTAAATAAAAAAAAATATATAAAAAATTGAAAAATAATAATAAAAAAAAAATTATATATATATATATATATATATATATAGGTGTACACAATTAAACACCGGATTACGTGCAGGACCACACATGTTGTGTATAGAATTATATGCTCCTGTGGTCTCACTTATGTGGGCAAGACATCTAATGACCTAAGGGAACGCATGCGGGGTCACAGGTCTACTATACGGTCAGCACTACTGAGCGGCACTGCAAGCACTCCAGTCGCCCGGCATTTCCCTGAGATGGGACATAGCCTGTCCTCACTTTGCTTTATGGGAATAGATCACATACCCATCTCACCCAGAGGAGGAGATCGTGATAACCTATTACTCAGACGTGAGGCTTTCTGGATATACATGTTGGAAACATTATCACCATCTGGTTTAAATGAGAAGAACTCATTATATTGTTTTTTACCTAGAAGATAATATATGATTGAGCTCTGTTTTACAGAATGCATTAATATAGTACAGTTATTTGCCATAACTCCATGATGGAAGTAGTCCATATCGCATATTGCTTCAAAATTACACTGACAATATTTTGCTATATAACTGAGTTAATATTTAGCTAATGACGATATGTATTATGTATCTATGTTCCCTTGGTTAGGGTTGAAACATTTGTATATACTTTATTTTTATAGTTATTTATCTTTTATTACTCTCTGACTTATCTACACGAGAGTATGTTTCACATACCAGGTACACATAGGGTTAACCTTAATTTATTACGTAATTTAAACATGTTTATGTCATTAATGACATCACTCTGATCCGTTGTTACATTTCACCTGTTCACCTCCAAATAGGATCACTGCATTTTTTTGTATAGAAGGTATCCATCTCACATACACAATTGTCTTGAAAAAAGTATTTTTCAGACTGAAACGTCGACTGGAACATTGTGTGAATTTGTAATTGCTCAATAAAGCAACAGATGAAATTTACCTTGAAAGACTCCTGAGTGCTCTCTACTGGTATTGTATATATATATATATATATATATATATATATATAACACACCTTGAAGGAGAGCACTCATAGGACTCAATATTTGTTCAAAATAGTGCTATTTATTTCAGCAACAATTCATCACATGTGTCGACGTTTCAGTCCAAAACTGACTTTTATCAAGACCATATATATATGTAATTTTATTCTAACTGTATTTTGCAATTAATATATATATATATATATATATATATATATATATATATCTCAAAATACACATAGAAGGAAATGATATATATATATAAATAAATAAATAAAAATACAAATATATATATATATTTGTGTAAGGGGCAAAATAGCCGTATATGGAGTATGGATCCAGCATAAGCTTAGGATAGTGTAAAGGGAGCAAGTCGGTTGTGGTGTGCCGATACCGACGATACGGTAGGCCTGTAAATAAAGAGGGCCCACCAAGGAGTAAGAAAGTAAAGTAAATGGAAAGAAAAGAGAAAGTGTTGAAATGAGGAGTGGGTGGGAGGGTCATTCTGATGCTGACCTCAAGCGATATGAGTCAGGTAAGGGGTGTCCCTTATATAGGGGAGTGAATTAATTTAAGCCCCTCCCACAAATACAGGCAAAACTGCCTTAATACTTGTGTAAGGGGCAAAATAGCCGTATATGGAGTATGGATCCAGCATAAGCTTAGGATAGTGTAAAGGGAGCAAGTCGGTTGTGGTGTGCCGATACCGACGATACGGTAGGCCTGTAAATAAAGAGGGCAAAATGAATAATCAAAGATTTAATACAGTCAACAAATATATACAAATTAACCAGACATTTCCTTAAATGCATTACAGTATTTAATTCCTGAAAGGATTTTGAAGGTAGGAATCTAGGACCGAAAGTGGGCACCATTTGTTGTGGGTAGGATAGTATGTTATCTCTACTGTTGGTGCATGTTGACTCATTTCGGAATGTGGTAGAGCCAATAGGTAATGATATATGTGTTTACGTACGTGGGATCGTTGAAGACAATGATCTGTCTGAGTGGTGGTGATGGTAGTGGATTCTCTGGCCTGAGAAAGGCATAAAAGGCAATGTGCATGGCTGGTAATGGCCGACTTGGTAGTATAATTGAATGGTTGTAGATCTAATAGGTCCGATAAGGATGAACAGTTGGATGGCTATTGGTAATCTCTGAGAGGAACGTGGGGGAATGGATTCCTGAAAACCTCTGAGTATATTCTTTTCTGGTATGATAGCATGAAGTTTATGGTAGTTTTGGCCATAGGTTATCATGTGTTGTTGAATGCCTGTAAAATATATAATTAATGGTGTATGAGATAGTTTAAGTTTAAGGTGGCAAAAATAAGCAAAACTTAGGAGAAATTTTGTGACACAGGTTGAGCTATGTCGTGTTCCAAAGAGATTCTTTAAGCCAGGTGAAAAGCTGTGTTATGCGTTCTACAAGTATGGGACGAAAGTGCTAGGTGGGATAGTGCATGCTATGCTGCATGAGTATGTCTAATCCATGATTTTGTCTCTGGAACGAAAGAGTGGACGTGACTGTATGGGCGGCTGTAGGAACATGCCTGGAATATAAATGAGACAGTTGTCGGCAGGGATGTATACCCCCGTCTGGTACATGAAAGTGAAATGTGATAAGTGGCCAACCAAGTGAGTTCCCCAGAAACATCATGACCTTATGGATGAGTAGTGGCGTTTGTTGATGATATGATATGTGCTTAGTTGTCTGAGTAACAACGGATTGATGACCCTGACCATGATTTACCCCATGCCACAGCAGCTGCTACAATGGGGTAGATCTCCCAAAGGGGCTGAAGTGGTGGAAAAATTTCCAAACCTGGATGCCATGGCCAACAGCCCCAAAGCAATTGTTCCCGGTAGATCGCTGCCAAACCCGTGGTATACGCTGCGTCTGACCATCTGGTTGGAGAAGTGTCAGACAATCCTGGAAGGAACATGCTTTTACCATGCCAAGTGGTTAAGAAATCCCCCCCCATGTGCAGGTCTGCTGTTGCTGAGGTGTCTAGGCACCTCCTCTGATCGTCATGTTGGAAGTGTGGAAAAAAGGGGAAAGTACTCTGGATGTGAAAGCGTGGTCTTGTGGTATGATTGGCATGGCAAAATTAAGGAACCTGGTAGGGATTGTAGTTCCTTGTAGTTGTAAGTACTAAGCAGGAGGTAGTGATTGATTTAGTTGAGAATGTTCCCTATTTGTCTTGTGGTAACTTGCGTGTATGGATGCCGACTCAAGTCATATGCCCAGTAATGTGATGATAGTGTCTGCGCCTTCTGTTTCTTATGGGGTACTGGGACGCCCAAGTGGTCAACCAGACTAAGCTGCCATGAGGCTTCTAGTGAAAAATATGCTTTCTTTGAGCAACAAGAAGTCTTCTAGATAGTGTATGACTGTAATGCCTCTGGATATGTTATCATAACCAGCACAGAGTATCTGCGAATATCGATAGTAGGTTAATCTGTAGCTCGAAAGTTGAGCAGGGAAAGGATTGCCCAATTTATGCCATGTAAGTGCCAGTGTGTAGGGTAGATGGTAGCTGTTTACTGCGTTGATGATATTGGTCTTACTTAACCAAGCTTTAACCCATGCTTGAGTGATAGCTGTAAAGGTAGATCAATGGTGTTGTATAGTAAGAAGGGAGTTGAGACTTGGGGTAGCGGAGGTGTGTGGTGCCAATAAGTCTATGGTTAGTCTTTGTTTAAGGGAAGATTCCTTGTGACAATACCAATGTGTGTGTTTGGTGCCATGCTGTAAATGGTGGAGATTGGAAGACCACTCTGCAAATCTTGGCTATGAGTGTGTTTTCAGCCAATGGTTTTGTTGTGCTGACTGTAAGTGAGGGCATGCTATATTCCTTGAAGGTGTGTTTATGATACCTGTATGGGAGCCCTTTGAAGCTCCAGAGCTTTAGTAAATCTACTACAAGTCTGGAAGGGTGATGAGTCAGTAGTGTTGAAAATGCATTGGTGTGTACAGATGGTGAGTACGTTATTTGTAAGTTGTATTGGGCCACATGGTTTGTCATGTGCCCTGAACCATTTGAACATATATGCAACAGTCTATATGCAATGCAACTACTCATACCAATTGTCTCTGGTAGTTCAGAGGTGCTGGTACCTGGAGCCTGAGAGTGCTCGTCCATTTGTTTGGGACAGAACCCCTTCTGTATGGGTACCTGCACAAATAAACATCTCTACATATTCCAAATACCAACCCATCCAAGAGATGGTCAGTTCCCGATTTACCTGGAATCCCTGAATCTGACCATCACAGATACATCATCATACATATATATGCCTTGCTTCCCCAATGTGCTGGGATCATACGTGCAGGGTTAACATCTTGTGTGTCATAAGAATTGATTGTACCAGGTAACCGAGTTTCGGTTGGTGCTGGTTGTACAGTAACGTGAGGCCCAGCCTTGTGAGGGCTGTGGTGACCAACTCGAGATTGCCAGTCTGTCATAAAATGTTTTGGCTCATGAGTTTATGAGTGAGGCTAGCATAGCCTGGGTGTCACCTGAGTTGATGTAGCTGGGCCTTCCCCTGCCTCCGTGTTGTCCGTTGATGTATGGAGGAGTTTGAATAACTCTGCTTTCCTTGCTGTAGCAGGGTAGGGGATTTGTCACCTCCTTAGGTCGGTGGTAATGTGTGGGATCGTCCAGGATCTGATTGCTGCAGGATTAGCAACATCTCCTCTGCTTGAAGGTGTATCAATTCTAGCCGGGGTGCTAGGAAGAGGTGATTCTTCACCATCTTTTGGAGAAATACTTAAATAACAATAAAGATGCAATTATTTGTACCCAGGGTTCTTGTACTGGCTTGCTAGCTAAGCCGTAAGGCGAAACGATTAGGCTTGGTGTTTTTTGGTGACTGGTGAGGCCCTGCTAGTTGCCAAGTGGCTTGAGAGGCTCTATCTATGCTTGGCGCGAGGGGATTTTGTGTGGCCACCGAACATTGTGGCAGGATGTTGGCCTCTCGGTGACAGTAACCAGAAAATAGGAAGGGGAGTGACAGGTGAGGCCCTCTCTATGATACAATGCGAGGCGGCTAGCTCACGAGTGGCCCGAGGGGTGTATGCCTCCGAGTGTGAGGCGGGGTGTTGGCCTCGCGGGACCACTAACCGAAGCATAATGCAGAGAAAAAAGGGGGTAATACCTATTGGGCCCTAGAACCCTAATTGCCAGTACACTATTACTATTCCAGGGAAGGTAAGAGATGGATAACTACGTGAGCAGGTGTATGTACCTGGTAGTATGGTATTGAACCTGACAATCCGTATAGGTTTTTTAGTAGTAACTGTAACCTGAATGGATAAAACCGTATGGCATAAGGAAATATGACATAGACCAAGCTTATCTTAATACGTACAGTATATGTGAAAAGTAAAGTGCCATGATGTGTAAATATTAAACATCGTAACCATACTGGTTAAATATGTATCAATCTTAACCCCTTAAGTGCCGTATGTACAAGTGTTAAGTGCCGTATGTACAAGTGAAAATGTGGTCTCTCCCCACCTTGTATGTTGTATGTCCCCTTGCTAGGGGAAAGTCTGTTGTGTGAGCAGCGTGCTGTGAAAAATGTATGTGAACTATATTACCAGTTACGTATATACAGACGCGTCTGCTACTGTGTAATAATATATGTATTTATACCTGATGTTGATATAGTGCTTGCTATGTGAATTGTTGTATGTCTTATTGAATGGTAGGGGTCAGTGAACATGGTGTTGCAAAATGCAAGTGCACTGGAGATCTGCCGAGTGCCCTATAGGTGGCAGTGTAGTTGGATACTGATTGGTATGTGAAATGTTGTTTGTCTGTTGACCTATAGGTGTCAGTGTTTTGGTGTTTGTAAAACCCCATGAAAATTGTCAATGTACTTGACAGACCTGTAGGTGGCAGTGTTGATAGAACCACTGTTGGTCTTGATGTGAAATGTAAATTATTGTGAATTAAACCTGAATTTGAGCCCGTGCTGGAGTTTCATTTATGGTTTATGGTTATGTTTAACCCCGTAAGGACCAAACTTCTGGAATAAAAGGGAATCATGACACGTCACACATGTCTTGTGTCCTTAAGGGGTTAAAACAATCTTATGTGTAATTTATATTGGCTGGTAAATTGTATATGACATGTGAAGACAGTTTTGCTGTTGACCAGTAGGGGTCATAAATGCTGATTGTATGGTAAAAATACCCTTTAACCCCTTAAGGACCAAACTTCTGGAATAAAAGGGAATCATGATATGTCACACATGTCATGTGTCCCTAAGGGGTTAATCCTACCGTATGACAGATAGGAGTCAGTATAAAAGCGAAAATTCTGTAGTTAGTTTGTTTGCTTATGAAGTGAAATAAAGTCTGAGAAGACTGTAGTATACCGATTGACCGGTAGGGGTCAGCATGTAGGCGAAAATGCCGTGGTTCGTTGGTTTGTACATGAAATGCAATAATGTCTGAGAAGCCTGTAGTACACTGAATGACCGGTAGGTGTAAGTGTGTAGGTAAAAATGCAGTGGTTTATTGTTTTGTACACGAAAAGCAATAATGTCTAAGAAGCCTGTAGTACACCGAATGACTGATAGGGGTCAGTATGTAGGTGAAAAATGCAGTGGTTTGTTGGTTTGTACATAAAATGCAATAATGTCTGAGAAGCCTGTAGTACACAGAATGACTGGTAGGTGTCAGTGTGTAGGTGAAAATGCAGTGGTTTATTGTTTTGTACATGAAAAGCAATAATGTCTAAGAAGCCTGTAGTACACCGAATGACTGATAGGGGTCAGTGTGTAGGTGAAAAATTAAGTGGTTTGTTGGTTTGTACCTGAAATGCAATAATGTCGGAGAAGCCTGTAGTACACAGAATGACCGGTAGGGGTCAGTGTGTAGGCGCAAATGCAGTGGTTCGTTGATTTGTACATGAAATGCGATAATGTCTAAGAAGCCTGTAGTCCACCGAAAGACCAGTAGGGGTCAGTGTGTAGGTGTAAATGCAGTGGTTTATTGGTTTGTACATGAAAATGCAAACAACGCCTAAGAAGCCTGTAGTACACCAAATGACCAATAGGGGTCAGTGTGTAGGTGAAAAATGCGGTGGTTCGTTGGTTTGTACATGAAATGCAATAATGTCTGAGAAGCCTGTAGTACACCGAATGACCGGTAGGGGTCAGTGTGTAGGCAAAGATGCAGTGGTTCGTTGGTTTGTACATGAAATGCGATAATGTCTAAGAAGTCTGTAGTACACCCAAAGACCAGTAGGGGGTTTAAACGAATGATATGCATGAACATGCAATGGTTTTAGAACAGACTTAGACAAAATGCAGCAGTAAAGTGAGGACCTGACCCTTGCATGGTGCCGTGGGACTGATGCCTGGCGTAATGGGTAGGTCAACTTACGGTTTGTGAGTCACTTGGACACCATCCACAGCGATAGATTGAAGAAAGAAGGTGGTAGGTCGGAAAAGCCTGTGGCTGGATTCCTGACACAGCTCAGCTTAGAAAACCTCATGGAGTAATCAGGTAAAATGGCGTCTGGATGACCCGGAAGTGGAAATCATTCTGATGCTGACCTCAAGCGATATGAGTCAGGTAAGGGGTGTCCCTTATATAGGGGAGTGAATTAATTTAAGCCCCTCCCACAAATACAGGCAAAACTGCCTTAATACATATACATCCATATACATAATTACATAAATAATTTCATAAATATATATGTAGACTTCAAATATATAAATATGTATATATATTTAAATTCTACATGCATATTTATGTAATATTTTTTACATAATTAAGTAATTTTATTGATAGCAAATTGAGGGACCTGTCTGACAACCCAGGCCGAAAGTCCAGAGAATTTTATTTTCTAGCACTATATTTAACCCTGTAACTTTCCATGACACCCTAAAACTTGTACATGGGGGGTACTGTTTTACTCAGGAGACTTTGCTGAACACAAATATTAGTGTTTCAAAACAGTAAAATATATCACAGCAATGATATTGTCACTGAAAGTGAAGTTATTTGCATTTTTCACACACAAACAGCACTTTTAGTGATGATATCATTGTTGTCATACGTTTTACTGTTTTGAAACACTAATATTTGTGTTCAGCGAAGTCTTCCGAGTATAGCAGTGAAAGTTATACAGTCAAATATAAGGCTTGATTTTCGTTTTTTCACACTGATATTTGCCAGATTGGTTATGTTGCCTTTGAGACCGGTATGGTAGGCCAGGAATGAGAATTACGCCCATGATGACATACCATTTGCAAAAGAAGACAGCCCAAGGTATGTTCATCCTTTTTTTAGTAGCCACTTAGTCACAAACAGTGGCCAAAGCTAGCGTTCATAATAGTTTTTTGCATTTTAAACACACAAACAAATATAAATGCTAAGTTTGGCCAGTGTTTGTGACTAAGTGGCTACTAAAAAGACTGGTAACAGTGTTACAATGTCACTATTGATATATATTAAAAATATATATTTTGAAACAGCGATGTCATACTTGTACTTATTGCCCTGTAACTTGCAAAAATTTAGAAACTATTTAACACAGGTGTTTTTTGGCGGCTGTAGATGTGTGACAGATTTTGGGGGCCAATGTTAGAAAAAGTGTGTTTTATTTTTTATCATATTTTACTAAAACGTTTGTAGTAAATTATATGATATGATGAAAATAATGGTATCTTTAGAAAGACCATTTAATGGTGAGAAAAATGGTATATAATATGTGTGGGTATAGTAAATGAGCAAGAGGAAAATTACAGCTAAACACAAACACTGCAGAAATGTAAAAACAGCCCTGGTCCTTAGTGGTAAGAAAATGTAAAAATGGTCTGGTCACTAAGGGGTTAAGGCAGAAGATTGCATAAAAGAATGAGATAGTAGACAGTTGAAGAACAGGAGATATTTTGATAGTTATTATTATTTATTATCATTATTCTTGAACAGAGATGATGATTTAATTACATTTTACTCGATAAGAAGTAATGATTTAATGATAAAAATAACTATGGTGCATCTCCAGACACAAATTCTTCTCCTGCAGATAGTGCCTAGAATTGCAGGTTAAGTACAGAATGCATAGGTTTGGATATTTCTGTGGTGATCCCATTAGCCAACATGGAAGCTACCACAAGCCAACCCAAAGCAAAATAAAAAATAAAAACTGTGTCCACAGCATGAAGTCAGTACTAGGCGTAACATAGGATCAACAAAGCAAGGTCATCAGGTGTGATGATGGTAGCAGGATGCATATAGTTTTCAGGATAATGACGAAAGAGAAGTCTAAACACTATTTGGAGCAAAGAACAGGGTGAACGTAAAAAAGAGAAACCTGTCAATGGGTATTGGTTAATTGTTGGCAAACCTACATTACAAGGCAATTAAAATAAAATAAGTGAGTGCTGGGATCAGACAGCCAAATTGTAGTTTGCTGTGGGAAAATTAGAAGGTGTCTATAACTAGCATCAAATATTTAGCATCTTACAGGAACGTGTGACTAAGAGAAAAAAAACAAGAAAATAAATATACAAGGCAAATATCAGAGCAGATAGCAAGACTAATAATAGACAAATACATAAACAAAAGTACAATAGTACATAGACATTGAAAATAAATATATATTGAAAAATGGACAAGGACTACAGATAGGAGTTGATCAAAGCATAAAGTATTTATCATAAGAACAAGGCAACATCTCAATAACAAGCAAAGGGTTCAAGGCAAAGAAAAGTATTTATTTGCATTTTTAAAAAGGATTAGGATTGTAGTGGATAAATGGGAGTAAGATAAGATATGACTTAAAAGAAATGGATATATCAGGATGGAAATGCAGATGCAAAGCAGATGTACCAATAGTACCAAGATATAGAAACAGGGAGAGAGAAAAAGAGAAATATTGTGTACACGAGATGAGAAACAAATAGTAAAATAACAAAGCCAAAGGGTTTAGTCTAGAATAGACTTGACTAGGAATCAGCAACCTCTGTCACGCAAGGCTGTTAGATCCAAAAGGCTGGAGAGATGTGAGGATTGCACCTGGAGCTGTCTTAGCAGGGTTCACAGTGGGACTTCTGCAGATATCTGCTGTGCCAACTGAACATTTGGCACTAGCGGTGATTACAGTTTTGTCTGGCAGTATGTAAAGGCTTATTTAATTGGCTACTACTGTCCCACTCCCTTCTAAAATGATACAGTGCTGCCAGTTCCACCTGTCAGGGAAGCATGATGAGTCATGAGTCCAAGAGACTAAGCAAAAAGCAATGAATTGTATTTGCAATGCTATTCAACATACGAATGCCTATAGTGAGTGTTTGGGAGTTTACTAATAGTGCCAATACATTTTCATGTGACTGGCGGCGTTCGTGCATTTGACGGTTCAGGAGTTATTTCAGGAGTTTTAGGTGTAAATTCAGGGAAATAGAAGATTGTTCAATGCCATGTTGTGAGATCAATAAAAGAAATTTGAAACGAATGGTTTTACTTAGTTCACTTGAGGCTGTTCGGTATTTAGGGATTTTTATGATTACATTGCATTTGTAATGTCATTCGACATACGAATGCTTATAGTGAGTGTTCGGGAGTTTACCAATAGTGCCAATACATTTTCATGCGATTGATAGCATTCGTGCATTTGACAGTTCGGGAGGTATTTCGGGAGTTTTAGGCGTAAATTCAAGGAAATAGAGCATTGTTCAATGCGATGTTGTGAGATCAATGTACGAAATGGTTTTACTTGGTTTACTTTAGGCTATTCGGTATTTAGGGATTAGGGAACTGATTTTTATGTATTCAATTCATTTGGTTCAATTAAATTGCGCAAAATGAACAAATGGGTTTATCTTAAACGGAAAAAAACTAATGAATATCATACGAAGAAGAATGGACGAATTTTGGTTCCAACGAAACAAATTTTTTTTCCGTACAATTACATTCGTATGAAACAAAGATTTCTGACGTGCCAAAGTCTAAAGGACAGTCCTCAATCCACTCTTTGCAGCACTTGGAGAAAGTGATCTGCAAAATAATTTTCTCCCAGTGCTTGTGAAGAGTAATCTACAGTGGAGGAAGGCAGTCTGTAGCAGCCACCTCACTCTCCTCCCTTGACATGTACCTTACCAGCGCAATCCCCACTGGACCCCTGAGAGCCATACACAGCCAAACATATACACACAACTGTAGAAGAAGACTCCTCTACAGACAAGCACTACAAGTACACACAAACAGACACAAATACCCCATATACACAACACCACTCACAAACCACATACAGAGCAGAATTATCTTCAAGATGACGTTGACTGCTGCCTAGGATGCATGGTTTAAACAGGGACCCCAGAACCATGAACTTGCTTAGCCCAATTAATCATCTCTTTTGAAGAATTAAATTCCTCAAACTGGTAACCTGTCTAAGGCCCTCAGGGATCTTCATCCTCTGCCCAAATGAGCGCACACAGCCCCCAAAAAAGCCTCCTACTACTCCAAGCAGCCCCCACACATACACACACCACACACACATACTATCCCCACACACTATCCCACTAATTTACACACATAACATGATTCACAGCCCACATACATAAGTAACACACACAATACTACAAACTTCTCATGCACATATAATATTATTACAAAGCCCAAATACACATAAATACAACCCTACAAAGCAGCTGCTGCATCCATACACAACACAAGCAGAATACAGCAACATACACACATTTTAAATAAAAAATAAAAAAAATAGGACCAACATACCAAGGGACTTCAAAGCCTTATTTTGCACAGTGCCTCTGAAAGGTTGCCGACCCCTGCTCTAAGCCATCTCTGTACATACCTTTTGGTGATGAGGGCTGGATTTAATTGGACAAGTATGCTGGAGGGAGCAACCTAAGCAAATCAGTACAATTTGTTCAGGTATAATTTTCTTTATATTATTATTCTTTATATTACTTACTTTGTGTGAAACAAATACATTAATTCATTGCTATCTGCTCTCTTCTGATTGACCTACTGATTGCACTATACAGATAGATTGTACAGGATACCATCACCGGCCACTGGTCATTCTTACCACTGAGAGTAAAAGAAAAGAAAATGGAGGACTATGATTACCACCAGCTAGAGAAAGCTTATTTCTAGTGTCTCCCCCTTGGTTTGTTACCAATAAACTTAAAATAAATATGTGAAAAAAGAAAATGACTGTCGTTCAGACTACCAGTAAGACAGCAGTACTTTATGCAGGGTTGGTAATTGTATAACTCTCAGCCAGGTCTGATAAATTACTAAAACACTATCACTATGGAAACTAGATCCAGATAAATTATGTCAGCCCTAAAGCTACAAATATTTGTTTAAATAGATTAGTGGCTATTTTTATGGAGTAAAAAAAAAAAAGAAGCAGAAACAGATGTTCTTGTGTAAATTATAATACAAACTACAACAACCTGTTGATGATTTAAGAATGGATTGAATCAGTCTCACTACCAAGGTCTTCACAAACCTGCCTAGGCAAAATGAACTTGAAAGTCAAGGACACAACATTTAATGACTACAACAGAGGATAGAGCAATGGACTGTGATTCTTAAACCTCGAATTCCTTGTTCCTCTATATGGGGAGGATAATAGGGTACACATGAGCTTAATAAATGTAATAAAGTATCAGGCTGGATATTTTATTTCGCTGGCGGTAGCAATAATATGACTATCGAGATACGTTAATGAAAAATTAAGGAAACAAAAAAGGACAAAATAAATGTTTTAGAGATTAAGTTAGTTTGATAGATTTTTAATAGCTTTCACAATTTCAATCACATTCTATTTAATTACCATCACATAATCTACAGTACTTAGAACCCATAAATCCTCTTCACTTTTACCCTGTAAAGTGTAAACCAACTGGTGGGAAAATGCTCCTATTAGAGTACTGCATGTACAGAATATTATCTTATGTATACATATATTTCGCACTACATTGATTGTCACATTTTTGCAACCTTTTTGTTCCTTTAAATTATTTCTTAATCGGTACCGAAATTATGCTGAGCAAAATCAACACATGGCTGAAGTTCAGGCATTCTGAAAATTTTCTGTTTTTGCCGAACCATATTTTCTTGCTGTGGACAAGTCTCAATAATACTCTTATTGTACTCTAAAATAGTACAAATTTCCATTTACTACCCCACATTCTCTTGAACAATTATGGTGTCTGAATTTATTCAGATCAAATTATGGGTATTAACATTACATATAATAAAATCAGAAACTGAAGAAATTATTTATGATGGCATTATTAAATTCAGAGGCAACCTATTATGTTGATCAATTTTTTGAATCAAATTATTGAATAAAAAATAATCTAATTTGTTCTTTACATTTAAGAAAACTGTAAGCTCTAAATGTTCAATTAAGTAGTTTTGGTGTATATCATGCTCCCTCAGTCTCATTGCTCAATTCTTGGATCATTTAGGACTTTAAATTAGTGAAAAGGTCATGGTGGTTGGAGTAACCCTTAAAGTGGTCATGGTGGTAGGAATCTGTACGCACAGTGTCTTTGCTTGATATACTGCACATACTGAGTAATTTTTAATTGTGTGCGGGGTGCCTAATTCTGTACTTATTTCAGCTTTGTCGCCTGTGAGCACAGTACGCTAGCGACAGACATAATATTCTCCCCTTAAAAGCAGAGAACCTGCAAGGGGAAGCTAGTTATCTCCTCTCCATCCCTCCCTCCCTTTTAGTGTGTTCTCCCTCACACCTCACTTTGTCAGTTATATTGGCATTTTTAGTTTACTAAAACTAAACCAACCATCACACCTTCCCAATCTCCCTCCCAAAATTCGATGAAAATGGCTATATTTTGACCATTGGCAAGCCAAATGCAGTCAGGATTTGGTCATAAAATCACTAATATTCATATCCACATTAATTTGCATGGTGGCTGATGATAAAACGAATGTGTTCAGCAGGATAAAATTTAGCAAATGATCATTAACTTGCTTTTTGCAAGGGATTTAATAATTTGAAGAATTCTTTGCTTGCTGGCTGCTAGAACTGCAAAATGTTAAAAATCGTTCAGGCCGGGAGTTGAAATTTAATGAATTCAAACCGGATTTCAGCCATCCGGCGGTATTTAGTTTAGTTGAAATCAGAACCAATTTAATGCCCATTCGGGCCTAATTTATTAAATTAAATTGATAAATTCCATCAACAATGTCCATTTTTGCAGTCTGAATGGCCCTATATGCAGCAGAATGTTTTTTATTGAATAACCCTGTATACATTTTTTTGCCTTCTTTCTTGCACAGGTATGTTCCATTTAGAAAGTATCTCGTGTTTTGTTATTAACCTGTGAGAGTCTGCACCAGCCTCCTGTGTGTAATTAATGCTCAATTAAGAGAGCAGAAGACAAGAACTTCTAAAGTAAACACACTGTGCTAATTGAGAATGAAACATTTTTTTCATGTAGGCTTTATGAGTCACAGCCAGGGAAGGTGTGGCTGGGGCTGCATACAAAATAAACCAAAGTGATTTAACTCCTAAATGGCAGAGAATTGAGCAATGAAACTGCAATGGGACATGATCGATACACCAAAATTACTTAATTAAGCTAAAGTTTTTTTGGAACTTGGAATGTCCCTTTAATGTAAGAGAAATGTGTCATTTGCGTCACCTTTTTTATATGAATATAAAATGTGTGAATATTTTCAATGCACTAACAAGAATTGCCATAGCAACATACTCTGTAATTACTTCCCAAGCAAAACTATTCTATAGTATTTCAACATTAATCCTCAGAGGAGCAGAAAAGTGTGAAACGCATTGATTTGTTCAACCTCCCCAAGGGACTTGGAAGGTTAAAGTGCATTATGTCCAGAAAATAGTTTGGATGCATTCATGCAGGTTCAATAATTGATAAAGCGGTTAAGGTAGAAAATTAAACTGTTAAAATATACATTACACTCGTTTTTTTTTTTTTTAGATTGTGCAGAATAAATAATTATTTGTATATGTATAAGCTGTATTTTTTTTTACATTCTTTATTTTTGTAGTCCATTGCAAAACTAACAATTGAGACATTTCTTGAAAGATTGTAACAACACTATTAGGTATACACATATCACAAAATGGCAATATAACTGCACTTTTTGTGGAGCGCATAAGCTGTTAAATACTATGGATTTTTTTTTTTATTTGCAACATATTAAAATGTTATACGATTGGAAATTTGATAGCTGGGATAGTATTTGAGGATTTGATTCTTTTTCCACCAGAACTATGTTCTGATAGTTTTAGGGGAATTTTAAGGACAGCTTTTTCCCTGAGTGGTGTTTTGATATAAGATGCAGCTATGGAAAAATGTTAGTAACCATTGTGTGCAAAAATCACAGAAACAAACGATGGGCTCTTAAGTGGGCTGTTAGCACAGGGCTTAACAAATTTGCTTGGAGTCTAGTAGCCAGCTAAAAAAAAATTAGGAGCCACGCTTTTAAACAAATTTAAATAAGTAAAGCTTTATTTACAAAAACAAAAATACAATTAATACAATTAATACAAAAAATACAATACAAAGGGACATTATAGTCACCAGAATCACTGCAGCTTCATGTAGTGGTTCTGGTGTCTGCAGCCTGTCCCTGCAGTCTTTTCAATGTAAACACCGCCTTTTCAGAGAAAAAACAGTGTTTACATTGCTGCCTAACAAGACCTCTAGTGACCATCACTCAGACGGCCACCAGCTGTGCTTCGTAGTCATAGAGGTGATGAACGTTTCCTATAGAGATGCATTGATTAAATGCATGTTTATGAGGAGATGCTGGTTGGCACAGCATTTCATTTTTCCCTAAATATGAAATAGCCTCCCAAAGCTGTTCTGAGCAAAAGCATTGGTTTGCCTGAGATCATCCAGACTCATTATTTCTGCCACAGAGACACCATGGGCACATACACACTGACAGACACACACGCTCACTGACAGATACACACGTGCTGACTAGTGATGTCGCGAACCCGAAATTTTCGGTTCGCGAACGGCGAACGCGAACTTCCGCAAATGTTCGCGAACCGGCGAACCGCCCGAAACGCCATTGACTTCAATGGGCAGGCGAATTTTAAAACACACAGGGACTCTTTCTGGCCACAATAGTGATGGAAAAGTTGTTTCAAGGGGACTAACACCTGGACTGTGGCATGCCGGAGGGGGATCCATGGCAAAACTCCCATGGAAAATTACACAGTTGATACAGAGTCTGGTTTAATCCATAAAGGGCAGAAATCACCTAACATTCCTAAATCACAATGAATATGGATTGACACCTGACATATGACATATTGACACCTTGACATATGGATTGACACCTGTCCTCAGAGCCCCTGATGCACACGGACACAGAGCAGAATAGAGACTGGTCCCCTACATAGGGTCACTTGGCAGATATGGATTGACACCTGTCCTAAGGATCCCTGATGCACACTGACACAGAGCAGAATAGGGACTGTTCCCCCTACATAGGGTCACTTGGCAGATATGGATTGACACCTCTCCTAATGATCCCTGATACACACTGACACAGAGCAGAATAGGGACTGTTCCCCCTACATCGGGTCACTTGGCAGATATGGATTGACACCTGTCCTCAGGGACCATGATACACACTGACACAGAGCAGAATAGAGACTGTTACCCCTACATAGGGTCACTTTGCAGATATGGATTGACACCTGTCCTAAGGATCCCTGATACCCAATGTCACAGAGCAGAATTGGGGCTGTTCCTCCTACATAGGGTCACTTGGCAGATATGGATTGATACCTGTCCTAAGGATCCCTGATACCCAATGTCACAGAGCAGAATTGGGACTGTTCCTCCTACATAGGGTCACTTGGCAGATATGGATTGACACCTGTCCTAAGGATCCCTGATACCCAATGTCACAGAGCAGAATTGGGACTGTTCCTCCTACATAGGGTCACTTGGCAGATATGGATTGACACCTGTCCTAAGGATCCCTGATACACACTGACACAGAGCAGAATAGAAACTGTTCCTCCTACATAGGGTCACTTGGCAGATATGGATTGACACCTGTCCTCAGAGACCATGATACACACTGACACAGAGCAGAATAGGGACTGTTCCCCCTACATCGGGTCACTTGGCAGATATGGATTGACACCTTGTTACAAACTGCTAAATGGCAAATTGCCCTGCTTCCCTGGGTTGTGGAGAAGCCTATTTGCCAGCCTCCTCCTGCATGACTATGGCCCCTGGGAGATTGTGAAAATGTATGCACTTTTATTTGGTGTGTATGGCCCTTTAAGACTGTATGTGGGCATATTGGGGCTTATGGACTCTTTATGTGACTGGTGCTGGCCCTTTAAACACCTTTTTTGGGACATCAGGAAGATTGGGACACTGCCCCTTTAAGGCTGTGTCCCCAGACTTGTTGGGGACACTGCCCCTTTAAGACAGTGTCCCCTGTGTCCCCAGACCTGCTGCAAACCCTTTGTGCCTGCCTGGCTAATTCCCACTTGGTTCAGTAAATGGGGCTTACTGAACCAAGTACCACACAGGCAGACCACCCAGAAGTGGAAGTGTGCAGGCAATTTACTTCCCAGAAGCTGCGGTTAACCGCAGCTTAATTGACAATGCTGGGAGGTCTTTGTTCGTTTGCTGAACACGTGGCGGCGGCCATCTTTGATCATTCTCGACGAGGTCAGCTGTGCAGCCAAATCTGGCGGAACTAAAATCGGCTACATTTCCATAACGCTAGAGCTCTACCTTCCCCAATACTGGTTTTACATATACAGTTGTAGTAGAGACTAAGTCCCATTCGGCCATGGGACTTAGTCTTTTTTTCAGCCGTTTTTTTCAGCCTTATTTCAGCTGCAGAGACTAAGTCCCATTCGGCGATGGGACTTAGTCTTTTTTTCAGTCGTTTTTTTCAGCCTTATTTCAGCTGCAGAGACCAAGTCCCATTCGCGATGGGACTTAGTCGTTTTTTCAGCCTGAAATAGACCGACCTCACAGCCCAAATCTATGGAACTGTTTTGGGCAGGAAAATGTGCTTGCGGTCGGTCATAAAGGGACCTCCAGCCAACTTTTTAACCCCTGGATGGATTTATTGATTTTTGGTTATGTTTATGTTTTAAGTGTGCTGATTCCAAATATGTACTATGCGAAGATGGGATGTAGTTTTAAAAGTTAAGCAGGACGCTAAAACTGTATTTTACTGCCTGTGTTTAATTATGTTTAATCTCTTCCCAAACGCCATTTCTGCTCAAAGTGGAGAGAATGTTAAAAATATTTTTGTTCGAGTGTGAGGAATGCTTTTCAGCCGCTTCTAATCTTAAGCATCATTTGGAGAGCCATACAGAGAGAAAACCTTATTTGTAGTGTGTTTAGTATTTTTCTGATCAGTTTATTACCTTCCGCGTCTCCTATCAGTGGACGTGTATATGGCAGCCATTTTAGGAACCGTACACCTGGGACCCGAGCAAGGTCACCTCGTTCAACAGGCTTGCAGCATATCCTCCAGGAAGAAGAGCCTGAACCCTTACCGCTGCACGTGTCTTACCTGTACATGGAAAGCTGCTGTGGTTCCTTGATGAGCCAGCTGCCCGTGAGTTAACATGTCCTGTGGAGAAGCACTCTGTCCTGTAAAGCCTCACCAAAAAAAAGGAGTGGTGTGTTTAGTACTATTTTTATCAGTTTAATACCTTCCGCGTCTCCTATCAGTGGACGTGTACACGGCATTGATTTTTATCTAAGCCGTGAACTTTTGCATAGCGAAGTAGATTCACTGCCATTGAAAAGGAGTGCATGGCGGTGGTGTGGGCCCTCAAAAAGCTGCAACCTACTTGTATGGACAACCGTTTACTTTACTCACAGATCACATTAAATTTGGGGCACTGCGCGGTCAAGCTAATGTGACACCAGATAGGAGTGGTGTGTTTAGTACTATTTTTTATCAGTTTAATACCTTCCGCGTCTCCTATCAGTGGTCGTGTACACGGCATTGATTTTTGTAACAGGGAGATGGAAGAAGAGGCTTGGTCGGTCCTCTTACTGCAAAATTGGGGCACTGCGCGGTCAAGCTAATGTGACACCAGATAGGAGTGGTGTGTTTAGTACTATTTTTATCAGTTTAATACCTTCCGCGTTTCCTATCAGTGGACGTGTACACGGCATTGATTTTTGTAACAGGGAGATGGAAGAAGAGGCTTGGTCGGTCCTCTTACTGCAAATTTGGGGCACTGCGCGGTCAAGCTAATGACACCAGATAGGAGTGGAGTGTTTAGTACTATTTTTATCAGTTTAATACCTTCCACGCCTCCTATCAGTGGACGCGGTAATAACGCATTGATTTTTGTAACAGGGAGATGGAAGAAGAGGCTTGGTCGTCCTCTTACTGCAAATTTGGGGCACTGGGCGCTGTCAAGCTAATGTGACAATCTGTCAGATAGGAGTGGTGTGTTTAGTACTATTTTTATCAGTTTAATACCTTCCGCCTCTCCTATCAGTGGACGTGTACACGGCATTGATTTTTGTAACAGGGAGATGGAAGAAGAGGCTTGGTCGGTCCTCTTACTGCAAATTTGGGGCACTGGGCGGTCAAGCTAATGTGACACCAGATAGGAGTGGTGTGTTTAGTACTATTTTTATCAGTTTAATACCTTCCGCGTCTCCTATCAGTGGACGTGTACACGGCATTGATTTTAGTAACAGGGAGATGGAAGAAGAGGCTTGGTCGGTCCTCTTACTGCAAATTTGGGGCACTGCGCTGTCAAGCTAATGTGACACCAGATAGGAGTGGTGTGTTTAGTATTGTTCTGATCAGTTTAATACCTTCCACCCCTCCTATCAGTGGTCGTGTACACGGCATTGATTTTTGTAACAGGGAGATGGAAGAAGAGGCTTGGTCGGTCCTCCTCTTACTGCAAATTTGGGCACTGCGCGTCAAGCTAATGTGACACCAGATAGGAGTGGTGTGTTTAGGGGTACTATTTTTATCAGTTTAATACCTTCCGCTGCCTCCTATCAGTGGTCGTGTACACGCAGTAATTTCTGTAACAGGCAGATGGAAGAAGATGCTTGGTTGGTCCTCCTAACTGGAGACTGTGTTGCTGTACGGGTGGCAGGTGGAGCCATTTATAAAGTACACACTGCTTTATAAAGCCATTTATAAAGTACACACTGGCGGCTTGAACCCAAGTTGGTGGCGGATAAGTCACGCAAGTCAACAGGCATTCAGAGCCAAAATACAGCAGCGTGTGGACCATTTTTAGCCCAAGGCAGCTCATCTCATCAGGCCTTTTTTACATAGGGTCACTTGGCAGATATGGATTGACACCTGTCCTAGGGATCCCTGATACACACTGACACAGATCAGAATACGGACTGTTCCTCCTACATCGGGTCACTTGGCAGATATGGATTGACACCTGTCCTCAGAGACCATGAT
>OW240913.1:344802390-344903186 GCA_933207985.1 Pelobates cultripes
TGGCAGCAGTGTAAGGCAACTGACTGCTATTCAATCTATAACAGTGAAAAAAGTTTTTTGTTTTTAAATCCAAGCTATTATGACACCAGATGTAATTGGTGGCACTGACTGGGGAAATGGGCACTGTGAGCCTGACACAGAAGCTGGCAGCAGTGGCAGACAACTAAGTGCATTTACATTACATAGAAAAAAATAAATAAAAAAAAGCATACCCTTATCCCTAACCTAGCTATGCTTTTCCCTATCTTATGAACAGCAGCTACACTTTCCCTCCTCTACTAAGCATGCAGCTTGAGAATGAATCTAAAATGGATGCTGTCCAGTAGGTGGGAGGGTCTGCTAGGGAGGCTGTGCTGCTAATTGGCTGGAATGTGTCTGCTGACTGTGAGGTACAGGGTCAAAGTTTACTCAATGATGACGAATAGGGGGCGGGTCGAACCACGCATATGTTTGCCCGCCGTGGCGAACGCGAACATGCTATGTTCGCCAGGAACCGTTCGCCGGCGAACCGTTCGGGACATCACTAGTGCTGACAGACAGACATACACACAATTACTGACAGACACACATGCTCACTGACAGACACACACTTGCTGACAGACAGACATACCCACAATCACTGACAGACAGACAGACACACCCACATTCACTGGCAGAGACACACACACTGACAGACACACATTCTCTCACACCCCCCCAAATTATTATTATTTTTTTAATTTAAATCCACCCAGCCTCCCTAACTTTGGGAGAACTCTAATGAATCATTTCCCTGGGGTCCAGTGGGACTGCTGAAATCTTCCTGCTCTTTTTGTTCTGCTCTGTTATGCACTGTTTAGTGATGCCGGGGCTGGAGTAGCGTCATATTCTGGCTCCCTGCATCACTGCAGGGCACACAAGGAAACAGAGCTAGAGGAGCAGGAAGATTAGAGCTCCATCGCCACTGTAGCGGATGGCACTGGGCTGTCCTGCAAATGTCTTGGGAATAACTGCATTCGTGTGATCTTCTGGTTTTATATGTGTTTAAAAGAATTGTATTCCTCTGATTGTTCGGTAGAATAATTCGAATAAACTAAGGGAATGAAACTACCGAACAATCAGACCTCCCCTGTGTGAAGTGTGTCCTCAATTACCTGTTGCAACATTGTTGCGAACGGGTAATTGACAAGTTAAGTAGCCGTCCTTTGTTCTCGGGGGTGGCCGCCATTCGACAAACGAACACGTGGCGGCGGCCATTTTAAAACTCCCGAACAGCGGTATTTTGCCGTCGAGTGTCTGGAACTCAAATCGGACACTCGACTAGGCGAACACCGCTGAAACCTCCACAAGCCCGGTCCGTTCGGTTCCTAACTACCGAACGGCCCCTCGTTCGGTAGATAGAAAGAATCGAACGAGGGGATTCAGGCGAACCCTATCTAGTCTCTATAGCTAAATGATTTTGTGCAATTTGTTCCCTTATTCCAGGACCGACCGCAGGGCCCATTCGCATGGAACCGCATTCGGCTATCTCAGTCAGTGCGGTCGGTCATTTTATTCCCTCCATACATTTCCCGAACCCCTGGTCTGATCTGGGTGAATTTTGGATATGTTGTTCACCCAGATCAGGGCTATCAGGGGATGTAGGATTTAAAGGGTTACCCCTACATTTAGGGGTACATCCAGAAACGGGGGGAATTGCTAGACTGGATAAGGGATTTATGATGCAGGCTGAGGGGAGGAGATGTGTGGGAGGTTACCAGGACAGGATTGGCTACTGTACTAATGATTGTAAATCCCTCCCTTGCATGGGAGCATGCTTTAAAAGGACAGTGTGGATTAAAAGATTTCAGTTCTGCTCCTGAAACTGTGTGTCGTCAAGTTATTGGGATTGCTGTTGGGATATTGCTGTTATTTTACCTGCTGGAAACCTTGCCTGTGGATTTACTATTTACTTGTTCCTGAGCCTCACTTGGATTATAAGCGGAGATAACCTGGGGAATATTGCATCTCCGCTACAGCCACCCACCTCCATTTTCTCTCAGGCAGCGGCATCTTTCAGCAGGATGATGCATCTTGCCACACTGCAAAAATTGTTCAGGAATGGTTTGAGGAATATAACAAAGAGTTCAAAGTGTAGCCCTGGCCTCTAAATTCCCAGATCTCAATCTGAATGAGCATTTGTGAGATGTGCAAGAACAACAAATCCAATCCATGGAGGCCCCACCTCGTAACTTGCAGGACTTAAATAATATAATAATAATATATACTGTGCTCTTCCTTCCTTTTTTTTTTTTTAATCAGTAAATCAAATGGCATGAAAATGCACCTATAAGTGTGTTTCAAAGTATGTACATTATATTTATATTAGTACACAAATTGCCTAATATTTGCACACTTTTGGTTGATCTGATTAGTTTTTATGAATCTTTTTTTGTTAATGAAACTTGAACAAGCTGAACTACCACGTGGCTGAATTTCTTCCGTCCCTAATAATTTTTGGACAGAGTGGTTCGACCAAAGCATATTTTTTTCACTGTTCATAAGTCTAAAATATAATATAATCTCAGTGTGGTTCACTAATCTACAATGGCTCTCAGGTGATCAGTTTTCTAAATTGCTGCAAAAACTAAGGATAAATACCAGAAAAATGAGTAACACAACACACATAATGAGAGGCAGTTTTCCATTTTCTTCAAAAGGGAGCATTTATTGCATTTTCCTGGTAAAATCAACATCATAATCAGCCTTGAAAGATCGAGCATCTAAAGTGTTTTATTCAGAAAGGGATAACAAATAGACATTTCTATTAATCATAGTAAACTTCACCTAGCAAACCTAAGTGAGTTGTGACACATGTAGAGATCTTATGTACACTTAAATAAAATACCTTGACACAACTTTATGTGAAGCATAGAGTTGTTGAACTATTCCAGTAATGACATGGAAGACTATAAGTCTATACATCCCGTTACCTAATCAATCACAGATTCCAATAATGAAATAAGTTCACTCAATAATATTAGAGTGGAAAAATAGCTCTTCACCTTTAAGTCAGAAATGTATACTCCCTGCATCTTATTGGATAGTGTAATTGTTTAGTCTATTCCATTTCGTTTAATTAAATACAAAACAGCAGAGGTGTTCCTTAAAAGTGTTTTGTTGAGATGACTGCAGCTTTAAGAACAGAAGGGAATGCCCCCTGATCTCTGTGTGACAATAGGAAGCCATTTTTGAGTAGTTACTGAGTTATCAGCTAATGAAGTGGATATGTGTTGAGAATTAATCAAAAGTTGTCTGAATTCCGTGTTACGGAGTCTCAGTGATATTTGGGGACAATTTCTGACACAAGATAATCACACAGCACTGAATGTTATAATCATTACCACAATGGAAACATAAAAGTTTATTTTTAATCTACATGATTACAAATATTCATAGCCCACCTTTCTTATCTTGCCAGGGGTCACACATCATTAATCTCTGGTAGTTAGAAATAATGATTGAGTTTCACTGCGGTTTCTCTCATTACTTGAGTATGTAGTATGTATGTAGGGGTTCGCCAAAACAAACAAAGAGTAAAAATAGAAAATTATAAGGAGCGTAGTCTTTATTCCAACACCAATCCTATCACAAAGTACGCAATTTGGGCAATTATCTTACTGTATGTAATACAACAAATAAAAACAGATAATCGGTAATGCAAGCCTTATATCAGTGGAATACAAAACATGCAGAGAGCTGAATAGATTAGACATAATGTAACCATATAAAGGAGCTGCCAGTGGAAACAATGAAGCACTATATAGGCAAATGAATCACAGGATCCTAAACCTAACAGTACTGCAACAATCAGTTTGTACAGAAAATCTGAATACCAATACCTGATTGCCTAAAAAGGGCAAATGGTATCTAAAGTGCCGTGAATATAAAACACAGTCCATCAAACGGCTCTATGGAAAGGATCATAGGACTCTGAGAAATCTCTTATGAATGATGGAATTATTCCTATTAAAAAATGTAAACAGATGCGAATAAGTTGGGCAACGCCGGTAACCTGAAAATGGAGGGCCCCCATCGTATATATAAAAAAATCTAGTCCACCAGCTGACTGCAAAATACACTCCAAGGGAAGAAACTCTGATAACACAGAACAGAGATAGAGTCCTCTGTAGTGCCAGCTTCTGCATAGAGTTAGGTCCCTAACTTAGATTTTCTAGTAAAGTATTTAGATTTTGGTTCAGTACAGGGAAATCTAGAAATGTAGATACAGATGATGACCTATCTGAAAACAGGTTGCATGAAATTGTGACATCTGTAAGAAATTGTCTAACGCATTCAGTAAGAAAATAAAATATGATGAATACATAGTGACCTAATAGGAGATTCTTTAAAAAGAAAGTCATTTTGGATGATTGCCCTCAACTCAAAGAGATTCATATAAAATCCGTTAGTGGGGAAGCTAGTTTCATTAACAAAAATCTTATGAAAAAATTATCCTGCATGACTAATATTTTTTAATCTTAGCTGTTACACCGCAACAACAACCTTTTTTTTCAGGCGTCAATGTATTTTATAAAGGTAATTATGCCTATGTTAGCTTTCGGTTATAATTTCCCTTTTAGTGACAAAAGAGACAGGTACGCTTGCTCTCATGAATAGCTTTAACATCCGGAGAAAAAAAGGTTTAATTTTCTATTTTCCAGATTCAATTAGAGACAAACAAAGGTTTGGACATTTGGAACAATGTGTACACAGTACAGTATTTAAAAGTTAAACTAGTATCTGGATAATTAAGACTAGACTTTAAGCCAAAATTATTAACAGTGATAATGGAGCAAGCATTTTGTGTTAATAGGGAACATTTAGGGAAAATATGCATTCTTAAAAGAATTGCATTAGTAATAGAGGCAGTGCAACTTAAAACTGTTTTAAACGTGAATGGAATGGAATGGAATAAATTATGTCAATTACTTTAAATAAATATACTAGAATAATAATATATAAAATATTTTTTTAATGGAAGAAGAAATATGCTCTACATTAGGTTAATATAAGCAAGAGAGACCACCTAAAATGCTGGACCAGTAACACCTAACTCAATGATTGTACCCCAGAACTCCCTTAGAACTCTATCTATATCTTCTGGTAACATTGGACTGCAGAGTACTTAATGATTTTACTAGATATCTTCAGCAAAAAGCTAATTATGCAAATATTGGTTACTTTAGCTTCTTTCTTAAACACATAGAGCCTGAGACAGTAATATGAAAGAAGACAAATACCTGGGGTAGAAATAACTCATCTACAAGCATGGGGAGATTTTTCAACAGCAAGTTTAAGTCAGGGATACTGCAGAAATGATAACTCCATAAACCAAGGCCAAAGTCAGATGGTTGAATAGTCGGGAAAAGCCAAGCTATATACAAGGAACACTGAACACTAGTAACACACTCTTGAACAACAGAAACCATGAGAGAGAGCCACAGAGATCATAGGCAGAGTTTAAATTGTGAGTAGCCTATAGCCTAGCTTTATTCCTCTGGTGGCACCTCTGGTGGCACCTCTGGTTCCAAAATGTGTGAACAAAGTGATGCCCAGATAACCTAATGGAGACTATACTCAGAAGGTCATATGTTTGCAGCCCTTAAGCAGGAATGATGGAATGATGCACCACTAGGCAATTGTGAAAATCAGGGAACTGAAGCAAGTGCAATTACCATAATAATTTATAGTAGTTTCCAATTATCTAATATTACAATCCAAAATCTACTTCTCTATGAATTACTTGGTCACATTAATAAATGGTAATTTCTTTTCACATTTTCAATGTAAAAAAGTAATCTTCTGCCTTTGCAGCAGTTTTGTGGAAGATTTTTACAAGATTGCTAACTTCAAATAAGTAGATATTATCTGCAAAAAAATCAATCAATAAAGAATAGACACACAATTACAAAAAACAATTAGTTTTTTTTCTTAATTTTTTGGGCTTTCAGTAATTGACCAATAAGAGCACTCTGACTGAAATTGCATAACAAGGGTAAAAACTTTTCCCACACCATGTAGTTTCAGTTGGAGTTACAATCCTTCTGCAAATCTTATTTTATTTTTGATGTATTGTAATGGGGCTGAAAAAATAAGATTATTTTTTAGCAGGCATTAGTTGTATTGCCTCGTTGGTTGCATGTTATTTTTGCAGGTGGGCGGAGATGGGAATGTCCATGCCCCAGTATTTTTAAATAGAGCACAAGTCCATGGGTGGTGGCTGGGAGAGACTAAGACCCCCCTGATATCTATATTAGAGCCTGCATCCACTGGTCATTAGTTCCCCCACTAATATGGTGACCAGGGTGACCAGGGTGACCAAGCTCATGTATTCCTTTCTTACAGGGGGATAAGCTTTACCCTTTGATATGGTAATCAGGTAATTCAATACCTTTACAAGTCAGGAAAGAGATAACCACCTCCCCCTATCTCCATTCCTCTCTGTTCCTTCTTGGCTGTGCTACTCAGCAGAAGCCATGTGCTATCTTGGTGAACTATGTTACTGTCTGCTGCTTCCTTTTCTTCCTTGGTGGATGTGATGTTGAACTTGCAGCAGTGAGCCATTACTAGATGTGAAGGCCTAACCGTGGGTGAGATCAAACGTGTGGGGAAGGGGATTACTATATAGATAGATTTAAAAAGGGTTGTTGCTCCGTGGGTCTGGGCTGTGTGTTTGTGATAAATTTATAGTATTGTGTTGTTGCCTTCTAATAAATACCTTTTAATGTAGACGAACCTTGTGTAATATATATATTAATTTGGTGATATACCACACCCCACAGTCTATTAATTAGTCCATGGTCAGAGGCACATGTCTCCCCTTTATTTTTTATTTACTTAGAGCTCCACCATGGGGCACACTATGTCTCTCCAGTTTAAATTATTTAACTGATAAACAAATAGGTGGGGACACAGCATCTGGGCAATGGTCTATGTCGGTATGAAACCTCCTCTTTACTAATGTGGGGTCATAGTGACACCCACAGGCAGCTTTTAACTATATGATACAGTTAACACCTAATTCCAGAGATAACTGGACATTGGGTGTTTTGGTTGCTTTTGGATTAACTCTGCTTGGAGTTAGTTTTTTCAATAGAAACGCAGATCGACTGAAAGTTGTCCGAAATGCTATTCTTCCGATACCGATTCTCCAAGTGTAATGCACAGATTTACTTATGCTGATATCAGTAATCAGTCCCTGGATATGCAATTGCCCAATGGTATGATTATGATATACTTAAGCCTGAATCTGTTAAATCTTTTTAATACAATTGATTTTCCTTGTAGACTGAGAGATTATGCAGAAATTAAATTATAGGTTATAGAGAAAGAAGAGAATGAGCATCCACAAGTACATTATGAAGATTAACTGCTAAGGGACTGCCCGAGACATCAACAGATAGAGGATTGTGAAAAGGGTATTCAACTAGTCTAATGAATGCCAGTTTTACTACTTCTCCAATCATTACCAAAATTTTCCGCTGTGCTAACATAATTGCAAAAGTGTCTTCGAATGATCAGTTAGACATTTTAAATGATAAACTTGGATTAGCAAACACAAAGTGCCATTGGATGCTGATAATGGGCTTCTGTATGTCTATGTACACATTCCATTTAAAAATGCTATTTCCAGCTAAAATAGTTATTTCCTATCAGAGGGGCAGGGAAGAGGAAGGGTGTTGCTGATTTTGTACACTCTAGCAGATTTGCACATTTAAGTGAAGATGTTGGAAGTATCGCTCAGGAGTGGCTATGCTGGAGGAAGCTGCTCCTACAAACAGCCATGGGAAAAGCTCCTCTAGTTGGATGGGATCCAGAATGGAGGAAAGACTCTGCAGGTCATTTTATTATTAAAAGAGTAGACAGGATAATATGCGTGAGCAGCTTGAAATGACCTGGCTATCATGATGAATATTGAAACCAATGACAAAGTTATAGGAAGATTGAGGATCATAACGAAAGTGTTCATGTAGCCATCTTAAGAAGAGGATTACCAAAGTAGAATTTTCTGAATATTTTCATGTGCTGCATGCTACAATGGAAAGGCAGCGAAGATTAGATAGGTCAACGCGTTGCTAAAGTCTTGATTTGGTAAGGATGGTTTTGGGATTCTAGAGCCATTGGCCGATTTTGCACTTGGGTACAATATTTATAGCCTAGATGGGTTGCACATGAATGGAAGAGGGTCTTTTGTGCTGAGGGAGAGGATGGCTAGATAATTCGAGGAGGATTTGAACTATGTGTAGGCGGGAGGGACAAAAAAGGGCAAATTTGGTAGATAGTATGGAAGAGAGAGGAAATGCAGCTGATGTCAAGGAGCAGACAGACAAAGAAAGTATTAATCACATTTAAAATCACATTTAAAATAAATTTCAAGAAACAAATGGTAACTTTAAATGTCTGCTTGCTAATGCTGTGTAGGAAAATGGGGAAGCTTCAAATATTGGCACGCAAGGAACAGTATGACATAACTGGAATTACTGAGACCTGGTAAGATGAAACACTTGATTGGACTGTTAATTTAAATGGATATACATTATTTATAAAGGATAGAAAAAAATAGAAAAGGGGTGGAGTATGTATTTATATTAAACCTGATTTGAAGTCAGATTTGAAATTGTATGTGATGATACAGGTGAGGATGTGAGGGCCTTATGGGTAGAAATATGAATAACAGAAAGCAGGTGATATCCATTTAGAGTAGAAATATGTTGCAAACCCTCAAACATTAATACTGATGGGGAAGGTAAACTGCTACCTCACATTTATAAGGCTGTACAACTGGGTGATTTGTTAATCAGGGGAGATTTTAATTAATTAGACATCGATTGGGCCAGACGGATTAGTAGTACAGTTAAGGGAAACAAGTTTTTGAACCCGATAAACCATAATTTCATGTCAAGAGGTTACTCATTGAGATTGCAAAAAAAAGATTTTAACTTGCAACTAAGAAAAGATTTCTGTAAGCACTTTAAAGATGTGGAATTCTCTGCCGAAAGAGGTTGTGTTATTAGATTCTATAGTTACATTTAAAAAAAAGCTTGGATGCTTTTTAGCATAAACAGAATATTCAAGGATCTAATTGATTTGAATGTAAACAGGTTGTTGATCAAATGAGAAATCTAATTGCCATTATGGAGCCAAAAAGGATTTCGTTTTTCCAATTTTGTGGTATAATTTGAAATGGCTACAATTGTTTTTTTTTTGCCTTTTTTTGGATCAACACACAAAAGAATGGGCTTCATGGTTGAACTTGACGAACTTTAATCTTTTTTCAACATATACTACTACTGTATGTAGTTACTGTGTGTCGATCGATTTGAAGTTATTTTAATGGACCAACATATATCTATCTATATCAGGGTTAGGCAACCTTTGGCACTACAGATGTTGTGAACTACATCACCCCCGATGCTTTGCCAGTATTATGGCTTTACGAACATTATGGGAGATGTAGTCTACAACATCTGGAATGCCAAAGGTTGCCTGCCACTGATATATTTATATAAACCTTAACCAGTTAATGAAAAATGACGTACCAGGCTCGTCGTCATAGGATGGTATTTTTCAACCCTCTATAATTATCAACATAACGACATTGTGTACACACACTATGGGTAGTTATATACTACTTTCTATTTTCGATTATTTGTACATCTGCGTGTATCTAACAGAAAAGCATTCTTCAAACGTTCTCCCACAGACCATTTGAGGAGAAGCAAAAGCCGAGTGTTTTGATATATTGGAATACAATTAACACCGAACAGATAAAGCACACTTTTTGTCCTGCATGAGTTCATGCAACATATCTATTCACATTCTAGTACAATATCTTTCTAATTTTTACAAAGTAAAGTAACTGCAGTCTATTCAACATAACACACAGAGAAATAGAAATCCAAAACTGAAAAAGAAAAAGAAATGTGAATGTTATCAAACCAACATGCTGTGAAATTACTGCAGAGACAGAACTAACTAGATGTTGTACAATCAGAAAACAAGGCATACGTTGTAGAAAATGTAAAATTATAGTCTAGGCATGCAAATAATATACGATTTTATAAATATAACAGAACTTGTTTTTCACTGAGGTTTGTCTGCTAAGCCCCTGACAAAATTTGTCATATTAAACCTCTTAATTCTGAACTTTTTTGGATAAGCGCTATATTTGTATTATATGTACAATGAAGAGTAGGTATATAATTTCAAGACAAAAAAAAACATAATTTATATATAGAGAGAATACTATTCACCAATACATAAACATTGAAATTCTCTGTATTGAAGGATTTATTTTCTTTTTTCTTTTATAAATTGCAGAAGATGTATAAGTAATAAATATTTAAACATTCACAGGGGTATTCACTGAACAATGAACCACAAAGTATAGGATATGGAAGATGTACAAAGCACATGTTTTAAACTGAATAGGGACTGGATTCAGCTTTCATGTTATACAAAACATTTTTTTTCAAACTTGAGAATGTATTCTGTGACACACTACATTCTCATCTCTACATAAAATGCATATTTGCAAAAAAAATAAATTAATAAAAATATGGTGGCTTCTCCATTTTGGCTTTTTTTTGTTAGTGACAAGGTGTAATATGTCATGTGTTGCTGTTCATCCGAGGTTGTACTTACCTAATTTTAAAACCTGCTAAGGAACAGATGATTTCTATTATGTTCTGATATGTAGAATAGAATTGTCCATGACTGCAAGTGTATAATATAAGTATGTACCTTTTCAGTGCTTATTCATTCTACATATGAGACATTCATGTAGAGATGTCGCGAACCGTCCGCGAACTTCCCGCGAACAGTTCGCCACGGTTCACCATGGTTCGCCACGAACCGTTCGCGGCGAACTCCGGTCAGCTGCCTTCAACATGGATGCTGTCCAGGAAGTAGGAGGGTCTGGGAGGGAGGGTCTGCTGGAGATTGGCCGGGATGTGTAGGCTGACCGGAGTTCGCCACGAACGGTTCGTGGTGAACCGTGGCGAACCGTTCAAGGGAAGTTCGCGGACGGTTCGCGACATCTCTACACTCATGCTCTGGCTATTTAAAAAGTTGTGAAGCTTTAAATGGTGCGATTGGGACTGGGACTGAGACTCTGAGGACTGATTTGATTCTTATTTCAATGTGTTTTAATCTGTTAACCATGTCAGCTACTTCTTGGCTTCATATTACCACTGCAGATTAATAATATTGCCAGCTGCAAAGGTTATAAGGCACTTATCAGTATCCTACTGCTTTAGTCCTATGCACACTGTGTGCTGAGAGCCAATAGTGAGTCAGTTTTAGCTGACATGTTTGGAGTCTATCAGTATCTTGTTGCTTTAACCATGTGCACATGCTAATGGAGTAGCTGACATGTTTCATAACAGCAGAAATATTTAAAATAAAGCTAAAGCTATCATTGCAGGAGCACTAATTATTTGAAAGCAGCCTCTATTAAGTAGACTCTTTCAAGTAGGAGTTAGAAAACCAGGAGTTACTTGGAGTGGTTTGTATACTGTGGAGAGTGGTTTGTATACTGTGGAGAGTGGTTTGTATTTTATTTTTGTTTAATCTTTAAAATTGGTAAGGTTTAAAAAAAAAAAATTTGTTTTTTAAATTTTCTTTTTCATTTTCTTTTTTTTTCTGTTCTGGTTCCCCCCCCCCCTTTTTTTGTGCTGCTGCTTGATTGATTGGGGGTGAGTGTTCATTAATTACACCTGTGTGGGATTTGTATCCCCATAAAGGCACACCCCTAACTCACTGAGCTTGCTCACATTATTTGAAAGCAGCCTCTATTAAGTAGACTCTTTCAAGTAGGAGTTAGTCTTGTTGCATGTATTGATGCCTGGATGTACCCGTCCAGGGTCCATACCTCTGTGATGGTTGTGTGCGAGTGGCTTCTCTGGAAGCTCAGATTGGAGATCTCAAGAAGCAAATCGCAACTTTGAGGGAGATTGACAATCTTGAGAGGAGTCTGCTGCTCACTGAGCAGAGTTTAGTGAGGACAGGTAGTGGAGAGGGAGGAGATAAGACAGATGGGGAACAGGCATGTAGCTGGGTGACAGTGGGGCAAGGAAGCAGGGGGGGAGGGAAGAGGAAAGGGCTAGATAGTCCTGATTTGGTGCAACCTAGCAGATTTGCCCATTTGAGGGAAGATGTTGGGAGCATCAGCCCAGGAGTAGCTGTATTAGAGGAAGCTGTTACTTCTAACAGCCGAGCTAACAGCCCTCCTAGTACGGTTGGGGATCAAAATGTAAGGAAGGCAAGACAGGTTGTGGTGGTAGGGGACTCTATCATTAGGAGAGCAGATAGGGCAATCTGCCGCTCTGATCGGCTCAACCGGACAGTTTGCTGTCTCCCGGGTGCTCGGGTCCGGCATGTTGCTGACAGAGTGGATGGATTATTGGGAGGGGCTGGGGATGACCCAGCGGTCATGGTCCATGTTGGTACCAATGACAAAGTAAGAGGAAGATGGAAGGTCCTAAAGAATGATTTCAGGGAATTAGGTAGCAAACTTAAGAAAAGGACCTCCAAGGTGGTATTCTCTGAGATATTACCTGTGCCACGCGCTACAGTGGAAAGGCAGCGGGAGATTAGAGAGGTCAATGCGTGGCTTAAGTCTTGGTGCAGGAAGGAGGGTTTTGGGTTTTTAGAGCACTGGGCCGACTTTGCGATTGGGTACAACCTTTATAGTGGTGATGGATTGCACCTAAACGGGAGAGGGTCTGCAGTGCTGGGGGATAGGATGGCTAGAAGGTTGGAGGAGATTTTAAACCAGTAGTAGGGGGGGAGGGTCATAGCAATCTACAAAATGGAGATAGGACAGAAAGGAGATGGGCTTTAGCACAGTATAAGGGGGGTGGAAACGGGGGGAGGGGCAAGCTCAGAACAGAGAAGCTGTGTAATGGTGAAAATTCACAAAATATACAAGTGACGCATAATATTAAATGTATGCTTACTAATGCAAGGAGCCTAAATAACAAAATGGGGGAACAAGAGGCATTAGCATACACTAAACAATATGATATAATAGGCATAACTGAAACATGGTGGGATAAGACACATGACTGGGCAGCTAACTTAAATGGGTACATGTTATTTAGGAAGGATAGGAAAAACAAGAAGGGTGGTGGGGTATTTTTGTATGTCAAACATGATTAAAAGCCAAATGTTAAGCAAATGGAATGCGAGGAGGATAATGTGGAAGTTTTATGGGTAAATATCTGCTTGGGGGAAAAGAAGGGAAACCAACTATTGGTTGGGATATGTTATAAACCACCTAATGTTAATATTGACGAGGAACAACAGCTGTTTGAGCAAATTGAGAAAGCTGCAAATCTGGGTAACACTTTAATTATTGGAGATTTTAATTACCCAGATATAAATTGGGACAGAGGGACTAGTGCCTCAGCAAAGGGAATTAGGTTTTTAAACTTGTTAAATGACACCTTCATGTCACAACTTGTACAAGCACCAACTAGAATGGATGCTTGTCTGGACCTGGTTTTAACAAACAACGTTGATCTTTTGACCAACATTCAAGTAGGTGAGCACTTGGGAAATAGTGATCACAATATAGTGTCCTTTGAAATAAACTCAAAAAACAAAAGCACATGGGGAATACTAAAACATATAATTTTAAAAAGGCCAATTTCAATAAGTTAAGGGAAGCTTTACAATATATTGACTGGCATAAACTCTTTAGTGAAAAGAACACTGAGGATAAATGGATCATCTTCCAACAAATATTAAAAAGGTACATTTCTCAGTATGTACCATTGGGAAATAAATATAAAAGAAACAAATTAAAACCAATGTGGCTTAGTAGAGAAGTAAAACAAGAGATTACAACTAAGAAAAGGGCATTTAAAGCATTTAAATCGGACAAATCAGATGCATCTTATAAAAGATATAAGAATGCAAATAATGTGTGCAAAAAGGCAATTAGACTTGCTAAACTTCAAAATGAAATAATGATAGCTAAAGAGAGCAAAACCAACCTCAAAGCCTTTTTTAAGTACATAAATTCTAAAAAAACCTAAAATGAAAGTGTAGGTACACTAAAAACTGAAACGGGGGTGTTAGTTAATGAAGACCAGGAAAAGGCAGGAATTTTAAATAACTATTTCTCCTCCGTATATATTAAGGAAGAACCCATGACAATAGATGTGCAAATGATTGCTACTAAAAACTTGCAGAATAATTGTAATTGGTTAACTCAAGACAAGGTGCTGCAGTAACTAAAGAAAGTTAATATAAACAAAGCTCCAGGGCCTGACGGTATCCATCCACGTGTACTTAAGGAACTAAGTACAGAAATAAGTGAATAAGTTATCAGCAAAAATCAGCATGGTTTTATGAAGCACAGGTCATGTCAAACTAACTTGATTGCGTTCTACGAAGAAGTAAGTAGAAGTATAGATCAGGGTGTTGCCGTGGATGTGATCTATTTGGATTTTGCCAAGGCATTTGATAAAGTTCCACACAATAGATTAGTGTTCAAACTCAAGGAAATCGGTCTAGATGAAAATGCTTGTTCTTGGGTAGAACATTGGCTTAAAAACAGAGTACAAAGAGTTGTCATTAATGGTAAATTTTCAAGCTGGACAGAGGTGGCAAGTGGTGTCCCTCAGGGGTCTGTTCTGGGACCCCTTCTATTTAACATGTTTATAAATGATCTTGAAGACCGCATTGAAAGTCATGTTTCAGTGTTTGCAGATGACACCAAACTTTGTAAAACAATACAATGTGAGCAAGATATTACTTTGCTGCAGAGGGATTTAGATAGACTGGGGGACTGGGCACTCAAATGGCAGATGAAATTTAATGTTGAAAAATGCAAAGTTATGCACTTCGGCGTAAAGAATACACAAGCAACGTATACCCTTAATGGAAGCGAATTAGGGATAACAACACATGAAAAGGACTTGGGAATTGTTATAGACAACAAACTATGCAACAATGTGCAATGTCAATCAGCAGTGGCCAAGGCCAGTAAGGTATTGTCATGCATGAAAAAGGGCATTCATTCTCGGGACAAGAATATAATTTTGCCTCTTTATAAATCACTGGTAAGACCCCATATTGAATATGCTGTGCAATTTTGGGCACCTGTTCTAAAGAAGGATATTATGGCACTAGAAAAAGTGCAGAGGCGGGCTACAAAACTAATAAAAGGAATGGAACATATCGGCTACGAAGAAAGGTTAACAAATTTAAACCTATTTAGTTTAGAAAAACGTCGCCTGAGAGGGGATATGATAACATTATACAAATATATTCAGGGCCAATACAAACCATTGTGTGGAAATCTATTCACAAACCGGACTTTACATAGGACACGAGGCCATGCGTTTAGACTGGAAGAAATAAGATTTCGTCTTAGGCAAAGGAAAGATTTTTTTACTGTTAGAACAATCAGGATGTGGAATTCTCTGCCTGAAGAAGTGGTTTTATCAGAGTCCCTACAGATGTTCAAACAGCTACTAGATGCATACTTGCAAGAACAGAATATTCAAGGATATAATCTTTCAATGTAGGGTAATAACTGCTTGATCCAAGAATAAATCTGACTGCCATTCTGGGGTCAAGAAGGAATTTTTTTCCTAGCTTGTAGCAAAATTGTGCTTCAAACTGTTTTATTTTTGCCTTCTTTTGGATCAACAGCAAAAAACAAATGTGAGGTAGGCTGAACTTGATGGACGCAAGTCTCTTTTCAGCTACGTAACTATGTAACTATGTAACTATGTAATTAAAATTAGATCATGTAAGGGAGACCTAAAAGAAGTCTTGGAATATATATATATAGAGAGAGAGTGAAACAGAGAGAGAGAAAGAGAGAGAGAGAGACACACACAGAGAGACAGAGAGAGAAAGAGAGAACACGCTAAAGCATTATACAGAGACATGTACTATGTGGGCATCTCTGTATTCCAGTTCTGTTTAATCCATCCCAGTGATCCTAGCTATGTTGGATAGTATGAATATCTGCTAATTGTGCTAGCTCTGTGTGTTATTTATCTGTATTTTACTCATCTCAGTCTGTTGTACGGTCTCTATAGTATACACAGCTCTGTGTCTTGTATCTCTTTTTTTCTCAACTTTTTCTGGTATGGTCATCATGTATTATTCTCAGCTCTCTATATTGTAGGAGTATCTCTGTACTGTATAGGGCGGATTAAAGTTCTGGGGAGGAGTCTGGTACCCCACCATCTTAAAATTTCCCTAGCCGCCACTGGAAATGACAAGATGTGCTTGGGTTGGAGGAATCCATTTGAATGTAGACCTTATACCACAGCCTGCCACAAAGTGATGTCTACAGTCTCATATGATGTATTTTTAGTGAAATTACAATGCAGTTTATATTTGTTTTTTGTAAAAATGTTGTTGCATTGAAAACAGTACAGCCTCATTTTAATGCCATGTACCGTTAATAGCAGTTCAACAGTGTGATCCTTGCATTATCTTTGAGAGTCTTATGTTTCTGGTTTTATTGAAACTGGGTTTGTAGCTGTACTCAAGAAACTGTGGACTGTAACACTTATGAGTAACTGATGTTTAACCCCTTTAAAAAAGGCATAGACAATATGCCAAATCAGGACTCTCTTGAAATCTTAGTGTCCATGAAAGGGTTAGAGTAAGGAAATATAACCCAACAAAATATGTTTAGCCCTTTAAAAAACCACAAAGGAAACTCAATTGGTCCAATTTTTGCTTATATTTCTAAAGCTTCATTAGAGTTAGAAGATTAATGCCAGCTTGTACTGGATCATTTAAGATTTATCCATATGAAATTTACAATTCAAGCATTTGTTTACTGCACCATGAAATTATATTATGAAGAAATTGCAATGTGAACGAAGCACCAATTAAAATTTCAGCAAATATGCTTTCTGGTTTTTACTGATCAAAGCTCTCTTTTGCATTTTGTTTCTAAAATGTATGACGGTCGGTGTTAAATGAGACAACCCTTGAAAAAAAAAAAATGAATAAATAAATAATAATAAAAGAAATGTAATTTTTAAAAAAAATATATATATATACACAATCCAGGGCACTCTCTTATTCAATAAACAATGATTTCAAATCTTAGAGATTGTTATAGTTTTATTTAAAATGCACATACGCATTCAGCGCTGACGTCAAAAGAGGGAGGAGAGTTCCCCAGCGCCGAGGGAGCCTGGTGCTGGAGAAAGGTAAGAGTTTAACCCCTTCATCCCCTTCAGCCCAGCGGGAGGGGGGCCATGAGGGTGGGGGGGGACCTAAAGACCCTAAAGTGCCAAGAAAACAAGGTTGTTTTCCTGGCACTATAGTGGTCCTTTAAGGATTCTCTTACATACTAATGGTAGGGATGGGTTTTTCACATCTCATTATTTTCAGAATGTATGTTTATTAAATTAAAAATATATATTTTTTTGTTTTGTTTTTAAGCTTCCTTTATTGCACTGTCTGTTTATTTAGAACATTTTATATCATGCTCTGGTTAATAGCCTGCTAGACCCTGCATGAGCCTTGTGTCTGATTAAAGTTTCAACAGAGCAGAAGATAAAAACTATAGCTAAGCCATAATCAATGTTTCACATGTTATTTAAATTGTGTTAATACATAATGTGTCTTGGATTGTATCTAGCTTAAGGATGGATTCAAAGCATTAAAAGGATTCCTCACACTATAGATCCCTCTGCCCCCACCCCCTCTCCACCCTTCACATGGAAATGGTTAAAAAAAATCCCTTTGTGTACTCACCCGATTCCAGGGCCAATCTCTCTTGGTGCTGGGTCGGCGCTCTACTTCCTCCGACATCATTCAACAGGGGGAAAAATGCGCATGTGCGGCGAGTACTGCAAGTGCATTAGGCCCTCCCCATAGGAAATCATTGCTTCAAAGCTTTCTGTAACGGACCGTTTTGCACACAAGGGGTAAAAACCGTTTAGGCGATCGTCCCCCTTTCCAGAGATGCAGGCACAGCTATTGTAGAACACCAAACACACAAACCGCCAATAAGTGAATGCTCCAAACTCCCGAACGGCATCCAATGTAGCACTCCAAACACACGAACAGGAACCATACGAATCACTGCTAGCAGACGAATAGGAAAAGCATCCAAGCGGCTTACACTCCTAGCAATCAGTCTCTATCAGCATTCAGTAAATCCCCCCAAAGACGAGACAAGGCTCCGTGTTGAGGGTCAAGCAGTGGTCTGTTTAATGAGGGCTACCTGACCAGTATTTATGCAAGTCTCCCACCTGGTGGACACTCCCCTAGGAGACCAAATGGGAGATTGTGACAACAGACAGACAAGTATCAATTTAGGACACACAGACACATTGTATTCCCACAATGCATCCTGGCGTCCTCCCCTCTGCCTTGGAGATAATTGAGAAGTAATTCAATTATCTCCCAGGACAAAGGCAAATCGCCATTATGCACATGGGGATACTAACACAGGAATTACTATTAAAATGCACTATGTGAGACACATAACATTAAAGCATACATTTAACATATCCCCAGATAGCTCAAGTCTGAGCGCACATTATTAAGCGAATGGCGCTCAGACCACACGAATACAGTTTAATCGCCATGGAGCTGAAGTCTTTACACAGTCAGTTTCATGCGAATGGGCTCCATGGGATTCCTATCTGGGGTATAACATATTCCAGTAAAACTACTGAACGCCAGGCCATTTGTGCACTTTCACCGACCAACAAGGGAGGTTCGCGGCTTCAGCGGTGTTCGCGCAAAACTGTGTCCGATTTCAGTTCCATGAATTAAGCGTCGAACACTGCTGTGCATTCGCATGTTTAAAATGGCCGTGACCTCGTGTTCGTGATACGAATGGCGGCCACTGAATCTACCGAACAGCAGGCAGAAAATCACGAATAAAGCTTTTCTGCAGGCGAAACAAAGTCTTTTAACATGGGGGCCATAGTCCAAAGACAACAGGCGAGCAACCAGGCTTCTCCAATGCAATGTGGCGAGATTGCTCTCGTCACATCTCTCCCCTTTTCCAAACAGACTAACAGGGTATCTGACCTCCTGCCGGTCAGTGCCCTTGTTAGTCCAGCAGCCCACCCACAAAACACAATCAACAGCACAGCCCACCCACAATAAATGGTTACTGCACCTGGATAGAGGAGAAGCTTGTCCATGTCCAGGTGTCTCACCACGGCTGTGCTGGGTACGGCTATGCTGACTTGGGGGGTTGCTGCGTGGGCAGAGACCAGCGGTACTCTGCCCTGTTGCCAGCGCTACTGGGAGGGTAGCCTGGTTGAAGCCTGGTTGTTGGAGAGGGAGACCGACTGTCTCCCCTTTAGATACACAGCTATGCTGCTGGAGACCGACTGTGTCCCCTTTGGACACACAGCTCTGCTGTTGGAGACCAACTGTCTCCCCTTTAGATACATCGCCCTGCTGCTGGAGACCGACTGTCTCCCCTTTGGCTAAACAGCCCTGTCGCTGGGGGGCAGAACCGACCGTCCCTACCCCCTGTGCTGGACGTGCAGAGGCCACGGTCCCATCTGCACAGTTGTGGGGCTTACTGTCTCCCCCGGGTACATTAAGCTGCCGCTGGGGAGAAGAGGTAACAAGCTCCTCTCCCATACATACTTCCAGCCGCGGGGGAGGGAGACCGACTGTCTCTGCTCCCAATACAGAGTCCTGCTGCTGGGGAAAGGAGACTGGGCTCTCTATTCCCGGTAGGACACTCTGCCGCTGGGGAATGGAGACTGGGCTCCCAATTCCCAATAGATCATTCTGCCGCTGGGGAATGGAGACTGGGCTCCCAATTCCCTGCAATTCACACTGCCGCTGGGGATCTGAGCTGACTGCCCAGCATCCCTGTAGCTCACCCTGCCACTGGGGAGGGAGGACGCTGCTCTCCTCTCCCTGCAAGGAACACTGCTGCTGGGGGACAGGACCACCTGTCTCTGTCCCCTGTAACTCAGCCTGCCGCTGGGGAATGGAGCTCGGGCTCCCAATTCCCTGCAATATCTCCCGCTGGGGAATGGAGACTGGGCTCCCAATTCCCAATACATCATTCTGCCGCTGGGGAATGGAGACTGGGCTCCCAATTCCCTGCAATTCATTCTGCTGCTGGGGGACAGGAGCAACTATCTCTGTCCTCTGTAACTCAGCCTGCCGCTGGGGAATGGAGCTCGGGCTCCCAATTCCCTGCAATATCTCCCACTGGGGAATGGAGACTGGGCTCCCAATTCCCTGCAATATCGGTGGAGAGACCTCGGTCCCATCTCCACCTGGGGTTCTTCCCAGTAAAACTCAACAATGTCTTCCCAGCTGAATGGGTCTTGAACTGGATCTGTCACCTTGCTGTCCTACTGAGCCTTCTCAATGGAGTGGAAGAGATCTCGGTAGTCCTGCTCCAGTTCCCACTCCAGGGTTGCTAGGTGGACCAGGTCTTGCTCAATGTCGTGAGTGTCGTCCCAGTCATACCTGCTCTCCCTCCACTCCAAGAGATCACTGAACCGGGCTTGTGTAGGGCTCCCAAATTCAGGTTCTGAAAAAGCCTCCCATAACAAGCCAGGACCATCAAACTCCTTTCCCTCTGGCTTGTCATGCTCGGCTGTCCAGGGCAGGTACTGTGCCCCATACCACCAGAGCGCCTGGTAGGCATCTTCCAGCCAAATCTCCTGCCATACCCTGTGCTCCAATTCCTTCACCCATTCATCCAGGGGCTGCTCTCCCAGGAAGGGCATCCACAGGGCCACTTGCTTCTGCAACCACTGCTCTTCACTGGGGAGACTCTCGCCCGACTGGTATTGTACATTATCCAGGGCCTGGTACCAGATGCCTTTCCTTAGTGCATCCTGGCCATCCAGGTCCTCCTCCTCGTATGACACTGCTGGTTCCATTCTGTTGCTTTTAGGGTCGCTGTACTCAGACATGCGTTGCCCTCAAATTGTAAATCCACGGAATGGTGTCGCCTGTAGCTGTCCTGTAGTCTGTGGGATCGATCCCACCGCTGCCATCAGTTGTAACGGACTGTTTTGCACACAAGGGGTAAATACCGTTTAGGCGATCGTCCCCCTTTCCAGAGATGCAGGCACAGCTGTTGTAGAACACCATACACACAAACCGCCAATAAGTGAATGCTCCAAACTCCCGAACGGCATCCAATATAGCACTCCAAACACACGAACAGGAACCATACGAATCGCTGCTAGCAGACGAATAGGAAAAGCATCCAAGCGGCTTACACTCCTAGCAATCAGTCTCTATCAGCATTCAGTAAATCCCCCCAAAGACGAGACAAGTCTCCGTGTTGAGGGTCAAGCAGTGGTCTGTTTAATGAGAGCTACCTGCCCAGTATTTATGCAGGTCTCCCACCTGGTGGACACTCCCCTAGGGGACCAAATGGAGACTGTGACAACAGACAGACAAGTATCAATTTAGGACACACAGACACATTGTATTCCCACAATGCATCCTGGCTTCCTCCCCTCTGCCTTGGAGATAATTGAGAAGTAATTCAATTATCTCCCAAGACAAAGTCAAATCGCCATTATGCACGTGGGGATACTAACACAGGAATTACTATTAAAATTCACTATGTGAGACAAATAACATTAAAAGCATACATTTAACATATCCCCAGATAGCTCAGGTCTGAGCGCACATTATTAAGCGAATGGCGCTCAGACCACATGAATAAAGTTTAATCGCCATGGAGCTGAAGTCTTTACACAGTCAGTTTCATGCGAATGGGCTCCATGGGATTCCTATCTGGGGTATAACATATTCCAATAAAACTACCGAACGCCGGGCCGTTTGTGCACTTTCACCGACCAAGAAGGGAGGTCGGTGGCTTCAGCGGTGTTCGCGCAAAACTGTGTCCGATTTCAGTTCCATGAATTAAGCGGTTAACCGCAGCTTCAGGGAGGCTAATTGCCGGCACACTCCAGCTCCCAGGTGGTCCAGTCATTCGTGCGGTTGTTCGGTAGATTGAATCTACCGAACACCAGGCAGAAAAGCACGAATAAAGCTTTTCTGCAGGCGTAACAAAGTCTTTTAACATGGGGGCCATAGTCCAAAGGCAGTAGGCGAGCAACCAGGCTTCTCCAATGCAATGTGGCGAGATTGCTCTCGTCACACTTTCCTATGGGGATTTTACTGACTGATTGACAGCCACTAGAGGTAGTCTTAGTCCTGCAAAGTAATAATTTCAGTTTCTCTAAAACCACAATGATTTACATGGGGAACTGGGACATTGCACCCAGACCACTTTAATGAGCTGAAGTGGTCTGGGAGCTTATAGTGTCCCAATAACTCAGTAGAGACACTGCCAAATGTTGTGGCACTTTAGTGGATAGAATTTAAATACATTCTATAAAGTTGTTATACACATCAATGTGAGTTTCATTGCTGCGATTCTCTGTCATACAGTAATGTGTAATATATAAGAGTATCAGAGAGCTCCCAAGCTTGTGACTACAGAGCTTAGTGGCTGCTCAGTGGGAACATTTGCTCGATACTGCCTCTGGATCTTCCACTGATTTAGCTGCACAGTTATTTAATACATATACTTGGGAATTACTGGTATCAGTGAACTGCCTGATCCATGTCAGATAGATGATTGCTTAACACCTGATTGAACTTCTCTAGAATGGATTGGTGGGTATTATTTTCTAAACCTAACTACAGCCGAGTTTTGTCAACTTTTGGCACCTTGGCCAGAGGACTCTACACTTTCCACAAGAGATCTAGCCCTTGTTGTGCCTCATCTTATCTTCATTCTTTACTGGAAAAATCCATCCAACTATCCACAGATCCAAGAAAATTCCCAGATATTATGATACTATACAAATACTATGTTCTTGTATATTTTTTGGTCTTTAAATTTATTTTAAATATTATTTTATGATATAACGTTTTTGGCATGCATTTTAATTTCTCTTAATTTTATCCATGAAAGTATGATAGCAGTAATTATGTTTAAATAACTGATTTATTTTTTAAAGGTTTTGGCACGGCATTATATGACAAAGATAGTGTGTATTGGTTCTCATAGAGAACCCATGCTTATATAGAAATTGTTTCATATTGTTAAAAATATATGTAATTTTAATTCTGCAGTAAAATATGTGGTAGTTCTATTGTACATTCCCTTTTGTCTAACGGTTTTCAGGCAGCTGGTAGTCATTGTTTAATAAGCTAAACTTTCAGTCAAGTTGGCAACTCCGTTACACAAAGAATATTAGCACATTTATAATGCAAGAGAGGCTATATGAATTAAAGCCGATAAGAACCTAGACAAGCCGTAAATAAAAGAATTAAGGCATGAAGGATTTTTTTAAGGGAAACAAAGACGATGTATTGGAAAAAAAAATTAAGTGTTCTGTAGCAAGATTTACAAACATCAGCAGATCACGAGTAGATAAATTTATTTCCATTTTCTAATATGAAATAGCTCATCATTTAAAATGACAATAAAAATATATATGGGATGGGTGGCTGATTATCCTGCTATTGACATAGTAGCTGAGTCTTTAAATACCTCTCATTCACAAATTTCAATCTGTTACTGGTCTCTGAAAGCTTCACACTATTCAGCCCTGAAGTGTACTCATCCGTTATCTACTTCCTACACTAAAAGGTACTGAACCCTGGCAGCTATGTGTTCTGTTACATTTCGTGTATTTCAATTTTAGCTTTCCATGTACAGCATTCTAATCAACAAACAACTACGTGTATGGTAGGCCCAAGGTTTGCTTTGCACTAGAATACAACTCGTTCCCCAGAAGAATTAACTTCTGCTCTACAAACCAAATGGCCCACTTACTCTGGACATGTACTCTGAATATTGAGGCTTAATTCTTGTTTATTACTGACAGAAGAGCATTGTGTCTGCCTCAAGCCTTCATGAGCTGTATTAGATTCCACAACCTGGATCACAAAACTCCTACTGCTAAAATTTAACACAAATGTCTATTAATAATAAATGTTAAATGTCTGAGACAGTTGGGAAACGTGTAGCAAGCTTAACATTGGATATGTTATCTCGAACACTCTAATATCAAAAATGAAGGAAACAGAAAAGAAATTGAATTTACCTGCTGTAGCTCAGGTAACCAATTCCTGGGAAGGGGAATAAAAATATATCTGGCTGGCTGACTTTCAGCTTGTCTATCTATTATGTTAATGTAGCTACTAGCTTGAGGTGTAAACTTACTTGTGTGCCTTTATCATGGCTAATTGGTATGTTTAAAGGATTACTCCAAGCAATGGATTTGAAGTAGATAGAAGAAATTGGATTTCTAGCGCTTGTGCAATGGCCGCTCGGACTTCCCAAACCAGAGTCTCTTCCTTCTGGCTGTAGATAAATGAGAAAAGGTGATATAGGGAAGTAGCGCCTCGGGTAATGTCCTCAAATCCAATTGAGTATAGGGAGATATGGTTTTTACTTTATTTGGACCTTCCTGATTTTATCTCAGAAGACTTTACCTGGTAGATTCCATACTTCAATTTCTCTAGATGAGGAAGATACCACCTAAGCTTTATAGGATTGTGCAAAACCTCACTTTGCTCTCCTTTTGTGAGTATACCTCCTTTTATCCTTATTTCCTATTTATCCGTATAGAGAGTATTATTTTCTCTTTATAGATTTCTCTGCTGGTGTACCTGTGCTGCTGAAATACAAATCACTGGAAGAAAACATTCCCAGCGACTTGTAATTGCTACCCACCACTGACAGGCCTGAGGATATCTCCTAACAGAGGACCAAGACCTATACCAGCATATGCGTAGACGGGGATCATACCGTCCAAGCAAATACATCTGGAGCTGATTTTAAGCTCCAGAAAATTGTAAGTGTATTTCTTTATTTTCATCTAATATCACCAGAATTGAAAATACTGCACTAGATTTCATTTTATTGTCTTATCATTTCATATCACCCTATACTCAATTGGACTTGAGGACATTAGTGGATTTGAAGTGGCCATTATTTTTGGAGTCTGCAATTCAATTTCATTTTGAATTTCTGCACATACAGAGATTAACCCCTTTGGCTCTGGAAGTGTAACTGGTGTCATCAGCCAATGTCAATTGTCAATTCAGTGTCATAGGGATGTCCTTCAACTTTTATTGCACAGCATTCCAGTCACTGTCTGAGTCATCTGATGCTCTCAGCTAGTGAATGGCAACAACCATGGCACTTGGCTTCTGCAACTCTGCAGGGTCCAGGGTAAGCCTGGCATTATAACCATTCCAGTGGGCTGTAGTGGTTAAGATGCTTGGAATACCAGTTTAAGTAAACTAGATTGTGCACTTCTCTGAGTTGCTTTGTTTGTGTAGGCATTTTAGAAATGCTCTATATCATTACTTAGGGCTGAGTGGATGCTAAATATTTGCTTTTTTGCAGCTCCCTTTAATTTAATAATTTCATGGCATCTTCCCTAAGTATTTTTATCTCTGTATTTTTTGGATGGAAGCTTTTGGCATAAGCATGTCAAGAGATTTACAGAGACAAAGTAGGGAATAGTTTGCCTCTCTATATTTCCTTCACCTGACTTTCTTAAACACTGGGTGGAGCCAGTTGTGGAACTACCGCTGGTACGGCTGCACCAGGGCCCACAAGCTATGGGAGGCCCACCAGGTAACCCAGGAACTTAGGGCCACGTGATAGGTATTGTTGTTTTATCGCTGAACATGGGCCCAGACCTTAGCACTCTAAGAGCCTGACAAAGCCACTGCAATATATGCCGACTAGGAGGTAGTGACAGCTGAGGCGGCGTCGGACGTACACACTGGTAGCATGAAGGTAGAGAGACAGGAGCACCAGACCACTATACTCTATCTCCTCAGCCAGCAGCAAAAAGCATGCCACCCTCCATAAAAAGAAAGGTATGTTAACAGGAGGGTGGAAGCAAATATTAACATTGACATGTATGTGTTTATGTCAGACTGTGTGTGTGTGTGTGTGTGTGTCTGTGTCACAGTGTGTGTGTTTTAAGGTGTGTATTTCAAGGTGTGTGTATATAACAGTGTATGTATCTTTGTGCCTGTGTTTGTATGTGTCAGTGGGTATATATGTGAATCTGTGTGTTAATGTGTATGTATATCTGTGCAAGTATGTAGGTCAATGTGTGTGTGTCACGGTGTGCATCTGTGTGTGTGTGTGTGCATTTGTGTGCCATGTTATGCATCAGTGTCTTAGGGTGCATGTGTGTGTCAGTGTGCATATATCTGTGTGTCAGAGTGCGCAACTGTGTGTGTATACATATCAGTGTGTGCATTTGTGTGTCATGGTGTTTGTGTCTGTCAGTGTGCTTGTATCTGTGTGCCAGGGTGTGCATCTCTGTGTGTGTATACATGTCAATGTGTTCATCTGTGTGTCAGGGTGTGCATGTGTGTCAGTGTGCATGTATCTGTTTGTTAGGGTGTGCATCTTGGTGTGTGTTTATGCCAGTGTGTATCAGATTGTGTGCATGTGTCAAGGTGTGTGCATGTGTCACTGTGTATATGAATTTGTGTGTGTTTCAGTGTGATTGTGTATATGTATCTGTGTGTTAATGTGTATGTATATCTGTGTAAGTATGTATGTATGCGGCAGTGTATGTGTGTATGTGCATATATCCAAACAATCAAACACCAACACAACATGCAAACACACTCCACATTACATACAATTAAACCCCTGTATTTAAACTACAAAACACACTTCAGTCAAACACCAATGCTAAACAGAAATGTACATCCTCATTTAAGAGCCAACATTGCTTACAAACACACACCTCAATCAAACACGAACCTTACGTACAAACACACCCCTGTGTTAAAAAACTAAAATTATATACAAGCAAAGTAAATCTCACCTTTACTTGCCCCTGCCCCCTGGCCACCGGACCCCCAGCGGTGAATTCTGCACAGTCACCAGACAGTGACAGTGCCACTTTAAAGTGTAAAATAGAATCATAGAGAACATGTGTCATTCTTTTATGATTGAATGGAATTAGAACTGTCTAGGTAACATATTAGAAACAGGGAGAGAAATGTGGACTTTAAGTACTGAACTGAGTGTTTTTTAGCCAAGCGTTTTCTATTGTGAACAGAGCTAGAAAAGGAATTGATATAAAATATTAATATATAAATGTTTTAAGGTGCATAAGGGAGAAAAAAAAACTATAAATAATATATAGTGAAATATTGCGAAACATCAGATGTCTATGTAGGTGAACCGTATGAGACTTTACATAGAAGTAATCCAAACTCAATGAGGTTCTCCAGTTGAACCCGTTTTTTCAAGAACTGAATTTACTAAGTGACAATCATTGGTCACGGGGGAACATGTTAAACTGGAGAAATGCATATGGTTTGATAGCTTCTATACTGTATGATATCATGTATTAAAAGATTTTACCACAAAATGTTCAAAAATGAAAAAGTAATACAAATGCTAAGTAATTAATAAATTAGTGCATTTCTCATACATACATTTTCTCAAGGTCTTGAAATCCCGAGAAGGCTCCTTTCGTTATAACTGTGATTTTTGTGAGTATAAATCTCCTGAAAATAAAAAAATAGAAGAAAATACCATTGTAAACATTTACAAAAAGGAAGGCATTTGGTCTTTTATCACTAGGCATCTATGTTATTCTGCAATGCCCAGCAAATAAATTCAGTCATTCTAACACATTATTTGAGAAATTATTATATTATAGTCTCCACGAGTGATGTCGCGAACCGTTCGCGAACTTGCCGCGAACGGTTCACCATGAACCGTTCGCGGCAAACTCCGGTCAGCTGACACATCCCTGCCAATCTCCGGCAGACCCTCCCTCCCAGACCCTCCTACTTCCTGGACAGCATCCATGTTGAAGGCATGGTTCGCGACATCACTAGTCTCCACTAAGCAGTAACTTATTAGAAAAAAATATTTGAATAATTCTTGAAAAAACTGTTTTCTACAAAGTAGTCAAGAACTAACAGCAGCTTACCGTTTAGTGAAAATAGCCCCATCTACAGAGTCGTATGCGGTACAAGAGACACTATGTCGAACTAAACAATAGACTTGTACGTATGAGTTCAAATTAATCTTGGTTAATTCGAATTGTGGGGGGATCGGAGTTACATACAAATTTTGCAACTCCGAAAAGCTAAATGAACGTATCACAAAACCAACAAAAATAAGCAATGAATGTTTGTTTTGTGATTCAGAGTCAAAATAAGTTGGTTGGTGGGATAAAAGATGACTGATGGTTAGATTACATCTACTAAATGTTGAATTTACTTAGAGATCAAGGCCCTAATGTAATATTTTTCAATAAGCTTTTCAATTGATCACAATCTGTAAAAAAACAAAAACATTTCAAATGATTTATCTACAGAAGTTATTATTAAAGTCTATGGAAATGTATGTAGATAAATCCGATCATTTAAATTCATTTATATTCTGATGGTTTGAAAAGCCTATTAAAAAATATCAAGGACCAAGTGAAAAGTGAACAATAGAGGGGAAAAAGAGGAGCAGTAAAAAAAAAACAACAAAAAAAAAAAATATATATATATACTTATATATATATATATATATATATATATATATATTTATATGTCATATATACAGTTGCAAGAAAAAGTATGTGAATCCTTTGGAATGATATGGATTTCTGTACAAATTGGTCATAAAATGTGATCTGATCATCATCTAAGTCACAAAAATAGACAATCACAGTGCTTAAACTAACAACACACAAAGAATGAAATGTTGCCATGTTTTTATTGAACACACCATGTAAACATTCACAGTGCAGGTGGAAAAGGTATGTGAACCCGTAGACTAATGACATTTCCAAGAGTTAATTGGAATGAGATGTCAGCCAACTGGAGTCCAATCAATGAGATGAGATTGGAGGTGTTGGTTACAGCTGCCTGCCCTACAAAAAACACACACCAGTTCTGGGTTTGCTTTTCACAAGAAGCATTGCCTGATGTGAATGATGCGTCGCACGAAAGAGCTCTCAGAAGACCTACGATTAAGAATTGTTGACTTGCATAAAGCTGGAAAGGGTTATAAAAGTATCTCCAAAAGCCTTGCTGTTCATCAGTCCACGGTAAGACAAATTGTCTATAAATGGAGAAAGTTTAGCACTGCTGATACTCTCCCTAGGAGTGGCCGTCCTGTAAAGATAACTGCAAGAGCACAGCGCAGACTGCTCAGTGAGGTGAAGAAGAATCCTAGAGTGTCAGCTAAAGACTTACAAAAGTCACTGGCAAATGCTAACATCCCTGTTAGCGAATCTACAATACGTAAAACACTAAACAAGAATGGATTTCATGGGAGGATACCACAGAGGAAGCCACTGCTGTCCAAACAAAACATTGCTGCATGTTTACAGTTTGCACAACAGCACCTGGATGTTCCACAGCAGTACTGGTGAAATATTCTGTGGACAGATGAAACCAAAGTTGAGTTGTTTGGAAGAAACACACAACACTATGTGTGGCAAAAAAAGGCACAGCACACCATCACCAAAACCTCATCCAAACTGTGATGTATGGTGGTGGGGGCATCATGGTTTGGGGCTGCTTTGCTGCATCAGGGCCTGGACGGATTGCTATCATCGAAGGAAAAATGAATTCCCAAGTTTATCAAGACATTTTGCAGGAGAACATAAGGCCATCTGTCTACCAGCTGAAGCTCAACAGAAGATGGATGTTGCAACAGGACAATGACCCAAAGCATAGAAGTATATCAACAACAGAATGGCTTAAACAGAAGAAAATACGCCTTCTGAAGTGGCCCAGTCAGAGTCCTGACCTCAACCCGATTGAGATGCTGTGGCATGACCTCAAAAAAGTGATTCACACCAGACATCCCAAGAATATTGCTGAACTACAACAATTTTGTAAAGAGGAATGGTCATGAATTACTCCTGACCGTTGTGCACGTCTGATCTGCAACTACAGGAAACGTTTGGTTGAAGTTATTGCTGCCAAAGGAGGTTCAACCAGTTATTAAATCCAAGGGTTCACATACTTTTTCCACCTGCACTGTGAATGTTTACATGGTGTGTTCAATAAAAACATGGCAACATTTCATTCTTTGTGTATTATTAGTTTAAACAGACTGCGATTGTCTATTGTTGTGACTTAGATGATGATCAGATCACATTTTATGACCAATTTGTGCAGAAATCCATATCATTCCAAAGGGTTCGCATACTTTTTCTTGCAACTGTATAATAAATATATAATAATAGATATGTAGATAGATTTTTTTTATTGCTCCTTTTTTTCTTGTATTGGTTACTTTTTCTAACTTGATCTGTGAACCTAATGGTGCAAAAATGCACCTATCGGTGTACCTATCGATAGTTATATCATATATACATTTTGTAGTAGTCTAACAGGTTCTTTATCGTGCCATTTTGGTTCATTTGAATTGTTGTTCTTAAAGCAATCACATGAACGGAATTGATTAGAATGGAAATTCCACATGGATGAAACCCGAATCCCCATGCAAGCCATGGCGTTAAGTGAGTTAGCTCAATTGGTAAATTCCCTGAATACAGAGCCTGTAGTTAAAGTCACAGGTTCAAACACTGGCTGGATCAACTGTGGTCAAAAAATGTATATCACAATTTTGGTAATAATAACATCTAGCATTATTCATCTGCCGATTCGGTTGATTCAGAGAGCGTGCACTGAAAAGTGCTTTGAGTCTCAGTGGGGGAAAGGCGATATGTAAATACTAGTTATTTGTCAGCAATTCTTAGGAAAATAATTAGAAATGCTTAAACCCTGGACAAGTGGTGGGCTGGGAGCCATTGAAAATTCCAACTGTTCCAGTTGGAAACAGATCCAATAATATTAATTGTTAGCCCAAGTCTGCATTGACTTTTGTGGTATAATAAGAATATTCAGAAGCAGATGAATCTCAACTAACCAAGATTTGACTCACAATTACCTTGTTCCTTTGTAAACAGGCTCTATTTTCTATACTGACACATCTCATTGAAATCTTAAAAACAAACCTGGCATGCTAAAATCTGCTAAAATAAGTTGTATTATGCAACTGACATAAACCTTCAGAGTGAAACTTCTATGCAAAGCATTCCAAAGTCAAATTAGTTTCTTGAAATTGGCAAAATGAAACTTCAGAAGAAAGTCAAAGAACAATTCTCTTCTGCATGACAACAAAATATATTTAATGGTTACTAATGCTACATATATTATTCCTGTTTTACATTTTGTTTCTTCTCTTTCTTGGAACAATACATGTGATGGAAAGCAAGCAAACAACTTTGGAGATATATCTTTGCTTACTGACTTTGCTCTATTAATTTAAAGGAGCACTATAGGGTCAGAAACACAAACATGTATTCCACCATCTAGCCACCCTGGTCCCCTCATGCTTCCCTAACTATAGTAAAATCGTACTTGTATTCAAGTCTGCATCTGCTTACTTTGTCCCTGTTTCTTTTAGTCCTATCCACTGCCTGCCGACATCATCAGAAGTGGTAGCCTGATCCAATCACAATACTTCCCCATAGATTGGCTGAGACTGACAAAGAGGCAGTTCAGGGGCAGAGCCAGCACAATTCAAACACAGCCCTGGTCAATCAGCATCTCCTCATAGAGATGAATTGAATCAATGCATCTCTATGAGGAAAGTTCAGTGTCTGCATGCAGAGGGTGGAGATAATGAATGTTTTGATGCATTTTAGGCAGCAATGACCCAGGAAGGATCTCTAACAGACATCTTAGGAGTGGCCAGTGAAGTTATCACTAGGCTGTAAATTAAACACTACATTTTCTCTTAAACAAGCAGTGTTTACAACAAAAAGCCTGAAGGTAATGATTCTACTCACCAGAACAAATTCAATAAGCTGTAGTTGTTCTGGTGACTATAGTGTCCCTTTAACAGATTTGATGACATATTTTAACTAACCAATTTAACCCCTAAAGACGGAAGCCATTGCAAGTTCTGAACCAAAAATAACCCTAGAATTTGATCTATATGTGTGTTGAACCATAATTTACCTCTTTCATATTAAGCACAACTAAACTTATTATATATAACTTTATTCAGGAGAAATAGAGCTTTCATTTCACATCAAGTATTGATATATGAAACAATTTAATATGAATAAATTCTAAAAAAGTGTGAGACATTAACACATTTCTACGTGGCATTTTAACTGTAAATTTCATAATGCCGTTATCTTTTACTCCTATAAAATACTCATATTTTTATGTTATGATGTCCCACAGGTACACCGATGCCCCCCATGTACAGGTTTCATGATGTTTTTGGAAAGTTGCAGGGTAATATAGGACTTGCCCATTTCAGCTTGTATTTTACCTTTGAGACTGTATGGCAGACCAGGAATGCAAACACATACCATTTGCAAAAGTAGACAACTTAGGGTATTTAAAATGGGGTATATCTAGTAATTTTAAGTAGCTACTTAGTCACAAATCCTGGCCAAAATTAGTCTTCATATCTGTTTTTTGCATTTTTTACCCACAAACTGCACTGATTTAAGAAAATCTAAAAAAAAATTCAGATGAAAAAGTGAGTTTTAGATTAGAATGTTCTGGTTTCAAAACTGATGAATGTGGGAATATGGGCACTTATTGGATAGCACTTACAAAGAGTATTATTTCTTTAGTTATTGGTGCAGGAGATCCTACTCTTTGTGTGTTCATATTGCTATACAAGGTGAGGGAAAAGGAGTTGCTCAAATAACCTCTTGAGGACCAGTGAAGATCTATGCCATCTTAACAGTTAAGGCTCATGTTCCAAACTGGAATGGCCCTCTTAAAAAAAGACAAAAGTTGAGCTATATAAAAGATAGAACAAACTAAATGTAGAGTGATTAAAAAAAAAGTAATAACGTGATAAAATCAGTCACACATACAGGTATGTAAAAAAGCAGTAAATACATTTAAAGTTATCTCATTGTCATCCCAGTGCTCATGTATAGTATAAAAGTATCCACTCACAGATTGTAGAGTAGTAGAATCTCATATCAAATAAACTGTTAACAGCTTTGCAACTGTCAAAAAATAAATACAACTAAAACCCACTAAAACCTCTGTGAATACTTTTCTAGCAACCTTCTTTTCTACCAATACCCTTACCTTTTGTGTCACTATACCCCACTCCCCCTAGCATATAAGCTCATTGAGCAGGGCCCTTAACACTCTGTTCCTATGCGTTCAACTTGTCTGGTTAATATTACGTGTCTGTTAGTCCACACATTGTACAGCGCTACGGAATTTGTTGGCGCTTTATACATAATAATAATAATAATTATAGGTTTAGATGGAATAATAACAACAAAACATGGGGAATGGCTGTATAATCTAATAGAGAACACAAAAACAAAACATAGTGTATTACTGTTATAAATTATATATGTGCGCTGGTAATCTTTTGCACTCACAAGATTGAAGATGTAAACGCATTCAAAGGGTGCCTCCCCCGATGGTAAACCCACGCCTTGGTCCGTGTGTGTTCCTTTGAGAACCATAATCCAGAGGATGTTGGTAAAAAAATATACAGCTTTATTTATAAAAGGTGAAAATTTACCGATAAATCCTCAGGAACCAAAAATCAATATGTGTAACAGCAGCATGCAACAATGACATACAGCAATAAAACAGGCTCTGGTGGAATAAGTTAGTTTTAGGCTTTAAAACTGTAGATGGTTCCATATGTTGTTCTATTTTATCCACCCTCTGAGACCAATTTCTGATACCAATATATAATTACAATTCAATTAATCGGTAGCTGATATTTTTATTTAAGACAAATGCTCACCACTTAAGACAGCCCAACATTAGCCTACTTATGGACCTTGTGGATAGGGTACAAAAATACCTTCTATAAAGAGAAATTTCCAATAAAGAAAACTAAGAGTAGGGAGAAAACCTTCCTTCTCTTTGACAATCTAGATCAACGGTTTATAACCATTTTTATTTTGTCAGGGATCCAAATTATGTACAAACTTAGTGACCCATTTTCAACTGAACAATTAGCTTTCCAAGTATAATGTATGGATGTTGGTTTTATTTTTGAAAAATAACTTGATTAGATTCTTTTTTTTTTTCTATCTTAATTCTCTTTACTAAACCAGACGAAAAAATGTTCTTACAACTTGCTGACTTTTGCACTTCCAAAAATCTCGAAACTGTACGTTTTTTTTTTTAGAAAAAAATTGCTCATTTGCCATTTTAGTAAATTTAGGCAATGCGATCATTTGGGGACAATTAGTGTACTGCAAAATATAAATACTATGTATATATTTTAAAGTACACTTATGTACACTGGTGCATTGTCTCATATTTAAGTGATAAGAAGTAACAAAGAGAGGAGAAGCAGTACAAAATATATATATATATATATATATATATATATATATATATATGATATAATATAAATAAAGATTTGTTTACTGATTTTTTTTCATCTTTCACTTGATCTGTGAATAAAATCAACATTTAGCGGTTGTTCATTTAATTTTTTTCAAGATTCATTCATATGCAATTTTTGTGATGGAATTCGGATGAACGGGTAAAATCTAGTTTTGTTTAAGAAAAGCACTATTGTTGGTTGAAAATCAGCCTCATATTGTAAAATGTAAACTTTATTACCAACATCATCTCAGTTGTGAGTCTGTTTGCCTCTACTAGTTTCAGCTAACCAAACCGAAGAATAATATTATCAGCTAATATGATAAAATACCCATTTTCATCTAGAATTTTATTTTACATCATATTTAAAGCACGCTTTATGTGTGCCGTAACTCCATTCTTTATTATATGGATGCAAATGGACATTAATATTGTGTTCAATCGCAAGCAATTTTGGGATAATACTACAAGCGAGATAAAAATAAAATGAATTGAAATAAGAAGATACTGTGAACACATTGATTTCCCCAGTGAGATGGGCATAGACTAACACTAGCTGTTAAAAAAGACTCCAAAGAACATAACCCTTATATTACACTCAAGCCACAGGCCATGCCCCCAGGCAGCCAGCCAGCTGTGCGAACATTCCATTACATGAATACTAGGCTATAAATTGAAAACATTTTTATAAAAACCTTTTATTGCCATAGTAATGTACAACAACATCAATATGTTCATAGTTGTCCAGTTATTTTAAACTAAAATAGTGAATGGACATGTCAAATGAGGGCAGAGAATAATGAATATATTCTTAAGAGATATGTCATTGCAAAATGGTAGTAATATTGACTTATTGGCTGTTTGATAATGACTAGAACAATGTCAGAGGTAAATATACAAAACGGAGCACAGAATGAAATATTCGTAAGTGTAAATGTAATATGGAGGTGAAATAGGTAAGAATATGTTTAGGCTAATGCATACTGTAGACCGCAAGCAGTGAACAAATTAATTTCCAGAAAAGAACTGAATACAAGAAGATTATTTGCTAAATTACTCGCAACAATAAACCTTTGACAATTTGTCCCTGTATTTTAGACTTCCTTTGTGAGAAGTGAAAATCAATAGTGATTGGATATATAGATAAATAAGGTATACTGAATAGAAAGCAATAGTACTAAGAGTAGAGTTCATAAGCACATTTATGAGACATCTAAAGTGTTTGGCAATAAAACTGATTTACACAGACATGCCAAATGTGCAATAAACCAACTGAGTGGATTGTTAGTGGAAAGATTTTAATCAAGTAAATCTTCATTTTAGATACTTCTTAGAATTTTCGTGTTTTTCCAAAGGCCCATTGATCATAAAGTCTTGAAAATGAATTGTGATAATCTGTCCTGAAAGTTGTTGTTTTAAGTAATAATGAAAAAAGTAGACCCACTCATAATCCACCATCTAATTTTAACATATGTATTGCTTTAACAACTTCATTGAATTTTGGGGTCATTGGGAGATACCCGAACTCTGAGCCAAAATGTAGCTGAATCAAGAACCAGTCAGAACGCATAATGTTGTTTGATTTGTGATTCTGAATTGTGCCTATGATACTAAAAATAGATAACTTATGAGAAAAACAATGATTGATGGATAAGGGATAGAGGGACCGTTAGTAAATGTTGATTTTATTCCCATATCAAGTGAGAGGTAACCAATATAAGAAAAAAATGCGAAGCAGTAAAACAAACTCTATATTTATATGTTTATATATTATATATAATACATTATAACTGTCTTTACTGTCATTAGCCACTTTTATACAAAGCACAGCAAGATAGCCTATAAGCATACAATCTAGAGGTTTAAATGGGAAGTTGAGACAAAAGCCAGTGAAATTTGAAGGTAATGGCCAGAGAGAATTAAAGGATATTTGTAAACACTCGTAACATATACATTAAATGAGGAGGTAATTTTACCACATGACAGGAGGCTTCATATTTTGAATAATCTTTCATTACTAACTCCATAGCAGGAAAGAAAAGTAATGAGAAAAATGAGGACCAATCCCAAGCAAGCATAGGTTATAAGTCTCACTGCAGAAATTCATCTTTCTTTGCTGCTCCATCACAAGATAAGTACAGAGTTTTGGTTATCCTCTCTCTGTCCTTTACTCAACCTTTGTTTTCTACTGTTCTTATTTGTCTTTAGAATATTGCCATTTATTACCTTTATTACACTTTTTCTGACCATTCTTGGGTGGCTACTATCACCTCCCTTCTGAGGTCTTTCCGATCACAACCTGTTTCACCTCAGGTATCTCCCTTTCTGTTCTTGGAGTCCTTAATGCTCTGCTGCTGACCCCTTTGCCTGCCCGTTTTCTTTGGAGGATCCTGCCTATTGGAGGTCCCGGTTTTGTGCCCTCAAGCTATGGGCCCCCCCTTTCCCCTGCTTTGCGTGGATCTTTTACTCCGTTCGGCGTTTTTTCCCGCGGAACTAACCACTTCAGGAACCGAATGGCCACTCGCTTTTGATAGCCTGCATTGAGGCGTTCGTACACGAAGGGCGCGTTCATCAGACGAATGTCCCAGGCGTTCGACAAGTTAACTGCAAACGCCGGGTTCTAGGCGTTCGCAGTTGGCCGTTTTGCTCGCATGCGAACGCCAAGCTTTACTGGGCGTTCGTGTGCATCCACGTGCATGTGTTCGATGCACAAACTCCCTCCCCTCTTGCATTTCGGGGAGGTGCTTGTTTTTCCATGTTTTTCAAGGACTTGCAGTCCGACTGTGAAGCATTACTGCTCAGAGCCTACTCTGCACCCCCTTTAAGGGATATTGGTGGGACCAGGTCCAGGTTAGTGCTCTGCACTAGGGATTGGTTCAAGAAAGTTGGGTTTATCTCTTACTCTGGTCGAGGTGAACGTCCATTTATGTGCTGCTGAATGGAGTTGTTCATGCAGGATTCCGAACTCCTGGGTGAGCCCCAGTGATTACATACCTTCTCCACCTGCATGTACCGACTTACCGGCCACAATTAGTACAGGTCATCCAGTACCTGTTTCCATACCACCCCCTGGCATCTCCTACCCTCTATGCCACTACACTACTGCCCTCACGCTAATACCACTGGGTGAGCCCTGAGTGATTGTAGCAAGGCACCATTGAAGAGACACAGTCCCCATCATACTTGCAGGCCATGATCACAGCAGCGGTTGCTGCCTCTATGGAGAAGGCCTTTTCCAAGACGTTACATGCAGAACAAGACACTGCCCAGCCCTTTCCCAAACAGGCCCATTACATGGCAGATTCGGAGGACTCAGACTCCTCCAGGGAATGGTCATGACCTCCCAAACACCACTGGAAGGGTGAAAACATGGTTCTAAAACAAGGGGTTGTTTTTGGCAGGGCTGGTCGACAAAGGGGCCGTTCCACCAGCTGCTTCTGGACATCAGGCCCCCGCACCACAAGGACACAGCCTTTGTACCTGGACATGGCCAATCGCCAGAGATTCCACTACTCCAGAGGATCCCGAGAAAGATTCTCTAATGTAAGTCACCATTTTACCTTTCCACTAACTACCTTCCAGATCGCAGGGCATTTTTCTCTTTTTTTCCAGAACTGGGCAGATCTCATCACGGACGCATGGATCCTACAAACCGTAAGTGGCTACTGCATAGAATTCGAGACTTTGTATTGCCTACACTAATGTTGTATTTTTCCCCTTGGGACATTGTCACTGGCTTTGTATGGGAGTTGTTTGTTTTAGTAAGTTACACTAGCTAGGGTAGGACGGGATTGTACTATATGTATTTTACATAGTATAGACAGTTAGGTTGAACGTTTTTATACAACCCTTTCTGGAGACTAAAACTCTTTATATTCTCTTTTCAGTTTAATTGGAACCCACAGTTGAACCCAAAGTGTTCCTTTGATGGGATTTTCCTCGTCATTTTAATTGAAACATACAGTTGAACCCAAGGCGTCTCTTCGATGAGACCTTCTTCATCCTGTTTGTGCTAAAAGTTTACCACATCGTGTTCTTCTACTGTTTTGTTGCTTAATGGACTTGTGATGTCACAGTTTTAAAGAGGAATTTCTGCAGTGAGACATGCCTCTTATAACCTATGCTTGCTTGTGATTGGTACATATTGACTAAGGAACAGGATTAGTTTCACAAATTAGATTTTAGGTACTGCAATCCTGCTGAGTTGTACTGACACATTGCTGTAATTCAGCAATCTCCCCCCAAAAAATATTTCCCGACAAAATGGTTTGGTCGTAACAAATTCTCTTTTCATGTACAAGTCTACTGAATACTGCTCACATGTTATTCTCTCTTTCATCCCATTACTCTCAAATACTCACTCGTAAGGGCCCCTGGGTCAATTTACACAAGCAACAGGGAGTCAAACCATTACAGGGGTCTACACAAAGGTATCCAAGCAATGATCCATTCACTAATAAGCTCCTTTAAAATTTTAAATAGAAAGCAATCATAATCTGTTGCATACTGAAGTCTACATTTTAAGAAAACTTGTGTATAGGTTGTTGTTCAGGGATACTGGAACATGTAATTATCTAAATTTTTTAAAATGTGTTAATGCATAATTTACAGAAATATATATTGTGGGGGCAAGTTTATAGAGTTTTAGAGGTTATGTTGCCCTACATTTTGCTAAATAACAAAAAAGAAAAGGTAAAAAAAAAGTTGGGTACAGAAGGGTGGCACAAATACAAAATGCAGGCCAACTTACTCTTACTCCCCAGATGATTGTTTCAACCTTGTTAGGCCTCGTCAGTGAATTATAGCTGATACCCCTCTAGACACATTGATCAAGGGGTCCATGTCTGGTCTACCCTTTTACCTTATGGAGAGGGCAAAAAAAACAGATTTTAAAAGCTTACTGAGAATAGATAAATAGCTCCCCTTTGGTGGGTCTCCGATCAGTTCCCATGCTGGTTTCTAACTCATTTTGTGCTGGTACAGAGAGAACCCAGTCCATTTGAATATCAGATGGATCCCTGTCAAAAGGTAAAAATCCAAAATTCAGGTCTGCTCACTCTGTATGAGAAATAAAGCATCCCCAGATGATCGTTTTGGCTGGAACAATTGCCCTGGGTTGCTGTATCTCTCATGCAGAATGAGTTGACCTGCATGAAAGATGGGTGGGATTGTGGATGGGACCCACTGAAGGTCAAGCAATTTGAGCTGTTTTCTGTTCTCAGTATTCTTTTGTACCCTGTTTTGTTTTTTTTGCTTGTTTGTTTTTTGATGGATAGATTCAGAATATAGGTGGAATTATGTTTGTTTGTTTTTTAATTCTTATTTTTGATGTGCATGTTAAAAGGACACTATAGTCACCTGAACAACTTTAGCTTAATGAAGCAGTTTTGGTGTATAGAACATGCCCCTGCAGCCTCACTGCTTAATCCTCTGCCATTTAGGAGTTAAATCCCTTTGTTCTTGAACCCTAGTCACACCTCCCTGCATGTGACTTGCAAAGCCTTCCATAAACACTTCCTGTAAAGAGAGCCCTATTTAGGCTTTCTTTATTGCAAGTTCTGTTTAATTAAGATTTTTGTATCCCCTGCTATGTTAATAGCTTGCAAGACCCTGCAATGTATGTGACCCTGTATGTGATTAAAGTTCAATTTAGAGATTGAGATACAATTATTTAATGTAAATTACATCTGTTTGAAAGTGAAACCAGTTTTTTTTTCATGCATGCTCTGTCAATCATAGCCAGGGGGGTGTGGCTAGGGCTGCATAAACAGAAACAATGTGATTTAACTCCTAAATGACAGTGAATTGAGCAGTGAAATTGCAGGGGAATGATCTATACACTAAAACTGCTTTATTTAGCTAAAGTAATTTAGGTGACTATAGTGTTCCTTTAAGGAAAGAGCATTGCTCAGAGTTTAGAATGGATAAACAAGCTAAATTAGAAGTAGAGAACAAAATGATACTACTGGATTTTTAACAAGAAAAGTGGTCTGTCTCAGCACTGGATAAACAGGAGACTGCTGTGGGTGCACATGAAAGTTGCCAATTTGTAGTCAGCCAATTCCACAAGGAGGCTACGTTGGAAAGTTCATCTCATAGCCACGTACGCTTTTGTTTCTCATCTCCCCTGGGCACCACTGAAGCATCCACATCTGTTGCTGGTGATTCCTGGAACTAAAACGCGACAGCTCTGCACAGCCTCTAGCCCATGCCTTATGGGGAGCCTGTTCCCTATGTCCATGTGTCCTCCTCCTCCAGTGAGCAAGAACATGGGTCTGTGGGAGCTTCACGACTCTGAGAACTCTTCGGGTATGTGGACGGTGGGTCAGATGCGGCTCTGATTGGGCTCCCAGCGCGGAAAAAGTAGAGTGGGCCCAAGCACCACTCTGAGTCGCTGGTTTTGCGGGGACTGTGGGGAGGTGAGTTCAGCAGCTCATGCATTGCCAGAAGGCATTGCAGAGAGCATCAAACCTGGCACAGAAGAGCTCTCTCCACTTCAGGCCCTCAGGATCTGCTGGATAGGGTATGAGATAAATAAGAATGGCAACAAAACCATGCTCAGTGGATTATGTTAAGAAGCTAGTTATATTGTGTGATGTGAAGATTCTTACAATGCCTTTGGAATGCACACATCCAGTTTATAACCAGGTGTAATAGCAAATAGAGTAATTGCATTTTCTTACCTAAAGCTTGTAATGTAAAGTGTAAATTGGGCTGTGTGACCTGGAAATATTTTGTTAAAGTAACACTGCACGCACTATAGCCACTTGCTAAAAGTTTGACTCCTTACCTGGTGTCCCACTGTCCAGCAGACACAGCTTCCTTTCTCTCTGCTGGTGCAGGTCTATGCTAAAGGAAGATCCTAGCACACAGAGTAGGCAACCTATTTGGAGTGCCGAAGGAAAGAGTAGGGAGCCTTATGAATCATGGGTAAGAAGTCAAACTATTTGACTACTAACACTTGGGGGGGGGGGGGGGTATGGCACGTATGGAACTATGATAATTATTGCATACTGTACTGGTTATGGGGCTTTAAGTGCTCCTTTAAACTATATAAGCCCACAGTCTCTCCTATCTACTGTGCCTGACTATTATTTATTGTACCCTGTTCAGCGAGCCTTGCAAGAGGGTTGATATCATACTCAGTCCATCTTTCTAATATATATGAAACCAAGATGGTGTTTTTGGAACCCGGAACCAGACAGAGACAGAATGTAGATGCAAAACACCTTTATTAATAAAGCGTTACAAATGAATTAAACCAAAAGCAAAGTCCAGGAGGCAAGCAGGGGTCAGGCAACAAAGTGGGTAGTCAGACAAGCCAAAATCAGGAGAATGGAGAGCAGCGGAGTCAGGAACCAGGAATACACAGTACACAAAGGAAACAGAGGAAACACGAAACCACGCAAGGGCAAGGAGGTACTGGAACTTGCTGCTTAAATAGGCTGCACTGCTAGCAACCAGGTGAGTAACCGTGGAAACGGAAATGAAGGAGCTGATTGTTAAAAAGCTGCTGAATATCTCAGACACAGAGAGAGGGCTGCTCTCACCTGAACATGCATACATCATAGGGATGCTGCTGGAGCCAATTAATACAACAAACAAGATCCAGTGCACTCACTCACTAAACAAACTTTTTAGGTTTTCGTTTGTTAGTTACAAAGTTTTTTTAAAAATAATTGACCTGATTTTTGCAGTCAGGTGTTTTATATTCAGTGCATGAGAAAAAAAATAGTGGATGTTTTAGGAAACAGTATTTCTTTTTGAATTGAAGAAAAGAAAACACCTATTTAGATCTGTTTTCTATATAACAACTCAAATCTCAATTTTACAAACTTTAAAATTAAATTAAATTGTAATATATTGTGCAAATACATAAAATATCTATATATTAATTTATCTGGATGAAAAGCTTTGTTTAAGCAATATTTGCTAGTGTGCACATTTGGAAGACGATTAATTGAATCTTGAATTACAACAAATTAATGTGTCTTTTCAATAGCAAACAGACGATAAACATCCAATCCATCACTTTTATCATTAAAGCAAGAATCCGCTTACTAATACTTATTTTAATCCATTTATCTCAGTGTCTACACCACTATCCAGAACACCAGCTATAATTGTTCTTACATTTTATACGTTGTTTAAGATTGTATCTTTTTCTTTCCCATCTTTACTGCTAGGTTATATTTATAGCAAACATATTCTGCTCTTAAGTTGTATCATTGGTGTATGTGATTAATAAGATAAAAACTACTGTATTTTTTGTGTAGTAACATGCAATAAAAAAAACCATTTGGGAAAATACTGAATGTTAAAGTGAATAACATTGATTATATTGTTACAATGGCCCTGCCAAGGGGTGGGATATATTAGGCAGCAAGTGAACAGTCAGCTCTTGAATTTCATGTGTTGGAAACAAGACAAATGGGCAGGCGAAATGATTTCAGGGATTTTGAGTTCGAACATCCCCAGAACATCAAGTCTTGTTGGGGTGTTCCCATTATACAGCAGCTAGCAGTGGAGGAAGGACAACTTGGGTCATGGGCATTTACAGAACAGCAAGTCTTGTTGGGGTGTTCCCATTATGCATTATGCAGTATTTAGTAGTTAGTCAGGAATGGCTTGAGGAACATGGAAAATAGCTCAATGTGTTGCCTTGGCCTCCAAATTCTCCAGATCTCAATCCAATTGAGCTCCTGTTAGGTGTGCTGGAACAACAAATCCAATCCATGGATGCCGCATCTTGCAACTTGCAGAGTTTAAAGGATCTGCTGCTCATGTTTTGGTGCCAGATACCATAGGGCAAATTCAGAGGTCTTGTTGAGTCCATGCCTCGAAAAATCTGAGCTGTTTTGGCAGCATGAGAAGGAACTACACCATATTAGTCAGGTGGTTTTAATTTTTTGGCTGATCAGTGTATAGCCACTGCAGCTTAAAACTGTACAATCCTTTATAATGTGTTTGGTATAATTATTTATGGTATAACATAACTTCATCTAAAAGAAGTTGCTATGCTGCCTGGAGACTCCTGGAAGCACTCTTACCTCAAGAAGTAAACAGTTCTCAAAGAATTTAACCCCTGAATTGTTTCCAGTGCCATTGTCAGCTCCCTCTCTGGTGGTATCCAGCTTCAGAATTTTCACTTACAGGAAGCACGTGGTGCTGCCAGACAGGTAGGCTGGCAGCGGTCAACTGATGATCTCAGCCAATCAGTGACTCACCATTCCCTAAATTAGCTTTGAAGAAAACTTACCTTTATTAAGCAAGTTTCTTTTTGGGAATCCAATTTACCTATGTAAAAAAAAGAAGGTGATTTGATACCACACCATGTATTGATTATAGGGGACTTAATCATATCACTGTCCAGAATGTAAGCCTAATTCCCCATATCACTAAGTTGTTTGTTTGTTTCATGGTGTCCAAGGTTTTCATTAAATTAGCTCTTAACACTCGCAGCTGACTAAGAGTACCTGGTTATGCTCTTCGGGCTATGTAAAGCTCCAGGCATCTTCCAAAATCTTATCAATAATGTCTTATGTGGTCTGTTACCTCTATGTATTGTTGTCTATCTAGATGACATTCTTATACATTCACCAGCTCTAGAGACACAAACATGTCAGTTCTACAAATTGGAAAAATGTTTAGTTCACCACTATGGTATTAACATTCCGGGTTATATCATTTCTGAATCAGGTTCACTATGGATTCTTTCAGGTTGGAAACTGGTCTAACATGACCTCAACCTCAATGAGCGAAGGTCATTCACTATTTCGTTAGATTTGCCAACTATTGCAGGAATTACATACTAAATTTATCTTCCATTATATCACCCCTCACAAACGCGATTAAAAACAAAATGAATCCTCTTGTCTGGACTCCTGAAGCCTTAGTCGTGATCGAAAAACTGAAGTCAGACTGCATCGGTGTTGACCATCCTGATACTATCAAACCATTGAAGCAATATTGTCACACAGAACAACTCCTGACAAATCATGGTGTTTCTATTCCAAAAAATATTTGAGCCCGAAATAATTGCAACATAAGCAACTGAGAACTTCTAGATATTTTCTTTGCTTTTAAAGAATGGATACACCTCTTGAAGGATACTACATTCCCTGTATTGGTTATAACAGATTGTAAGAACTTGCCATGCATAACTGATGCAAAATGTTTATCTACTAAACAAGCCCACAGGTCACTTTTCCTGTCATGTTTTAATTATATCATCACCTATAGATCCAGTTGCCATAGTGCAGAAGCCCATGCCTTATGGTCAAGCAGAAAGAGCATATTCCTATAGTTCCCTCTGAATGCATTATTGCTACAACCCAGCTTACACTAACTTATCTTTTGTTAGAGAAAATCCACCTTTATCATTAACAGGCACCTCCAGAGATTCCCAATTGTTTGTAGCTAGCTCAGGTATACCCAAAGAAATAGTCTCAGATAGAGTTACTAAAGTAATTTTTCTGCTCAGAGATGGGCATTCGCTTTTCCTTATTTTCCTCCTATCACCCTCAGTCTAAAGGGGCAGCTGAAAGAGCAATATTTGCATTGTTGTATGTCTATCCATCACGATACAGGGACTGGTTAACTGCCTTGGGATCAATTTTCTAGGAATTCCTCTCCTCACGATGGCCACAGTTGTTTCCTTGCCCATCATTTTCAACAAAGTGTACTTCCTGGTGCCCTCTCTGATAAAGGAATTCCTTAGATGCTCACATAGCGGATCCACAACTTATATGAGAGAGGGTTCAGTGGGAAGGCTTTCCCCACCCTGCAGAGCTGAGTCTGCACGGAGCACTCGCTGGGTGAAGATAGATTAATTTTTATGGCCTGGATTTTTTTTTTATTGGGCATGTTTTGTTTGGATATTTATTATTTTATTAATTCAACACAATTGATGGAATTTTATTTGAACTTTTTGGGGGCTGAGAAAAAAATAAGACATCTAATGGTCAGTATGAATGTTTTATTTTACAGGTATTTAGTTTATTGTCCCCCCTCACTATTATTAGGGTGAAGGGGGTAGGTAGGGTATTTATTTATTGTGGGGTGACTAGGGGCTTGGGGACCCCTAGTCACTGGAGGTGGTGACTAGGGGCTTGGGGACCTCTAGTCACTAAATGGGGGTTTTTTTTTTTTTTTTTTACTATTAGCCCCCACTGCCAATGTGTGGGGGTTGGGGTGGAAATGGGTACCCTCCCATTATTACTTAGGACCCTACCTCTTTTAATGGGTGGGGGCCCAGGGAACAATAGGCTTCCCTTGCATTTTTACTTGGGGCCTTCACCAGCCACTAATGGATGGGGTCTGGGGGAGAAAAATAGGTCCCCCTATTCTTCCCCTACAGCCCCCACCCATTAGCAGTGGTTAGGGGCCCTAAGTAATTAGGGGGGCTATTGTTCCCACCAACCCCCCCCCCCCCATAAGCAGTAAATAAGTAAATACATAATTACTTATTTATTAATACTAAGTATATTTTCTAGGAATGAAATTCCAAACTGGAAGGATGACCGAATAGGCCATCAGAAACAAAAATAATGCATGAATTTCATCTGAAAATGAATGAGGCAATAGATGAATGCATTTGGTCAAAATTAAAATCTCTCCAGTGCCCATGTCTACTGGTATACTGTTCCCCTTGTAAGATATACTCTGTGTCTTGGGTCTCACTATCCCTACAATATTAAATAGCATAAATATTGTTCCGACTGAACTAATTACATTTGTCAAGAAAATTTGGAAGAAGGCGTCATTTGCACACACATGCTAATCAAAATAAATCTTTCACCTTATCATATTTTTCTTTTTTTTTATCGAAATCACGGACTTGTTATTCAAAGTACAATATAAGCATTTTATGTGAAGTACAAAATGAGTGCTTGATGCTATCTGGTTCCGTCCTTACAGCAGTAAACAGTACATTTTTCCAACAGAACAGCTTATGAAAGAAATGTAATTTCCTTTTCTTGAATGTATTTTGTGTTCTCACTTTGTTTATGACATGATAGTTTCAGCACAAATAGAAACTAATGTATCTCTGCTGTATATAACTGGGATGAATATTTTCATTGAGTGGACTTCAGATGTTCAACATTCAACAAAACCCTCCAGGGACAATTTACTTTATGGTTATCCATCTAAAATATATTATAAGAATGCATTTAAAACAGTTATATTTTCTCCTTTATTCCAAGGTATGACATTTAACTTTCATTTTAGGAGGTGGAAAATGTTGGTAGCATAACAAACTGAAGAGAGAAAACTGTTTATTTTTCAGTAGCTAAATTTATATAGTGACTTATTGGTCACGTCTTACAAATACATACACTTCTGTTTTATAGTTCATCATATTACTAATGATGTCTCAGACTTATACAAAATCTAGGTTTAATTTCAGAAAACAATACTATTTTTTAAAACAAAATATTTCAAAATGTGATTAAGATGCCATCGGAAATTAAAAAAAATATGAACACCGAGTTAAGGATATGATAATCCCAGGATATTGTTTTATACGCAAATACAATCAGAAAATAGTTAAAGCAAAAAGGGTAATATATAAATTCTGTAAATAAATGCAATATGTATAATTAGTCCACAAAAAAACATTGACCCTCTTCCCCTACACTTTAATGAAGAATTACTGACGGCACTGGGGCAGAGTAATTTAATAGATGCTCCATTATCCAAATATCTTAATAACAACATTACTATTTAGTAGATTTGATAGAAGTATGTATGCACTTAATTATGCATTGCTTCATTAAGAGTATATCTAAAAACAGCATGCAAAAAGATGCAGATCTCTTGTCTGAAGCCTTTGCAAGCTTTCCCTTTGTTCCCCAGCCCAGCCGATTGTGACTGGTGCTGGGCTTTGTCAGCTGCCCAGCATGCGTCTTAGTATTACCATTTGGGAACCAGTGTATTTATGAAAATGACCAGTAGATGGCAGTCACAGACCACTATCTACTGTGTGAAATAGTAAAACCTGTGTGTAATATCATAATTGATATTAACCTTAAGGTTAGGATTGGGGTTAGGATTAGGGTTAGGGTAGATTTAGGTGTAAGAGTAGGGTAGGGATAAGGTTAGTGGTAGGGTTATGGTTGTAATATACTGTAGGATTAGGGTTGTAGAGTTAGGGAAAGGGAAAGGTTAATGCTGGGAATGGGGTAATGCTGTTTTAAGATTAAATATATTTAAGTGTTAAGGTTAGGGTTTAGAAGATTATGGTAGGCATTTGGTTAGGGTTAGTGTAAGGGTTAGATAAGGAAAATGGTTGGTATAGCTTTAGTGTTAATGTTAACTTTTAAAACTTAATTTAGATCCTAGACATATTAGGTATTTAACAATCCAGACTGATATATAAATATATATTATGAGTTAATGTTAATTATACATTAATTATAATAATGTGTAAACATTATTATACGCGACAATGTGAAAAATTCATTTTTTTCCAAATTCTTTCCAATTTTTAACATTTTATTCACAAGTAATATTGTGTTAGATATCCTTACAGGACATTAAATGAACACCCTTTGTGTCCTTTAAAAACAATATATAATATGTACTGAAGAGAAACCTTTATATTATGGTGGATAAACCTATAGCTCAAATTCAAGAACGGGGTTTTGGTTCAGAACGGGGTCAATTGCCTGCATCCTAAAGGGGGTTAACTAGTATGAGTCTCACCTCTATAACAAAGTGTATTTAAATGCGAGTTACATTTGATGTTCTTTTATACATTGAATGCTTTATTTATTTATTAATTTTATGTTGATATCATTATGTTAATAATTTAAGATATGTCCCTTAAGTATTATAAATGAACTAACGAAAGCAAGTTTTATTAGACTGCCAACACATTGTTTATACTTTGTTATCCCATAAACAAATTACAAAACTTTGCTGTTAAAGGATCACTATAGGGTCAGGAACACAATCATGTATTCCTGACCATATAGGGTTAAAACCACCATCTAGCCCCCCTGGGCCCTTCTTGCCTCCATAAATATAGAAAAATCTTACTGTATTCAAGCCTGAAGCTGTAACTCTGCATGCTGTTAGACTCAGAAAAATAAGCAGTGTGCTGACATCATCAGAAGTGGTAGCCTGATCCAATCACAGTGCTTCCCCATAGGATTGGCTGAGACTGACAAAGAGGCAGATCAGGGGCAGAGCCAGCATGATTCAAACACAGCCCTGGCCAACCAGCATCTCCTCATAGAGATGAATTGAATCAATGAATCTCAATGAGGAAAGTTCAGTGTCTGCATGCAGAGGGAGGAGACACTGAATGTTTGGATGCATTTTAGGCAGCCATGACCCAGGAAGGATCTCTAACAGTCATCTAAGGAGTGGCCAGTGAAGTTATCACTAGGCTGTAATGAAAACACTGCATTTTCTCTGAAAAGACAGTGTTTACAGCAAAAAGCCCGAAGTGAATGATTCTACTCACCAGAACAAATTCAATAAGCTGTAGTTGTTCTGGTGACTATAGTGTCCCTTTAATTTTCCGTCTCTATACAACACTTTCGAGCCTTGGTTTAGAAAACGTTCAGTAATTAAATGTGGGTTTCATTAGCCAACCAGAAATACCATTTAGGGTCTTTTCAACTTCTTATGGCACAAAATCAGCAGGTGTGTTAATCATTAAAACAACATATTATAATTAATAAATACATCCATCCATAAACAATTATTTTATATTGGTAGACACACTATAAAATGACACATTATTTTGTATTCATACAGTTCATTTGTATACATAAATAGAAGAAGCTTTGAGTATTTTTTTTAAATATAAAAACAAACAAACATTTTATTTGATCATTTTCATGACCATAGTTAATATACAACCTCACAACTGTATTGGTCATTATCTTACTATGTAACAAACAAAGTCAAACTAAGCCTGACATTGTGTATGAAATGTCGTCATTGAATCACATTTATTGAATACATTATTTACAAAACTGAGAAGTGACTAATAACATCATGTCTCAGCAAGTGCGGCAATAACAGAGTTGTGTTTGCTCATTTCTAGGTGAAAATTTGCTTGGAGTACAGGATTTTTTTTTAACCCTTTCAGAACAGGTAAATATTACAAATGATATCTTTCTTCGCTATTACACGTTATGCATTATTTAAAAAAAAAAAATAATATTTTTTTTAAATGTTTGTTAAAGTTTGTGTTACTATGAAAAATATTGAAACTCTGAAAAAAAAATTACTATAAAAATTATTATAAGGGGTTCTATCAGTACCCAGGGCTTCATTAATTTAACAGTGAATTTTGAATATTGAATATTATTTACTTGATTATATTCCATTTTTAGTTGTGCCTTTAATTTTGTAAACGTGGCTTTACTTTTAAAATAGTTCATTTATTTGAGCAAATAAACACACCCTAAGATGTTCTTATATGTAATAATATCTAGTTATTATCTATTCCATTTAGATTCGAAACACAAGAATGGTTGACGCATTGTAAATCGGTGCAGTAAGAATAACCTGGTTAAAAAACAAAGCATTATAGATAGATTTAACACTTATATCCAAGATGAAATATAAATTGTGCTGCCTTGGTGTGTTATACATCTAACCTTCAAGCTGAATCAATTATCATCTGCCTCTAGCAGTAGGTCTCCATGTAGATACCAATGTTCAAATCTATTGCCTGATTTATGTTTGTATCATCTTCTAGTTTATTTAATTTTGCAATAAAACTGATTTGTGTTTAGGATGGGAACAATAAATCAGTAAGGATAAGGAAGTCCCAGAGTAAGGGGAAAATATCCGACACTATAAAATATATTGCTGGAATCAGTATTATAAAATAACAAAGTAAAATACAGAATATCCAGTGGAGACTTCATAGAGTTCAGATATCATTTTTCCAGCGGTCATAAGCAGAATACTGATTGTCCAATAGAAATATAATGAAAGGGACTTCACAGAGCTCCGAAAGACTCAGAATAAATGAAAAAGGCATAAACAGAGAAAGAAAATTAAACTGTATGTAAAGGAACACTCTAAAAAAAAAATATTTTTTAAATTAGAATAATTATTTTATTTTTAGTTCATTGACCCCCTCCCTCCTTGCATTATTTAAAAAATCTATCTATCTATCTATCTATCTATCTATCAATTTATATCTCCCTCTATCTATCTATCTATCTATTTCAACTATTACATTCATCTTTATTCTGATACTGGAGCAGTTTAATACTAATGCTAAGCTGTATTAGTGATGATCATTAGTAATAATTTCTGATCCAATCCAGTTCTTCTCTAAGAGAAGCATTGGGGACCTATGTTGCATTTCTGGCAATCACCGTGATCCACCAAATCAATTCTTCTCACATAGTTCTATGTCATTATGCGGCATTTTCGGAACCAGAAAAATGAATAATATCTCCCTTCTTATAATTATTAGTCACCCCACAATCCATGGGTTGCAAAAAGAGAAGACTGTTTGGGTCACTCTTGGTATTACTGTAGTACCTAGTGACTCCGTTTATTAATTAATTTATTTCTAAGAGAGAGAGTCTCTCTTTGTAAAATAGCTGATTGTTTCTCTCTAATTAAAGGAACACTCCAGTCACTATAACAACGTCATCTAAATGAAGTTGTTATGGTGCCAGGAGGCCCCTAGGCACTTTCTCATCTTAAGGGGTTAAACCGTTCTCAAAGGCTGGCTCCAGGGCTGGATCTCAAAGTACCCCTGTAGCATACGGCTTCTGAAACTGAAACAGATTAAACACACAAGTGTAATCCTTTCTCACCTTGACTACTGTAATCCGCTTCTCAGTGGTCTTACGTGCTCCCAACTAGCGCCGTTACAGTCCATAATGAATGCGGCGGCGAGGCTCATCTTCCTATCCGCCCGCACCTCCCATGCCTCACCCTTCTGTCAATCCCTACATTGGCTTCCTATAAAATATAGAGCTCAATTTAAAATTCTGGTTCTTGCTTTCAAATCTCTACATAATGCTGCTTCCACCTATCTATCCTCCCTTATACACAAGTATGTCCCGTCTAGGCCCTTACGATCTGCTGAAGATTTACGTCTATCTTCTGTCCGTACTCCCACCTCTGAAGCTCGCCTTCAAGTTTTTTCGAGGGCTGCACCGTTCCTGTGGAACTTGCTTCCCTCCTCCGTTAGAAGCTCAGCCAGTCTCCACTCCTTAAAATTTTTAAAAAAATCCACTTCTTCATAAAAGCATATCAATTAAACTGTTAATAGCTCCTGACTGATTCCTCTTCTGCAACTGTCATTAGTCTAATACTATCCTTACCTTTTTGTGTCATTTTACCCCACTCCCTCTAGCATGTAAGCTCATTGAGCAGGGCCCTCAACCCCTCTGTTCCTGTGTGTCCAACTTGTCTGGTTACAACTACATGTCTGTTCGTCCACCCATTGTAAAGCGCTGCGGAATTTGACGGCGCTCTATAAATATCATAATAATAATAATAACAATAATAATCCCATTTCTAAAATTATTGTGGATATAAATAAATGTGTATCATTAAAGAAGACACACACAAGATTCAATAAATAAATTGTTGCACAAAAGACCACAGGACACTGTTGTTGCTATTTTATACTTTTTCATACTGTCTCCTCAGAGAATGATCGAGCTGCCAAGATGGCTAAGAAGGTACCCGTTGCACTGTTGTTCCTATATTCCTCTTCAATGCCATCTTTGGTTTTCCATACCGTGTCTGATAGAGGCTATAATCCAAGATCTGTGTTGCTACTCGCTGCTGATTATATTCTGCTTTATCATGAGCTGAGCTATAGGTACCTTCGTGTTTTTTTTTTGTCTTATACTCAAAAACGGTTTGATACAGGCTCCTAGCTCTATAACCACTACATCAGCATGTAGTGGTTATTGTGCTTAGACCGCTTGTTTAGATTTACAGTCCAACATTACAGCTGCCTATTGATTAAAAACAATATTAACATGTCCAAGTCAAATGACATCTCTGTATAAAATACTGCAATGCCCTAGGCTTTGTAAAATGATGAAAGAAGGTGTCGGAAAGGTCAGGGCCCAATCGGCAGTTAAACCAGCCACTCAGTAAAAGCAGCAAATCACACTATCCGTTGACATACTGGAATCAATGTACGCAGGCTGCAGTGTCATCTGCTCGCTGACAGTATGTAAACAAGCTAATATCCCTCAAACCAAGTCATTTCTTACATTGATCTGCTTGCTGACTGATCAGCAAGTAAATTAAAAAGTTAGCACACGTAGAAACAACATAAAAATCTAAATCATTACCAATATAACAGGAGCAAAGGTGATGTATATGAAACAGATTTTGTGATTTTGTGTTTTCTTTAATGTTTACTGGGTTCTGACCTGAGTCACACACACATTTCTCTAAAATAGCTCAAATGAGCTGAGGAGTCCTAACAATTAAACAAGCAAACTGATATAAAAGATGTTAAAAGTGTGCACTTCATAGGTGATTAGGTGATAAAAGCAAGCAGGAATTATTATTATTTTTTTTAAATTAAAAATTGACTTTGTAACTATTTTCACAGTACTAATTTTCCAAATCACCAAATGAAATCTGTTCCTTTTATCAAAGTCAGGTTAAAAATTAAATAAAAAAAACAAAACAATTTTGCAGTTCTAAAAGATACTTGCTACATAAAAAATATGACTTATTTATGTAATAATTAGTCTTACCTGACTCTCAGAAACTGGATTTGATACAATATTCCAAAATGCCAATTACGCATCATGAGAGAAGAATTACATTCTTCTGTTTACTTACATTCAAAGAATTGAGTTATAGGGGCAATTTAAACATGCTATTATTAGTAAAGTTAACAGGAATTGTATTTAGCATGTAGTTGAGAGGATGCACTACACCACTAACCAAAATTGAATTTTTAAAGGTATGTGACCAGAAGTTTTAAATAAAGAAGTTTCACCTTTCCCCTCTGAAATAGAGTAGTGAGCAATCAAGATAAATTGGACAGCATCATTATGCTACCTAATGAAGCACTTCAGATGAGCACTTTATCTGAGAATCACAACATTTTGCCCAGTCTTTAAATGACATACTGAGGAACCAGGTCCTGTTCCTGAAAACAAATGGCATCATGTCTTCTTCTAAGGTTTAATACATTGCGAAATTGAGTGGATAGAAGAGATAGCACCCCTATTTATTGCATTGTATTTAAAGAGGCGTTTAAAGGGTTTTGTGAGCAGAACACAATTACTCAGCGCTGCGGAATTTTCTGGTGCTATATAAATAATAAAATAATAATTATAACAATAATAATTCCTGGTCTAAGTCCATCTGGAAGCTGGGAGGTGGGAGCTTTGAGTCTGTAACAGAGCTAGATATCAGAAATCCTTAGGCATCCTCCTTGACTAGGTAGGGGAGACTAATTCTTAGATAGTCTTGCCCTCTTTTCAGACCTCTAACATTGATGTAACAATATGTAAAGCTCTTGTAGATCCAACAGTATTGTCAGGGCCCTAAAATAGTAAAGAATCTTTGGAAAAATCATCATCTTCAGTGAGAGAATTCAACCTAGAAGTAATAGCTTGTACCAAGTCAACATTAGGAGAAGGGATTAAGTGATTTATACACAGGGGTGTAAATAGCATTATAGGGGTCACCACACGCAGGGGTGTGTCATTTAACTCAAGAATAAGAACTTTGGTATAATGTGACTGGCTGCAATGCAAAGCAAGTCAGTGGCAGTGCATCCATAGATTATTCTCACTTACAACAAGCTTACCTAAGAATATACAAATGTTAAATGATAATAACACATTTAGTTTTTAATATATTTTTTACAAAGCACTAGAGAGAGCTGAACGGTTTTCTTGAACGTTCTGAAGTTTAACAGACATCAGATATGGGTTTTTCTTAGTTTTTTTTAGGTTTTTTTAGAGTGATGGTGGTGTCATGGTTGCAAACATTTAAGATGTTTTACTGTTGGCAGATGTAAGTTGTCATTTATTCCATATTCCATCATGTAATCTTTGAATTTATAAACAGCAACGCTAATAAATAGTACATATCTTTTTTCTGACTTCTGCTAAGAACTCATTTTTATATAAATTGGGCTTTCTAGAAACTAATAAATGTAGATGAGTGAGTTCATTCTGAAAGAGAGTAAGACAGCCTCGTTGAGAAGAACAACAGTTTTTTATCAGCAATGAATTTATGATTATACACACATATATATTTATTCACTTCATTCATAGTCTGATTAAAGTTTGTTACAAATAGCATTCTAAAGGCCATGCATATTTGTCTAATGAATCCAGTATTCAGGAAAAGCATCACAAGGACATTTATGCAGAACTTCAATGACAATATCAGCTACAGCTGCAGATTCTCAGAACCACAGGTTCAGTGCCTTGCAAGGACGAATCAAGCTTTCATCTTTCCAAGGTCAATAACATGAGCACCATTAAGTTGGGTAATGATAACAGTATCATGATCCAAAATATACTTTACATGGCATACTTGAAAAATAGATACAAGCGAAATGCATTGTTAAAGGGCCACTATAGTCACCCAGACTACTTCAGCTCAATGAAGGGGTCTGGGTGCCATGTCCCCCAGGTTTTAACCCTTCAGATGTAAACATAGCAGTTTCAGAGAACTGTCTTCCTGACAGCCTCTAGAGGCGCTTCTGCGATGCTGGATTCAAATTTGCATCCAGCATGCAGAACATCCATAGGAAAGCATTGAGAAATGCTTTGCTATGGACTGTTAGAATGCGTGCGCGTCTCTTTCCGCGCTTGAATATTCCGCTCCACTCTGGAGCTGACATCCGCGGGGGAGGAGAGGTCACCAGTGCTAAGGGAGCCTGGCGCTTGATTATAGTAAGCTGCTGAAGGGGTTTTAACCCCTTCAGCCCCACGGAAGGGGGCCCTGAGGGTGAAGGTCCCCCAAGGATGACATAGTGTCAGGAAAACGGGTTTGTTTTCCTGACACTATAGTGATCCTTTAAATACCATGATAATAGCATCTCCCTTGCCTTTTGCAGATTCCACTAACACAAAACATTTTCTTGACCTTACTCCATTTAGTACTATTCGCAAGAATAATTCTTACTAGCCACACAAATGTTGCTTATTTGTTTTATTTTTTCTATATCTTGTAAATTACTCGGTCTATGATAAATGACTTAATATCAATAGTTTAATTTGACAGAGACTATAAAAAGGTACAACATTTTGTATTTTCACATTTGCCTATGAACTTGTATTTACATTTGTGTGTTTCACCATAAGAATATAGCACATTAGTTAAAAAGTCTGACTCGATGTCTCTTATTTACTTAATAAGTGAACTCTACCTCAATCCTCTAACATTATTGGACTAGTATGTATTGTTAAAAGAAAACTATAGCCTTAGGAATAAAAGTATGTATTCCTAAAGTTATTGTGTTCCCCTAGCTAATTAGGTGTTCCCATGAGGGTCTAAAACATTTGTTTTACTTAACTTTCTTCCCTTGCCATGCTGATCTCACCGTGGCTGCCCGACTTCCTAGATTGATGATTTTGGCTAACCCACTGCATAGGGAGGCTATTGAGCATGAGAGGTAAATTGCTGCACTATGCCAATCAAATGCTATCTAGGAGCAGCACTTGATTGAGAACCAAGTCTGAACTTGTGCTCACCGGGAAGTGCCTCTAGTGGTTCTCTGGAAGACAGTAACTGCGTTTAACTCTACTTTGGAAAAACTGTAGTTTCTACAAAAAAATATAGCATTGCAGGGTTAAAACTAAATGGCCACTGCACCCAGTCTGTGTGAATTTAGTGGTTCTTTAAATAAATACAGATGTTAATTTGTAGCCCTTTAATAACTGTTCCACTAACATTCTGCAATAGAGAGTACCAGGTGAAACCTAATAATATGGAAATGCATATAAATAGTAGAATTCTCTGTCAAACATTGCTCTGAATAATCAGTTAGTTCAATAGTTGCCACTGAAATAGTCTTGTGTGACAGATGGAAACAAACATTTGCAATGCAAATATTAAAATATGCAAATGTCTGCATAGATATCAGCTTAATAAATCAAGAAACGTTTTAGATAAAGCAGTCAGAAATAAGCAAGCCAACAAAGTACAACAATATTGGAAAGTTGACCAATGCCACAGCTAATAACAGTCATCAGTGTCTGAATCTGTGAAATTCTAATCAAAACCATTTCTAGATACTATCAAAGCTAAGGAACTGGAAAAATGATCAAGGAAAAAGTAATATAGTTTAGACTCTAGGTGACAAAGTAAATATATAGAAACACATCTGTCTGTCTGTCTATCTATCTGTCTATCTGTCTATCTATCTGGCTATCTATCTGTCTGTCTGTCTGTCTGTCTGTCTCTCTGTCTGTCTCTCTGTCTGTCTATCTGTCTATCTGTCTATCTGTCTATCAATCTGGCTATCTATCTGTCTGTCTGTTTATCTATCTATCATCTATTTATTTGCCTGCCTGTCTGTCTGTTTATTTGTTTGATATCTACCTATCCATCTGTGTATCTACTCTCTCAATTCCTTGGGCTATGGTTTCAATGATGTTCACTGAGTCGCTTGTAAATGCTATTTTCCTACGGGTAAAGCTGTCTCGGATCACCACAAGGGAAAACCACAACAGGGCACAGTACCATTTATACAGTTTATATAATTCTAAAGAGTCTGTGATAGGTCAGCATCCTTCTTGCAACACTAAACGGCATGGGTGCGATGTTGCACGGATGATGCACAGCTTAAATTAGAGGGACAAAGGTTTAAAAATAATATCAGGAAGTATTACTTTACTGAGAGGGTAGTGGATGCATGGAATAGCCTTCCAGCTGAAGTGGTAGAGGTTAACACAGTGAAGGAGTTTGCGCATGCGTGGGATAGGCATAAGGCTCTCCTAACTATAAGATAAGACCAGGGACTAATGAAAGTATTTAGAAAATTGGGCAGACTAGATGGGCCAAATGGCTCTTATCTGCCATCACATTCTATGTTTCTATGTTTCTATGATATATGTGCGTTTCCATCAATCATGATGCAGGAGAGTCCTGAGCCATAAAATGAAAAGATGTGGGCACAAAGAAGTTGGCGTCTAAATTGATGGCAGTTTATGTTGAAAAATGAAGTGCGGATATAAGTTGTGCAACAAACTGACGCACAGGATCTAGATGCACTGTAATTTTCACACTGATGCTGTAACAGCCACTGCCAATGTCCCTACTTAAAGCAATCTGTCAAAAGGGGTAAGAAAAGCAGGGTATGTCTATTTCTTTCCAAATTCTATCTCAGCTCGGTCACTTGTAATCTCTATTACACCTTGCTTTTTGCATTTTATATTGAAGTTGTTTTTCTGTTTTTTTTTTTTTATAGACCTGCTTTCTTCTATTTATCCATTGATGCTCCCTTTAAGCTCTTGTCTATCTCACCAGTTGACCCCAGAGAATTGATGGAAGAAATTGAATTGACTATACCTTTAAACACATAGTTTATCAGTTCAGATTGCTGTTTCATTTTTCTTTTTCATTTTGAATGCAACAATTTACATGTTTTAAAATCTTTTTCTCCTTTTTTATTAATAGCTCTCTTGCTTGGAACACTATCTCTTTGAACACCACAGCTCCAAAGTTGTAATTACATTACACCTATTGTTTGCACATTTTTCCCTGCATGAGAACACATGAGAAAATGCTGGCAATAATTATAGTTATTGAAACAGCTTTTATTACAGGACTTTCACTTTTATCTTAGTCACTTTAGACGTTTCTTCTGGCTTCATAATCTCAAATCTTCTGGAACAATACATCATAGAAAAACAGTGTAAAAGAATTCTAACATATGTAACAAATCCTCTTATTGAACTTAGAACATCTGCTTCAACCAAAAAAAAAAAAAAAATATTCTCAAAGAGAACAGATGTTACTCGATTAAAAAATAAATCTTTTGACTACCTCGGTGGTCTCACTATAGCTTGGAGTCTTCTGTTAATAGAAAATTGTTACAAATAAAAATGTTTCAGATTGTATTTTATGATAATACATCATTCATTTTCAGTGAAGAAATTCTAATACAAAGAAGAGTCAAATCATTTCTTAACATAATAGCACATGTTAATATATCTTGTTTACTTCCTTAGCCATAAGTTTGTTGTCCTGGGAACAAGTTTAAAGAAAATGGGGTATTTTTGAAGAATATTTGCTCTTCTAATTCTTTTTGCAATTTTTTTTTTTTTATGTTAATATATTAGAAAGCTAATGTTCGAATCTATGATTTTAGAAGCCAGCCTACTGCAAACTACGAGACCACACTGTAAACTCAAATACGCTCTAGTTGTCTCTCTAATGGTCTGTTAATAGCTTTCATAACAAAGATCTCCCAATTTTGCATAGATTCTTCTTTGCCTAAATGTGGCACTGAAAGCGCATTGTAACGGCAGTTGTAATGCTACGGGCATTCCACCTCCAGATCCCCTAAAAAAGGTTTGCTAACAAAGCCTTAAAAAAAGATTGAAAATATAACACATCTGGCAGACTGTGCAAGAATAACAGGTGTTCAAAGCAATCTTGCAACATTTAATTATGTCAAACAGACTTCTGATATCCTTGTTTGGGGAACAGGTGTTCATTAAAATACTGAGAGTTACACAGAAAGGTCAGCTAGATCTTCTTCTCTGCAATACTCTGAAAAACTCCTTCGAAAAACTAAAAAACTGCACAAAGAATGTTATATGTCCATAAATAAAGTTCTCTCTCAATTAAAAAGCCTGTATCTTACCTCTGAGATATACGTCACCTGATCTCAACTTGATGCAACAAAATGCCTATCAGCGTTATGGTACACAAAGCTTGCTGCTGATATAGTGAGATTCTCTAATATTTATATATTATCTGCACTACAAGCAACTCCAAAATGCCACCAGTTCTGGAAGACCGATGGAGAGATATATCAGATAGGTACAAAGTTCTTAAAAATGAGTTATTTCCCATGGAAACCAATGAAATCATCAAGTGCATTCCATTCATTACTTTTTTTATTTTTATAATTCTTTATTTTGGATGTGCATGAGAGATATAAGATGGACAAAAGACATTTGTATATTAGTCATGTCAGTTATAGCTTAGGCATGTCTCGCAATGTGCACATTTTCTTTCTTTTTTTTCAACATTGAACTATGATATACAAGGCTAACATGTTAGAAGTTATGTAGACAAATATGCAGGAGTCTTGTAACAAAGAGAAACATTGTGTCATTATGGATGTCCATCAGATGAAGGAAGATCTACAATGAAGTCCATGGATAAGTGGTCCATGGTTTCTTGGGTACAGATAGAGGCATTAGGAGTCCTGGGGGTTTAACATTAGGGGACTTACACTGTGCGCAAACACGACAAGCCTGCACATAATCTACTACGTCTTGCTTAAGTGAGGGCCACCAAAACTGTTGAAGGAGACCCTTGTATGTTTTGGTAACCCCTGGATGACCAGCAGTTTTGGCGGTGTGAAATAAAGCTAACAATTTCTTTCTGTCTTTTTCTTTCACGTATAATCTACCAACAGGTGTCTCAGAGGGTGCTTGGGATTGGTTTGTCTTGATACCATCAAGGAAAAGAGACGAAATAACTAAACGGGTAGCTGCTATTATCTTAGATGTAGGTACAATGGGTTCAGGAGCGGGGGCAATCGACTCCAAAGGTTCGATAGCATCAGCCTTGACATTACGGTATCCAGGCCTATATGTGATAATGAACTGAAAGCGTGAAAGAAATAAAGACCATCTGGCCTGACGAGAGGACAACCTTTTAGCATCTGCTATATAGGAGAGATTCTTATGATCAGTTATAACTAAGATTTTGTGTCTAGCTCCTTCTAATAAGTACCTCCATTCTTTAAAAGCCATCACAATAGCCAATAGTTCCCAGCTTCTATAAAGACTGGGTCACATGCTGCACTGGCCAATCACAGCCATGCCATTAGTAGGCATGGCTGTGATGGCTTCTAAGGACACACGAGTCAAATGCTTGTTGATTGGCTGCCCTGTGGTATGTCCTTGTGGTCCGGGGTCCAAAAACCGTAATGTTCGGTACGAACCCGAACTTTTCAGTTCGGGTTCGCTCAACTCTAATTATTACTAAAATAATGTATCTTTGCTCAACTTTTTCAATTTTACACATTCATAAATTTCCCTTGCAGTATCTCACACACCTATCCAAAACAGAGAGACTTTGTAATTGTGTTTTGTGTCCACCTCAATCTAACAGATGTCTCTAAGTGCACTCTTCTACCAATTTAGAACATATTGGCTGTATGCAATAACCAATTGCAACATTAGCACAAACAACACTCTCTATCCCCAATATATATATATATATATATATATATATATATATATATATATATAAAAAGGTATTACAAGATACGAATTTGATCTGTTTTTTAAATACATATATATATAACAGGAAATCCTTGCACTCAGGGTATAATGTCCTATACTTTCTGAGTGCTCAGCCTGGGACTTTGGTTATCCAAACAACGAGAGGAATGACAGCACTCATGGTCTTCAATAAAAAAAAACTTCTTTATTGTAGCAAGATTAAAAAGTGGGATCAACGTTTCAGCCCTTATCCAGGACTTTCATCAGGATCGATTGATCCTAATGAAAGTCCTGGATAAGGACTAAAACATAGATCCTACTTTTTAATCTTGCTACAATAAATACTTTTTTTTAATTGAAGACTGTGAGTGCTGCCATTCCTCTCTTTGTTTTAATATACATATATATATAACCTATTATTTCTTCCTATATATGTTAAGAAAATAAAATTGAGCAGGTTCTGTATATTATAGGGTATGTAAATTCACAGATTCTAATGAAGATCATTAATGTTTTTGCTAAACCACACTACATTGATTTAATGCTTTCCTATGGGGAAGGCCCAATGCACTTGTGGTGCTCGTGGCGAATATGCATTAGGTTCTACCCATCAGCTGACATTGGGGTAGAAGGAATGCAACCTAGCACCAAGGAACATCAGTACTGGAACCAGGTAAGTGACTGTAAGGATTTTTTAATGCTTCCATGGACTGGAGGGAATGCGGGGGGGGAGGGGGAGGGGAACGGAGGGAAGGAGGGACATGTGGGCAGATGGACACTTTAGTGTTAGGAATACATCTTTGTAAGTGTTCCTTTAATGGCATGTTACATTGTTAAGTTACAAAATGTATTTCAACAGATGTCAGTAACTTTTAATGATAGCAGATGTTTATGTGTTTGTGTGAAAGTGAAATTCTTAGGAAACAAATGTATTATAAAGAAACCCTTGGTGTGCTGCCAATTACTGGTAACGTTTTCCTTTTTATAACTTCCTCTTCTTAATGCAAATTCAAGATAAGAGTTCATTTAGCAACCGTAGAAACCTTAATCTATTATTGCTTCAACATACTGTATATATATTAATGCTATAAGGATTTAACGGGTGAAGACTTCCCTCTACTTTTTAAAACTATTTTGTAACTGAAATTGTATTTGTAACTTAAATCACAGTTTCCTAGACTGGATTTAGAACGGTTTTGGTAAAAGAAAGATATCAGGTCATCTTTGTCTAAGTTGTGAAGCTTGCAATGCAATTCTAAATATTAATTGTTATATTAACTTGGTTCTCGGTATAGATTAGACTTGAAGATTAGTTTTGTAACTGACTGCAGTTTATCATGTGATCTACCATATTCCCCATTCCTGAACTGCTATATAGATGAATGTGACGAAGTGCCCTTCGCCACTTGGTACTGGAGAGGCCTGCTTGCCAGCCTCCTCCCCTGTGACTATGACTCTTTGATGTATTTGCCTTTAAAGACCCTATTCTACCTTCAGACAGACTATTTATGTAGGCTGCTTTATTTATCTTATGTTTTAGTCACCCTGTACCCATTATAGGTGCAGGGTGTGTGTAATGTAATTGTTTATAGTGTGTGTGTGTACTGTGAAATGTATTGCCTTCTCTCCTGTACTGCTGAGGTTTGCTACCAACTAGGTGGGTTTGGCTATGGAGCTGGTCTAGTGCCCTCTGTTGGTAGCAACAGCAATATGCACTACCTGAATTGCAAGACTGGTTCATTTGCATATTCGGGTAGATTTGCATATTGCTAATTCTGCAGGCAGGTGAGATATTTACTGTTAAATATTGTCTCCCCCCACCCCTTTAAAAATGTGCCATTGTGTTGTGATAAGTCACTGTGTGTTTCTTGATATGGTTTGACTGTTTGTGATTTTATTGAGGTTTCACAACAATGTTATTGAGGTGACTGTATTGGCTGGTCCCAAGGGAATAAAGGTTTTGACAGTTCTTCTTGATCCCTCTAAACGTAGTCTTGTCTCGTTATTGGAGGGAGCTGTTATAATCACACTGGGGATTGCTATGCTCTGCATGCTCCCCTGAGCTTGAGTCACTTAGCTCTTTTAAGAGCTTGTTCCTGACACGCTCTCCTTGGAGGAGGGGTCTTCACCACACAGTCCTGGATGCTGGAGGTTCGTACAGGGTGGAAGGAAGAGTTCTTTCCCACATAGTCCTGGAGGACAGAAGCTGATCCAGGGTGGAAGGAAGACAGCGAGACTCCAGTCAAGATACGGCGGTTGAGGAGTCTGCGGTGGTTGTGGTGTCTGCTGCAGCGCTTGGAGTCCTCAGGAAGCGCTAGGAGCATCCGTCAACTGAGAGTACTCAGTCGGAGTACAGGGAGCTCCGTTACAATGAAAAAACAGCTTGACCAATGGACAGCCACAGACGGAACATGCTCGGTCATTGTGCATTTAATTTGGTTTGCTATAAGATCCATTTTGATTCAGCTTTCGGGAACTCAACCAATCACCCAATTGGCCCAAATTCAGTCAAATTGCAGTTCAGAGCGAAACTAATCTCCAAGTCTACTGCAAAATATATACATAATATTTATATTTTGTTCAGGTATTTTTGGTTCATTTGATTAATTTTTTACAAGTCTTTTTCAGTGGATGAAATTTTAAAAAGTCGAATCGCCCCATGCACGAAATTCGGCCTTCCTGAAATTTTTTTGTTTGTTTTTGGATGAAGTGGTTTGGCCAAAACAAATTTCTCTTCCTTGCGCAAGTCTTATACAGATTTCCTTAATGGCAAGGAATATACTTACAGGTAAAAGTCAGAATATATATAGAATAGGATGCAATTGTGATTAAAGGCCCCAGTTCTTCATCTGCTACTTAAAACCTGCCGATCAAAATGTAGGCAGTAAAAGTGTTCACCTTACCAAAATTAATATCTAATGCTTCTTAAGACTAACTTGTATATATTAGTACACATTAATATAAATATACATTTATATTTATAAAATCTATATATTTAATTAATGATTATATTTTATTACTTTTATAAAGTAATATAAAGTATTAATATGAAGTAGCATATGATGTATTTGTTTATGAGATAGATGTTCTAATAATAGATTAACCATTCCCCCCTCGTCCCCAGATCAGTCTGAACTCTTCATGTCATGGATTTAGCAAAGTATCATGTTGACATGATAGCAATATGCAGTTGAAGCAAATTGTCAACTGCACATTCATGCTGAGAACAGTGGTTTGCGTTACATAGTTACATAGTTACATACAGGGGCATACTTAGAGCATTGGCACCCGAGGCGGGTCCTAATTTTGGCTTCCCCCTCCCCCCAACTTTAAAATGTAAAAAAACAACCACAATTTTTTCAAAATGTATTTAGCACTAAGCAGTGTTTATAATTTTGAATGTAAGCATGTTTTTGTATGAAATACGTGTAAGTGAATATAGGAGGTGTGTTTGCATGTAGTGTTGGCGTTTGAATGCAGGCATGCCTTTTTATGTAGTGGGGTTTTTGAATGCAGTGGTGTGGTTATATATAATGGTGGGGTTTGTATGTAGTAGTCGGAGGGAGGGGCTTCCCAAGACCCCAGCCATCCCCCTGCAGCAGCTCCGACCTCTCCGGCACCCCAGGGCCATGTGATCAACATAATCACATGGCCGCAATAGGAGTCTATGAAGCTGCCAGTAGGGGGACTGCCTGAGCTGTAAGGCAGTCCCCCAGACTCCTAAAGTGTAAAATATTAATAATAATAATAATAATAATACAATATAAGTGTAGTTTAAAATATACACATATATCTCAGAATACTCTTATAATGCAATCATGTATATGCATTATATATGAATAATATATTATAAAATGCTTTAATTATTTTATAATATATTACACATATATAGGAAATAAAAGTGTATATATATATATATATATATATATATATATATATATATGTATATATATATATATATATATATATACACATACACACATATTATATACACATGTAAAACAAGAAAGAGAAAATGAACTGGAAGACCACCAAAATGAAGAGATAGAGGTGAAAACCTATTCATTCATAGATCTATACCTCCCAAAAAGTAAGTGTATATATGTAACGGTTCAAGACCTAATAAAAATGACATACATATTTGAATTATACATAACTGGTTAAAGTTTGAGAAAGAGTTCCCTAAGGGGATATTGGTGAGTGAAATAAATATTCACAAATACTAACTAGAATATAACCCTAATGTGAGTTGTATAAATTACCTGGTATAAGGAACGCTGTTATAGAGAAAAGAGCAGAGAGAAAGTAATATCTGTACAAAGTGAACCTTATCCAGGTCCCTTACCCTGGATAAGGTTCACTTTGTACAGATATTACTTTCTCTCTGCTCTTTTCTCTATAACAGCGTTCCTTATACCAGGTAATTTATACAACTCACATTAGGGTTATATTCTAGTTAGTATTTGTGAATATTTATTTCACTCACCAATATCCCTTAGGGGAACTCTTTCTGGCAAACTTTTTAGCCAGTTATGTATAATTCAAATATGTATGTCATTTTTTATTAAAGGTCTTGGAACCCGTTACATATAGTACACTTACTTTTTGGGAGGTATAGATCTATGAATGAATAGGTTTTCCACCTCTATCTTCGATTTTGGTGGTCTTCCAGTTCATTTTTTCTCTTTCTTGTTTCTCATAATTTGCAGGGGTTAAGCCCCCTATACCTCCTGTAACCTTTACAGAGATTAGGGATTTGAATTATTTCAACACCCTATATACTCTGTCTTTTTTCTATATATACACATGTATTATATGTACATGTGTGTGTATGCAATATGTAATATATACATATACACATTCTACATATGTATTTAACTGTTAACTACATAATTATTTGATTTTATTCATTATAATTTGAGGGACCTGCCTGACAACCCAGGCAGACAGGCCAGAGAATTTAATTGGCAAGACCTATATTTAACCCTGTAACTTTACAAAACACCATAAAACTTTTGCATATGGGGTATTGTTATACTCAGGAGACATTGCTGAACACAAATATGAGTGTTTTAAAAAGTAAAACTTATCCCGACAATGATATCACCAGTAAAAGTGCAGTTTTTGTTTTAAAAAAAACGCAAAAAACTAATAAAACGCTAACTTTGGCCATCGTTTGTGACTAAGTGGCTACTACAAAAGACTGGACATAACCCATTTTGAATACCTTGGGTTTTTCAAATAGAATGCCATGATGGGTTAATTTTCATTCCTGGGCTGCCATACGGTCTCAAAGTCAATATAGGCCAAGCAAACCAATCTAGCAAATTTCAATGTGCAAACATGGAAAAGGGGAAAGCCTGAACATTGTGGGTACTGTTGTACTCAGGGGATGTTGCTGAACACACATTTGGATGTTCTTTGTCAGTAACACATAACAGAAACTGAGAATCCATGCCTAAAGTACAATGTGAGAGAAAAATAACACAAAAAATGACTACCCAAAAGTTTGACAAAGACTGGTGGTAGAGTTAGTGCATGGAAAGTATTAAAATACCACCATTTGAAAGACCCGAGGGTGTCTACTTTTAAAAAATATATAGTTTGATGGGGGTAAATTACATTGGCCAGCTTCAAAAACGCCCCAAATAGGACATGAGTGCATGATGACCAGCTGTGAAAATTCCAAGTTGGAAAACTGGAATGCGCACCCTCCAAATAAGGTATTTTAGCCCCCAGAGAACATGGGGGGTATCACTGTACTCAGGAGATGTTGCTGAGCACATATTGGGGTGTTCTTTGGCAGTAACCTTTAACATTCTCAGTACATGTATTCTTAAATTGCTTTTTAAATTTTTTTTAAAACTTGGCATATATTGGTGATAAAATGGCTGTATGAAAAGAGTCAAAATACCCCAAGTTTAATACTTAGGTTGTCTTCTTTTAAAAAATATATACATGTGACGAGTTATTCAGGGATTCCTGACAGATATCAGTGTTACAATGTAACTTTTGTTTATTTAAAAAAAAAAAAAAATGATCGGCAATAGCAAAGTGCTACTTATTGCCCTATAACTTTCCAAAAAAAGAACATGTTAACATTGGGTATTTCTAAACTCAGGATAAAATTTAGAAACTATGTAGCATGGGTGTTTTTTGGCGGTTGTAGATGCGTACCAGATTTTGGGGGTCAAAGTTAGAAAAAGGTTTTTTTGTTTTTTTTTTCCATCATATTTTATATATTTTTTTATAGTAAATTATATGATATGATGAAATAATGGTATCTTTAGAAAGACCATTTAATGGAGAGAAAAACAGTTTATAATACGTGTGGGTACCGTAAATGAGTAAGAGGAAAATGACAGCTAAACACAAACACAGCAGAAACGTAAAAACAGCCCTGGTCCTTAAAGGTAAGAAAATTAAATGGACTAGTTACTAAGCTGTTTAGCTATCTAAACAGCACACTAATTTGGTATCTTTAAATATGGAAATCTCACATAAGGGCAACAATTTAGGGAATTATCTACTAAACAGCTAAAAGATCAAAATTTAAAAAAAGCCCTTTTCTTAATTTCAGTTGTTTAGTTGATAACTCCCTTATTTGTTATCCTTATGTGGGGTTGCAATATTTAAAGACACCAAATAAGGGAGCTATCTACCAAACACATCCACATTTATATACACACTCACTTAACCACAGAGATACACACACAATAACACACATAAAGCCACAGGCAAACAGTCACACACACAGGCAGACAGTCACACACACATAGGCACAGGCACACAGTCACACACACAGTCACAGATACAGTCACAAGCAGACAGTCACACACACTCACTCACAAGTAGACAGTTACCGGTAGACAGCAACACACACACACACATATCCATATTGTTCTTCTGGTAAAAAAAAATAACCTTTCCTTTGCCTTAGACTAAATCTCCTTACTTCCAGTCTAAACGCATGACCTTATGTCCTATGTGTAGTCCTGTTTTTGAATTGATTTACAGACAATGGTTTGTATTGGCCTCGGATATATTTGTATAATGTTATCATATCCTCTCTGAGACTATGTTTTTCTAAACTAAAGAGGTTTAAATTTGTTAACTTTTCTTCATAGCTAAAATGTTCCATAACTTTTATCAATTTTGTAGCCCGCCTCTGCACTTTTTCTAGTGCAATAATATCCTTCTTTAGAACAGGTGCCCAAAATTTCACAGTGTATTCAAGGTGTGATCTTACCAGCGATTTATAAAGCGGTAAAATGATATTCTCATCCTGAGAATTAGTGCCCTTTTTTATAAATGACAATACCTTACTGGCCTTAGCCACTGCTGATTGACATTGCACATTGTTGCCTAGTTTGTCTATATTGTCTATAACAATTCCCAAGTCGTTCTCATGTGTTGTTCTCCCTAATTCACTACCTTTTAGTGTATAAGTTGCTTGTGCATTCTTTACCCCGAAGTACATAACTTTGCATTTTTCTACACTAAATTTAATCTGCCATTTGAGTGCCCAGTCACCCAGTCTAAATGAATCTGCAACAATGTAATGTTTTGCTCACATTGTATTACTTTACAGAACTGTGTGTCATCGACAAACGATGAAATATGACTTTCAATGCTTTTTTCAAGCTCATTTATAAATATGTTAAATAAAAGGGGTCCCAGAACAGAACCCTGAGGAACACCATTCACCACATCTGTCCAGCTTGAAAATTTACCATTAATGACAACTCACTCACTTGTGGTAGCATATATATTATGGAGTGGCAGAAAGTATTTGCAAATTAAAGGGACACTATAGTCACCAGGACAACTACATCTTATTGTATTTGTTCTGTGAGTATAATCATTCCCTTCATGCTTTTTACAGTAAACACTGTCTTTTCAGAGCAAATGCAGAGTTTACATTACAGCCTAGGGATACCTCCACTGGCCACTCCTCAGATGGATACTAGATGTGCTTCCTGGTGTAATACAGGTGTGATACTAGATGTGCTCTCTGCTGCACAGTGTGACTGCCATTTAGTTTCTCTATGCTCTGCATGGAGACACTGAACTTTCTTCATAGAGAAGCATTGATTCAATGCATTTCTATGAGGAGATGCTGATTGGCCAGGGCTGTGTTTGGCTTATGCTGGCTCTGCTCCTAATTTGTCTTTGTGACATTCTCAGCCAATCCAATGCTTTCCTATGGGGATGCATTGTGATTTCCTTTGATAAACACTTCTGATTATGTCAGCCAAGCATATAAATAGGACTGCAGAGGATCTCCATTAGAATAAATTAAATTCCAAAATAATATTACTTACTGTGAGACTAGACTTGTATGGCTACTCCTAAACCTAACCCCCAATTTAACCATATAGGAAGTATATTAGAGGATCAGCTCTATGCTTAAAATTGCAAAAAGGACTTTATTAACTAAGCCTATTTTTAGCAATATTGTTGACAAATCAATGCTGTTGATATACTCCCATTGCTGAAAACGTCTAGTATTCACAACAGTGAGAGGGCTAAACAAATCTCTAAAGATTAAGTGTTACAATGTTCCTATCCTTATTCCTGATTTAGATTAAAAGTATCAATTTGCCCTTATGATGGGGTTATGGAATCACATACATGGGTTATGCAGACTGTTTCATCATACGTAATGTGTTCCAAAGTTCATTATAAAGTGATAGTAGGAATAGGATAGATATATAGAGAAAAAGCCTATCTCCCTGTGATTTAGCTAGATACCGTATTTTTCACTCCATAAGACGCACTTTTTTCCCCCTCAAAAGTGAAGGGAAATGTCTGTGCGTTTTATGGAACGAATGTGAAGCTTTACTTACCTGTCTTATAGCGTGGGCCGGCAGCACAGCGCGCTACGCGGTGCAGGAACTTCAATTTATGGTTTCCGGTTTCCGGAGGGACTGAAAGGAAGTGCACACTCACTCAGTGTGCACACTTCCTTTCAGTCCCGCCGGAAACCGGAACCTGAAATTGAAGTTCCTGCACCGCGGAGCGCGCTGTGCTGCCGGCCCACGCTACAAGACAGGTAAGTAATTATGGGACAAGGAGAGGGGGGGACTCTATGGGACAAGGGGAGGGGGGACACACTATGGAACAAGGGGAGGGGGGACACACTATGGAACAAGGGGAGGGGGGACACTATGGGACACTATGGAACAAGGGGAGGGACACTATGGGACAAGGGGGGGACACACTATGGGACAAGGGGAGGGGGGACACTATGGGAGGGAAAGTGCACTATGGGACAAGGGGGGGAACACTATGGGATGAGAACACTATTGGACAAGGGGAGGAGGGGTTAACAATCACTATGGGACAGAGGAAAGGGGGGTTAAAATAACTATGGGACAGGGGAGGGGGGTTTAAAGATAACTATGGGACAGGGGAGGGGGGTTAAAGATCATTATGGGACAGGAGAGGGGAGTGGGTGGTAAGGAACAAAAAATTCCTTTAAAAAAAAATATTCTGAACAAACTGTCCCATAGTAAGAAACACTATGGAACAGTTCAGAATATTTTTTTTTTCTGGGTTTCCTCCTCTAAAAACTAGGTGCGTCTTATGGTGAGGTGCGTCTTATGGAGCGAAAAATACGGTAGTTTAAAGAGGTAAAAGATCAGAGAATAATTGAAATAATCATGTTTAAACTTGTGAAAAACAAACTGTGAACTAATGTGCCCATACCAAAATAAATCAAAAGGCAGAGAACCCTGACGCACGTTTCGGAGCAGCCTCGTGTGCCCTTTTTGTGTTCCTGACCCTATAGTGTTCCTTTAACTATTCTATATGCCTCCAGTGATTTTCACATCAGAGATATTTGAGTGACAAAAGTGCCGAAGTAAAACCTTTGTCTTTGTTCACAATAAATACTACAGAAATTTGATGGATATAATTATTGTATACATGGGTCTAAATTCATCTAATAATGTACTTCCTATATGTAACTATTGAATCCATCTAATCTAATCTAATATTTATTAATCTCGGAAGATATTGCTATGGTTTAGTATTTTATTCTGTGTGTCAGGTATCAAACATTTTTATCTCCTATTCTGAGTGAAGAATTCTCCCTTCTGGAACTGAATACTGCATCATCATGTACCAAGCAATTGTAGTGCAATATTTAAGCAAAAGGTAATGAAAACACAATATTTAAGATCAAATGGCTGCTTTCTATTGTATGCCAGATGCTGTACTTTCTGTTTAGCATGTTGGCTTTGAAGGTGCTTGCATCAGAGAGAGCAATGCCTCAGAGGGATAAATCACAGGTTCTCTCCTAATAAACCCCTAGAGCCCTGGCCACATAATTAGCATTAAGCGAATATCAGGTATTATTTCTGCAAAATGTTCAAATAATTGTCCTTAACAAAACATAGCAGTTTTATATAAATATAGCGCCCAATTTTGAAAACATGACAACAAATATGCTATCCATCCCTGGTTACAGGATTTAAAAAAATGCTACTTTGCAGAAGATGGATGTATATTGTAGAAATGTGTTATATAATAAATTCCACCAGGAAGCAAAACACACTGGGTTATTTAGTAAAGTAAGAATTGATGGAAATTCAAGACAAATTTAAAACTTTGAAATTCACGTACAATGTCCATTATTTCTTGCTATAGTGAATAATCCTAATACTGTTTAAAAGTGTTAGTCTACTACTTGCTAATTGCCAGAGGTATTAGGGCATAGAGTCTCAAGATCTCCACTTACGTGATGCTGAGCAGGCATGAATTAGGCACTCAGTGAAACAACGCTGGACATCCTCACGCTGTGCATTATGACATCCAACATCTTCAAGGCCTAATGTGTGCACTTTGGAGGAGACAGAGATGGAACAAGTGCTGATAGACAGAAAGTCCGGGCTGAGTTAGAAGTGGAGGCTTTGCAAATGCTGCAGACAAAATATCTGCAGCTTTTGCATGTTGTTTCTAGGTATAATCCATAATTAAATACAATGTTTCCATTGAGGGTATATCTACTAAACAGTAATAAAAAAATACAAAAAATAATTTGGGCAATGGAGTGTTCCTTTAAGCTCGTTTTTAAAATTCCACAGACATACAGAACTTGTGAATTTTTCCTTAACCCTATATTGTAACTTGTTTTTATAACCGTTTAAAAACCTGTGTGAGTCCCGAGGAAAGCTAGATAAGTTATATCGTGTACATAACATCCTTGCTAGGCCATTTCTCTGGAAGATGTTTTGATATGCTAGACTTTAATAAATCATGTGTGCCTCATTATTTATATATTATTGGTTGCCCTAATTATAATATTTTAACCAATATATGTATCGGGTGAGCGAATGCACCTCCCAACAGTGTGTCCATCATTAAACAAACTCTCTAAGAACCTAAAGTGGTGTGGTCTGACAATGTATGCAGCCCAGAAATCACTTACATCAAAAAGGCTTCTAGTTTGCCTATTCTGGCTTTACAATTCCCTAAATTCTAATTTTAGTGAAAAGCCACATGAGTTATGCTACCCTATTTACGATGAGTACGTTTTGAAAAAAGTTAGTCATATTTACACTTTTTTTAACCTTTTATATTTATGAGTCAATAAACTAATATCTCCCCAGTGAAAATGAATTACTAAAGTATATGATGATTGCCAATAAATAAATTACCTATCTTGGACATCAGCGGATGTATGCTTGATGATGTCTAGATACAAATATACAGTATTTAAGTCACAGCAGATGGATTAATAATAATAACAAAAATATTTATTTTTCAGTTACACAGCTGAGTGGGGTATTTAAATCTCTCCAAGTAGCATGTAATAACACAAAATAACAGTCACAATTTACATATTTCAGGGGAGCAGGGCCTGACTGTCATGGTGGAGAGACGTGCTTTGCTTGAGCTCCTATCCTTTACCTGCAATAATAGCGGATTCAGCCTGATCTTTTATGTTTAAATCATACCCAGCTACTTACCTGAATCTAGCTCTAGCTGCTGAACAACACAGAGGTCTGTGAATTGGCAGGAGCTCACCTACTACACAACCCAAACCATGTGGCCTAGACCACACCGGATGGGGGAGGCAGCCAATCTCCCAGACCAGAGTTGCCCAAGGGCATTCAGCACTGAGCAGATGCCCTATTAACCCCCTCTTTGGACCGGCGGGGGACATCCCTGTCCATCATAGGGAGGCCATCCTGACCTAAGGAGAGCGAAGGGTGAAGCTATCACTGCTACAGGAAAATCTAACGTACCATCTAACATGGCGGATGCCATGAATCCCCCCCGACACTGTTGAGGAAAAGAATGATATCGTGTCCAGGCTGGACAGGATTTTTGACGCGTTCTGGAGGAAGCACGAGCAGAGGATGCATCAAGCTGCCCCAGAGCAGCCAAGTAACAACTCACCTCAACAGCTGACTCTCCCACAGCAACAGAAGCCTGTGGCGTTGGCAAAAACAAGGGCCCCAAGATGGCGGCGGAGTGTGAAGCACCCGATGCTCCAACACAATGTGACATAAAGAGGGGAGCCATCCCAAGCCAACGCTGGTACTCATCAAGTGTCAAAGGAATGACTGTTGTGGTCCAAAGCTGAACCCAATGGAGACCTAGAGGGGCTGCAGGGGCTCTTGACCCACTTCTTGGCGTGGACTAGCCTGCTAGCATCGTGGCTTGGGGACCTGCCATGTTCCTCCCTGCTGTAGGACTGGGCTCTGCCCATGGAGGGAATAGAATAGACTCTGCTCACTAGCTGTGCACTGAAAGGCTTATGGCTGCTCACATTTTGCCTCTTATAAAAACTCAGTAAGGGACTTAACTTTCCTATAATCTAACTCAAAGTGCCTTTCCCACGCTAGCTATTTCTGCTTCTATCTTGCATCTCTTTTTATCCCACTAATTTGGGCGCCTCCTAGGGGGCTAAATCTGAGAAGATACTCACTGCTGTTAATCATGTTATTACTAACCACCTTATTAAGCCTGTTTACTCAATGCTATAACGACTTATCTACACTGTGTTCATCAAATACTCTCTCCTTTGTTCTCAAAACTGTGCATTTATTTCATATGCCTTGCAGATAAATTGTCCTGTATAATGCTGTTCCTGTACTTGCTGTTGGGGCATTGCAGGAACTTCTGTAAATCTCATGCACAACAAAAATAAAGAATTAAACAAAAAAAAAGTTACATTTTTCAGACATTTGCCATTTGTAACAAACGGCCTGCCTTTCAGGCTCTCTGTTACCCAAGAAGAACATTAGGGTGCGATAATGCTACAATGAAGTAATCAATTACGTGGAACCTCTGCATCCATGAAAAGCAATGAATGAGCATTTCTCAGGTTATTTTGAATTCAAAGGAACAATTTTGCTCTCAAGATAATTTAAAATACAAAAAGCAAGCAATTGCAATTTATTGTCCTTCATTTTACACCTTGATAAAACATTTGAATAGCTTTCAATGCCAGTGCTAGTACAAAACATTGTTCAATAATCATGTGAATGTGTAATTTTAGAAAAAATGAGAAAAAAACTGACGGCTCAATTTCTTGGTTTTCACTGAATTGAAGCTGTTAAGCAAAACACTTATTGACAGCTAGCAGGTGATTATGGCTCAAAATATTGACAGGTTTCCATTTGGCAACATGTTTAAAAGAATGCTCCAAGCACCATAACCAAAGCAGTGTGCTGTAGTGGTTATGGTGCTAGGAGTGCCTTGTTGTGCCACCAATGTAAGAACCATCTTATATTAACCATCCATATTAATTCTTGCCCCAAAAAACACACTAGGGCTTATTTTGGGGGGAACATTTTATTTTAGTGAAAAACGGTAGCAAGCATGTGCATGAAAGCTGGTCTTTATTAGAAAGGCTATTGCCACAAACTGTGTCCCCCAAAAGACTGCATTTATCCCTGTTCCACTCTGTGTTCCAGCCTCTTTGCTTGCCTGACCTATCTGCCCCAACCTTGGAGCTACGAGTGTAGCCACCCAAAGAGCACTCTCTCCGGTGCTACCTAAGTGGAGATATCCACCCGAGAGAGCCGAGAGCCCTAGTCGACTCTCTGGAGCCATGAGGCGGCTTCACAGCCCCAAAGTCCCATTGGCCACCTGGAAATCCACGCGACCAATGGGAGAGGGAGCTACCATTCAAACCAGTTCACGCCCTTTCTCCCGATTGGTCGGTGCGAGTTAGATGGCTTAGCTTGTAACCCCTCCCCTCCCTGAGCACTGATTGGGTACAGCGTGCAAACCTGGTCCGCGCCCTTTTTCCTGATTAGTCGGCCCGAGTTAAAGTGCTTACCTAGTAACCCCTAACTTCCCTGTGCGCTGATTGGTCGCTGCGTGTTCGCGCCCATTCTCCGGATTGGTCGCAGCCTGGTTTAGGAGCGATGATTGAATCGACCGGCCTAAACCAAGTGATTCTATGGAACTGTTTGCGGGAATGTACAGAGCCCAAGCCCTGAACTTTACACAAAGATTTCTCGGGTTCTGTACATCCGATGGCCCCGAAATTTGCAGGAATCTACTCGGGGATGTATGGCATGTGGGGATGCATTATTGTATTGTGTGTATTTTGTGGTTTTTTTTTGTGTTGGCTTCCTGTGTCTGGGAGATACCATTATCTCCCAGACATGACAACGCCGGGGTGGACTTCTCTTTTACGTTACTGCTGATGGAGACCCTGTGGGGGTCTGTGAATAAATACTGTGTATTTGGCCTTCAATAAACAGATCCTGTTGTAGCCTTCATCAAGTCTCGGCTGATTTTTGGGTAACCAAGAGCTTTAATCATGGCTTCGCTTGGGATTTGGGAGACTTATAACAGATATATTCAGTCAAAGTATAGGGGATCCATTACATAAGGTAAAGCTTATTTTCGGGGTGTATTATTTTTGTGGAAAGACAGTAATTATCAAATTATTTTAACTTTTAACTGAGGGTCCACTATGATCAACTTACTGCTTCTACTACAGCCCCCTCTTTGTGAGGGCTTAACCTGGCAGTGCAGAGCTTAACTCATTGGATAAGAGTGATCAGCAGATGTCCTCAACTAGTGAACTAGCCCTGAACTGAAGAGCTTAGCCCAGGAGTGCTAAAAAAATCTCTTAAATGTAACCACAATTGGTTACATTTTTTCCCTTAAACTGTGAAACTGATGGCAAGAAAATGCTCCTATAAGTGTACTGTAAAATATATACACAATGTTTATATTTTTGCAGTACACTGACTGGCCCATTTTTGCTTCTTTTGGTTTGCCTGATATATTTCCCAAATCAATTTTTGTTACTGAAAATGTGCCAAGCCGTCCCAAAAATGATTTTTTTTTATTTTAGGAAAAAATGGTTTGGCCGAACTAGATTTTCTCGCCATGCAGTCTGGTTTGAATACACCTGCCTTGCCAAATTTCACAGATTTTTATTGATAACTATATACTCCATGTTTGCAGATAGGCCATAGCACTTATAATTACTTAAATATAGGATAAATAGATTTTTACATTTCGGAATGCTTTGACAGGTTACAGCCATCTTATCATTTCCTCTTTACACTTCGATGAGGCCAGCATACTTTTAAGTCAGTTAGGTGATGGTGGTGTTTTTTTTTACTTTTTAGCATTGATACTAGATATTAGATAGCATGTAGCAATTCCTATTACCACCTACTGGACATGTTACAATTATCGGCAGCCACTAATTACCAGTCACTAAATGTTATGTTTTACGTCACTTAAACTGACAAAAATCACTAACAATAATGACTGACATTTTAGCAATTGCGAACCAGTAGCTAAATGATTGTGACAAGCATAGAAACTAGCCCCTTGTCTTCAGCTTCTTACTGCTCGGTTACATCAGCTTGGAATATAAATTCTGTCATTTTTAGCCAGCCATATGTTCTTCTGTACTTTTTTTTCTTCAATCAATTTTTTTGTTTCAAATTGCATTGTGTTTTTAAGGTTTTGTTATTTTATTGGATGCTCATCTTAAAGGTTGAAGAATTCTAATAATGAGAAGTTTTGTTGACAATATTTGATTAGGCATACCCCCTTTTTCTGAACATTTATAAAACTGCTACATGATCTTCTAAATCAGTGGTTCCCAACCCAGACCTAAAGTATCCCCTACCAGTCCAGGATTTAGGAATTACCCAGTTGGGTCTAAGGTGTTTTTAGAAGAAGAAAAAAAAACACTTTAGACAAAACAGGATAACCCCTAAATCCTGACCTGGTAGGGGGTACTTGAGGACTAGGTTGGGAACCGCTGTTCTAAATTCATGCGCAGTAACCTGTTTGAATTATAGCAAGATAAGGGATACAAGAGCTACTCTATGATCTCTAAACTGTATAATATTCTGACAATTTGCAGAAAGAGCAAATATGGGCAACTTACTGGTGTTTGATAGATGTCTGCATTCCTATAGTATCTACAGAATTCAGATATTTTCAGAATCCTTTTAACTACACATCCAATTATTTAAAATTATTGGTGGCAAGCTTCTAGCAGGGTCAACCATTACAGCGCAAATTTAAGGTAAATGTAAATGTTTAGGGCCACAATAACTAATGGAAAGTATCTCCAAGAGAGCCATGTTTCCAAATCAGTTATTAGGGCCTACATTTTAAAATTCACTTTGAATTGACTGAAATTCTCAACTATTCAGTGCTTTAGTTAAAAACTATTTGAGTAAAAGTCAAATTGCCTCAGTAAATGGTGGCTGAGTTGCAATTATTCAGATACTGTTCCAGAATTTCGGAAATTGGAGGTGCGTCTGTAAATTTTAGATATTTCAGAAAAACACATTTTAGGCATTTTTATTTTATTAAAGTCTTAGTGGGAGGTGAAAAGTGCATGTCATCTCTTATTTTTGCATTTGGACAGATTTCTCTCTTTCCAAAAGAGTATCTTTAACATTGGGGAATTCTCCCTCAATCCTTCCTAGTAATATTTTAGAAATAAATAAAACATACAAACAGAAGTAGTTAAGACATGAAATAAAACTGTGTTTCTGACAGGTGTCAAATCCTTTTAAATGGATTATAAGACATGATAATTGACAATATAACCAGGCTTTATTGCAGCAAAAGCTATTATCGTATGCTAGTAAATGTTACATACTCAGATTGACATTGTCCTCCCCTACAATTCAAACACAGTGAATTGTGTGTAATAATGTGTTTTTATTGGAAAGAATGGTACAGCCGATACCTGAATGAAGTCTATTTAATAACTATAATTGTTGACAAGAGTTCAAATATTACCACTTCCCCAAGTCCCCCTAAAACCCGATCTAGATCACTAGGGAATGTAAACAGAACCTCTCACTCACAAATCAAAAACGTAACTAAGTTTGGAGGGGGTATAATAATTCACAGCCTCGATGACATTTGCTACAAAACACCACAAATGTCAATCAAAAAATTGGAACAACTCGATCTGTCAACACTTCAGTTCAATCAATTGTTTCTCCATGAAATATAACAATTTATGGAACACTGAGGTATTGTAACTCAAATAACAAATATATAATACTAACTCAAATATATATGATGTGTTTTAGTAATGATTACTACTAATTATTTTTATTAATCATTTTTCTGAATGTTAAATGATTTACAAAAAGAATAAGAATATTCCACATTTCCTCTGGTAAAAAAAAAAAAATATAGTACAAAAGCGATGTGCTGTTAAATTGTACCTAAAGAGAGGCAATTAAAGGGGAAATGTCTCTGTATAATCTGTCTATTCTGACTAACAGGTGGAAAGATATTAATAATGACTGACAGGGAGCCAAGGGCGAAGCACTCCAGGATAGAGTAGTGAAGATTTCTGCATTTAATATTATTTTTCAGACCTCAAAAATACATATGTGTTAATTATCGAGGATACGTAAACATAATATTTAAATCTTAGAAAATGATAGTTTAACCTTAAATGTGTGTCCAGTAGATGGGTTCAGTCTAGAAATAATTATTTCTATCAAGAGTCTTCAACCATCTACCCCCCTAAATATTTAACCTGGCTTTGGCCACATGCCAATCACCTTATACTACAAGGAGAGCTGTATACTCTAAAAGATGAGTTTACAATAGTATTAGTAACACTTTAAAATGTTTTGATATTTTAGACTGTTTATACCCCTTCATTAAGGTAGCAAGAGACAGCAAACAGTAAAACATAGATTGATTCAGTTGAATATTGTTTGATCTTAAGGTAAGAGATTGGAAGAGAACTGTGTGCAGATATTACCCCGAAAAAGTATCTTGACCAATGCGAACAAATGTCAATGCCCCCATATTCAAAGCAAAGTGAGTCTAATCCAAAGTGTCTAAATGAATTATTTGCTGCAAGATACATCTTCTAAGCAGTGCGATTAGAGGCTGAATACAGTCCATACATTTGATACGACAAATTTTTACTGCGTGACTCTCTGATATGTAACATACATGTAGTATAACTGGGTTTAATGAAACTGGTACTAATACAAAAATAAATTAAAAAAACACTTCTAAATTTGCTCATACGTTATTTTGAATTAAAAAGTGAAATATTATTGGTAACGACATAAGTAATGTAAAGTTGACTGATGACAGGCTTCCTTCTAGACCTGTATGGCACAAGGTTTGCAAAAGATTATTTGAGGTAAAAATAAAAGATCCCCTAGAGGGATGTTTGTCCATTCCTAGATGTGTTCCTTTGCAGAATTCTAAGAATAACTTCAAATGTCACTGGGACCTTTGCAGTCACTATGGTTTTTATTGTTGCTTGATAAACAAGAGACTTGTTTCAAACTAGTCGTTTTTATTTTATTTTTTTTAAGTATTTGCATTGAGGGAGAACAGTTTGCCAGATATCAAACCGTAGATTTTGCCTTACCGTAGACAGATTTACAAAATATTTTTAAGTGCAATGGGTAGACTAAATAATTAATACATTTGATAAAACAAAGAAAAACAAAAAAGCCACATTATATAAGCATTAATAATCATAATAACCAATATTGAATGGTTGGCCCAATTAAAATTACTGCTTGTGGGATTGATTTAATATTCATTTTGTATGTAGAAATGTAACTATAAAAATAAAGAAATTATAAAAAATATCTACCTTTTCTCTCATCCCAATTTTTAGACATTATTTTCAAAAGTTCCATGGGGAAATATATTTCCCAGCCCTAAACAAAATCTTTCTATTAAACTCTAATACTGGCAAAGGAGTAGCTTTGGTCTAGATGTATTGTCCTGAAGAGGCTATCTGGTTATACATTCTGAAGGTTGTCTCTAGTCTTGTTATTTATGCTTGCTAAAAGAACTTTCTCTGGATTCAAATGAATACATGGCTTACAAGTATACTGGTAAAGACAAACAATAGATCAATATAAAGCAAAACACAACCGAATCAGAGAATCATAAAGAGAAAATGAAAATAAGGACAACTTGTGCTATTCTTATGTATACGGCACTAAATGTGCTTTTTTTCTTGCTATGGCTCCATGTACTGTTCAGTCTGCCAAACATGTTCATTAGATATACAATGAATGATGTTGCTACTATAACAAGTTCTTTTCGTCTTAAAACCCATTTAACCTTTCATGAAAAGTTTAATACAGAAGTCGTGCTTATCTCGTAGAGAGTAATTCCCATGTTTATTATTCAGAAAGTTAGAGAAAAAAATACGGTAGCGTTATTAACTAAAATTTGAGATAAAATATAATTTTTACTTTGTTTTTTTCCCCCAAGTTTTGTCTCTGTCATTTGTTAAGAAAAAAAAAATCCAGTCGATGAGGCTAATGTATTGATTTAATAAATGTCTTCAGTTATCTATGTCCTGGATATTACACATTATTGTATTCTATTTTTATTTAGAATTATTACATTAGGTTTTCCTTGGCACTGTATTTAGTAGTAGGTGATTGAGCACATTGTGGGCTAATGGACTGAAGACAATCAGGTTGACAATTTATCTTCTCCTCTTTCATTGTGCAAAATATAAGACAACTCAAGCTTTGGAAAGAGGTGCCAATACTTTACACACCACCATGGTGGAAGGAGAAGAAAGTATAGTTTATGGGTGAGGCCATATATCATGTCCTCTCTAGAGTCCAAAAGTCCCTGGAAATACCAAACAAGGAGTAGAGTTTGGAGATTAATAGGATTAATATGCCACATGGAGGGCAAAAAACAGGTCACAAGAGTATTGTAGTGGCACAAGATGAGCTAAAACCAGCTTGAGATCTGATCGGGGAGCCACTGAAGGGCAGGCTATTTCAGCTGCTGCCCCTTCTCAGTATTCTCTTGCACCCTGTTTTTTGCTCTTAATATGCCATTGTTTTATATTTTTTACATGTGTATTTTTCCATTCCCAAACAAACAAATAAATAATCATGGTATCCCTCTGGACCCTAATAATACCTGATATAGATCCAACATCCAACTAGTGGCTCCTACTGCATCCTTTGTCATATTGGCACCCTGACTAAGGGCCCAGGAGATGCATAGTCTCTTGGGCCCCTGTGATGCCTTATAGCAATGAAGCCCAATGTCCTACGACAAAATAACTAAACTAAATTGGTGTCTGTTCTTGTTTTTTTTTTTCATTTTGCCTTTTGGGGGGGGGTAAAGAAAAAAGTTTAAACAAAGAAGACTTCAAATGGTAAGTATGCAAATCATTTTACAGGGTTAAATGATTTTAGATTTATTTGGTTCCTTACCATCATTAATAAGTTGGGACATATTTATAGAGGCTTGGTGCCTCCTAGACACCGATGTGGGGTGGGAGTTATAGTTTTATGAGATTTAATATATCTTATTTAGGCCTTATAAGAACCCAGGAGATAGTAACATTCTAGTTATTACACTTCACTACATCATCTTCCTCCTGTGGTGGAGGATGGAGTAAATGGCAATTTTCAAGTCCCTATTTGGTATTATTGAGGTCCAAGGGACCTAGTTTTTTTTCCTGTTCTTTTCAGTACCAGAGCAGAAAGTTGTGTTTTGCCCTGCTCTCTGCTCCAGAACTGAAAGTGTTAACTTTTTTGCATGGGTTGTAGTTATTATACTAATTTATAGTTCTTACAATGGTAATTGCTATGCGCTATCAGTTGCAATATGCAATAGCAGCTACAGCCAGGCCACTAACAAATGGTGACAAGGTTGTGTACTTGCTATCAGGTGTGGTAGAAGTAACTAGTGGTCGGCCACTAACAAACCGTGATAAGGTTGGAAACTTGTCAACATTTTGTGGATGCTAATATCTGGAAACAAGCCCAACGTAAATCATTAAATCTATTCTCTAGCCATGTCAACATTCAGATTACAATTCCCTTGTTAGGAATTATCAGATTTACTTACAGTCAGTTAAAATTCCAGTAATTCCATCATTCCTTTTCAAAAGATAGTAGATAAACATAGCATAGGTTGTGTACAAAGCTATGCTTGAAAATAAAGTATTTTGACATCTACAGTAACCCATTGCATGGTAAACAATCCGCCAAGCGTATTAAGCACTAATAAGCTACTGATGCTTCCTGTGTTTCATTAATTTTAATCTTTAAAGGACCACAGGTTGGCAGTAGTATTATAAGAAATAAGCTACTACTGAGTGTGGAGACTAGCAGCCAGTTCTATCTATCATGGTGAATTAAGTCAAAATGAATAGCCTGGTTTGCCTGCCAGCTGTTTGACCTTTAGCAATCAAAGCCATTGTGTATCGCACAGGAACCTCTGTACTTTACTGTTGTGTTGAAAGAGCACAAGTGAGCTAGATGGATGGTAATTTAAAGAATACAAACACTGTATTCAAACAAATACATCTGCAAAAAAGAACTGTAACATTTGAATAAAATGGACTCTGCTACTGTTAATAAAATAAAATGCACAGCACATAAAAAAAACAGCCCGACCAGATTTTTAGTTAGCTGCCAGGCTAACAAGACATTTGCCAGGGCATTTGGGGGCGGCTTTTCTTGCCGTCCCCTGGAAAATGCTACCCAAGGCAAATGCCTTGTTTGCCTCGCGGCTAATATGTCCCTGACTCCAGACACTATAATTACTTGAATAAGATGAAGATGTTAAAGTGCTCAAGGTGTTCCTTTGAAATTATTTGGTAGTTGGACTTTATTCACATAGAAAGCACAAAATATTACCTATTGAAGGCTTGAAATGACAGTCTTACAAAGAGCATGTATGGATAAACTAATATGCCCAACACGTAGAACTTAAGTAACAAATTAAGGAAAACCCTAAAATGTATTACCAGGCCTTATAACGGCCAGATTTAACGTATAAAAGGAAAAACACAAGACAGGCTGAGGTGAAGAATACAGATATAGCGTAAATGGTATGTAAGTCAAAGGTAAAGGAATATAGAAGTCAGAATGGGCAAGAGCCAAGCCAAAGGTCAAGGGATACAGAGATCAGAATAGTCAGTAAAAAAGCCAAGGTCAAAATACATGAGAAACAATACCAGAAACGCGCTCTCGGATAACCAAAATGGAAACCACGACAGGGCACAGAGAAATGGATGAAAAAAGGTTTAAATTGCCTAAGGTGCTCCTTGATTGGCTGCAGGGAAGCACGTGACAGTGAACGTGTGTGTGACGTCTCACACACGTTCCAAATGGTTAGGCACTAGAAGGGTTAATTATGAACCTTTAAAGGTTCTAACTTGCAGCAGCCGGCATCTCTAATGTTTACAGACCCGGCCACTGTTTAAGGGGAGGAGTGTCTGTCAGTGAGGCCGGAGGGCGTCGCAGGAGGAGGTGCATAATCGGCGGCATTCCCATTGCCACGTGGGAATTCCACCGCAACAGGATGCGCCTGTTGGTTTCCAGTCCACTCTCAGGCAGAAGTGTACCCGGCGGGTGCCTTGACTTAAGGTGAGTATTCAGGGGAATTCGATGTGGGAATGCTGCTGCAACGATACGTGCCGCCGGGAGCCATACTGCTCTTTGGCAGGAGTGGACCCGGCTGGCAGCATGACAGAGCATAGATGGATGGACTCTATAATAATGAAAAGACAAGGGAATAACAGGCAGTTAGCACATTGGAAGCTGAAATGGATAATTAATAGTAGGTCAAGAAAATTATTGGAAGCAAAAGAATTGAATCTGGAATTTTGTTGTTACTTGCACAAATGTAAAGGAACAGTTATTACCAATTCCTTTCTGTTGCAAACTGGTCTCTATATTGCTCCTTTAATTATTACAAAACATATAAGAACATGTAACTGAGAACAGTTTATTGTGTAGCAGAATTTTCAATAACATTGTGCAACGGTTGCTACAATTAGCTAATATGGTCATGGATCGCGTATGTTGTAACAGAGAAGATATCTCTGTACAGGCATTGAAGGGGTAAGGTCATAATTTAGGCTGAATTTACACAGATCCAAATGATTTCAGCTTTCATAGACTGTCTTCTTTTAATGTTAGAATGTTAGATACTGTGTGAGGTTCTTTGAAGAGCAATTCACAAATGTGAGAATTTTAAAGCCATAATAAAGAGTTAAACTTTGTCAATTCAGGATTGCTTTTAATTCAGCTACTTAGGGCATAAATTTGAAATTCACTTTGAATTCATAAAAATTCTCACTATAGTGAATTACCCTGTTGGTGTTTTAGCCATAAATGTGAATATTTTTTCGTTACTTTAAGACAAATGTTATATTGAGTCAAGAGCATGCTTTAAGGAAATGCTTTGTTGCATAACTTACCCAATTAATGTGCTGCTCTAACCTTCCTGAGTGACCTGCGTTTGTCATTTGGGAAGTACTGCTACTGGTTCTCTTCGGCCTTCCTGATCGGCATTCGTACTTCCCATATGTGCCGATTGCAACAATGCTCTGGAGCTAACTAATAGGGAGATGGGTGCTGCATGCCTGTGGCACACTTCTACTTATACTGATATTACATCTAGCATAATTTCCTCTTTTGGCTGTGCCACATGATCACTGTGACCTAGGGGTGAAGTGGGTCAAAAAGTGTCCACCTTAGTGTTTAACCCCTTAGTGATCAGACCGCTTTTCAATTTTCTTACCGTTTGGGACCAGGGCTCTTTTTACATTTCTACGGTGTTTGTGTTTAGCTGTAATTTTCCTCTTACTTGTTTACCATACCACAAATATTATACACCGTTGTTCTCGACATTAAATGTTTTTTTCTAAAGATACCATTATTTTCATCATATCATATAATTTACTATAACACAAATTATAACATATGATGAAAAAAATTAAAAAACACACTTTTTCTAACTTTGACCCCCAAAATCTGTTACGCATCTAAAACCGCCAAAAAACACCCATGCTAAGTAGTTTCTAAATTTTGCCCTGAGTTTAGAAATACCCAATGTTAAGATGTTCTTAGCTTTTTTTGGAAAGTTATAGGGCAATAAGTAGCACTTTGCTATTTCCAAACAGTTTGTTTTTTTCAAAACGATACATTGTAACACTGATATCTGTCAGGAATACCTGAATAACCCTTCACATGTATATATTTTTTAAAAGAAGACAACCTAACATATTAAACGTGGGGTATTTTGACTCTTTTCACGCAACCATTTTACCCCTAGTCTATGCCAAATTTAAAAAAAATTAATAATAATTGGTGATTTTTTGACACACATAGCAATTTAAGAATACATGTACTGAGAACTTTAAGGGTTACTGCCAAAGAACACCCCGATATGTGTTCTGCAACATCTCCTGAGTACAGTGATACCCCCCATGTATAGGTCTGTTGGGTTCTCTTGGGGCTAAAAGACTTTATTTGGAGGGTGTGCATTCAAGTTTTCCAACTTGGAATTTTCACAGCTGGTCATCATGCACTCATGTCCTATTTGGGACATTTTTGAAGCTGGCCAATGTAATTTACCCCCACCAAACCATATATTTTGTTAAAGTAGACAACTCACGGTATTCAAAATGGGGTGTGTGCACTCTTCTTTTGAAGCCACTTAGTCACAAACACTGGCCAAAATTAGAATTTATATTTGTTTATGTGTTAAAAATGCAAAAAAACTATTATGAATGCTAACTTGGTCAGTGTTTGACTGATTATTATTTATTTTTATTATATATATATATATATATATATATATATATATATATATAGTTATCATGTATATTAATTATATATATATATATATATATATTATATATAATATATGTGTAATTTTACTCTAAGGCTAATTTTATATATGTATATATTAATAAAAAAATACACTTAGTATGACATTATATAAGATATATATATATACATATTATATATAAATATCATATATGTATATATCTCATATATAAACATATATATTTATATATATTTTATTAGCATTAATATTTTTATTCAAAAACTTTTAAAAACTTTTGTAAACTTTTTTTCACTATGGACACCTATTGCGGCCATGTGACCGCTCTTTTAGATCACCTGGCGGCCAGGATGTGAGTGGAGGTATTGCACGATGTCAGACATCGAGGCAACGCTGCATTACCATTAGATCGGCTAGAAGCGATCATGATTGACTCCAGAGCTTTAATTAGCCTTGGACATATCAGGTATGTCCATGGTCCTTGGAGACTGTTTTTTGTCAGACGTACCTGATACATCCGAGGTCACTAAGGGATTGAATAAAGTTTTAGCCTCGTTGTCATTGCCCTGTCATGGTTTCCTCTTGGTTCATCATATAGTGCATTATATGTTCCCTGATTTTCTGTGCTTTCAATTTTGGCTTGCTTAATGAATCTTCTTGCCTCTGTAAACCTGACCTGACTAGATATTCGTATTTCAGTATTTGTTAGCCTTCCATTTACACTTTCTCTCTTCTTTTACGTTAAACCTGGCCATTATAAGGTCTAGTAATACATCATTTCTGTCTTACATTTTCCATGACAGATATAAGGAACAGACTAGTATCATCATTTTCTCAAAAAATCCTGATATGCCATCAAGAAGTCTCAATGTTAAATACATTCCAGGGCTAAATCTAGGGTTTGTTTTTTAGAGATAATTTAAGAATTTGAGATTTGTTTGTGGGTGTATGCATGTTTAACCCCTTCTAAAATGATTTATGATGAATTTAAAACCACATTTGCAATATATTGGCTATGATAAAATGTATTAATAGAAAATGTTAGGTGAATATACAAATATAACTAGAAAAAAAAACATACATTAAATAAACACTCCAAACACCATAATCACTACAGAACGGTCTGCACCACTCCCTGCCGGCACTACTTCTACCGGAGAGTTGGAAGCTCCTAAGCAGAAATCCAATTAGCTCTGTAGTGCAAGGCGTTTTCATTGGGTGTATTACTCTCAACCAATGAGCTAAGCCCTGCATTGCCTGGCTCAGCTCAAACAGAGAGCTTCAGATTGTCGAAATAGTTCTGGCACAAAGCATCACCCGACAAACCACAGGTAAGAAGTTGAACCATTCTCAAAGGTTTGACTACTTACAATGGGAGGGGCACCAGGACACAAAACCACCACAACCATTACAGCTTTCTGTAGTGGTTATGGTGCTTGGAGTGCTCCTTTAAAGGGTAGTATATACAAAATCTGAATTAAAGTAACTTTTATTAAGAATATAAAAATACTAGAGCCCATGTTTTAGAAGAGTAAAGGACTCACCCGTAAAGAAACCCTATTACCCATTTTGGATATCCATTTCTTTAATTACTTTTGTTCTTTTTTTTATTCTAAAAGTAAAATATTTCAGACTATTAAGCTTCTGTTTATATTTTCAATTCATGCAGCATTATTCTCAAGTAAGTATTTCTCTGAAGTAATAAAAGTACAAAAACTTTAAAATATGTATTAAAGAAATCCAATGCATATACCAGATTTGAAAAATGTACTTGTCTCCAACATCAGCATTACTCTCCTATGCAGCGTTTTGACTTTTATTAGAATGGATAGTATTCTAGTAATGTTATATCTATCTGTCAACACATTCTTAAAAACATAAGCAGACCTGGCAGACGTGAGGCTTGAAATATCAGGTATAGAAAATATAAAGAAAAACATGACCTGCAGGATTACTGAAGGTCCAACAGGTGGGACTTTCTCAAACAAATTAGAAAAATGTCAATGCTTCTAAAATCTTCCTGCTTGCATAAACCATAATATGCAAATCTACCTGAATATGCAAATGAATGACTCTTGCACATAACTGCCAATAGGTGTTGCTGCACAGGCTCCACAGCCAAATCCACCTAATTGGTAGAGAAGACATGAGAGCATACAAGACATTTAACAAATAACATTACAATAAAACACACCCTGCACCTATCATGAGACAACTTGGGAACCACAAGAGGTGCCAGATTTACAAAAGCCCACACTTCCATAACTCCAAAGAGCAAACCCAATCACGCATAATCAAAGCCCAAATGTGGAGTAACTCTGGGGATAATGGAGGCTAAAATAGCTGCCAGAGCAAGGTACAAAGTTCCTATGGTCCCAGGGATGGTGACTACCATCACAGGGTAGTATCCCAAAAAAACACACATGGAGCAAGGACATAGCAGACAATGTGAAGAGAATGCCAACAAAGTGGAAAGAAACAATGAAATCAACAGCAGTGGCAAGTTAAGTCCCAAAAAGTATAAAGGAGGAAAAGAAAAAAAATACAAATGGAAGAAGTAAGATGCAATAAATCACATACATATAGAGTTGGATACATACTGGGTTATTCACCAAAATGAGAACAGCTGAGAATTCAAAGTGAATATAGATTGCATTTTAAGTTTAAGTCCAAAATAGCCAAACTGAAACCAGAATTGAATTGGGTAATTCTTCTAATTCACCTAATTTTGCCTACATTTTGAATTTCACTTTAAATTCATGAGAATTATCACATTAGTGAATAATCCCGATGGTGAGAATAAATGGTATGTGGTATAAAGGGGCCACTAGATGGACACATGGTGCAAATAAATAGCTTTCAGAGAATCTGAGACTAGATAGACAATGTAAGAACAAGGGAAATGTAAACACAGGGAATGTAGACATGGAAAGAACAGAGGGGTCAAACAGAAAAGTTGTCAAGGAGAAAGAAGAACACAATATTGAAAGAGGAGGCAAAGAAAAAAACATAAAGGATAAGGCAAGTTAAATAATAGAGAGACAAGGGAAAAAGAGATACAATGGTTATACGAGGTAGAGAAAGGAATGTTACAAAAGGTTAAAGAGGCCACAAGATGGACTAAAGAACCACAGGAACAAAATCTACTAAAAATTGATATGAGATACAAAGGAGTGGTGCAAAGGGATTTACTAGCCCAATACTGTATGGGTTTGTGCTTTTGACCGATTGCCTAAAATGTCAATGTCTAATGGGATAATTCCTGAGAGACTGGTTCTAGAGTCAATCAGACTATGACAATGACTATATATGTTGTCCCTTTAGCAAGCTGAGATGAGACTGTGCAATTTTTTCAATTCTTTAAGTGCAGCAAAAATCATAGCTTGTATAATGCATGGTACTTAATCAAAACCTTTCTGTAAAGTATGTCATAAGTAATATCACAATTTCTTTGGCAATGTCAACTTCTAAGGAAAAACTGCTGGGCTAAGTGCTGATGCGGTGCAAGGGTTTTTTATTCTACACATGAGTAGACGCATTTTGCTGCCCCAAGAAAACAAACTGTTAAGAAAGAACTAAGACAGAAAAGGAAGTAAAAGAAAGAAAGAGAGGAAGTGGGGAAAAATGTTGGGAGAGCTATAAGTTTCAACCATGGACAGTGCTAACATAAGGTAGCACAGGCGGCTGCCTTAGTAGGCACCTGCCCAGGGGCGCAATGATGTCCAGTTGACCAGCGAGGAGGTATCAGCACAGAGAATCCTTCTCTCGGCAGTCACTTTTTGTAACGAGTACATACTGGGCTGTTGTATTCTGGTAATGGCCAGTGGGAAAAAATATGCAGCTTCACATGGGAGCAGGGAGGTGCAGCCTCGTCCACTCGTGTTATGAGCTAATTAACGCTGGGATACATGATGTCATATCTTTGTGGCCAAGTGCTCTAGAGAGAAGGGCAGTTTCAATTGGCTGAAAAAGGGGGAAAAAACAGTGAAGTAAAAAAGCTGAAGTCCATAGACTGAATATATATACAGATCCTATTTTTCACTGAATCACCTGGTGGGACACCTGATAAGAAACAGTAAGTGTGTGTAAGAGCCAGTGAGTGTTTGTGTAAGAGCCAGTGTGTGAGTGTATGAGCCAGTGTGTGAGTAAGTGTGCATATGAGCCATTGATTTTGTGTTTGAGTGTCAGCATGTATGTGTGAGCCAGTGTGTGTGTCTATGACCCAGTGTGTTTGTAAATGCCTATGCATGAGACAGTGAGTGCATGTGTGTGTAATGATTAGTAAAACTTTGTCATTGAGAGTGAGGAGTATGAGTCAGTGAGCAATAGTGTGCGTCAGAGAGTATATTGATTTTCCATCTAAAAAAGATTAGTGTATATAAATATATAATATATACATGACACACTATAGAGAGGAACAAGAAAATCAGAAGGGGGTATAAAAGGAGGCAAAAGAGAAAGATATATTAAAGGGGCAAAAAACATTCAAAAGGGGGATAAAAGAAACAAGGGGGTTAAGAGGCCATAAAAGGTGGGATAAAGATTCAAAAGCATGAATAGAATGACAAATGGGATACAATATACAAAAATAGAAAATAAGAACAAAAAGGCAGAAAGGCACACGAAAGGGGCAAAATGATTGTTAAGATGGGCAAAAGGTGGTTTATAGACACACAGATGGAGACAAATTTTAAGGCCGGCAAAATGCGTCTTTGTATGTGTAGATAAAAATCCTTGCACTGGCCCTGATAGTAACATAAAAGCCCATCACCTCTACTATAATTATATCTGTAAAGAGCAACAAATATATTGAAATAAAAAAAAAATGTTTCCCAGCTGCAAAGCCAGTCAACGAGATATCCACAGGAGAATTGTATCTTTAGAAATAGTCTTGGAATTTGTTGCTCTTGGGACAGATCGCAAAACATCCATGTGGCTAGTTTAATGCCAGATACTGGAACCAAGCGTTGAGTATTTATTTTATTTCAAAATATCTGCTAATCTGTACATTCAGGTAGTGAAATGAAGAGACACATTTAATAGACCAAAAGAGAGCTATTTTTAAAACAGTGAAATACAATGCATTGTAAGATGCATAACTGTCAGAAGACGATAAGGCAATCTTGTTCCTATTATCTGATCCGCTTGCGTGTCTGTATTGAACTAGAATGGACAAACAATTGAAATGAAGCAAACCAATAACAGTGCGTGACATTCATTCTGCACGGCAGGACAACAATTAGGTATTAATCTGTAAAGATACCTAGTAATTCTATTCTTACTGTAAAAGCCTAATTTTCTTTAATACACATTTGGAAAGTATTTTTTTAATACGGGGAAAACAATATATTTACAATAGTATGTTTTAAAAACATTTACAGCGTGGAAGTGAAAAAGCTAACCACATGTTATAAAAAATTACAATATATGTTTTATTTCATGTAAAATAATAATATGTTTATGTTTCAAACTGTTCTTTCATATGTTATATTTAAACACAATATAAAACACACAAGCTGCACAACCTTTTTTATGGCAATTTTACTCACTGACCACTCTAGTTTAATACTAAGTCACCTCCAACCACTGACCACCTACTAGTGCAAGGAATACAACTTTGTATTCCTAGCACTATGGTATCCCTTTAATAATGAAAAAAAAGTGCTATGTAATATTAAAGGGATACCATAGTGCTAGGAATACAAAGTTGTATTCCTTACACTATAGCTACCTCACACCTCCCAGCCTCTTCCCCTCCTCCCCCGTTCCTCCCCTCCCTCCCCCTCCCTCCCCCACAGTTTAGGGTTATTAAACCCTTACTGTACTTACCCGATTCCAGCGATGTTGTCATTCAACACTGCGTGTGCGCTTCTCCCCCTCCGATGTCACCTGACAATGGGTGCTAAAGCGCATGCGCTGTGAATGCCGTGAGTGCATTAGGTCTTCTTATAGGAAGCATTGCTACAACTATTTCCTATGGGGAATTGACTGACGCTGGATGTCCTCATGAAGAGCATGAGGACATTGAGAGTTAGGTGACCAAAAGTCGCACAACCAGCAGGAAGTGCCTGTAGTGGCTGTTTAATTGACAGCCACTAGAGGGAGTCTTAACCCTGCAAGATATTTTTTGCAATTTCTCAGAAACTACAATAATTACAATTGTAGGGTTGCAAGTTACAGGGTTGCTGCACCCAGATCACTTCAATGAGCTGAAGTGGTCTGGGTGCCTATAGTGTCCCTTTATTAGACAAAATTATGTCCACCCCCATTTAAATATTTTAAAGTCCCCACCCTACGCTCTTAATGTATATAGAGCCCAACTATGGGGGCACACAATGGACACTATGTCCCACCAGTTTTATTTTTGTTATTTTTTAAAATATATATTAACCAAGGTCGACAGATCACTGCTTTTTAAATTAAGGATCCAGAAGGAGTGTATGTTACTGCCCAGTTGCTTGTTTTTATTTTATTATTATTATTATTATTATTATTATGATATTTATAGAGCGCCGTCAAATTCCGCAGCGCTTTACAATGGGTGGACGAAGAGACATGTAGTTGTAACCAGACAAGTTGGACACACAGGAACAGAGGGGTTGAGGGCCCTGCTCAATGAGCTTACATGCTAGAGGAAGTGAGGTAAAATGACACAAAAAGGTAAGGATAGTATTAGACTAGTGACAGTTGCAGAAGAGGAATCAGTCAGGAGCTATTAACAGTTTAATTGATACGCTTTTATGAAGAAGTGGGTTTTTAACGATTTTTTGAAGGAGTGGAGACTGGGTGAGCATCTAACGGAGGAGGGTAGTGAGTTCCACAGGAACGGTGCAGCCTTCGAGAAATCTTGAAGGTGAGCATCAGAGGTGGGAGTACAGACAGAAGATAGACGTAAATCTTCAGCAGATCGTAAGGGCCTAGACGGGACATACTTGTGTATAAGGGAGGATAGATAGGAGGATAGATAGTATTTTCCTTTATTACTGCCACTGGCTGCTCACTGTTTAGCAGACATCCCAGCACTCACAGCATGGTGAGTGAGGGCATGGGAGAGGTATAAATAGTTTAATAATTCCATGCCCTCACACTTCATATTGTAAGTGGGATCATGTATGCTATACAGTGAGAAAACAGTGGCAGCTTGCTTTAATGATCGAATGTTTAGCAACCGAATGTCCCCAATCGCTGCTGTGAGCCATTCTGTCATTTTCTCAATGGCAGCTTTGTTTTCTTTTTTGGAAGAAATTTAAAAAAAAAAATCGGAATTTTTGGTCATTTAGTCATTCGCAAGAATACAAATGCACTTTTCCAATTTCTAATAAAGGTCTCACTTTCATCGATGGAAGATGCACATTGCAGGGTTATGCAGAGAAAACAGGTCCCCCCTTGAAAAAGGTCAAGGACTGAAACGTTGGAGTTGTTTTAGTCTCCAAGCTCTAGGTCACTAAACCTTGTTTATATTTCATGGGTTTTTGGTATAAGCATTTTAGGACTTAAGCACTTTATTGTCATGCATGCAGTTTTGTACATTTGGTGGTATTTTTTGTACTTCTATTTTGCACAGTTGCACTTTCTTAATAAGTATATATCTTAAGAAATAAAATTAACTTTGTATTAAAACCATTGGTGTGCTTGGTTCAAACCACAAATTAATGTGTCAATCTTACCAAATGAAAATGACTAGGCCATTTCATGTGCTACAAAACATGAACATGTGCAAGGATTTTTGTCTACACCTGTGTGTCTATAAACCCCCTTTTGCCACTCTTGCCCATCCTTTGGCTCCTTTTGTGTATCTTTCTGCCTTTTTGTTCTTATTTTCTCATTTTGCATATTATATCCCGTTTATCATTCTATTCATGCTTTTGAGTCCTTATCCCACCTTTTTTGGCGTCTTAACCACCTAATTTATTTTATATGTTTTCATTACATGGTGCGAAGTGATGGTGATTTGATCACTTAATTTATATTTATATATATGTATTTACAATATATTTCTTTTATAGTGCATTCAATATATAGATAGTTACCACAGAGGGAGGTTAATAGTGTAAAAGTAATGATTGGCAACTTGCCCAGTGAGTTTCTAATTTAAATAAAAGATGTACGTTAAAACAGTTAGCACTGGATAAGCAAATAGAAGAATTAATAAGTAAAAAAAAAAAAAAGATGTATTGAGGACACAGGAGAATAATATATACACTTGGCTATGTAAAATCACAACACAATTATTTATTAGAAATTTTAGCCAAACTATTTATTTCTGTTTTGATATTCTTTTTTTCAGAACTCAGAACCCAGATGTAAATTCCCAAATGGCAAGCGATTAGACTGAGGATCTTAGAAGGTAACAAATGTATCCTTTTTATTCCCACCAATCAATTAGAAAAGCTAGGCTGCATTATCAACAATTTTATATCTTCCCATGGTAAAAAAAAAAGAAGACACAAAAAAAACACAGAACTTTTATGACCCCTTTCTCTGTTAACCCCTTAAGGACCAAACTTCTGGAATAAAAGGGAATCAGGACATGTCACACATGCCATGTGTCCTTAAGGGGTTAAAAAAAATAATCTTCTTCATTGCAGAACTGCCTTCACAAAGTTAAAATGCAAATAAGATTAAAACTTTTCGATCGGTTAACTGCAACTTCCTCCTAACGTCAGCAATATAATAAACTAAACAAAATACTTGTGACTTTGTTGTGATTACTGTAAATATTGTTTATGCAACGTACAGTTATTTTTATTCTGTTTGAGAAGTCTTGTGCTTGAACAGATAACAATACCTTTCAAAGTTTATTATAATTTAAAATAATTAATTGAAGTGACTAAACATTTCTCACAATATTTTTGACATTATTTAGAACATTTCAAATGTATCTTTTTCAAATAATAAAGATAAACACACCGACGGACGGACAGACGGACAAACAGATAGGTAGATGTTGCTAATGTGGCATAATATAAACTTCTTATCAAAATGCTGTTAGGATCAATATCCCGTTTATGAAGAAAAGCGTAATGAAGTCCTGGACTTCATACGTTATGCAACGTTATCTGTGTAAATAAAAGCACAATCTATTTCTGAAGACTTACAATTCAGTAGAGTTGTTTGGCATGTCTATTGGGATTTGGACCACTTCATTTTCCTGGCAGATGAAAATCCTGTCCAGGCACTGACAGATAGGATGGCATCCAAAACTCAGTTTCAAACAAACTAACATGCAGATGAAAATAAAAGACATCATGCCAGCATCTGTGGTCTGTCTTCTCCACTGAAAAATACAATATCTGTACTGTGGCAATGATTGTGATTAAGGTCCGCCTTCTGTCAGAGGTGTACCATGGGATATTAAGAACAAGAAACTGACTTATTTTCAAAACCTCAAGAGAATTGCTGAATAATCTGAACTTTCTTGTGAAATCATATACTGCAATAGAATAACCCTAGTAACAATTTTGTAACAATGTTCTATTAACAAGTGTTTCACTAGAAGAGTAACCTTGAAGTTAAATCCGAACTGAATAAGATAACTGCACATTTTCAGATGTAATGTTTTCGACACTCCGTAGTAGTACTGTGATTTGAAAAGTATTACTGAGAGTAAAATACAAAACTATTTTTCTAGTGCAAGGGACACTGTGTTTATCAAAGGTTGCTGGTGTCCTTGAAGTCGCTGCCAATACTTTGTCTGTAAATACACAGACATTTCATTTGTTTTGTTCACAATACCTGCTAGCATAATAAAATAAATATTACTATCTTGTACTATGTAATATGTACTGTATTAAGTTCTATATATATTTATATATGTATATATATTATATGTTTTTCTCCAGCATATAATCATCAGGTAGGGGCTGAACTGATGACCACAGCTGTACATAACAGTGTCTGTATTGTTGAACACTCATCAATCCCAAAATTTAACAAAGTAACTTTAGTTGATAGTAAAACAAATCATATTGATACCAAATCATTATGAGATAATCATTCATTGGTAATGTATGTCCATTGTGTTTCCATCTTTTGTATAATTATTAAAATATAATATTTTGAGATATTACATAATCCAATATCTTGCAGTATAAATTCCAAAAATGTACTGCATAGAATAGCAAATGCATTTTTTTAACATACAGAAAGGGCCACAAATGAGAATTAGACTGAGAGAAGGTAATTCCCAACTCATATAATGTTTAGACAGTATCCACTGGATTAGAGTGTCAGCTGACAGTTCCTGACACCATAATCACTAGACATGGTTTGGGCAAAATCACGATTCAGCTCAGATATTGAATTCTAAACCACTACATCCCCTAATCCTGAAACAAATAATGGCCAAGTCATTTCAGTTGTTTCTGCATTTGGATTTAACAACTGCCTGCTGGAGCAAACAGCGGGCAAATAGTTAAGAACTGACTGTGACCTCCACATTCATTCAAGGGGAGGTTTTATACCACCCACCCATCATGTGCCTACTTGCCATGCCATGAGTTGTGGCATTTAAACTAGACAGCTAGCTGCCAGTGCTAGCCTCCCCACACAGAACCCTACTGTCCTCCCCATGTGCATCCATGATGGGGCTGTCAACAAAACATATAAAGCAGATGGGATATAGTGCCCATAGTGGGACTTTATTTAAAGAATAATGTGGGGAAAACATAGTGTTCCCCTAGTGCCCCCACCTGTGGCAATCAGATGGGACTGTAATTAAAATGAATTGGGGAACTTAGTGTCCCCTCTGGGCCCTACCAATGGTCAGTGTGTGGGACTCTAATTAATAAACTGGGAAAAAACTAATGTCATGCCAGGTCCACCCATGGGTGGCTGGTGAAGTCTCTAATCTGGCAACTGGGGGAAATTAAAATAATTAATTGAAGTGACAAAACATTTCTCACAATATTTTTGACAACAATATTTTAGCTAGAGAGCCACCATGGGGGACAAAGGCTCTATGTCTCTACATCTTGATATTTTTCAAATGATATCCTCACTGGTTATCTGTTCATCCCAGTTCTTTAAATTGAAGTCCCCTCCCAATGTTCACGGGTGGGGGCATGGAGGATGTGCGAGTGTGCTGGCTGACCACTGTATAGCATACATGTTTAGTCAATATGAAAGATCAGTTCATCCCTGATGCTTCCATTTTAACTGCTCTCTCGGTAGCAATCACTGATAGGTTAAAAAAGAAATTGGCTTACCTAAATTTTGTTTTAAGCGCAATAATGCAACCAAAGTTCTGGAGAACCAAACCAGAACATTGCTGAACATTGGCTTGCCCAAAAAGTTTTTTTTAATTTTCAAAAAAGTTATTAAGCTGAGCAGAATTTTCCTGCTGTGCACAAGTCTAATAATCATTGGCATGCTTAGAGTGTCTCTTTCAAAAAAGGATGACTCCCTGACACCCCAATATTTATTTCTCACTGCTAGCGTTATACGCGGTGGTGAGTGTTTTGATCATTTTTGTTAATAGGGCAAGTAAAATTGTGAACCTTCTTATTTAGATGTTCAGACCAAAGCATCTCCTAGTACAATTATCATGTAATCATTGGTCCTGTTTTATTATCAGAGAACAAAAATTCTGCTTGCCAGCTTGCCATTGATGAGTGTAAATTTAGCCCTGTTAAATGGACACCCATTGTCTATAAAGTCTTTAGGTGCTGCTACAAATCAGAAGCTCCACGGCAGGTGTGGGCATGTCTGCTAAAGCAGACACTTCTCTTGAGACGTGGCTGACAGAACAGAGTGATTAGTTGGCTTATTAAACAACCAATCAGATTGCTCTGAGACATATTGCAATGTGGAGAAACGGGGAGTTTGTTGACCATCAGCTTTATCTCTGCAGATTGAGTTAAAATATTATTGTCCAATTTATTGCTACCGTATGTTTATCTTCCAGTGTCTTATTTAATATTAAATTGACTCAGTCATGAAAAACATGGGAAAGGCCTGTTTTATAACACATATAATAAAGCAAAATAAATATATTGTGGTATACACAGCTATAGATTCCAGATGGTGAGTTTCACACAGAAGTCACAGTGAGCAGAGCTTGTAAATAGCATAGGGTAATTTTTCCTTAAGATGATAACGTTTTCATTTTGCGAGCTCCACAGTTTAACTAACACCTTAGTCTGCATTTGGGTAATATGTCTACAGTTAATTTAGATGCCTTGTTAAAAACTGACATTTCATATATATACTATTATTTCCATGTGTGTAAGTAGAGGGTAACTGTGTATGGGCAGAAACCTGACCCCTTGATAAACCCCCAGCCTTTGCTCCAATGAAAACACACCAGACTTGCTTTGGATTAAAATAGGCCACAGCTTTATTAAAATATAAATATATACATATTTAAACGTCAACTTTATAACATAAAACACTATATACATAATTGCATAAATAGATACTTCACTGAGTACCACCTTGCCAACCAACCATAACTTAAGGACAGCTGCCTCTTCCCCCCTTGTTCCAACCAGCACAAGGCCTTTTCTTGGGCTGACCACTGCGTAGTGCTAACCACTAGCCGGTTAGTTGGCTCAGTGGGCACGACCATTATCCATCACTGTAACTGAGGTTAGGGGAGGAACAGCCCTACCCATCTACTTTCCACAGACCACTGGTCCAACCCCGGTTGACAAGGGCAATATACCGGCACACACCTGCTGGGCGTACACAAGCCACTGGGCTCCAACATGCCCGCTGGGTACCCACACAGCCAGCTGGGCACCCACCAAGCCCACTGGCTCCCACCACGCACGCTGGGCATACACATGCCCGCTGGGCAAACAAGCTGTGACAAACAAAATACACTGACAAACAAACATGAAACAAATAAGGGGAGGGAGGGTGGGAATCTGTTCCCTAATGATAATTAAGATGGCTGCTGTACTGTAAGATGGCAACCTATTTATACTAGCCCATCCATCTACCCAAACTACTCCACCCACATCCCAAACCACTTTATCACATTCCTCTGTATACACTTCCCTCACACTCACATGTCCCTGTTGCTACGTAGGCCCTGCCTGGCTCCTTAGGGCCTTTACTTCCTGGAAGTGTACCCAGAGTTCACAATGTTGCAAAATCAAATAGACTGCATGAAGAAATAGGGTTAAAAAGTAAAAACTGCCGAATCTACTGCCACAAAGCACACAGTATGTGATATCTGATAATTACTCAGCAGTGTGGAACAATAAACAAGTTAATAAAATATTAACTTGAATCATGTGTAAAAGTCACTTGTACACTGTGTTATAGTTGTTCTACAGAATAATGAAATGGATACATTCCAAATTAAATTATTATTTCACAGAATTCTTACATTGTTCAGTACGCATAGTTACATGGTTACATAGCTGAAAAGAGACTTGCGTCCATCAAGTTCAGCCTTCCTCACATTTGTTTTTTGCTGTTGATCCAAAAGAAGGCAAAAAAACCCAGTTTGAAGCACAATTTTGCAACAAGCTAGGAAAAAAATTCCTTCTTGACCCCAGAATGGTACTCAGATTTATCCTTGGATCAAGCAGTTATTACGCTACATTGAAAGATTATATCCTTGAATATTCTGTTTTTGCAAGTATGCATCTAGTAGCTGTTTGAACATCTGTATGGACTCTGATAAAACCACTTCTTCAGGCAGAGAATTCCACATCCTGATTGTTTTTACAGTAAAAAAAACATTCCTTTGCCTTAGACGAAATCTTCTTTCTTCCAGTCTAAACGCATGGCCTCGTGTCCTATGTAAAGTCCGGTTTGTGAATAGATTTCCACACAATGGTTTGTATTGGCCCCGAATATATTTGTATAATGTTATCATATCCCCTCTCAGGCGATGTTTTTCTAAACTAAATAGGTTTACATTTGTTAACCTTTCTTCATAGCTGATATGTTCCATTCCTTTTAATAATTTTGTAGCCCGCCTCTGCACTTTTTCTAGTACCATAATATCCTTCTTTAGAACAGGTGCCCAAAATTGCACAGCATATTCAATATGTGGTCTTACCAGTGATTTATAAAGAGGCAAAATGATATTCTCGTCCCGAGAATGAATGCCCTTTTTCATGCATGACAATACCTGCTGATTGACATTGCACATTGTCTATAACAATTCCCAAGTCCTTTTCGTGTGTTGTTATCCCTAATTCACTTCCATTAAGGGTATACCTTGCTTGTGTGTTCTTTACGCCGAAGTGCATAACTTTACATTTTTCAACATTAAATTTCATCTGCCATTTGAGTGCCCAGTCCCCCGGTCTATCTAAATCCCTCTGCAGCAAAGTAATATCTTGCTCACATTGTATTATTTTACAAAGTTTTGTGTCATCTGCAAACACTGAAACATGACTTTCAATGCTGTCTTCAAGATCATTTATAAACATGTTAAAAAGAAGGGGTCCCAGAAAAGGTTGTGTTCTAAAAATTAATTACATTCCATAAAATAATACCATATTTTAAACCTAAATACATTTTAAATATCTAAATCCTATCGATATAATGTAATTAGAATTGGTATGTGCTGTCTTACAATACCATCTTCTATTTAAAGGATCACTATAGGGTCAGGAACACAAACGTATTCCTGACCCTATAGTGTTTACACCACCATCAAGCCTCCCTGGGCCCCTCATGCCTCCATAAATATAGTAAAATTCTTACTGTATTCAAAACCTGAAGCTGTAACTTTGCATGCTGTTAGACTCAGAAAAACAAGCAGTCTGCTGACATGTGGTAGCCGGGGAATAGGGGGGGGATGAAACAGAGAGGGGAATGGGGTGGTGAAACAGAGGGAATGAAGTGGATTAAGTTCAGAGAGGAAATCGGGGGATGAAACAGAGAGGGAATAGGGGGTGGGAAATCGAAACAGAGGGAATAGGGGAATCGAAACAGAGAGGGAAATAGGGG
>OW240913.1:344903286-344927143 GCA_933207985.1 Pelobates cultripes
GGAGGAAGAGAGATGAGGAGAGGGGAGAGACACAGGGAAAGGGGGGGAGAGATGGGTTGGAGGGAGAGACACAGGGAAAAGGGGAGGGAGAGAGATGGGGAGAGGGGAGAGACACAGGGAAAGGGGGAGGATGAGAGATAGGTTGGAGGGAGAGACACAGGGAAAGGGGGGAGGGAGAGAGATGGGGAGAAATGAGAGAGACACACAAGGGGAGGGGAAGAAAGAGGCAGAGGGGGAAGAGAGAGACTGGGAAGGAGATTGGAGACATTGACACAGAGGAGCAGTGAGGGGGAGAAAGAGAGGACCCGGGGCAACACTCCGGCTCTCACGAGGGTGAACTCTAGCCCTGGAGCTACGGGCTAGAGTTCACTCTCACCACTTCCTGGTGGTCGCAGTAGTAGGAGTGAACTCTAGCCCCATACACACACTGCCCCCACACACACACACACCATACACACTGCCCCCACACACACACCATACACATTCACACACTGCCCCACCACACACACACCATACACATTCACACACTGCCCCCCACACCCACACACTGAACCTTTCACACACATTGCACCCCTCACACATTGCACCACTGCTCCTATATCCTACTACAGCCCCATATCCCAGCAGACTCCAGGTAAGTTGTCAAACTGTTCTTAAACGGTTTGACTACTTACTCTGGGAGGGGGTAGTGGGGGGTACTCAGAGGAGTAGTGGTTATTGTGCATGGGATCTTTCTTTAAATAATCTACAAGTGCCCCTCCCGGGCTCAGGCTCTGGATCCTTCACTGGTATATGACATGTATACTAATGTGTATATTAGTTATATATATGTATGCATATATATATATATATATATATATATTATATTTACACATATTAATGTACATTTATACATGCATAATACACAGAGGAATGTCATTAATATGTACCATATGTAATGAGCAGATATTGGCCCAGTCTTGTTGCTAGGTGCATACTCCAGCACAATAACATATTTAAAGTGAAGAGCACACCCACAGGACTTCAAAATAAACATTTTTTACAGTTGTGCCCTACATACATTCACCATTTCAGTCCCATTAACAAGCTTTCCTTAATATGTCAAGGTAGTTGGACTGAAACATTGATTACATGCAAAGGCACGTCTGCTTAAAATAAATCTGCACTTTTGTTTATTTTGAAGCCTATGAGTGTGCTTTTTACGTTGAAGTACTTTTTAATTTTAAGTTATCTGTTCTAACTCTGTATCTGCACACTATGCTGGCGCGACGCATTATGTGGCTGGTAAATATTTTTTTTCCAGGGCTGCTTTAAATTCCCAGTCTGGCCCTGTGGTAGCCTGATCCAATCACAATGCTTCCCCATAGGATTGGCTGAGACTGACAAAGAGGCAGATCAGGGGCAGAGCCAGCATAATTCAAACACAGCCCTGGCCAATGAGTATCTCCTCATAGAGATGAATCGAATCAATGAATCTCTATGAGGAAAGTTCAGTGTCTGCATGCAGAGGGAGGAGACACTGAATGTTTGGATGCATTTTAGGCAGCTATGACCCAGGAAGGATCTCTAACAGCCATCTGAGGAGTGGCCAGTAAAGGCTGTAAAGGCTTTATCACTAGGCTGTAATGTAAACACTGCATTTTCTCTGAAAAGACAGTGTTTATGTCACGATTCTGGGAACCCAACACGCTAACACACACACACACACACACACAGAAAAGGTGCAGTACCGGACCTTAGAGTGGCCGGGCTAAGCACACACAGAATAGTCAGGAAACAAGCCGAGTAATGGAACCAGAAGACAGAATAACGTGAAACAAGCCGAGGTCAAAGGGTAGGAGAAAGTCACAGAGTCAGATAAACAAGCCAGAGAGTACGTAACCAGAACCACAAGTTAAGTAGCAATACTAGCAAGCAAAGACCACAACAGGGCAGGGAGGAACAGGAAAGGTAAGTATTTAAACCATAAGGTTAATTCTGATTGGAGATATCTAAACCTCCCACTGTGATTGAGGCACTGTGCCTTTAACGCCGGGTCAGGTGACTGACCCCGGCGTGTAATATATTGGGCGGTCTCCCAGCGTGCAGCGTAATGCATGCTGCCGCTGGGGGACGAGGAGGAAAACGCGGGCGGCATCCGAGGCTGGAAGGATGCCGCTCGCCGAGCCCACAAGGCGGAGGAGACCGCGGACGGCTGGAGGGTGAGTACCGCGAACGGAGTGCAGCCTCCCCTCGCAGCCGCCCGCGGGATCCCGACATTACCCCCCCTCGAAGACCGCCCAGAGGGCGGGAAGCAGAAAGCTTCAAAGGAAACCGGGCATGAAAGGAGCGGACCAAAGAGGGAGCATGCAGATCAGAGCTCGAAACCCAGGACCGTTCCTCAGGGCCGTACCCCTTCCAATCCACCAAATATTGTAGCCGACCCCTAGAAACACGAGAGTCGAGAAGGGCAGCCACCTCGAACACGTCACTAGGTACAACGCGAGGGGAAACGGGCCGCTCGAGGGGACGAGAGAACCAGTTACACAGCAAGGGCTTCAAAAGCGAGACGTGAAACGTGTTCGGTATTTGCATGGAAGGAGGCAGGTCAAGGGAGTAGGAAACGGGGTTAACCATACGTAACACCTTGTAGGGACCAAGAAATCTTGGAGCAAATTTCATCGAGGGAACCTTAAGACGGAGGTTCCTGGAGGACAACCACACCCTATCACCCGGAACATAAGAAGGGGCCGCAACCCTACGGCGATCAGCAAACTTTTTCTGAGCAGCTGCTGAACGAGACAGCGCAACATGGACCTGATCCCACGTCTTCCGCAAAGAGGCGAGGTGCTGGTCCAAGGCGAGCATTCCCTTGTCGGAGAACGCACCGGGAAGGACATAAGGCCAAAACCCATAGGCAACCTCAAAAGGACTTAAGCCAGTAGATGAATGAGACACCGTATTCCTGGCAAATTCAGCCCACGGAAGGAGGCGAGACCAGTCATCCCGGTGCGCATTAGTGAAGCAGCGCAAATACAATTCCACAGACTGATTAGCACATTCGGCCGCACCATTAGATTGCGGGTGATAGGAGGAAGTGAACGACAAGGAGACCCCCATCTCAGCACAAAAGCCCCTCCAAAACCGAGAGACAAATTGAGGGCCCCTGTCAGAAACGATATCCAGAGGTACCCCATGCAAGCGGAACACTTCTTTGGCAAACACCTGAGCTAACTGAACCGCAGAAGGCAGTTTCTTAAGCGGAATAAAGTGCGCCATTTTAGAGAACCTATCCGTCACAGTCAGTATCACCATCTGACCATCAGAAAGAGGAAGGTCTACAATGATATCCATGGATAAGTGGGTCCATGGTTTCTTGGGTATAGATAGAGGCATCAGTAGACCCTGGGGTCTCACATTAGGGGACTTACACTGCGTGCAGACCCGACAAGCCTGAACAAAATCCACTATGTCTCGCTTGAGTGAAGGCCACCAAAACTGTTGAAGGAGGCCCTTGTAGGTTTTGGTAACCCCCGGATGACCAGCAGTTTTGGCGGTGTGAAATAAGGTTAACAACTTTTTTCTGTCATTTGCTTTAACGTATTGTTTACCAACCGGCGTCTCAGGGGGTGCTTGGGTTTGGTATGTCTTAATACTATCAAGAAAGGGAGACGAAACAACCAAATGGGTAGCAGCTATTATCTGAGACGCAGGTACAATAGGTTCAGGAGTCGGGTTAACAAATTCTACTGGTTCATGCTGTCGAGAGATAGCGTCAGCTTTGGCATTACGGCAACCAGGTCTATAGGTAATAACATATTGGAATCGTGAGAGAAATAGAGACCATCTAGCCTGCCGGGCAGATAACCTTCTAGCATCAGCTATATAGGAGAGGTTCTTATGATCTGTTATAACCATAATTTTGTGTCTAGAACCCTCCAATAAGTACCTCCATTCCTGAAAAGCTAACACAATAGCTAATAGTTCCCTGTTCCCAACATCGTAATTCTTTTCTGGATCAGACAACCTTTTAGAAAAATAACAACAGGGATGGAGGGGTTTGTCATACTACAACCTCTGTGACAGTACTGCTCTCACACCGGACTCTGAAGCGTCTACTTCCAAAACAAATGGAAGAGAAGGATCAGGGTGGTGCAGCACTGGAGCAGAGGCAAATGCCTTCTTGAGAGTTTTGAAGGCCTTAAGGGCTTCAGGAGTCCAAACCCTAGGGTGTAGACCTTTTTTTGTCAGCTTCGCTATAGGAGAGATAAGTGGTGAAAAGTTTTTATAAATTTCCTATAATAGTTGGCAAATCCTATAAAACGCTGGATAGCCTTCAGTCCTTGGGGAAGTGGCCAGGACATTATGGCTTCCAATTTAGCAGGATCCATACTGAAACCCTGTTCAGTAATGATATATCCTAGGAATTGCACAGAGGTCTGATCGAATAAACATTTTTCTAACTTACAGTAGAGTCCGTTCTGTAATAGCCTTTTGAGCACCATCCTAACATGGTTATGGTGTGACTTCAATTCAGGAGAATACACAAGTATGTCGTCAAGGTACACCACGGCACAGACATGCAATAGATCCCTAAGGACATCATTTATGAGGTCCTGAAACACGGCAGGAGCATTACACAGTCCAAAAGGCATGACTAGATATTCGTAATGCCCAATGCGTGTGTTGAACGCTGTCTTCCACTCGTCATTCTCCTTAATACGGACAAGGTTATAAGCCCCCCTGAGGTCTAATTTGGTGAAGAATTTAGAACCTTTAACACGATCAAACAACTCAGTGATGAGGGGGATAGGGTAGGCATTTTTAATCGTTATATTGTTCAGACCCCTGTAATCTATACATGGCTTCAAATCGCCCTTCTTCTTTGCCACAAAGAAAGAAACCAGCACCAGCAGGAGAGGAGGACCTTCTAATAAAACCTTTACTTAGGGATTCCCGTATGTACTCCTCCATGATCTGGTTTTCTTTCTCAGAAAGAGGGTAGACCCTTCCCCTAGGAGGCATAGTACCCGATAACAGGTTTATGGCACAGTCATACTCACGATGTGGAGGTAGCTTATCTGCCTCCCTTTTTTCAAAAACCAAGGCAAGGTCTGCATACAGGGCCAGATTAAGAGCCCAGTGGGCCTGGTGCTGACAATTATGACGGGCCTAATTACAGAATCATATCGACCAAAAACAGTAAAACACTCCCAAGCGTCATGTATCTGATGGAGATGGTGCTGGAGAGAAAGAACAGCAACTATAAGAAAACACATACCCTAGGCTAATCTCGCTCTAATTTATGTTTTCAGCTTCCAAGTAAATCCATAACCCCTAACAGCAACGTCCAATCAAGCAGGAAGTCAATGGGCACGGTAAAAGGGTGTGCCACTGACCCAAATCACTCAACCTGCCAAAACGGGCAAACATGCCAAAAAAAAGGACATGTCTGCTCAAAGAATTAGAATGCCAGCCTGGTATGAATGCATGTCAGGCTGCCTGCCAATCATGCAGCTGGCCAACTAAGGGCATACTATGCAGACAGCACCCTGAGCTTGGCATAAATGCATCTAATGATGCGCTCGCTCAACGCTTTCTAAGGACTGTCCCCTAGCACTCGCTGGTCCACTTGTCTCCTTATCTTCTTACTAGCAGGCAGAAGCTCCTGGTATATAGTCTGGGACAGAGAAAAGCTGTATGTAGTGAGTGTAGAAGAAAGGGAACATGCCACAGTGTTAGAGAGACCAAAGTCAGCATTACCTTAAAGGATCACTATAGGGTCAGGAACACAAACATGTATTCATGACCCTATAGTGTTAACACCACCATCTAGCCCCCCCTGGACCCCTCATGCCTCCATAAATATAGCAAAATCTATATTCAAGCCTGAAGCTGTAACTCTGCATGCTGTTAGACTCATAAAAACAAGCAGTCTGCTGACATCATTAGAAGTGGTGGCCTGATCCAATCACAGTGCTTCCCCATAGGATTGGCTGAGACTGACAAAGAGGCAGATCAGGGTCCAAGCTAGTATGATTCAAACACAGCCCTGGTCAATCAGCATCTCCTCATAGAGATACATTGAATCAATGAATCTCTATAAGGAAAGTTCAGTGTCTGCATGCAGAGGGAGGAGATACTGAATGTTTGGATGCATTTTAGGCAGCCATGACCCAGGAAGGATCTCTAACAGTCATCTAAGGAGTGGCCAGTGAAGTTATCACTAGGATGTAATGTAAAGAATGCATTTTCTCTGAAAAGACAGTGTTTACAGCCAAAAGCCTGACGGTAATGATTCTACTCACCAGAACAAATTCAATAAGCTGTAGTTGTTCTGGTTACTATAGTGTCCCTTTAATTATATTCATTGTTAGCCAGTCCACACAAGTTTTGTTCCCATACATCCCACTTAAGTTTCCAGACTAGGGGACTCTGGCTGGGACACATGGTGACAATGGGAAAATAGGGGACACTTGAAGACATGGGGATACAGACACTAGAGACACTGGCTGGGGGACATGGGGACATTGAGACATGGGGCACTGGGAGACATGGGAACAGAGACACCAGGGCCACAGACACTAGAGACACTAGCTTGGAGACATGGGGACATTGTGACACTTGAGGCAATGAGAGACATGGAGGCACTAGAAGACATGGGGACAGTGAGACACTGGCAGACTGGGGGCACTGGGGGACTAGGGGTCACTGGGAGACTAGGGGGCACTGAGACACCAGGGACACTGGCTGGGAGACATGGGGATACTGTTTACCCATGTGTCTGTGTCATAGTATCTCCCAATGTCCCTTAGTGTCTCAGTGTCTGCCATAATGTCTCCCAGTGTCCCTTAGTGTCCCAGTGTCTGCCATGTCTCCCAGTGTCCCTTAGTACCTCAGTATCTGCCATAATGTCTCCTAGTGCCCCTTAGTGTCTCAGTGTCTGCCATAAAGGACCACTATAGTGCCAGGAAAACATACTCGTTTTCCTGGCACTATAGTGCCCTGAGGGTGCCCCCACCCTCAGGGACCCCCTCCCGCCCGGCTCTGGAAGGGGGAAAGGGTTAAAAACTTACCTTTTTCCAGCGCTGGGCGGAGAGCTCTCCTCCTTCTCTCCTCCTCCTGGGCTGAATGTGCACGCGCGGCAAGAGCTGCGCGCACATTCAGCCCGTCGCATAGGAAAGCATTTACAATGCTTTCCTATGGACCTCTAGCGGCTGTCAATGAGACAGCCACTAGAGGATTAGGGGGAAGGCTTAACCCATTCATAAACATAGCAGTTTCTCTGAAACTGCTATGTTTATAAAAAAAATGGGTTAACCCTAGAAGGACCTGGCACCCAGACCACTTCATTAAGCTGAAGTGGTCTGGGTGCCTAGAGTGGTCCTATAATGTCTCCCAGTGTCCCTTAGTGTCTGCCATAATGTCTCCCAGTGTCCCTTAGTGTCTCAGTGTCTGCCATAATGTCTCCCAGTGTCCCTTAGTGTCTCAGTGTCTGCCATAATGTCTCCCAATGTCCCTTAGTGTCTCAGTGTATGTCTCCTTGCAGCCTTTCCCCCATCCCTTACTTCCCTGAGCTGTAGGCTGTGTCTGCAGGGTGGGAGTTGCTGTCTGGACTCTCTGTAGCTGCACCCCTGCAGATCAGTGAGTATAGATAGGCAGGGAGGGATATGCTGGAACTTCCTATCCCTGCCTGTCTCCAGACACAGTGACCCCTACTGGCCAGTGCTGGTATTGCGGAGTAATCTCTTGTTTATACTGAGAAAAATACCAGCATTTGTATTGCCAGTATAACTGCAATACCAGCACCACCAGGCAGCCCCAAATACTGGCTGTGCCAATAAAATAAAAGTCAGGTGGAATCCCTAAGAGTAGTGTGTGAAAAAAAAAATGTAAAAAAAAAAAAAAAAAATTTTTTTTTTTTTTTTTTTTAAAAAAATCAATGGGCCTATTCCATGGGCCTGGGCCTGGAGCTGCAGCTCCATCAGCCCCTATGTTAATCCGGCCCTGTCTGCATATACAGAAGGGACAGAAACCGAGAGTGGTTTGGCCGTGGGCATGTTGAGTAAACAAACAGGACGTACATGAGCCATACAGTCTCGTTAACAAGATTCCCCCCAGGAGAGTATATCTAAACAACCCCAATCAAGTACAGGGTTGTGTTTAACTAACCAGGGAAAACCCAGAACGATGGAGGCTGTAGGGGAGTCAATTATTTGGAAGGTTAACTTTTCCTTGTGCAAAACACGCACAGACATAACTATTTCCTGTGTTTCATGGGTCACCAGAGGTTTCTCCAGTGGTCTACCATCTATGGCCTCGACGACCAAGGGTGTTTCCTTTCTGATCAAAGTCAGGGCTGCAGTTTTGGCAAAGTTCTCATCCATAAGGTTGTCTGCCGCACCTGAATCGATCAAAACTTTGGTTGTTATAGTGGTTTTATTGACCAAAAGAGAAACCGTAATAAATGGCCTGGAGATGGACACATGAGGGGACAAAGTCATAACACCCAAGGCCGACCCCTCTCTAGGCCTTAGGTGCTGCAGTTTCCCTGTACTTTAGGGCAGGCATTACAGTGGTGCCCCCTCTTCCCACAATAAAGGCATAACCCCTCCCTTCTACGGTACGCTCTTTCGGCCTCAGTTAACCCCGTAGCACCCAACTGCATGGGTTCAGGGGATGGTTGCCTAGGAGCGGGTAACGCTAGTAGTGCAGTACTGGGTAGAGCAGGTAACACCCGTGTATCCAGCCGTCTTTGACTACGCCTCTCTCTAATACGGTTATCAATAAGAATCATATAGTCTATAACATCATCTAGAAGAACAGGCAATTCCCTGGATGCTATTTCATCCAGCATATAAGCGGCCAAACCCTCCTGAAAGGCTGTTACGAGGGCATGATTATTCCAAACCACTTCAGCTGCTAGAGTGAGGAATTCGATAGTGTAATCCGCTACAGATCTGTTACCTTGTCGGACCCTAAGCAGAGCCTTGCCAGCAGAAGCAACCCTACCGGGTTGATCAAATGTGCATTTGAAAGCTGTCAGAAAATCTGCAAAGGACATAGGAGACGTATTTTCCCACATGGGGTTGGCCCATGCTAAAGCTCTCCCGGACAAGTGGTTTATCAAAAAGGCAATTTTAGATCTGTCAGTGGGATAGGAACGTGGATTCATCACCAAATGGATGTCGATTTGGTTGAGGAAACCACGACACAATGCTGGGTCACCGCTGTAGCGCTGTGGCGGCGTCATGTGAACTACATGAGCAGGAACGGGTACTGGAGTGGGAATGGGTTCGGGCACAGCAGCAGCAGCCTCCTGAACGGCAGGTTGCAAGTGTGCAGTACGAGCCAGTATGGTTTGCAAAGCTTGAGCAAACTGATCCATACGGTGGTCCAAGCCATCCATTCTAGCCTCTTGATTAACTAGGAGCTGTGGTATGTCAGCAGGTTCCATTATGGCCCTGTTGTAATGTCACGATTCTGGGAACCCAACACGCTAACACACACACACACACACACAGAAAAGGTGCAGTACTGGACCTTAGAGTGGCCGGGCTAAGCACACACAGAATAGTCAGGAGACAAGCCGAGTAAGGGAACCAGAAGACAGAATAACGTGAAACAAGCCAAGGTCAAAGGGTAGGAGAAAGTCACAGAGTCAGATAAACAAGCCAGAGAGTACGTAACCAAAACCACAAGTTAAGTAGCAATACTTGCAAGCAAAGACCACAACAGGGCAGGGAGGAACAGGAAAGGTAAGTATTTAAACCATAAGGTTAATTCTGATTGGATAATTTCAAATCAGAATTAACAATCACACGTGGGAGATATCTAAACCTCCCACTGTGATTGAGGCACTGTGCCTTTAACGCCGGGTCAGGTGACTGACCCCGGCGTGTAATATATTGGGCGGTCTCCCAGTGTACAGCGTCATGCATGCTGCCGCTGGGGGACGAGGAGGAAAACGCAGGCGGCATCCGAGGATGGAAGGATGCCGCTCGCCGAGCCCACGAGGCGGAGGAGAGCACGGACGGCTGGAGGGTGAGTACCGCGAGCGGAGTGCAGCCTCCCCTCGCAGCCGCCCGCGGGATCCCGACAGTTTACAGCAAAAAGCCTGAAGGTAGTGATTCTACTCACCAGAACAAATTCAATAAGCTGTAGTTATTCTGATGACTATAGTGTCCCTTTAATAAATAACAAAATAACCCCCCCTCCCCAATCACAGTGCATCTAAAAAGGTGAGTGAAAATATTGAAATAAAAATTAGAGATAAGTTTGTAAAGTGAACGTTCAATTGGTCACTAGGCTGCTGTTCTGTGATGGTCATGCGGATGACACAATGAAAAGACATCATAAGCTATGAATGGATTCACACACTGTCCAATAGAAAGGACAATTCTAAATATTTACATTACATGGGAGTACACAGAGAAGAGGTAAATTAAGTGGCAGATAAAAGAAATTCCGGATTGAGTGTAGCAATAACCTCTGTGCTATGAGTCACTAAATAAGTGGGGCTCAATTTAAAGGAACACTATAGTGTCAGGGATACAAACTTATTCCTGACTCTAAATCAGTTAGGTTCCTGCACCCCCCCCCCCTTGCCTCCCATGAAAAAGGTATTGTACTTACCTGTTTTCCAACTCCACGCATGTCTCATCACAGCTGCGTTGAGATCATCGGTTTTCCCGTAGGAAAGCATTGGGGGGTTTTGCTCATGGACGGCAGAACGTTGCGCTGCGCCAATCCATATCTCCTCATTTAGATGCATTGAATCAAAGTATCTTTATGAGGAACATTTAGCTTCTCCATTCTGAGCATGGGAATGCTGAATGCAAGTACTGCACACTGTGCAGCACTGACCCACTAAGCACATCTAAAGGCTGTCTGAGTGATTGTCCTCAGAAAAGTAGTGTTTACATTAAAATGTTTGCAGGGACATACTATAGACAACAGAACAACTATGTTAAACTGTAGATGTTCTGGTGACTATAGTGTCCCTTTAAAAACTTGGCCACACACTTCATGTAGGGATTACAGACACAGTGCTCTCTAAACTGGATATAGGAACAATGCCACAGAAAACAATATATTGTATATGAGTAACAAGCATGAAAAATAGTAATAACATTATAAATGTGACCATCCTCCCACCTGGGTTTCCCCGTAGTTGATGCCTTGAACTGGAACAATAACAAATTCCACAAGAATAACACACAGAGAAAACCACATGGAACAATTAAAAAAAGAAACAATGAGAAGCCAGCGATGCCACTATATGTTGATACTTCTACAAATTTCAAGCATAACGTGCAGAACCCAGCTGTGTTATTCCTGCTATAATATAGATCAATGAGAAATTAAATATGTGGGCAGAGTCCATGTCTTTCTGGAAAACCAAGAATAGCCAGCTGCAGCTGTATAAATAGATATCCTTGGATATTTCAGTTTTCTGAAAAATGTTAGGCAAAATAATCATTGTTTACGGTGTGTTGTTGAGCAGGAACGTAAAAGATTTAAAAGTTTATAGAAAATGCACAATAATAATAATAAGAATAAGAATAATAACAAAGTATTTAACCAGGGGAGGTACATTCAGCTTGCTCTGATTTCCAAGTACGTCTTGTAAGCAAATTATCAGTAATAAGCAGACTGGATAGGGAATTTTTGTTAATAGATTACATTGAGTGTTCTTATTTAAATATCTTTCTATTTTTATCCTGGACCCGTAGATAGCTATATTAGGCAATTATGAACAATAGAATGATCTACCCTATTGTTATCTTGTTTGGAATAAAATTCTGTTGAAATCACTGTAGTAACTATATGTATTCTCACATGGGGCTAATTAACTCAAGTCTAACCTACCGAAAATTACAGGGTTATTACAGGGTTATTTGCTAAAGTGAGCGTTCAAAGGGAATTTAAAATTCATGAAAGCCAAGCTGGAAAACATTCTCTAAATCGGTTCTACTCCCATGTCAGCTACTCTGGCCTTAAATTTGATCTTCATTTTGAATTCTCACTCTAGTAAATAAGCCTGTTTGAGTTCCAAGATATTTCATTTATTTATAAAATATTTTACCAGGAAGAATACATTGAGATTTATTTTGTACGTCCTGGGTCCACAAACACTACATTGTTAATAGGGTACAATATAATATATAAAAAAAAAAAAATTAAGAACACATATATATAGACATATGCACAGAAATATAAATGTAACACAGAACTGGTATGAAATATAACCAAGCATGATTACAGGTGCTGTATTGAGGTATGTTGCCACACATTTCTCATAAAGAATTTTAGATTTGATGAAGATTTAACTGTGTCCATGAGTTTATTCCATAATTGTGGTGCTCTGTAGGAAAATGAGGATTGAGGCACTTTTTTTTTGCATTATGCGATATGCTAAATAAAGTGCTGGTACTAGATCGAAGGTTATAGGAGGTGGGAACAGCTGAGGAGAGCATTTTGCTCAGGTAGGGTGGGAGCTTCCCAGAAAAGCTCTTAAATACAAGGTTGGAAAGATGAAGGGTGCGTCAGGATTCCAGCAACAGCCAGTTTAGCTCTTTTTTTTTTTCAATTTGACAATTTTTATTGTTTTCAGGAACAAGTTCACATTGTCTGTATATCATTTAGTTCACACAGATACAGTTCGTACATTTGTTCTATGGTACTGTTCGCATTTGTAATACATGTAATACATTTGGCACATTTTGTACATTATCAAGAAAGGGCTTCATGGTTATCTCTTATACATTTTATCACCCTGGCAGTAGCAGCCGCAGTCTACCCGAGCCCTCAACTAGTGATCTGTTTTTGTTGGTAATTTAGCGCCTTAGGTGTCTGGTCAGTATTGCGTGGTTCTGGACTTAGTTGTGACGTCTACGCCTGTTATGGGCTTTTCATTTTTACTCATAGTCGGTCTGTCCTGTACCTGTGGTGATGGCCTAACCTATGAGGGAGGGGTGTTCCTCCCTATGGGTGACAGGGTTTTCGTCCCAAGGGATATTCTACCTACTGGAGTAGGCCAAAATCTGCTATGGCAGCTATGGGCGCCAATGCTCAGATATCTATGAGGTTTTCAGGTATGCGCGATTAAGTTGTTCATTACCCTTGGAGAGGTTGTTTCTCTGTGTCCCTGTTTAACAGTTTAGCTCTTTTAAAATGTCACAATGGTGCTTACATGTGTATAGTTAAGGCTTTACAGACATTAGGCAGATCATTTATGAATAATGTTAATAGTAGGGGGCTGAGTATGGAGCCTTGGGAAACACCACACATGACCAGGAGTGGGAGAGCAAAATAATGCTATGGTCTACTGTGTCAATGGCCTTGGCAAAATCAAGGAAAATAGCTCCACTTAGGTATCAGATTGTTTGATTGTTGATAATATTCACACAATTGCGTGTGAACACATTTTTCCAAGATTTTTGACAATACGGGGACGGGGATTGTACCGTCCTGGCGAATAACAGCAGAGCTCTTAGTAGCTCAAGCAAGTGTTACAGAAACTATATTATCCCTGCATATATAGACCGAATATATATTGATGTAAATATATCTCCTTTTATTTATACGCCAATTTCTGTACCATTGCATTTTCTTGGGGCACGGTTCATCACCCTGTTTGCCACTATTTGTGCTGTTAGTGAAATTGGGAATTCTCACATATTTACTGCTACCCACCAATCTTCTCTTTCTGTAGCAAGCGCTTATCTCTATCAATTTACAAGATTAATTGTCTATGTTATTTATTTTCAAATTACAGAAATAATATACAGAGTCTGGACATGATTCCATTATCTTTTTCCTACTACATAATTACAGTTTATTTTGTTGTTAACTTTTTTATTATTACTATTGTTGTTATTATTTATCCAACCAATTCTCTACAATATAATATAATATAACATATAATTTAGTTGTGCTTATAGTAGGGGCTCATGCTGTTAAGGTTATAAAAAATATCCAACCAACAAACTAAAAGAATAAATAAACTTGTTTCTTTCACTTTTGAATATTCATATTCTTTGCTTTCCACTTAAGAAGAAATAATATATTCTTTTAATAAATATCAAGATTATGATTGACTGAATATTTTCATCCCATGTATGTACTCACCTTTAGACTTTTCTCAAGAGAATGCAGCAGCTAATTTCACAACATATTAACCAACCTACTTTACTTATTAGAAGGCACTGGATGTACTGTGTGTTCTTTACACTATATTTATTTTCCCAAGATATTAAACTATTTTTATTTCAAGTCTTATCATGGCTTCTGTTGACTAACTTTATGTTCCTTAGTAGAGTTGAGCGGACACCTGGATGTTTGGGTCTGGAAAAAAGTCCAGGTTCGTGCTAGAACTTGATCCCAAACTTGACCCCGAACTCGAACCCCATTAAAGTCAATGGGGACCCGAACTTTTGGGCACAAAAATGCATCTAAAACAGTCCTGGAAAGGGCTAGAGGGCTGCAAAGGGATGTAAATGGGGGTAAGAGTAGGACAAGTGCCCTGCAAACAAATGTGGATAGGGAAATCACTTAAAATAACATAAAAATTAAAAATACAGCTGAGCCATAAAATACCACTAGATGCAATCTTTGATTTTAGCTTTGGAAGAACATAAATCAAAATCTAAAGCATGGCTGTCAGGAGGATCACCAGAATTATCCATTTGAGAGAGGGTTGGAGTGCAGGGTATTCTCTTTCATTGTTCAAACTGAGCTCAACTCCTGAGAAAAAGCCTTCACAAGCCTCTGCTATTGTGTACATAGTTTATACTAAGTGACCCATAGGTTGAGGAAGCGGTGACCGTGGCAGTGTAGGTGGAAGCGGCGGTGGAGGAGGAAGAGGTAGCCAACACTGTTTTATATATATATATATATATATATATATATATATATATATATATATTTTAATTGGGGTAGCCCCCAAAATATTGGGACATATAAAAAAAAGAAACATTTGCGGCCTGCGGTGCATTTCTTGCAGTCCTTATGCATGGAGAAATGCTCAACTCCTGATGCATGGAGAAAAGGCCTTCACAAGCCTCAGCTATTGTGTACATAGTTTATACTAAGTAACCCATAGGCTGAGGAGGCGGTGATCGTGGCGGTGTAGGTGGAAGCAGCGGTGGAGGAGAAGGAGGTAGCCAACACTGTTTTTTTTTATATATATATATATTTTTTTTAATTGGGGTAGACCCCAAAATATTGGGACATATAAAAAAAAAACTGTTCCGCAGAGCGACTGACCTGTGTGTGCTGCATCTGAAACTCTACTATCGCCTGCTGCTCTACCATCGCCGAAAGCACGCACAGACAGTCCGCACTTTCTGCAGCAGCTCTGATATATCTGGGTATACACCGTGACGGTGTAGGTGGAAGCGGCGGTGGAGGAGGAGGAGGAGGCAACAGGAGGCAAAGCTGTGTACCCTAAATAAAGATTGTCAAATGTTGTATCCTGGCACTGTGTCCCATCCGGTTACTGGGGAAATGGGTCTGACCTATTCTAATCAAAGGGGATAACCATCGGTTACTCAGGTCGCGCTTCAATCCCATGTCCCTGCCAACAGACCCAGAACTCGAACACATACAATACACTCAGACACTCCCACACAATTTCCTCCCCTCTGCATGTGATTCAATTACCTTACACAATGGGTAATGTAATTTAGCACAAGCAGAGAAATACAATTTGTCACATTATTCATAACTTGAAAAGTATGCATCACATTCACACAAAACTTACATTTTCAGAATCAGCATACTCCAAATATGGTCCAGTGGTTCAAAAGATAGATCGTAGTCCTTTGTGACCACAGGAAGCATGGCTTTTCTGCCCAAAACCAGAGTCTTCTATCCTGGAGATAATTAGAAGTAATCCAATTATCTCCAAAGACAGAGGCAAAACTCCATTGAACACATGGCAGCAAAAAGACAGTAAAATACAATACAATACACAAGGTTACATTTATGACATAAAATACAGACATGCAACATATGCCCAGATAGCTTAGGTCTGAGCGCACATTATTACTGAATGGCGCTCAGAGCACACACATACGGTTCAATTGCCATGGAGCCAAAGTCTTTCCCATAGTTTTTCATTATACGAATGGGCTCCATGGCATAGCTATCTGGGGTATCATTGCTCAAACAGGGCAAGCACCAAATGACCCGGCTTTCTTGTCTTTGCAGGGGAAAATCAAACCTTTTAACATGGGGCCATAATTCAAAGGCCACAGGCGAGCAACCAGGCTTCTCAAATGCAATGTGGCGAGATTGCTCTTGTCACACTTAGTTCAGGCCGGGATATCCCCCACCGGTCCAAGGGGAGGGGAGGTAAGAGTTCGGAGGTGTGCTGAGCCTGATTGCCAGATCTCTAGTGAGGAGAGCGGCCACCTCTCCCGGTTCGATCCCCAGCAGGACTTAAAAGGATTTTAGGGTTCCCGGCGGTTGTTAGGTGAGATTCGGGTGTCAGGCAGTTCCCCCGGGTATCACCTCCTCGATTATCGTCCTCCTGATACCAGACATGCCGTTTTTTGGGGGGTTTTCACCTCCAAATAATCAGTTTTGGTCAGGAGCTCGGTTCTTGCACGTCTGTTCAGTCTGGAAGCTAGGCTCCGCCCCCCCTTAAGCACACTATTTGACACTTCGATTTGACTCTCAGATATGAAGAGCACGCCCAAAATGTACTATTTAGCAGTTTAGCAGCAAAACAATCAGAATGTTTAGAACTGCGCTGTAAGAGCACTAGTTGACGCTTCTATTTGACTCTCAGATATGAAGTGCACCCCACTAATGTACTTTTTAGCACCCTCAAAATTTTAAGTTTTAAAACTGCAATGTGACAGCAGTATTTGACGCTTCTATTTGACTCTCAGATATGAAGTGCACCCCACTAATGTACTAGTTTGCAGAATTCTCTCTTAAGCTGTCCCTCACAGCGGCAGCATCCTCTCCCTATTATTATTATTATTATCAAATTCCGCAGCGCTTTACAGTGGGTGAACGAACAGTCATGTAGTTGTAACCAGACAAGTTGGACACACAGGAACAGAGGGGTTGAGGGCCCTACTCAATGAGCTTACATGCTAGAGGGAGTGGGGTAAAATGACACGAAAAGGTAAGGATAGTATTAGACTAGTGACAGTTGCAGAAGAGGAATCAGTCAGGAGCTATTAACAGTTTAATTGATATGCTTTTATGAAGAAGTGGGTTTTTAACTATTTTTTGAAGGAGTGGAGACTGGGTGAGCATCTAACGGAGGAGGGAAGCGAGTTCCACAGGAACGGTGCAGCCCTCGAGAAATCTTGAAGGCGAGCATCAGAGGTGGGAGTACAGACAGAAGATAGACGTAACTCTTCAGCAGATCATAAGGGCCTAGACGGTTCATACCTGTGTATAAGGGAGGATAGATAGGTGGGAGCAGCATTATGTAGAGATTTGAAAGAACCAGAATTTTAAATTGAGCTCTATATTTTATAGGAAGCCAGTGTAGGGACTGACAGAAGGGTGAGGCATGGGAGGTGCGGGCGGACAGGAAGATGAGCCTTGCCGCCGCATTCATTATGAACTGTAACGGCGCAAGTTGGGAGCACATAAGACCACTGAAAAGCGGATTACAGTAGTCAAGGCGAGAAAGGACAGTGGAATGGACCAACACCTTAGTCGCATCTGGCGTTAAGTAGGGGCGGATGAGCGCAATGTTTTTGAGATAGAAATTACAGGATTTGGCGATAGATTGAACATGAGGCTTGAAGGAGAGGTCGTAGTCAAAGAGAACACTTAGGCAGCGAGCCTGCGTGGTGGAGCTGATGGTAGCACCGTTGACTTGGAGGGAGACAGACACAGGAGTAACAACACTTGAGGGAGGAAAGACCAGAATTTCAGTTTTGGTCAAGTTTAGTTTATAGAAGTGGGCAGCCATCCAGTTAGAAATAGCAGAGAGGCAGTCAGAGACACTAGTCAAGAGGGACCGGGAGACATCAGGAGAGGACAGGTAGATTTGCATATCATCTGCATAGAAATGATATTGGAAGCCAAAGGAGCTAATGAGTTTACCAAGGGAGGCAGTATAGATGGAGAACAGTAGGGGACCAAGGACTGAACCTTGGGGGACACCAACAGAGAGGAGTTGGGGAGAAGAAGCAGAGCCAGAGAAAGAAGCACTGAAAGAGAACTGGGAGAGGTAGGAGGAGCACCAGGAGAGAGCAATATCTTGTAGACTGATATTGCGGAGGATGAGAAGAAGCTGTTGATGAACAGTGTCAAAAGTCCTACACTAATAAGACCTCATGTGCGTGCAACGCTACGCGACTCCAGCTTATATATAGAGGCTGGGTCACATGCAGCACTGGCCAATCACTGCCATGCCATTAGTAGGCATGGCTGTGATGGCTTCTAAGGGCACACGAGTCAAACGCTTGTTGACTGGCTGCCCTGCAGCCTTTCAAAACGCGCCATTAAATTGCCGAACTCCAACCAGAACATACAGTGATATGTCCGTGTTTGGGTCCAGGGGTCCAAAAAAACCTAATGTTCGGTACGAACCCGAACTTTACAGTCCGGGTTCGCTCAACTTTATTTCTATTTTGTCAAACAAAATTTTATTCTAATGGGGTTATTTAGCAAGGTAACTAATCTAGCTTCAAATTGCTCATAGAGATGCCCGGCCCCCTGAATGAAGTGTAAAAAGGACACTCCAAGTACCATAAGCACTACAACATACTGTGTTCTATTTCCAAAAAAAACCCCAAAAAAACCATGATTGATGACTAGGGGACAGTCACTAAATGTTGAATTTATTCAAAATCAAGTGAGAAGTAACCAATAGAAAAAAAAAAAAAAAGAAACAGTAAAAATTATGAATCTAGATTTACAATATGTATTTGTATGTTACATATAAATGACAATAATATATAAATATAGATCCTGCTCTTCCTGTTTGATCTGTTGATCGGTGAACCAAGTGGTGGGACATGCACCCAATCAGTGTATTGCAAAATATATACACAATATTTGTATGTGTTATATGTATATTTTAGGAATAATACACTAATTAACATATACATTTTATTTATATTATGTGCATATTTGATAGACACATTTTCACGCTATTTTAATTTGTTTGATTTGTTTTCCTGAATCTTTTTTTGTTGATGAATTTCAAATGAACCAAACAGCCGTATGACTAAAAAAATTGTCTGTCCTGAAAAGTTTGGCCGAAACAAATTTTTCTGCCAAATTATACCAACCATTCTTGCAATGCCATGGAATGCCTTGATCCTAGAAGAAATTATTCTAAAAACTACAATACCACAGAGTGTCCAAGTCCTCTAACAACAAGGGGCTTCATCAAAAAGTACCTTGATATGCATAGCGACACTATCATGCTAAAACAAGAAAGACTCTTCCTATTACCTACATTGTGCTAAAAACCTGCCAAAGGGTTTTTTACATACTTGGAATCCAGCTCTGGGTAAAGCTCACAGTGCTGCCTTTCACTCCTCCACCTGACATCACCAATGTGCCCTGCACAGTCCAATCCCAGGCTTCTCATATAGATTGGTCCATTTCACTGGCTCAGAGAGCATGCACGCAGTCTGAGCCAGCAAGGGGTGGAATGTAGAGAGTAGAAAGGATATTGGGACACAGGGTTGGATTAGCATTAAAAAGGAGCACTACAGAAGGGCTAGAGAGGCAGGCAGGACTCAAATTGGTCAAGGAAGGAGAAAGGGGACAAGGGAAGGGAAAATCTCAATATGTTTGTTGCGAGCATGCAGTGTGCACTGTCAATGGAAGTATTTTATGCACAGAATTGACATGAGGTCTGGAACAGAGTTCTGGGTTGCCAAGTCACATGTGTCAGGGTTGTAACTAGCCTCTGGCACAAACGTGCAGCATTAAAATGTTTGGGTCAAATATAATTTAATAAAAATTGTATGTCCTCTGTATGTATATATGTCATGTCTGCTGCTATTTTCTTAAATTCAAACCTGAAATAATACATTTACACAATTTGCTATAAATAAATTATGTATGAATTAGACAAATTCAGCCAGAATTGCTCACTATTAATTTATTTTTTACTAGCTGGATTTATTGATTAGGCATCAGCAGTTTGTCCCTTGCATTTTTGAATATTCCAAATTATTTTAATGACAGAGTGCTTTATCAATATCAATCAAATGTTCTAAATTATAACTGGAAATTAAATTACAAAAAACATTCTACAGTGTATTTCATTTTCTTAAAGGAGTTCTAGAGTTGTGGAACCACCCAAAAATTTGTTTTTTACCAGCAAACTCTTCGGTGGTGTGATTCCTGGGCCCGAGATATCCTAAACCACGGGTGGAGCGAGAACCTGATTTCAGGAGGGGCACTGCTGTATTTTATTTCAGATATTAGCTTTAGAAAATGGACACAGACATTTACACAATACAGATACATTTATTTACATACATGAATACAGTGACAAATAACCTACAGAAACACACAGACAACAAAAGAGATAGATACAAAGGTGCCTAATATGATAAAGGCCCCTCTTGAGCTGCAAAAATAGCTCTGGTGTGTCGAGGCATGGACTCCACAAGACCTCTGAATGTGTTCTGTGGTATCTGGCACCAAAACATTAGCAGGAAGTCCTTGAAGTTCTGCAGGTTGCGAGGTGGAGCCTCCATGGATCGTATTTATTGTTCCAGCACATCCCACAGATGCTCACTCAGATTGAGATCTGGTGAAGTTGCAGGCCAAGGCAACACTTTGAACTCTTTGTCATGTCCCTCAAACCATTCTAAAACAATTGTTGCAGTGTGGCTTGGTGTATTACTCTGCTGAAAAAATGCCACTGACATCAGGGTACACCATTGCCATAAAGGTGTATGTGGTTTGCAACAATCTCTAGTTAAGGGATTTGTGTCAAAGTAACATCCACATGAATACCTCTGACTGGTCTGCCGCTGCCCAGCCACATATGCAGCAAACTATCATACACAGTGTGTTCTGACACCTTTCTATTATAGCCAGCATTACATGTATCAGCAATTTGAGCTACAGTAGCTCTTTTGTGTGATTGGACCAGACTTACTAACCTTTGCTTCCCACATGCATTAATGAGCCTTGGCAGCCCTTAACCCTGATGCCAGTTCACAGTTGTACTTCTTTGCACCACTTTAGGTAGGTGCATACTTGGAACATAGCACTTAACTTGACATTTTGGAGATGGTGACCCGGTCACCTAGCAATCACTATTTGGCCCTTGTCACTCACATCTTTTTGTTTGCCCATTTATTCCTGCCTCCAACACATGAAATTCAACAACTGACTGTTCACTTGCTGCCTAATATATCCCACCCCTTGACAAGTGCCATTTAAAAGATATAACAAATGTTATGCACTTCACCTGTCAGTGGTTTTAATATTGTGGCTGATCGTTGTGCATAAAAGATTGCTATAGACACTTGCTGGTGTGGGCATTCCCCTTCCCTGCTTCTGTCCAGACATAAGTGAAGGAGAAGTGATTGCCCTCCCCTCCCCTTCCCCCCAATCTTCGAATCCAACATTGTCTGGAGCAATAAAAGTTTAAAATAGTGCAAAAGAAAAAACATCAGAGAAATCAATAAATAAGGACAGATAGTTCATACATCATATGAGTATAAGAGTCAAGCCAAGTTCATGTAGAAATTCAAAAATATAACTTCCAAAAATATATCAAGCATATTCCTTACATGCCAGTTTCTCAAAGGTGGTAAACAAGGAGGTTTTAGCTGTATGATAATTAAACCAAATGTCATCACATGCTCTGAACCAGAATAATAGGAATTCAAAATAAAGCTGAGCAAGATACCAATTACATTTTGCAGGAAACATAAAAGACAATTCAATTTTCTGTACGTTTTCTCCTTTTGTAAACGTATGGGGGTTATGACCACCTGCAAACAGTGACTTCTGAGTCAACTAAAGTGAAAGAATCTGGAAGGATTAATTTTAATTATTTCACTGATAACATCTCACATTATCTATCACATATTATTCTATTCTGTTGATATATATCTGTTCATGACTTAAAGGACCACTCTAGGCACCCAGACTACTTCAGCTTAATGAAGTGGTCTGGGTGCCAGGTCCAGCTAGGGTTAACCCATTTTTTTATAAACATAGCAGTTTCAGAGAAACTGCTATGTTTATCAATGGGTTAAGCCTTCCCCCAAATCCTCTAGTGGCTGTCTCATTGACAGCCACTAGAGGCGCTTGCGTGATTCTCACTCTCACGCAAGCGTCCATAGGAAAGCATTGATAATGCTTTTCTATGCGACCGGCTAAATGCGCGCGCAGCTCTTGCCGCGCGTGCGCATTCAGCCGACGGGGCGGAACGGAGGAGGATGGAAGAGGAGAGCTCCCCACCTAGCGCTGGAAAAAGGTAAGTTTTTACCCCTTTTCCCCTTCCAGAGCCGGGCGGGAGTGGGACCCTGAGGGTGGGGGCACCCTAGGGCACTATAGTGCCAGGAAAATGAATATGCTTACTTTGGTGTCAGTTTGTCTAAATTTCTACTGTCACAAGACTGCGCCAAGTTTTTTAAATATAGTACTAACAAAAATCATACTCAGACTTGAGAGATAACGTTTAAGGGTCATTTGACGCGTCTCCTCTACATGGGGTTCACAGTTAAATTGGATCTGTCATCCACATGTGAGTACAGAGACTATAAATTGATCCATAGGCGGTGTGTGGGAGGCTATACTTATACAATTAAGGGGGGGACTTACTGCCCTACAGCCTACACCCATCAGCTGTAGTGATGTCGCGAACCCGAAATTTTCGGTTCGCGAACGGCGAACGCGAACTTCCGCAAATGTTCGCGAACCGGCGAACCGCCCGAAACTCCATTGACTTCAATGGGGAGGCGAATTTTAAAACACACAGGGACTCTTTCTGGCCACAATAGGGATGGAAAAGTTGTTTCAAGGGGACTAACACCTGGACTGTGGCATGCCGGAGGGGGATCCATGGCAAAACTCCCATGGAAAATTACACAGTTGATACAGAGTCTGGTTTTAATCCATAAAGGGCAGAAATCACCTAACATTCCTAAATCACAATCAATATGGATTGACACCTGACATATGACATATTGACACCTTGACATATGGATTGACACCTGTCCTCAGAGCCCCTGATGCACACGGACACAGAGCAGAATAGAGACTGGTCCCCCCTACATAGGGTCACTTGGCAGATATGGATTGACACCTGTCCTAAGGATCCCTGATACACACTGACACAGAGCAGAATAGGGACTGTTCCCCCTACATCGGGTCACTTGGCAGATATGGATTGACACCTGTCCTAAGGTTCCCTGATACACACTGACACAGAGCAGAATAGGGACTGGTCCCCCTACATCGGGTCACTTGGCAGATATGGATTGACACCTTGTTACAAACTGCTATTTGTAACGGGCCCTTTAAATGGCAAATTGCCCTGCTTCCCTGGGTTGTGGAGAAGCCTACTTGCCAGCCTCCTCCCGCATGACTATGGCCCCTGGGAGATTGTGAAAATGTATGCACTTTTATTTGGTGTGTATGGCCCTTTAAGACTGTCGGTGGGCATATTGGGGCTTATGGACTCTTTATGTGACTGGTGCTGGCCCTTTAAACACCTTTTTTGGGACATCAGGAAGATTGGGACACTGCCCCTTTAAGGCCGTGTCCCCAGACTTGTTGGGGACACGGCCCCTTTAAGACGGTGTCCCCTGTGTCCCCAGACCTGGTGCAAACCCTTTGTGCCTGCCTGGCTAATTCCCAATTGGTTCAGTAAATGGGAAATTATTTCAGCTGCAGAGACTAAGTCCCATTC
>OW240913.1:344927243-344951093 GCA_933207985.1 Pelobates cultripes
GTCCTTGGGGAAGTGGCCAGGACATTATAGCTTTCAATTTAGCAGGATCCATACTGAAACCCTGTTCAGTAATGATATATCCTAGGAATTGCACAGAGGTCTGATCGAATAAACATTTTTCTAACTTACAGTAGAGTCCGTTCTGTAATAGCCTTTTGAGCACCATCCTAACATGGTTATGGTGTGACTTCAATTCAGGAGAATACACAAGTATGTCGTCAAGGTACACCACGGCACAGACATGCAATAGATCCCTAAGGACATCATTTATGAGGTCCTGAAACACGGCAGGAGCATTACACAGTCCAAAAGGCATGACTAGATATTCGTAATGCCCAATGCGTGTGTTGAACGCTGTCTTCCACTCGTCATTCTCCTTAATACGGACAAGGTTATAAGCCCCCCTGAGGTCTAATTTGGTGAAGAATTTAGAACCTTTAACACGATCAAACAACTCAGTGATGAGGGGGATAGGGTAGGCATTTTTAATCGTTATATTGTTCAGACCCCTGTAATCTATACATGGCTTCAAATCGCCCTTCTTCTTTGCCACAAAGAAAGAAACCAGCACCAGCAGGAGAGGAGGACCTTCTAATAAAACCTTTACTTAGGGATTCCCGTATGTACTCCTCCATGATCTGGTTTTCTTTCTCAGAAAGAGGGTAGACCCTTCCCCTAGGAGGCATAGTACCCGATAACAGGTTTATGGCACAGTCATACTCACGATGTGGAGGTAGCTTATCTGCCTCCCTTTTTTCAAAAACCAAGGCAAGGTCTGCATACAGGGCCAGATTAAGAGCCCAGTGGGCCTGGTGCTGACAATTATGACGGGCCTAATTACAGAATCATATCGACCAAAAACAGTAAAACACTCCCAAGCGTCATGTATCTGATGGAGATGGTGCTGGAGAGAAAGAACAGCAACTATAAGAAAACACATACCCTAGGCTAATCTCGCTCTAATTTATGTTTTCAGCTTCCAAGTAAATCCATAACCCCTAACAGCAACGTCCAATCAAGCAGGAAGTCAATGGGCACGGTAAAAGGGTGTGCCACTGACCCAAATCACTCAACCTGCCAAAACGGGCAAACATGCCAAAAAAAAGGACATGTCTGCTCAAAGAATTAGAATGCCAGCCTGGTATGAATGCATGTCAGGCTGCCTGCCAATCATGTAGCTGGCCAACTAAGGGCATACTATGCAGACAGCACCCTGAGCTTGGCATAAATGCATCTAATGATGCGCTCGCTCAACCCTTTCTAAGGACTGTCCCCTAGCACTCGCTGGTCCACTTGTCTCCTTATCTTCTTACTAGCAGGCAGAAGCTCCTGGTATATAGTCTGGGACAGAGAAAAGCTGTATGTAGTGAGTGTAGAAGAAAGGGAACATGCCACAGTGTTAGAGAGACCAAAGTCAACATTACCTTAAAGGATCACTATAGGGTCAGGAACACAAACATGAATTCATGACCCTATAGTATTAACACCACCATCTAGCCCCCCCTGGACCCCTCATGCCTCCATAAATATAGCAAAATCTATATTCAAGCCTGAAGCTGTAACTCTGCATGCTGTTAGACTCATAAAAACAAGCATTCTGGTGACATCATTAGAAGTGGTGGCCTGATCCAATCACAGTGCTTCCCCATAGGATTGGCTGAGACTGACAAAGAGGCAGATCAGGGTCCAAGCTAGTATGATTTAAACACAGCCCTGGTCAATCAGCATCTCCTCATAGAGATACATTGAATCAATGAATCTCTATTAGGAAAGTTCAGTGTCTGCATGCAGAGGGAGGAGATACTGAATGTTTGGATGCATTTTAGGCAGCCATGACCCAGGAAGGATCTCTAACAGTCATCTAAGGAGTGGCCAGTGAAGTTATCACTAGGATGTAATGTAAAGAATGCATTTTCTCTGACAGTGTTTACAGCAAAAAGCCTGACGGTAATGATTCTACTCACCAGAACAAATTCAATAAGCTGTAGTTGTTCTGGTTACTATAGTGTCCCTTTAATTATATTCATTGTTAGCCAGTCCACACAAGTTTTGTTCCCATACATCCCACTTAAGTTTCCAGACTAGGGGACTCTGGCTGGGACGCATGGTGACAATGGAAAAATAGGGGACACTTGAAGACATGGGGATACAGACACTAGAGACACTGGCTGGGGGACATGGGGACATTGAGACATGGGGCACTGGGAGACATGGGAACAGAGACACCAGGGCCACAGACACTAGAGACACTAGCTTGGAGACATGGGGACATTGTGACACTTGAGGCAATGAGAGACATGGAGGCACTAGAAGACATGGGGACAGTGAGACACTGGCAGACTGGGGGCACTGGGGGACTAGGGGTCACTGGGAGACTAGGGGGCACTGAGACACCAGGGACACTGGCTGGGAGACATGGGGATACTGTTTACCCATGTGTCTGTGTCATAGTATCTCCCAATGTCCCTTAGTGTCTCAGTGTCTGCCATAATGTCTCCCAGTGTCCCTTAGTGTCCCAGTGTCTGCCATGTCTCCCAGTGTCCCTTAGTACCTCAGTATCTGCCATAATGTCTCCTAGTGCCCCTTAGTGTCTCAGTGTCTGCCATAAAGGACCACTATAGTGCCAGGAAAACATACTCGTTTTCCTGGCACTATAGTGCCCTGAGGGTGCCCCCACCCTCAGGGACCCCCTCCCACCCAGCTCTGGAAGGGGGAAAGGGGTAAAAACTTACCTTTTTCCAGCGCTGGGCGGGGAGCTCTCCTCCTCCGATCCTCCTCCGTTCCTCCCCGTCGGCTGAATGTGCCTTGTAGCGGCAAGGAGCTATGGCGGCATAGCACAGTACCAGTAGCCGATAGCATAGGAAGCATTTTACAATGCTTTCCTATGAACCCCTCTAGCGGCTGTCAATGAGACAGCCGCTAGAGGAAATAGGGGAAGGCTTAACCTATTCATAAACATAGCAGTTTCTCTGAAACTGCTATGTTTATGAAAAAATGGGTTAACCCTAGCTGGACCTGGCACCCAGACCACTTCATTAAGCTGAAGTGGTCTGGGTGCCTAGAGTGGTCCTATAATGTCTCCCAGTGTCCCTTAGTGTCTGCCATAATGTCTCCCAGTGTCCCTTAGTGTCTCAGTGTCTGCCATAATGTCTCCCAGTGTCCCTTAGTGTCTCAGTGTCTGCCATAATGTCTCCCAATGTCCCTTAGTGTCTCAGTGTATGTCTCCTTGCAGCCTTTCCCCCCATCCCTTACTTCCCTGAGCTGTAGGCTGTGTCTGCAGGGTGGGAGTTGCTGTCTGGACTCTCTGTAGCTGCACCCCTGCAGATCAGTGAGTATAGATAGGCAGGGAGGGATATGCTGGAACTTCCTATCCCTGCCTGTCTCCAGACACAGTGACCCCTACTGGCCAGTGCTGGTATTGCGGAGTAATCTCTTGTTTATACTGAGAAAAATACCAGCATTTGTATTGCCAGTATAACTGCAATACCAGCACCACCAGGCAGCCCCAAATACTGGCTGTGCCAATAAAATAAAAGTCAGGTGGAATCCCTAAGAGTAGTGTGTGAAAAAATGTAAAAAAAAAAAAATTTTTTTTTTCAAAAATCAATAATTTATTCTATGGGCCTGGAGCGCAGGCTGCAGCTCCATCAGCTATATTATTGTCTGCATATACAGAAGGGACAGAAACCGAGAGTGGTTTGGCCGTGGGCATGTTGAGTAAACAAACAGGATGTACATGAGCCATACAGTCTCGTTGACAAGATTCCCCCCAGGAGAGTATATCTAAACAACCCCAATCAAGTACAGGGTTGTGTTTAACTAACCAGGGAAAACCCAGAACGATGGAGGCTGTAGGGGAGTCAATTATTTGGAAGGTTAACTTTTCCTTGTGCAAAACACGCACAGACATAACTATTTCCTGTGTTTCATGGGTCACCAGAGGTTTCTCCAGTGGTCTACCATCTATGGCCTCGACGACCAAGGGTGTTTCCTTTCTGATCAAAGTCAGGGCTGCAGTTTTGGCAAAGTTCTCATCCATAAGGTTGTCTGCCGCACCTGAATCGATCAAAACTTTGGTTGTTATAGTGGTTTTATTGACCAAAAGAGAAACCGTAATAAATGGCCTGGAGATGGACACATGAGGGGACAAAGTCATAACACCCAAGGCCGACCCCTCTCTAGGCCTTAGGTGCTGCAGTTTCCCTGTACTTTAGGGCAGGCATTACAGTGGTGCCCCCTCTTCCCACAATAAAGGCATAACCCCTCCCTTCTACGGTACGCTCTTTCGGCCTCAGTTAACCCCGTAGCACCCAACTGCATGGGTTCAGGGGATGGTTGCCTAGGAGCGGGTAACGCTAGTAGTGCAGTACTGGGTAGAGCAGGTAACACCCGTGTATCCAGCCGTCTTTGACTACGCCTCTCTCTAATACGGTTATCAATAAGAATCATATAGTCTATAACATCATCTAGAAGAACAGGCAATTCCCTGGATGCTATTTCATCCAGCATATAAGCGGCCAAACCCTCCTGAAAGGCTGTTACGAGGGCGTGATTATTCCAAACCACTTCAGCTGCTAGAGTGAGGAATTCGATAGTGTAATCCGCTACAGATCTGTTACCTTGTCGGACCCTAAGCAGAGCCTTGCCAGCAGAAGCAACCCTACCGGGTTGATCAAATGTGCATTTGAAAGCTGTCAGAAAATCTGCAAAGGACATAGGAGACGTATTTTCCCACATGGGGTTGGCCCATGCTAAAGCTCTCCCGGACAAGTGGTTTATCAAAAAGGCAATTTTAGATCTGTCAGTGGGATAGGAACGTGGATTCATCACCAAATGGATGTCGATTTGGTTGAGGAAACCACGACACAATGCTGGGTCACCGCTGTAGCGCTGTGGCGGCGTCATGTGAACTACATGAGCAGGAACGGGTACTGGAGTGGGAATGGATTCGGGCACAGCAGCAGCAGCCTCCTGAACGGCAGGTTGCAAGTGTGCAGTACGAGCCAGTATGGTTTGCAAAGCTTGAGCAAACTGATCCATACGGTGGTCCAAGCCATCCATTCTAGCCTCTTGATTAACTAGGAGCTGTGGTATGTCAGCAGGTTCCATTATGGCCCTGTTGTAATGTCACGATTCTGGGAACCCAACACGCTAACACACACACACACACACACAGAAAAGGTGCAGTACTGGACCTTAGAGTGGCCGGGCTAAGCACACACAGAATAGTCAGGAGACAAGCCGAGTAAGGGAACCAGAAGACAGAATAACGTGAAACAAGCCAAGGTCAAAGGGTAGGAGAAAGTCACAGAGTCAGATAAACAAGCCAGAGAGTACGTAACCAAAACCACAAGTTAAGTAGCAATACTAGCAAGCAAAGACCACAACAGGGCAGGGAGGAACAGGAAAGGTAAGTATTTAAACCATAAGGTTAATTCTGATTGGATAATTTCAAATCAGAATTAACAATCACACGTGGGAGATATCTAAACCTCCCACTGTGATTGAGGCACTGTGCCTTTAACGCCGGGTCAGGTGACTGACCCCGGCGTGTAATATATTGGGCGGTCTCCCAGTGTACAGCGTCATGCATGCTGCCGCTGGGGGACGAGGAGGAAAACGCAGGCGGCATCCGAGGATGGAAGGATGCCGCTCGCCGAGCCCACGAGGCGGAGGAGAGCACGGACGGCTGGAGGGTGAGTACCGCGAGCGGAGTGCAGCCTCCCCTCGCAGCCGCCCGCGGGATCCCGACAGTTTACAGCAAAAAGCCTGAAGGTAGTGATTCTACTCACCAGAACAAATTCAATAAGCTGTAGTTATTCTGATGACTATAGTGTCCCTTTAATAAATAACAAAATAACCCCCCCTCCCCAATCACAGTGCATCTAAAAAGGTGAGTGAAAATATTGAAATAAAAATTAGAGATAAGTTTGTAAAGTGAACGTTCAATTGGTCACTAGGCTGCTGTTCTGTGATGGTCATGCGGATGACACAATGAAAAGACATCATAAGCTATGAATGGATTCACACACTGTCCAATAGAAAGGACAATTCTAAATATTTACATTACATGGGAGTACACAGAGAAGAGGTAAATTAAGTGGCAGATAAAAGAAATTCAGGATTGAGTGTAGCAATAACCTCTGTGCTATGAGTCACTAAATAAGTGGGGCTCAATTTAAAGGAACACTATAGTGTCAGGGATACAAACTTATTCCTGACTCTAAATCAGTTAGGTTCCTGCACCCCCCCCCCCTTGCCTCCCATGAAAAAGGTATTGTACTTACCTGTTTTCCAACTCCACGCATGTCTCATCACAGCTGCGTTGAGATCATCGGTTTTCCCGTAGGAAAGCATTGGGGGGTTTTGCTCATGGACGGCAGAACGTTGCGCTGCGCCAATCCATATCTCCTCATTTAGATGCATTGAATCAAAGTATCTCTATGAGGAACATTTAGCTTCTCCATTCTGAGCATGGGAATGCTGAATGCAAGTACTGCACACTGTGCAGCACTGACCCACTAAGCACATCTAAAGGCTGTCTGAGTGATTGTCCTCAGAAAAGTAGTGTTTACATTAAAATGTTTGCAGGGACATACTATAGACAACAGAACAACTATGTTAAACTGTAGATGTTCTGGTGACTATAGTGTCCCTTTAAAAACTTGGCCACACACTTCATGTAGGGATTACAGACACAGTGCTCTCTAAACTGGATATAGGAACAATGCCACAGAAAACAATATATTGTATATGAGTAACAAGCATGAAAAATAGTAATAACATTATAAATGTGACCATCCTCCCACCTGGGTTTCCCCGTAGTTGATGCCTTGAACTGGAACAATAACAAATTCCACAAGAATAACACACAGAGAAAACCACATGGAACAATTAAAAAAAGAAACAATGAGAAGCCAGCGATGCCACTATATGTTGATACTTCTACAAATTTCAAGCATAACGTGCAGAACCCAGCTGTGTTATTCCTGCTATAATATAGATCAATGAGAAATTAAATATGTGGGCAGAGTCCATGTCTTTCTGGAAAACCAAGAATAGCAAGCTGCAGCTGTATAAATAGATATCCTTGGATATTTCAGTTTTCTGAAAAATGTTAGGCAAAATAATCATTGTTTACGGTGTGTTGTTGAGCAGGAACGTAAAAGATTTAAAAGTTTATAGAAAATGCACAATAATAATAATAAGAATAAGAATAATAACAAAGTATTTAACCAGGGGAGGTACATTCAGCTTGCTCTGATTTCCAAGTACGTCTTGTAAGCAAATTATCAGTAATAAGCAGACTGGATAGGGAATTTTTGTTAATAGATTACATTGAGTGTTCTTATTTAAATATCTTTCTATTTTTATCCTGGACCCGTAGATAGCTATATTAGGCAATTATGAACAATAGAATGATCTACCCTATTGTTATCTTGTTTGGAATAAAATTCTGTTGAAATCACTGTAGTAACTATATGTATTCTCACATGGGGCTAATTAACTCAAGTCTAACCTACCGAAAATTACAGGGTTATTACAGGGTTATTTGCTAAAGTGAGCGTTCAAAGGGAATTTAAAATTCATGAAAGCCAAGCTGGAAAACATTCTCTAAATCGGTTCTACTCCCATGTCAGCTACTCTGGCCTTAAATTTGATCTTCATTTTGAATTCTCACTCTAGTAAATAAGCCTGTTTGAGTTCCAAGATATTTCATTTATTTATAAAATATTTTACCAGGAAGAATACATTGAGATTTATTTTGTACGTCCTGGGTCCACAAACACTACATTGTTAATAGGGTACAATATAATATAAAAAAAAAAAAAAAATTAAGAACACATATATATAGACATATGCACAGAAATATAAATGTAACACAGAACTGGTATGAAATATAACCAAGCATGATTACAGGTGCTGTATTGAGGTATGTTGCCACACATTTCTCATAAAGAATTTTAGATTTGATGAAGATTTAACTGTGTCCATGAGTTTATTCCATAATTGTGGTGCTCTGTAGGAAAATGAGGATTGAGGCACTTTTTTTTTGCATTATGCGATATGCTAAATAAAGTGCTGGTACTAGATCGAAGGTTATAGGAGGTGGGAACAGCTGAGGAGAGCATTTTGCTCAGGTAGGGTGGGAGCTTCCCAGAAAAGCTCTTAAATACAAGGTTGGAAAGATGAAGGGTGCGTCAGGATTCCAGCAACAGCCAGTTTAGCTTTTTTTTTTTTTCAATTTGACAATTTTTATTGTTTTCAGGAACAAGTTCACATTGTCTGTATATCATTTAGTTCACACAGATACAGTTCGTACATTTGTTCTATGGTACTGTTCGCATTTGTAATACATGTAATACATTTGGCACATTTTGTACATTATCAAGAAAGGGCTTCATGGTTATCTCTTATACATTTTATCACCCTGGCAGTAGCAGCCGCAGTCTACCCGAGCCCTCAACTAGTGATCTGTTTTTGTTGGTAATTTAGCGCCTTAGGTGTCTGGTCAGTATTGCGTGGTTCTGGACTTAGTTGTGACGTCTATGCCTGTTATGGGCTTTTCATTTTTACTCATAGTCGGTCTGTCCTGTACCTGTGGTGATGGCCTAACCTATGAGGGAGGGGTGTTCCTCCCTATGGGTGACAGGGTTTTCGTCCCAAGGGATATTCTACCTACTGGAGTAGGCCAAAATCTGCTATGGCAGCTATGGGCGCCAATGCTCAGATATCTATGAGGTTTTCAGGTATGCGCGATTAAGTTGTTCATTACCCTTGGAGAGGTTGTTTCTCTGTGTCCCTGTTTAACAGTTTAGCTCTTTTAAAATGTCACAATGGTGTTTCGAAGAATGAGTTATGCAACGTATTAAAGAACCACTATGGTGCCAGGAAAACATACTCGTTTTCCTGGCTTTATATGGTCCTTGGGTCTCTCTCACCCTCAGGGCCCCCCTCCCACTGGGCTCTAGGGTGAGGAAGGGGTTAATCCCTTAAGTTTTTTCCAGCGCCGGGCTCCCTCGGTGATGAGGACTCTTCTCCTCCTTTCACGTCATCGGCTGAATGCACATGCGCGTCAAGAGCCGTGCCAGCATTCAGCCAGTCCATAGGAAAGCATTCTCAATGACGCATTCTCAATGAGACAGCCACTAGAGGCTGGATTAACCCATTTGTAAACATAGCAGTTTCTCTGAAACTGCTATGTTTACAGCAGAAAGGGTTAATCCTAGATGGACCTTGCACCTAGACCACTTCATAAAGCTGAAGAGGTCTGGGTGCCTATAGTGGTCCTTTAAATTAATGAAGGTGGGTTTGCATCGCAGGTGCATACACTACATCTCCATATTCAATTACTGGCATCTATTTCCTTACTGTAGGGCTTAGGCAGGATTTGTTTCTGTAGAGGATACCTAGTTTTGGATAAAGTTTTGAAGAGAGTTTTTCAATGTCAAAGTGTGACAGTTTTGTCAGTGTTTCGTAAACATTTATTTTTTTTATCCGTGATCCACTTTTCTACCTCTGTGAACTGCTGTAGCTTTGGTTTGCTATCATAGATTAGTGTGTCATCTGCTTACATGTGTATAGTTAAGGCTTTACAGACATTAGGCAGATCATTTATGAATAATGTTAATAGTAGGGGGCTGAGTATGGAGCCTTGGGAAACACCACACATGACCAGGAGTGGGAGAGCAAAATAATGCTATGGTCTACTGTGTCAATGGCCTTGGCAAAATCAAGGAAAATAGCTCCACTTAGGTATCAGATTGTTTGATTGTTGATAATATTCACACAATTGCGTGTGAACACATTTTTCCAAGATTTTTGACAATACGGGGACGGGGATTGTACCGTCCTGGCGAATAACAGCAGAGCTCTTAGTAGCTCAAGCAAGTGTTACAGAAACTATATTATCCCTGCATATATAGACCGAATATATATTGATGTAAATATATCTCCTTTTATTTATACGCCAATTTCTGTACCATTGCATTTTCTTGGGGCACGGTTCATCACCCTGTTTGCCACTATTTGTGCTGTTAGTGAAATTGGGAATTCTCACATATTTACTGCTACCCACCAATCTTCTCTTTCTGTAGCAAGCGCTTATCTCTATCAATTTACAAGATTAATTGTCTATGTTATTTATTTTCAAATTACAGAAATAATATACAGAGTCTGGACATGATTCCATTATCTTTTTCCTACTACATAATTACAGTTTATTTTGTTGTTAACTTTTTTATTATTACTATTGTTGTTATTATTTATCCAACCAATTCTCTACAATATAATATAATATAACATATAATTTAGTTGTGCTTATAGTAGGGGCTCATGCTGTTAAGGTTATAAAAAATATCCAACCAACAAACTAAAAGAATAAATAAACTTGTTTCTTTCACTTTTGAATATTCATATTCTTTGCTTTCCACTTAAGAAGAAATAATATATTCTTTTAATAAATATCAAGATTATGATTGACTGAATATTTTCATCCCATGTATGTACTCACCTTTAGACTTTTCTCAAGAGAATGCAGCAGCTAATTTCACAACATATTAACCAACCTACTTTACTTATTAGAAGGCACTGGATGTACTGTGTGTTCTTTACACTATATTTATTTTCCCAAGATATTAAACTATTTTTATTTCAAGTCTTATCATGGCTTCTGTTGACTAACTTTATGTTCCTTAGTAGAGTTGAGCGGACACCTGGATGTTTGGGTCTGGAAAAAAGTCCAGGTTCGTGCTAGAACTTGATCCCAAACTTGACCCCGAACTCGAACCCCATTGAAGTCAATGGGGACCCGAACTTTTGGGCACAAAAATGCATCTAAAACAGTCCTGGAAAGGGCTAGAGGTCTGCAAAGGGATGTAAATGGGGGTAAGAGTAGGACAAGTGACCTGCAAACAAATGTGGATAGGGAAATCACTTAAAATAACATAAAAATTAAAAATACAGCTGAGCCATAAAATACCACTAGATGTAATCTTTGATTTTAGCTTTGGAAGAACATAAATCAAAATCTAAAGCATGGCTGTCAGGAGGATCACCAGAATTATCCATTTGAGAGAGGGTTGGAGTGCAGGGTATTCTCTTTCATTGTTCAAACTGAGCTCAACTCCTGAGAAAAAGCCTTCACAAGCCTCTGCTATTGTGTACATAGTTTATACTAAGTGACCCATAGGTTGAGGAAGCGGTGACCGTGGCAGTGTAGGTGGAAGCGGCGGTGGAGGAGGAAGAGGTAGCCAACACTGTTTTATATATATATATATATATATATATATATATATATATATATATATTTTAATTGGGGTAGCCCCCAAAATATTGGGACATATAAAAAAAAGAAACATTTGCGGCCTGCGGTGCATTTCTTGCAGTCCTTATGCATGGAGAAATGCTCAACTCCTGATGCATGGAGAAAAGGCCTTCACAAGCCTCAGCTATTGTGTACATAGTTTATACTAAGTAACCCATAGGCTGAGGAGGCGGTGATCGTGGCGGTGTAGGTGGAAGCAGCGGTGGAGGAGAAGGAGGTAGCCAACACTGTTTTTTTTTATATATATATATATTTTTTTTAATTGGGGTAGACCCCAAAATATTGGGACATATAAAAAAAAAACTGTTCCGCAGAGCGACTGACCTGTGTGTGCTGCATCTGAAACTCTACTATCGCCTGCTGCTCTACCATCGCCGAAAGCACGCACAGACAGTCCGCACTTTCTGCAGCAGCTCTGATATATCTGGGTATACACCGTGACGGTGTAGGTGGAAGCGGCGGTGGAGGAGGAGGAGGAGGCAACAGGAGGCAAAGCTGTGTACCCTAAATAAAGATTGTCAAATGTTGTATCCTGGCACTGTGTCCCATCCGGTTACTGGGGAAATGGGTCTGACCTATTCTAATCAAAGGGGATAACCATCGGTTACTCAGGTCGCGCTTCAATCCCATGTCCCTGCCAACAGACCCAGAACTCGAACACATACAATACACTCAGACACTCCCACACAATTTCCTCCCCTCTGCATGTGATTCAATTACCTTACACAATGGGTAATGTAATTTAGCACAAGCAGAGAAATACAATTTGTCACATTATTCATAACTTGAAAAGTATGCATCACATTCACACAAAACTTACATTTTCAGAATCAGCATACTCCAAATATGGTCCAGTGGTTCAAAAGATAGATCGTAGTCCTTTGTGACCACAGGAAGCATGGCTTTTCTGCCCAAAACCAGAGTCTTCTATCCTGGAGATAATTAGAAGTAATCCAATTATCTCCAAAGACAGAGGCAAAACTCCATTGAACACATGGCAGCAAAAAGACAGTAAAATACAATAAAATACACAAGGCTACATTTATGACATAAAATACAGACATGCAACATATGCCCAGATAGCTTAGGTCTGAGCGCACATTATTACTGAATGGCGCTCAGAGCACACACATACAGTTCAATTGCCATGGAGCCAAAGTCTTTCCCATAGTTTTTCATTATACGAATGGGCTCCATGGCATAGCTATCTGGGGTATCATTGCTCAAACAGGGCAAGCACCAAATGACCCGGCTTTCTTGTCTTTGCAGGGGAAAATCAAACCTTTTAACATGGGGCCATAATTCAAAGGCCACAGGCGAGCAACCAGGCTTCTCAAATGCAATGTGGCGAGATTGCTCTTGTCACACTTAGTTCAGGCCGGGATATCCCCCACCGGTCCAAGGGGAGGGGAGGTAAGAGTTCGGAGGTGTGCTGAGCCTGATTGCCAGATCTCTAGTGAGGAGAGCGGCCACCTCTCCCGGTTCGATCCCCAGCAGGACTTAAAAGGATTTTAGGGTTCCCGGCGGTTGTTAGGTGAGATTCGGGTGTCAGGCAGTTCCCCCGGGTATCACCTCCTCGATTATCGTCCTCCTGATACCAGACATGCCGTTTTTTGGGGGGTTTTCACCTCCAAATAATCAGTTTTGGTCAGGAGCTCGGTTCTTGCACGTCTGTTCAGTCTGGAAGCTAGGCTCCGCCCCCCCTTAAGCACACTATTTGACACTTCGATTTGACTCTCAGATATGAAGAGCACGCCCAAAATGTACTATTTAGCAGTTTAGCAGCAAAACAATCAGAATGTTTAGAACTGCGCTGTAAGAGCACTAGTTGACGCTTCTATTTGACTCTCAGATATGAAGTGCACCCCACTAATGTACTTTTTAGCACCCTCAAAATTTTAAGTTTTAAAACTGCAATGTGACAGCAGTATTTGACGCTTCTATTTGACTCTCAGATATGAAGTGCACCCCACTAATGTACTAGTTTGCAGAATTCTCTCTTAAGCTGTCCCTCACAGCGGCAGCATCCTCTCCCTATTATTATTATTATTATCAAATTCCGCAGCGCTTTACAGTGGGTGAACGAACAGTCATGTAGTTGTAACCAGACAAGTTGGACACACAGGAACAGAGGGGTTGAGGGCCCTACTCAATGAGCTTACATGCTAGAGGGAGTGGGGTAAAATGACACGAAAAGGTAAGGATAGTATTAGACTAGTGACAGTTGCAGAAGAGGAATCAGTCAGGAGCTATTAACAGTTTAATTGATATGCTTTTATGAAGAAGTGGGTTTTTAATGATTTTTTGAAGGAGTGGAGACTGGGTGAGCATCTAATGGAGGAGGGAAGCGAGTTCCACAGGAACGGTGCAGCCCTCGAGAAATCTTGAAGGCGAGCATCAGAGGTGGGAGTACAGACAGAAGATAGACGTAAGTCTTCAGCAGATCATAAGGGCCTAGACGGGACATACTTGTGTATAAGGGAGGATAGATAGGTGGGAGCAGCATTATGTAGAGATTTGAAAGCAAGAACCAGAATTTTAAATTGAGCTCTATATTTTATAGGAAGCCAGTGTAGGGACTGACAGAAGGGTGAGGCATGGGAGGTGCGGGCGGACAGGAAGATGAGCCTTGCCGCCGCATTCATTATGAACTGTAACGGCGCAAGTTGGGAGCACATAAGACCACTGAAAAGCGGATTACAGTAGTCAAGGCGAGAAAGGACAGTGGAATGGACCAACACCTTAGTCGCATCTGGCGTTAAGTAGGGGCGGATGAGCGCAATGTTTTTGAGATAGAAATTACAGGATTTGGCGATAGATTGAACATGAGGCTTGAAGGAGAGGTCGTAGTCAAAGAGAACACTTAGGCAGCGAGCCTGCGTGGTGGAGCTGATGGTAGCACCGTTGACTTGGAGGGAGACAGACACAGGAGTAACAACACTTGAGGGAGGAAAGACCAGAATTTCAGTTTTGGTCAAGTTTAGTTTATAGAAGTGGGCAGCCATCCAGTTAGAAATAGCAGAGAGGCAGTCAGAGACACTAGTCAAGAGGGACCGGGAGACATCAGGAGAGGACAGGTAGATTTGCATATCATCTGCATAGAAATGATATTGGAAGCCAAAGGAGCTAATGAGTTTACCAAGGGAGGCAGTATAGATGGAGAACAGTAGGGGACCAAGGACTGAACCTTGGGGGACACCAACAGAGAGGAGTTGGGGAGAAGAAGCAGAGCCAGAGAAAGAAGCACTGAAAGAGAACTGGGAGAGGTAGGAGGAGCACCAGGAGAGAGCAATATCTTGTAGACCGATATTGCGGAGGATGAGAAGAAGCTGTTGATGAACAGTGTCAAAAGTCCTACACTAATAAGACCTCATGTGCGTGCAACGCTACGCGACTCCAGCTTATATATAGAGGCTGGGTCACATGCAGCACTGGCCAATCACTGCCATGCCATTAGTAGGCATGGCTGTGATGGCTTCTAAGGGCACACGAGTCAAACGCTTGTTGACTGGCTGCCCTGCAGCCTTTCAAAACGCGCCATTAAATTGCCGAACTCCAACCAGAACATACAGTGATATGTCCGTGTTTGGGTCCAGGGGTCCAAAAAAACCTAATGTTCGGTACGAACCCGAACTTTACAGTCCGGGTTCGCTCAACTTTATTTCTATTTTGTCAAACAAAATTTTATTCTAATGGGGTTATTTAGCAAGGTAACTAATCTAGCTTCAAATTGCTCATAGAGATGCCCGGCCCCCTGAATGAAGTGTAAAAAGGACACTCCAAGTACCATAAGCTCTACAACATACTGTGTTCTATTTCCAAAAAAACCCCCAAAAAAACCATGATTGATGACTAGGGGACAGTCACTAAATGTTGAATTTATTCAAAATCAAGTGAGAAGTAACCAATAGAAAAAAAAAAAAAAAGAAACAGTAAAAATTATGAATCTAGATTTACAATATGTATTTGTATGTTACATATAAATGACAATAATATATAAATATAGATCCTGCTCTTCCTGTTTGATCTGTTGATCGGTGAACCAAGTGGTGGGACATGCACCCAATCAGTGTATTGCAAAATATATACACAATATTTGTATGTGTTATATGTATATTTTAGGAATAATACACTAATTAACATATACATTTTATTTATATTATGTGCATATTTGATAGACACATTTTCACGCTATTTTAATTTGTTTGATTTGTTTTCCTGAATCTTTTTTTGTTGATGAATTTCAAATGAACCAAACAGCCGTATGACTAAAAAAATTGTCTGTCCTGAAAAGTTTGGCCGAAACAAATTTTTCTGCCAAATTATACCAACCATTCTTGCAATGCCATGGAATGCCTTGATCCTAGAAGAAATTATTCTAAAAACTACAATACCACAGAGTGTCCAAGTCCTCTAACAACAAGGGGCTTCATCAAAAAGTACCTTGATATGCATAGCGACACTATCATGCTAAAACAAGAAAGACTCTTCCTATTACCTACATTGTGCTAAAAACCTGCCAAAGGGTTTTTTACATACTTGGAATCCAGCTCTGGGTAAAGCTCACAGTGCTGCCTTTCACTCCTCCACCTGACATCACCAATGTGCCCTGCACAGTCCAATCCCAGGCTTCTCATATAGATTGGTCCATTTCACTGGCTCAGAGAGCATGCACGCAGTCTGAGCCAGCAAGGGGTGGAATGTAGAGAGTAGAAAGGATATTGGGACACAGGGTTGGATTAGCATTAAAAAGGAGCACTACAGAAGGGCTAGAGAGGCAGGCAGGACTCAAATTGGTCAAGGAAGGAGAAAGGGGACAAGGGAAGGGAAAATCTCAATATGTTTGTTGCGAGCATGCAGTGTGCACTGTCAATGGAAGTATTTTATGCACAGAATTGACATGAGGTCTGGAACAGAGTTCTGGGTTGCCAAGTCACATGTGTCAGGGTTGTAACTAGCCTCTGGCACAAACGTGCAGCATTAAAATGTTTGGGTCAAATATAATTTAATAAAAATTGTATGTCCTCTGTATGTATATATGTCATGTCTGCTGCTATTTTCTTAAATTCAAACCTGAAATAATACATTTACACAATTTGCTATAAATAAATTATGTATGAATTAGACAAATTCAGCCAGAATTGCTCACTATTAATTTATTTTTTACTAGCTGGATTTATTGATTAGGCATCAGCAGTTTGTCCCTTGCATTTTTGAATATTCCAAATTATTTTAATGACAGAGTGCTTTATCAATATCAATCAAATGTTCTAAATTATAACTGGAAATTAAATTACAAAAAACATTCTACAGTGTATTTCATTTTCTTAAAGGAGTTCTAGAGTTGTGGAACCACCCAAAAATTTGTTTTTTACCAGCAAACTCTTCGGTGGTGTGATTCCTGGGCCCGAGATATCCTAAACCACGGGTGGAGCGAGAACCTGATTTCAGGAGGGGCACTGCTGTATTTTATTTCAGATATTAGCTTTAGAAAATGGACACAGACATTTACACAATACAGATACATTTATTTACATACATGAATACAGTGACAAATAACCTACAGAAACACACAGACAACAAAAGAGATAGATACAAAGGTGCCTAATATGATAAAGGCCCCTCTTGAGCTGCAAAAATAGCTCTGGTGTGTCGAGGCATGGACTCCACAAGACCTCTGAATGTGTTCTGTGGTATCTGGCACCAAAACATTAGCAGGAAGTCCTTGAAGTTCTGCAGGTTGCGAGGTGGAGCCTCCATGGATCGTATTTATTGTTCCAGCACATCCCACAGATGCTCACTCAGATTGAGATCTGGTGAAGTTGCAGGCCAAGGCAACACTTTGAACTCTTTGTCATGTCCCTCAAACCATTCTAAAACAATTGTTGCAGTGTGGCTTGGTGTATTACTCTGCTGAAAAAATGCCACTGACATCAGGGTACACCATTGCCATAAAGGTGTATGTGGTTTGCAACAATCTCTAGTTAAGGGATTTGTGTCAAAGTAACATCCACATGAATACGTCTGACTGGTCTGCCGCTGCCCAGCCACATATGCAGCAAACTATCATACACAGTGTGTTCTGACACCTTTCTATTATAGCCAGCATTACATGTATCAGCAATTTGAGCTACAGTAGCTCTTTTGTGTGATTGGACCAGACTTACTAACCTTTGCTTCCCACATGCATTAATGAGCCTTGGCAGCCCTTAACCCTGATGCCAATTCACAGTTGTACTTCTTTGCACCACTTTAGGTAGGTGCATACTTGGAACCTAGCACTTATATTGACATTTTGGAGATGGTGACCCAGTCACCTAGCAATCACTATTTGTCCCTTGTCACTCACATCTTTTTGTTTGCCCATTTATTCCTGCCTCCAACACATGAAATTCAACAACTGACTGTTCACTTGCTGCCTAATATATCCCACCCCTTGACAAGTGCCATTTAAAAGATATAACAAATGTTATGCACTTCACCTGTCAGTGGTTTTAATATTGTGGCTGATCGTTGTGCATAAAAGATTGCTATAGACACTTGCTGGTGTGGGCATTCCCCTTCCCTGCTTCTGTCCAGACATAAGTGAAGGAGAAGTGATTGCCCTCCCCTTCCCAATCTTCGAATCCAACATTGTCTGGAGCAATAAAAGTTTAAAATAGTGCAAAAGAAAAAACATCAGAGAAATCAATAAATAAGGACAGATAGTTCATACATCATATGAGTATAAGAGTCAAGCCAAGTTCATGTAGAAATTCAAAAATATAACTTCCAAAAATATATCAAGCATATTCCTTACATGCCAGTTTCTCAAAGGTGGTAAACAAGGAGGTTTTAGCTGTATGATAATTAAACCAAATGTCATCACATGCTCTGAACCAGAATAATAGGAATTCAAAATAAAGCTGAACAAGATACCAATTACATTTTGCAGGAAACATAAAAGACAATTCAATTTTCTGTACGTTTTCTCCTTTTGTAAACGTATGGGGGTTATGACCACCTGCAAACAGTGACTTCTGAGTCAACTAAAGTGAAAGAATCTGGAAGGATGCTAATTGAAAAATATCTGGCAGGCAATACAATCAATTAATTTTAATTATTTCACTGATAACATCTCACATTATCTATCACATATTATTCTATTCTGTTGATATATATCTGTTCATGACTTAAAGGACCACTCTAGGCACCCAGACTACTTCAGCTTAATGAAGTGGTCTGGGTGCCAGGTCCAGCTAGGGTTAACCCATTTTTTTATAAACATAGCAGTTTCAGAGAAACTGCTATGTTTATCAATGGGTTAAGCCTTCCCCCAAATCCTCTAGTGGCTGTCTCATTGACAGCCACTAGAGGCGCTTGCGTGATTCTCACTCTCACGCAAGCGTCCATAGGAAAGCATTGATAATGCTTTTCTATGCGACCGGCTCAATGCGCGCGCAGCTCTTGCCGCGCGTGCGCATTCAGCCGACGGGGCGGAACGGAGGAGGATGGAAGAGGAGAGCTCCCCACCTAGCGCTGGAAAAAGGTACGTTTTTACCCCTTTTCCCCTTCCAGAGCCAGGCGGGAGTGGGACCTTGAGGGTGGGGGCACCCTCAGGGCACTATAGTGCCAGGAAAATGAATATGCTTACTTTGGTGTCAGTTTGTCTAAATTTCTACTGTCACAAGACTGCGCCAAGTTTTTTAAATATAGTACTAACAAAAATCATACTCAGACTTGAGAGATAACGTTTAAGGGTCATTTGACGCGTCTCTTCTACATGGGGTTCACAGTTAAATTGGATCTGTCATCCACATGTGAGTACAGAGACTATAAATTGATCCATAGGCGGTGTGTGGGAGGCTATACTTATACAATTAAGGGGGGGACTTACTGCCCTACAGCCTACACCCATCAGCTGTGGTGGAGGCCATAATTAAATTTACAATAAGGGGGGTGGGCATGCTCTTGACCACCCCCAAAACTGTCCATAAGTGCCCCACACCAGGTGGCTAGGGATTCCCAAACCCCTTGCAACCCCCCATTTAAAATAAAAGTGGTATCCTGGTGGTAATATGAGGGTCATGCCACAGGCTTTTTTCTTCTTCACATTTTAATGTGTTGGGTGGCTTACAAGCACTGATTAACCATCACATGGTTACCCCTTATGCTATATAATACACAAGGCTTAACAAAACCCAATGAATCCAAAGAGATTAAGAGAGACCCTTTAGGCTGTGTTATTTTGCATTCATTAGGAGTAAAATCTCAGACCATTTCCCCAGTTTTGCATTACTCTATGCTCCCAACAAACCGCAACATGTTTTTTTAAAAAGACGCTTAGACTGCTAGAGAAATTCAGCGCAGGCCCTTAGACCTCATTCTGGACCCTTAATCCAAATCGGGCACTGTCTCTGCCACTAAACTTTTAAGTATTAATAGCATTAAGCAATCTCTCTCTCTCTTCATTGAATCTGGTTTGAGAGTTCACTTCATTTGAGTCAGTGGGACTATACTTTTATTATTCTGTCCACAAGACATGCACACATTTAGACTATATTTTCACCAGACAGGATGAGCTGACTGACCTTTGCAAGGAGGAAAACAATAGCACCTCTTGGTCCGATCAATCATGTGTGGCCATCAAATTCCGTTCTCCACTAATATGCTAAAAGAAATGGTTCTGGAGACTTAACAAATATTTATTAAAAGATGTAGAGGCCATAACACAGATCCAACATGACCCCTTAAAAAACTAAAAAAAAAAACTAAACGTTATCCAATATTGGTATATGAGAACCATAAATACAACATTTGGGGACACTTTATATGCATAAGTTAGATATGTCCCATAAATCAGATAGCAATGAAGACACTTACAAAGGCATTCTTGTGGAATGACAGCAATGGTACTAAATACACAGACATCATATTTTCCTTAAAACTCACAAAACATTTTATGAGTATTCCTGTAAATGCAAGAATCCTTCCCTGGAAAAAAAGAAGCCAAATACATATATACAAGATCTAAACCCCTCAGGGTACCCTATCAGGGTCTTTCACTAGAACTAAACTTCCTTATATAATATTAAACAAATTGGGATCTAGATAGAATAAACTAAAATTAATTGGAGCTTTCTACTTCCATGAAGATTCAGTTCAGTGGTTACCAAAGGCAAAAGATGGCCTGGCCTTACCTTCCTTTTAAAATATTACAAGTCTATTCATACTCTATGTCTTTTGGAGTGGCACTGTTGGGCAGCTCTGTGAGTGTAGTACACTGTTTTGATATAAAGTGACCGCTTGTCTGTCCCAACCCTTTGACTCCCAGTTCATGAACTCAAATTTCCAGAGTAGAAACTTTGAAGCAGGTGTTGACTTCCAGGGAATCGAAAAGCCTATTCATGCCCACCATCTGCTGAACTAAGGGACTTCCGGGTTTCCTACATACTTTTGGCACAAACTGTCAGGATTACTGTTTGATCCAGCACGTAGAACTGTACAGCACGGATGACAAATAAGTAACGTATTACCGGTCCTTAGAATGGCCGGATTTAACGTACAAAGAATAGTCAAAAATACTAGCCGAGGTCAGGGAACACAGAAAGGGACACAGCGATGAGGAAAACCAGGAGTCAGGATACCAGAATATAGAGAAGTCAATAAACAAAGCCAAAGTCAAAACCAGGTAGAAAACTATAAACAGGAACGCGCTCTCAGACAACCACAAGGGAAACCACGACAGGGCACTGAGCAGGCTGAGAACTGGGCCTAAATACCCCTCCTTTAGTTCTGATAGGCTGTAACTGGCCTTTGACCCCAAAGTCAGTTACCAGGTTTCATTTGCATAATTGCTGCTCAGCATTAACCCTTCTGTGGATTAGGTTGCTGCTCGGCACAACTTTTCCTGTGTGGACAGTAAATGTCATTAATCACTTTTCTCTAAGCGGATGAATACATGACACCAGGTTTCATTTGCACAATTACTGCTCAGCATTAACCCTTCTGTGGATTAGGTTGCTGCTCGGCACAACTTTTCCTGTGTGGACAGTAAATGTCATTAACCACATTTCTATAAGCGGATGAATATGTGACACAAACAACGTTAGCATTTCTGTCAGTATGTCCCTTTGATTTACTCTATGAAAGGGGTCCAGCCACATTTGAAAATTGCTCCCAGCAACCTGAGCCAGGAACAAAAAACAAAAGGGTGGCTAAACAATCACCATCACGTGTGTCTGTATGTATGTCATTGTGAGTTTTTGTGTGTCTGTTTGTATGTCAATAGGCGTGTCTGTTCCATGTGTGTATTTGTGTATCTGTATGCATGGTAATGTGTGTATTTTTTATGTCTGTGTATCTGCATGAGTGTCATTGTGCCTTTCTTTGTATCTATATATCTGCATGTGTGTATATGTGTGTCTGTGTATCAGTATGAGTATCACTGAGCATGTCTGTCTGTCAGTATTTGTATCTCTGTGTCTGTGTATCTGTATGTATGTCACTGTGTGTCTGTATATCTGTGTGTCAATGTGTGTATCTGTGTGGCTGTATATCTGTATGCATGTTTTTGTGTGTATTTGTGTGTGTCTGTGTATCTGCATGAACATAATTGTGTGTTTCTTTGTGTATATGTATTTGCAAGTGTGTATTTGTGTGTATGTGTATTAGTATACATGTCAGTATTGAATCTGTGTGTCTGTGTATCTGCATGAGTGTCATTGTGGGTTTCTTTGTGTCTATGTATCTACAGGTATGTCATTGCGTGTTTCTGTGTGTCAGTGTGTCAGTGTGTATTTGTGTGAATCTGTATGTGTGTCAGTGTGTCTGTGTGTGCTGTTATGTGTTTCTGTGTGTCTGTGTAGCTGCACTCTTCTGGAGAGCGATCTCAGATGTCCCACCTGGAATCTGTTGAAGCCACTCCCCCAACTTGGTAGTCACAACTCTGAGTGCTTCTATCACAACTGGGACTACTACTGCCTTCACTTTCCACATCCTTTCTAGTTCTTCTTTAAGTCCTTGTTATTTCTCCACCTTCTCATGTTCCTTCTTCCTGCTTGTCTGTCTGTGTCTTAAAGTCCCACAGGATCTTAGCCCAGTCATTCTCGACTATCCTTTGTGGTATCTACCATCTGGACTTCGGCAGGTCCAATCCATATTCTGTGCAGATGTTTCAGTACACATCGGTAGCTGTTTGAATGCATATATATATATTTATATATTTTTTTGTCTGTCCAACTTATTTGAGGGTACGAGAGGGAACCTCAATACTATAGGTTGCTGCTTCCACATTTGTTCTTAGCTTCTACTGATTTTTTAGCGCTGACCCATTATCTTTCTGTTTTATATATATATATATGTAAATGTAAAAAAACTGATAAAATTCATATCTTTTGATACCTTTTTTATTGGACTAACAGAAGTATTTAGTGACAAGCTTTCGGGAGAACCTGCCTTTCTCAAGTCTGAAGCATTTCTGAGCAAGACGACACATTGATTTGTTGATTTGTTGATTTGTTGATTTGTTGACGACACGTTGATTTGATTTCAAAGTTGATTTGTGATACATGGGTTAAAGCGACATGAGTATAGATAAGATAGGTTTGATAGAACATAGACACCATTCTTGCAGAGGGCCGTAAATATCTTATGCGAAGATCACAGAGTGAGGGAGGAGAGAGAAAAAAACAAGCGAGCAGTGCAGAAAATGGTGCTATGTGGGGGGAGTATTAATATAAAGAATGCCTGAATTCCCATGCAAGAGTTACAGGATATGCATGAAGGCCTTTATCCAGTATATTCGGAAGGAGTGGCCAGAAAAAGCCGAGGGGGTCAAGATCGAGTCTAATAAAAATTGTTCTGATGTAGAATATGAATTTAGTAGTGGTCAGAGGTTTGCCATGTAAAAGGAGTAATGGCGTATTAGGGTTAAGATCGGCTAGTGTATAACAATATGTATCCAGTAATTTAACTGGACACCAGTGATTACCAGTGGGATAATAGCATACTTTAGTAGGAGGGCCTAACTGGTTTGTTTTGGTGTGATCGATAGTAAGTACTTAATGGTCAGTATCTTTTTGTAGGCTCATAATTTTCAGGTGAAGGTGGTTAGACGTGACGTTATTGATAGTGAATTCATTTGGTCGTAAGAAGCCATAAGAAGGCTAGATAGGCTGACATTTTAATTAGCAGATTAGTGCTAGTTTCAAATGGATTGGTGTCTAGAATGTCTGAAAGTGCACAAAATTTAGACCCATCAATAGGAAGTCTGGTAGTGGGTTTGTCCAAGCTTTGTATGCCTTTCAGTATATTCTTAATGGGATAGGTAGACATAAAAGGATTCGTGTTAGGGTAGGCACTTAGGAGGTGATGTCCTGTGAGGTAGAGTTTTATCGTGTTTAGTGATAATTTTAAGTTAAGGTGGCAAAAGGAGATAAACGCCACTATGGAGTCTAGGGAATGTGTGTCGCTCATCTGGTAATCTGAATTTGGTATAGAGAGTGAATACTCTATTGTAAGCCCATGATGTATTGGTAGAGAGG
>OW240913.1:344959417-345041365 GCA_933207985.1 Pelobates cultripes
AAGGGAGGGGGGAGAGATTGACATCCATCACACACACATGCAATGCACCCCTTGCACACAGAAAAACACACAATGCATTACACACACAGACACATACACACACACACACAAACAATGCAACCCTTACACACAATGCATCCCTTACACACACAGAAACACACAATGCATTCCTTACACACGCACACACTGCATCCTGCACATACACAGAAACACACCTTGCAGCCCTTACACATACAAACACAGATTCACACAATGCATTCCTTACACACATATCAGGACATCCCCTACACACTCCACCCCCTGTGAACAAACTCATTGGTGGAACATGAAGGTGGACCCTGGGACCCAGACCTTGAGCTGTGTAAAGGACCCCCAAAAAATGCAGCTGCTTCCCGTTCTCCCAGAACATTGATTTTTTGTGACCACAGTTACAAACCGCCTCCAGAGAGCCTGTTCTACACCAGACCAATGGAGCCAGACTGCAGCTAGAGCCCATCATCATCCTCATCTGGTTGTAAGTAGGCAATCTAGTATATTATTCGTGACACTAATCTCTAATTTACCTCACATTAAAGAAACACTATAGTCCCCAGAACCACTGCAGCTTAATGTAGTTATTCTGGTGTCTATAGCCTGTCCCTGCATGCCTTATAATGTAAACACGGCGGCACTGCAGCACTGGCGTTAGTTAACATGGCAGATCATATGGGTGGAGCATTGTGATGTCACATGGGGGGCGGCAAACTTTACTTTGCCTAGGGCGGCAAAAATCCTTGCACCGACCCTGCCCTAGTCTCAACTGCTTGATTCCCTCAGAAGAGTTTTCACTTCAGTATGCAACAATTGACAACGCCATAGATGCGATCATTACAGCAGGCATAAGGGCCTGGCTTAGCAAAACTGACCTTTTAAGTTGTTACCCATTCATCCATCTTTATGGCATCTGCATGGTATTAAATGGAATGGCCTGTACTATTTTTACACAAAGCATACCTTTGGATCAAAAAGTAGTCCCAAAATAGTTGACACATTCGCAGAGACCTTGTGTTGGCTCCTCTTGAATACTATCTAAATGATTTTCTATTTATTGAAAGCAATTCTTCCCCCCCAAGCAATCTATGTAAAGCAATAAAACTGTTCCAGACATTAGGGGTTCCAGTCTCTCCACCAAAAAACAGAAGGTCTTGACACCATCATTAATTTCCTGGGCATTCAACTTGATTCTGTGGCTATGTTACCAGCCTCCCGCAAGATAACGTCAATTCCATCGACCAATATTTTCAAATTTGTTCCGATAACCACAAGGAGTTACAATATTGACTAGGCTCCCTTAATTTCCAAGGTAAAGCCTTCATTTCTAGACTCCTTAGTCTACTGCCAGAATTTTCAAACGACACCAGTCGTATATCCCTCAACTCACAAGCTATCACTGACCTTCTCATGTGGCACAAATTTCTATTAAAATGGAATAGGAAAAGTATGTTTCTCCCACCATTATCTGTTTGTTCCCCCCATCATCTGGACAGATGCAGCTGCTACCACTGGGCTTGCAGCCATTTTTGGCAACAATTGGCTCTGGGGTAGTTGGCCAGAGGAAGTACGGGACATAGAAGGGTTTTCTCGCAACTCAGCCTTGTTTGAAGTGTATCCTATAGTAGCTGCAGCAGTGGTTTAGGGCTTTTCGTGGGAAGGCTGTACAGTCCAGTGTTTTTCCGACAACTAAGCAATTTGCAATGTTATTAACAAAGGGCGTTCATCTTCACTGACCATCATGAGGTTTATCAGGAAACTGACTTGGTTAGCAGCTTGTAATCAGTTATACTTGGTTTGTATTCATGTCCCAGGAGTTTTCAATACCGCAGCCAGGGCCGGACTGGCCCACCGGGATACCGGGAAATTTCCCGGTGGGCCGTCGGCCCCTGGGGCCGAGCAGCCAGCTATTCCGGCCCCGGTCTCATTAAGCGGCGCGCAAGGGAGGGGGAGCAGAGACACAACAGCCAGCTTCCCCTGCGGCCGCCAGAACAGCCAGCAAACCCTGCGGCCGCCAAAGGAGCTCTCTCTGCGGCCGCCAGAAGAGCTCCCACAGGTAGAAATTGTGTGTGTGTGTGTGTGTCTGTGTTGTTTGTGTGTGTGTCTGTCATGGTGTGTGTGTGTGTCTGTCTGTGTCATGGTGTGTGAGTGTCTGTCTGTGTCAGCAATGTGTGTCTGTGTCATTGTGTCTCTGTGTCATGGTGTGTGTGTCACTGTCTGTCATGGTGTGTGTGTCACTGTCTGTCATGGTGTGTGTGTGTCTGTCTGTGTCTTTGTGTGTGTCTCTGTGTCATGGTGTGTGTGTCACTGTCTGTCATGGTGTGTGCGTCTGTGTCATGCAATGTGTGTCTGTCATGTAATGTGTGTCTGTCTGTGTCACGGTCTGTGTGTGTCATGGTGTGTGTGTGTGTTTGTCTGTGTCATGTAATGTGTGTCTGTCTGTCACGGTCTGTGTGTGTCTGTGTCACGGTCTCTCTTTGACGTGGTGTGTGTGTCTGTGTGTCACAGTCTGTCTGTGTCATGGTGTGTGTGTGTGTCTGTCATGTAATGTGTGTCTGAGTCACGGTCTGTGTGTGTCATGGTGTGTGTGTGTTTGTCTGTGTCATGTAATGTGTGTCTGTCTGTGTCACGGTGTGTGTGTGTCTGTGTCACAGTCTCTCTGTTTCGTGGTGTGTGTGTCTGTGTGTCACGGTCTGTCTGTCATGGTTTGTGTGTGTGTCTGTCATGTAATGTGTGTCTGTCTGTGTCACGGTCTGTGTGTGTCATGGTGTGTGTGTTTGTCTGTGTCATGTAATGTGTGTCTGTCTGTGTCACGGTGTGTGTGTGTCTGTGTCTGTGTCACAGTCTCTCTGTGTCGTGGTGTGTGTGTCTGTGTGTCACGGTCTGTCTGTGTTATGGTGTGTGTGTGTGTGTGTGTGTGTCAAGGTGTGTGTGTCTTTTTTAAGGTGTGTGTCTGTCATGGTGTGTGTGTGTCTGTCTGTGTCATGGTGTGTCTGTTTGTCATGGTGTGTGTGTGTTTCTGTCTGTGTCACAGTCTGTCTGTGTCATGGTGTGTGTCTGTCATGGTATGTGTGTGTGTATGTGTGTTTTTACTCACTTTTTTTTTTCACGTTATGCTGGTCTCCCCTCGCCTGGCCCTGCCTCTACGGCTGAGATCATCAAGCTTGATGATCTCAGCCAATCCGCACTGACACAGGAAGCACCTCTATATGGACCGTCTGAGTGTCTGTCACTAGGAAGCAGTGTAAACACTGCCTTTTCTCTTAAAAGTCAGTGTTTACATTGAAAAGCCTGCAGGGACAGGCTATAGACACCAGTACCACTACATTAAGCTGTGTGTGTGCGCGCGCGCTTGCTTGTGTGTGTGTATGTGTGTGTGTGCCTGCTACTGAGTGAGCTTGTGTTTTTATGGCAATAACCTTATGTATGAGGCTGTGTATCAATCAGCTTGTGTCAGTGAGATTGTCTGTGTATGCATGTGAGTATTCTTACTGTATAATTAAAAATTTTACTCTGAAAGGACCAATATTTTATATTGGAAAAAGATATATATATATATATATATATATATATATATATAATATTGCCAGAGAAAAAGTAGCGAAAGCTACCATAGATGAAATGTTGAACATGTTTTCTAAGTGATGTTCCATCATCAATCTTTTGTAGAAAGAGAAAGCCCTATCGTAGGATCAATGGGTATTAGTCGATAGAGCCATACTTGTTAAGACTTGGCTATGGTGCAGTAGTTCATTTAATCCATTATTAGATCTTGGAACGGGGGGTGGGGCGGTTGTGGCTAGACGTGAGGAAGTAGGTAGGGTTGCTCAGAATGCCTGGAATTGAAAATGAGACAATTGATCAGCTGCGGTCAGGGCCGGACTGGGGATTCCAAAGCAGCCCTGGAAAAAAAATCTATGCCAGCCCCATAAGTCATTGCGCCATATATTGTCGCATGTAATATGTAAGGCAAAAAATATTGCCAGAGATAGCACTCCAGAGAGATGTCCTGACGAAAGCTTGAGGGGATCAAGCTGAAACGTTGACCTTGTGTTGTTTTAGTGGAGGTAATAAAAGTTATATTTTATATTAGTCCTTGGAGTGCTATCTCTGGCAATATTTTTTGCATTTTTGGCTGACAAGCACCGGGCATTGAATATTGAATTGGTGGAGTGCAAGATCCGTTTGTTTATATATATATTTAGATTTATATATATATCTCAAGGTTGCAAGACATAGCCTTACATATTACATGCGACAATATATTGCGCAATGACTTATGGGGCTGGCATAGATTTTTTTTCCAGGGCTGCTTTGGAATCCCCAGTCCGGCCCTGACCGCAGCTGATCAATTGTCTCATTTTCAATTCCAGGCATTCTGAGCAACCCTACCTACTTCCTCACGTCTAGCCACAACCGCCCCACCCCCCGTTCCAAGATCTAATAATGGATTAAATGAACTACTGCACCATAGCCAAGTCTTAACAAGTATGGCTCTATCGACTAATACCCATTGATCCTACGATAGGGCTTTCTCTTTCTACAAAAGATTGATGATGGAACATCACTTAGAAAACATGTTCAACATTTCATCTATGGTAGCTTTCGCTACTTTTTGCCACCTTTAATTAAGGCTGTCTCATAATACCATCAAAGTATACTTGACTAGCATCCAACATAAAATGTACTCTAGTTTCCCAAACAATACCAGTTTCCTTTCCTCTTATCCCATCAAGACCATACTAAAAGGAATAACCAAAGCCAGCGGCACTACTCCACAACAAAGGTTGCCAAACAACATGCAATTGTGTAAAGACCTGTCCGATTTGCTAAATTCAGCCTTATAACAATATACCCTGATTATACATTAACTTGAACAGAATTAAAATTGTTCAATTAAGCATAAAGGTTAGTGAACACAATCATAAACATTAGTGGTAATACTTTAAGCACTGATAGTTTTCATGTATAACTAAACCAGACAGATCTCTTATTTGTTTTTGCGTAATCAGTTTATGAACAAACTATCATGCACACACTCTAATTGAATGTCAGTAAAAATGAAAACATATGGTTGCTTTTCCGCTCTACATTGATTTACAGAAATGATTTATAGTTATTGCACGTGAGATATAACAAATCATTTAACTGACAGTATCAGCAGACTTAACTAGATTGTCATTTTATGATATTAAAGGTAATGGATGGTGACGAGTTTACTGTAAAGATTCTAATCACTTAGTTTTAAATGTCTCAGAAGTTGTCAGAGGGTGGAAGATTCATAATCCATCCATTCTAGCTTTTGCATGTGTATATCATCTATAACATACATCTGGTTTAAATTCATCAACAGAAAAAACCCACAAAGTTTTTGGTTTTAATATGAGAATGTGAACCATACAATATTCAAGCAATCATAAATAAGTAGAATGTCAGCAAATGAATATTTCCCTAGTAGTGTTTTAATCATTTGGTTTTGTTTGTTGCTTGAAATGTGGGAGGAATAGTGAGCACAGAAAATAAGAAAAAACTGCTTTTCAATATAGATTGCTGTTTAAACATGACAATGCATACATTTAAAAAAAATAAAATAATTATAATCGGACCGTGTAACTGGATGGACGTGTGCTGCTGGAGCTCCGGCTGGAAGGAGACTAAAACGTAATAAATAATGGCGAATAACCGGCCGTCGACCTCCAACAGAGCTGCCTCCAACCAGAAGACACAATGGGCAAGAAAAATATGAGGTTTCGGGTCCTAGACTGCCCGACATATGGCTCTCATTAGAGAGGCCTACTCCACTCGAGCCACCTAAAATGGCGCCAGCAGTTCACCCAGTGGCGGAGGATATGAAGGAATCACAAGAGGAGGTAGAATCCCGCACGTCCTCGCACCCCAGCAAAGCTGACAGCAATTCAGAGTCAGAGGATGACTCGACACCCTACACAAGAGGGGATATCAAACGGTTGCTCCAAGACCTCCACAAGATGTAGAAGGAGGATCTCCATGAGGCAGAACAGGAGATAGGTGTTGTAACTCAGAGAGTAACAAGGGTGGAGGAGAGAGAGAAAGTCCAGGACAAATGGCTGCAGAGTACAGAGACAAAGCTAACAGAGCTTACCCAACAGGTCAGACAAATGCAGAGAACCATGGCTTCCATGAAGTCAAGGCACAGACACCAGAATGTCAGACTGAGAGGATCCCAGAAGAGGTCATTGGGGAGGAACTCTTACCATACGCCAGTGGCGTACACATGACCCATGGGGCCCCAGTGCGAAAATTGATCCGTGGGCCCCCCCCCAGCATGAGGGCCAGGCCGCAACACATGGCGGTGGGCACCTGGTCGCAGAGGTTACAGGGCTGCGACCCCTGCGACCGCGGTATGTACGCCAGTGCATGCAGATGCACACACACTTAAAGGACCACTACAGACACCCAGATCACATCAGCTCAATGAAGTTGTCTGGGTGTCAGATCCCTCTAGTTTTAACCCTGCAGCTGAAAACATAGCAGTTTCAGAGAAACTGCTATGTTTCACTGAGGGTTAATCCAGCCTCTAGTGGCTGTCTCACTGACAGCAGCTAGAGGAGCACACTGAACGTCCATAGGAAAGCATTGTGTAATGCTTTCCTATGGGCGGTTTGAATGCGTGCGCGGTCGCATTCGGAGCTGAGGGATCCCCAGCGCCAAGGGAGTCCGGCGCTGGAGAAAGGTAAGTGCTGAAGACACACACTCTCACTTACAGACGCATACACACTAGCTAACAGACACACACATTTACTGACAGACACACTCAGCGACAGACATACACACTCACTTACAAAACATACACTCTCATTGACAAACTCACTAACAGACATCAAACAGACTCACTAACACACACAAACACACACACACACACACTCAGTAAGACACACACAGTAACACACTCACTGACAGTCACTAGCAGACACACACTAACACTCACTCTAACACTCACTCTCACTCTAACACTCACACACACTAACACTCACTAGCACTCACTAGCAGACACACACACTCACACTCACTCAAACACTCACACTAACACTCACTCTAACACTAACACTCACTCTAACACTAACACTCACACTAACACTCACACACTAACACTCACTCTAACACTAACACTCACTCTAACACTAACACACACTCTAACACTCACTCTAACACTCACACACTAACACTCACTCTAACACACTAACACTCACACACTAACACTCACACACTAACACTCACACACTCTAACACTAACACTCACTCTAACACTAACACTCACTCTAACACACACACACACTCTCTAACACTAACACTCACACATTCTTTTTTTTAAAAATTTAATCCCCCCAGCCTCCTTACCTTTTGGAGTGCTAGGGGGATTCCCTGGGGTCCAGTGGTGCTGCTGGGCTCCTGGGCGGGTGGCCGGTCTGGCAGGCGGGTGCGCAAGGGAGCACTCAGTGCTTCCTCTTCAGCTACCTCGCGCACCGCATAGGGATGCCGGAGCCGGAAGATGACATCATCTTCCGGCTCCGGTATCAGTGCGGTGCATGAGGGAGCTGAAGAGGAAGCACTGAGTGCTCCCTCGCGCGCCCGCCTGCCCGACCGGCCACCCACCTGCCGGGTGTCAGCAGGGCCAGCCTCGGGGGGCCCTGGGGTGGTCGGCTCCTGGGCCCCCCAGGGGAAGAGGCTGGCCCTGTGGGTACATACCGGGTCGCAGGGGAGGCCGGGCCCCCTGGTGGGCCAGGCCCTGTCGCAGCCGCGACCCCTGCGACCCTGGTATGTACGCCACTGCCATACGTCCAGAGACTCTTCATTTTCATGGGCCTTAAAAACAGAAATGAACCATCCATGCTCTTGGTGGCTTTCCGCATCTAAAAGGCCTCTACAGTACCGGCTGATGCACGGAGAGATTCCATAATTGTGAAAAAGGATATAGCAGTTCGCTCCACAATCCTGGCCCGCTGATGGGCAAGGTCAAGTTTGAAAACAATGTGGTAACAATATATGGAGACATACCATTTGTGGTGCTGGTGGAGAAACGCAAACTGGCACCAATCGCCAAACAACTCAGAGACTGAGAGGTGCGCTGTAGATGGAGTACAGATGGAGCCTTACTAGTCCCAAGTGGAGGCCAACTACACGCCATCATGTCGGAACAAGACCCTCAAACACTTTGGTAAAACCTGAGGATCAACCCCGAAACCCTGAGCGCAACAGCTGACACCACCCCAAAAGACAAGTTAAGAAAGACAAAGCGCCATAAAGACACTAACCAAGCTACGAGTTCCTGAGCGACTGAGACCCTGACACTGAGAAAGTAGACGTTGCCTGCCCATGCCCAACCTCAAGGCATAGGACAATACTATGTTAAGTCCTGGACCTTATTGCCTGACACAGAGGCCTCTAGCTTAATAAGTCCGCTCCTAATCATTATAGTCCGCTACATCGCACCACTTTAGACATGGTGGCCACCCCAGGGCACAACTAGCAGCCCCTCACCATACTGTTTTGTTTTCCACTATGCAATGCCCACAATGTTTTTGTTTATGTTCTGCTGACGTAAATGTTCCATATCTGCCAGACTGCGATCCGCACGGTCTGACTAACTTCATTAACCAGTTAATGATCTACAATATACCTGTGTGTATAAAGCTAATAAAATACAAATTTAAAAAAAAATTCTCTTGATGATTCTTCCTCATACTGGTGAAAAACAAACAATTAGGGAACCTAAATTTTAATATACTTGTTTAATTATGAACTGAAATTCATTTGAATTTAGTTAAATTGAGTGAGCATATAAAATCCCAAACTTCAACCCATTCAGAGTACTCTTATGAGGTACAGGAAAGCCTTTATAATGTTTCTTTATATTGTTTTTCCATCTTTAAGCGTTATTCTGTGAGGAGCCCTTAGCAAACTTACATTGTGGTTTTTAATTTATTTTCAAGAGTTTTTATGCATATTATGTTTTTTTTTATCTGGCATTTTGGGGATAAAGATAAGATTTTCAGGAAAGATGGTAGAAGTATTATTTTTTTTACTGGTATTAATTTTACTGTTCCCTCACTTTTATAAGTGTGTCTGCAGGGTCCATTTATTTTAAGGGGGAAAGTTAGGAGATTGCGGACTCATAGCCAACCATGGGGGAGACAATAGACAGTTTGTGGGATTGACAATGTCATGTCCACCCCTACCATTGTATATTATAATTAGAACCATGGAGCTAGGTCTTCCTCTGGTTTATTATAATAAGAGGAAGACCATTTAAAAACTAGGGGGAAATACCATCTGGCCTCCACACATTTTCACTGGGTGGAGTCTGGGGTGGAGACATTAGGTAAGTAGACCACACCCAATGACAATGTGTGGAGGCCAGATGGTAGTTCCCCCTAGTTTTTAAATTCAATAGCCCTCCACTCTTGCCCACTGATGGAAATAGGGGATGGATAGTGATATGCACACCCCCATTTTTCAATTTAAAGTCCATGTAATGCCTACAGGCTATGGCATGTGGGGACTATATACTACCTATTAATTTACATTTCTAGTGACTGGACAGCAATGGTTGCTCGCATGGCAGTTGGGTGCATAGGTAGGTTTAAAACATAATTTATAGTAATGAGGAGTTTTTATGGACCCCCAGAGGCTATTTATTTATTTATTATTTCTCCTTTTTAATTTGCTGGAATTGTAGCAAGTTCTGGACAGGAATACAAACCATGACAGACTATCAAAGATCTGATTTGTCTCCCAGGATGTCTAACTGATTGGATCTGCACAGTGAGGTAATTAATGATGTCATGGGTAGAATGTATGGACACATGTTCAGACACAGAGTTATTATAGGATGCAAAAGGGGGTGTCAGTGTAGAGGGGAGAGACAGATATTGATAGCTGGATTTTGCTCCTTCTGGATGTACATGATAAGGTTTCTAAGGGACTATAAGTTTTTATCACACAATAGTACATCTAAAGAGCTTAAAGGGACACTATATTTACCAGAACAACTACGACTCAACGTAGTTGTTCTGGAGAGTATAGTCAGTCCCTACAGAGTTTTTAATGTAAACACTGTCTGTTCAGAGAAAAGGCAGCGTTTACATTACAACCTAGGAACACCTCTAGTGGTCACTCCTCTGACAGACATTAGAGGTGCTTCCTGGGGCAGTGTGCTGTCCACCATCTCAATGGGGACACTATGGTATGGTAAAGCATTTTGGTTGACTGAGATCATCAATTCTGATTATGTCACTCAAGGAGGAGTAATGGGTGTGGAGCCACCATCGGCAGACAAGCACGGCACTGGAACAAATATGAATTTTTACTATAAGGGGGGAAAAGAGGGGCCAGGAACCCTACATGTGTTTTAACACTACAGGGTTAGGAATGCATTTTTGTACTCCTGACCCTACAGTGTTCCTTTAAAGGTATGCAGGAAATGTATGATGAAGAAATGTAAAGTATAACTTTATTTTTCCCAGGTGCAGTGAAATACTTGTTTATGATATTTAGCAGGGCTGGGCAAAAACATAAAAAAATAAAAATAAAGAAATAGATATAGATAAAAGATATAGGCTGTTACAGACAAAATAAATATTCACATCAGTAGCGAATCGTTTAACTCGAATCTCCTAGCTGCCTGCAATTATTCAATTCTCTGGCATCCTATCACTGTCATCTCCATTATAAAATGTTGTGATCTACTTTAACGTTAATAATCCAATTGAAAATAGAAGAAAATGGTGAGAGCACTCAAAAGATGAAATTATTATAAAATTTTACCCATTGGTTAATACATTTCTGAAAAAGAGACAGAAAAATACAACATAGAGTAATAACGTCAAGTAAACCAAAATTACGTAATGTGTTAATTACACTCACATACAGAGAGCCAATTAGGAGCTGGCTCAAGCTGAACGCCTTGAACAGAAATCTTCCTAAGGACTGAAACAGAACTTGTAGTGGGTGTCTTCCCAGAGTTGATGCGCAAATCAGGAATACAAATAAAAGATTGTACAAAAACTTTAATATTGACTATACAACTACATAAAATAATAAAATAAGGAAAGTCCCATATAAATATAAAATAAGTCCCAAAATGTCCTCAGGATCCACCTTACGCGTTTCGGCACAAAGCCTTCATCAGAGGTGCTGTGTTCTGTTCAAGTACAAAGTACCTTTTAAATCTTATTTGGCACCATTTTCGCACTTTACTTCCTGGTTCTGATGTCAGGCATGTCTTGCGTCATCTTGTCCTAACGTCACTTCCAGTTTTGGTGAATATGACATACGGGAACCGTCATAACAAAAAAGTCCATACAAAGTCAATATATAAAGATTAGAAACTTGAAATATCGCTAAAGAAATAGAGAATAAGGAGAAAAAGGAGTAAAACTAATAAATAATGCTTAGAGCTATAAATCCCAAATGGTTATATAAAATGGCAGTAGGAGAAGAGAATACAAAATAATTAAAAAGGATAAATAAATAACCAGAGGAAAATTAATAAAATATATACATAAAAATATGTATATAAAGAAAAAATATAGATTAAAAATTATCTATATAAAAAGGAATAGAATTTGTGGCAAAAAACTAATTAGTAAAACAAATTTTGTGTATAGGATAACACATGTAGATGACTGTTAAACATCCCCAAAAAAGTTAAAAATAAATATATTTATTAATTTCAAAATCAACATTCAAACCATTTGGGACCATAGTCTCTAATTCAAACATCCATTTCATTTCTGTATATCCTAGAGTATACTCTTTATCTCCACCTCTCCAGTGGGTTTTAATTAAATCAATCCCTACAAATTCTATACCTCTCGGGTCTCCATTATGTACTTCTGCAAAATGTTTAGAAACGTTACGATTGAGAAATTTTCGTTTAATATTATAAATATGCTCTCTAATTCGAGTTTTTAAATTGTGTATTGTCTTGCCAATGTATTGAAAACCACATTGGCAAGTAAGTAAATAGATTATACCTTTACTAGAACAATTAATAAATGTCTTTATTTTGTATTCTTTTTGGTAACCAATGACACAAACTGAGAAACCTTTTTATTTCTACTTGTCCTAGATAAACAACCTTGACATGTACCACAATAATGGAAACCTATGCTTCCTTTTAAAAAGTTATTTTTATCTTCTATTTTTTCTTTATCTAAAAAACTTTTAGTTAATATTTGTCTAAAATTATTAGCCCCCCTAAAAATAAATTTTGGTTTAAAATCTAAAAACGGAAGTGCTTCTGAATCTTCTTTTAAAACATGCCAATGTTTTTAAATTATTTTTTGCAATGCTCCATTATTAGAGCTAAAATCAAAGATAAAAGGAATTGTTTTATTGTCATTCTGATTATTTCTGAATTCTTGTTTTGTTTTTGATTTGTATTTAAGGAGAGGTTGTCTTTCTTTTTCTGCAATTTCGTTTTCAATTGTATCTAAATCTTCCTTTATATATCCTTTCTCGATAAATTTTCTTTTTAAAATTTCTGCTTGTTTAAAATATTTCTCTCCTTCTGTACAATTTCTTTTAAGTCTTAAAAACTGTCCTTTTGGGATATTGGCCAGCCAAGGTTTAAAATGGCAACTTTTTAAATCTACAAAACTATTGATGTCAACTGTTTTAAAAAAAGTTTTACTTTTAATTCTATTATTCTCAACATAAATTAAAAGATCTAAAAAATTAACATGCTCTGCACTAATATCATAGGATAAATTAATATTATAAGAATTACAATTAAGAGAGCTAATAAAATAATTTTATTGTCATTGGTTACCAAAAAAGATGTTTTACAGTCATCTACATGTGTTATCCTATACACAAAATTTGTTTTACTAATTCGTTTTTTGCCACAAATTCTATTCCTTTTTATATAGATAATTTTTAATCTATATTTTTTATATATTCATATTTTTTATGTATATATTTTATTAATTTTCCTCTGGTTATTTATTTATCCTTTTTAATTATTTTGTATTCTCTTCTCCTACTGCCATTTTATATAACCATTTGGGATTTATAGCTCTAAGCATTATTTATTAGTTTTACTCCTTTTTCTCCTTATTCTCTATTTCTTTAGTGATATTTCAAGTTTCTAATATTTATATATTGACTTTGTATGGACTTTTTTGTTATGACGGTTCCCGCACGTCATATTCGCCGAAACCGGAAGTGACGTCAGGACGCGATGACACAAGACGTGCCTGACGTCAGAACCAGGAAGTAAAGTGCCGGGAAGACGGCAAAAATGGCGCCAAATAAGATTTAAAAGGGACTTTGTACTTGAACAGAACACAGCACCTCTGATGAAGGCTTTGTGCCGAAACGTGTAAGGTGGATCCTGAGGACATTTTGGGACTTATTTTATATTTATATGGGACTTTCCTTATTTTATTATTTTATGTAGTTGTATAGTCAATATTAAAGTTTTTGTACAATCTTTTATTTGTATTCCTGATTTGTGCATCAACTCTGGGAAGACTCCCACTACAAGTTCTGTTCCAGTCCTTAGGAAGATTTCTGTTCAAGGCGTTCAGCTTGAGCCAGCTCCTAATTGGCTCTATGTATGTGAGTGTAATTAACCCATGACGTCAATTTGGTTTACTTGACGTTATTACCCTATGTTGTATTTTTCTGTCTCTTTTTCAGAAATTTATTAACCAATGGGTAAAATTTTATAATAATTTCATCTTTTGAGTGCTCTCACCATTTTCTTCTATTTTCACTTGTGCTTATTGTAGTGGTTACTGTGGCCCACTAAGGTGATTGTAGCACCAGTGTTTGTTCATTTATTTTTTCACTGTATGTTTTATTGATCAGTTAATAATCCAATGCTGTGTGCAAATGTTTTACACCACAAAAGTACTACTACTTTATACAAAATGCAATTTCTCAAACAGCAGTGTAAATGTTTTGTGTGAATGTTTCAGATAACAAAGTTATCGTAGATTTCTCAGATGGTAAGTATATGATTTCTTGCCCAGAATTACTATAAACATAAAATTACTGTCTGAAATAATTACCATTTGGGGAATTTTTCTTATCTTGTATGTAAGCATGGTTAGGTTTTTTTTGGAAAAACAAAATGTTCAATTATATAATTCATATGTATTTGAACAGAATTTTGATTCAAGAAGAAAAAATATTGCCACTATGGAGTTAAGAAGGATTGTGTTCCCTATTTGAGGCATTAAGGAGGTTTATTCCATCTTTTGAATCAACATTGTACACATGTATGTATAAAGGTACCACCCAGTATGTTTGAGTCTTTTTACAATCTTGATAGCTAAGTAACTATGTAACTTAATTGCACCATATTTTGTTCTTTGACAGTGCACAACAAACTTATAGTATGGTCATAAACAAATTATATCTTAAAATCTTACAATGTCAGGTACCACCATTATAACATATTTCTACAATTCATGACCTATCTTTGTGCTGTTAATGGGCCATTCATTCATTACCTTCTCCTGTCCACTGTTCATACTTGTACTGGTAACTTGCCAGTCTCCTCTCATCAGACTTTCCGCTAGTCTTCAGTCCTTTAAGAAGTCCCTAAAAACCTTCCTCTTCACAATAGTCTATGAACTCCCACAGTAACTGTCATTACTCATACCTATCGCTTCTTTTCTCTACCTAATAAGTAGGTCCATTCTCCCCATCACTGTCCTATTCCAAGTCTGCTACTTTCCCACCCTAACATTGGTTCTACAATCCCCCATGCTGACCTTCCTATTGCGTTTTTATACACCATTTATTCCAGACTCAAGAAAATAGGACTGGCATAAAATATGTTTTTGTTTCTTGGCTTTAAATTTGTTTTGCTGCCTCTTCTAACTGTAAAGAATTTCACATGAAAATTCTACCATAACAACAAACCTTCCAGTTTCTCTAATGGATTTAGTATTTAAAAGAATACTTTAAGCACCATAACCATTACACATTTCAGCCAACAAGCTTAACCCTATGTTGCAGGACTTAGCTTGGGACAGCTAACAGAAGATCCTGCTGAGAAACTTCTGGCTCTCAGAAGATGATTGAGGCAGGGAGAAGTGCTCAACACATTGCAGGTAAGAAGTCAAACCATTTAAAAAAGCACCATAACTACTACAACTCATTATGGTGCTTGCAGTGTTCCTTTATTCATATACAGTAGCAATCCATGGTCGACCCTTAATAACAGATGTGAACCTTAATAACAGTGAGTTGAAAAATCAACAACTAAGTGGATTCCATGTGATGGTCTGGAAAATAAAGAACATAAATAAAATTTTAAAAAAGAAAAAAAAAGACAAATTCTCCCTCAGGAGGAACAATAGAGGGTGCGGACCACACTGGGTGGCACCATCAATAAAAGTATCACCCTGGTGCATCTCTTGAGAGGGACTGGGGGAGGGGGAGAACTTTAGGAAGCACAATTTAAACAGGGACACTGGAAATATGATGCTATATCCAAATCCTGCTGAACATTAATACAGCCTATTTTCTTTTGCAAATATTTGTATATATATTTCATGAATGCTCCTTCAGGAAATACCTGTAATGACTGAGTTTAAGATATAACCATATCCAGTAGCAATTCATGGTTGCCTTTTAGACAGAATATGAAACCAAATATAGAACCAAAATCATAGAAAAGGAAGACATGCTTTTTTGTTCAAAATGCATCAATAGAGTAAAGGAAAACTCCAAGCATGCTGTAATATGGCACCCCATATTTTTAAACCAATTTAGAATGGTTTGACTTCTGACCTGGGATCCACCAGGAGCTTCTCACTCTCTCTGATGAAATGAAAACATGAATCTCCTAACTACGAGCTTGACTGAGCTAAGTTCTGAGTGCAGAGCTAGCTCATTGGCTGAAAGCTGCATTTGGAGAGCTAAGCCCTGAGTAGTAGATTAGATGTTAAGTGGATCCCGTGTAAGAAGTGAAACCAATACTAAATGGTTTAACTCCTAACATTGTGGCTCTCCTGGCCCCATTACTACTACAACATGCTGGAGTGGTTATAATGCTTTAATGTTGTTCCTAGGTGTCCAAATTACATTGCATAGCAAATCATCACCTCAAAGGGGATATGATAACATTATACAAATATATCTGTGGCCAATACAAACCATTGTGTGGAAATCTATTCACAAACCGGAAGGACACGAGGTCATGCATTTAGACTGTTAGAAAGAAGAATTTGTCTAGGGCAAAGAAAATGTTTTTTTACCATAAGAACAATAAGGGTGTGGAATTCTTTGTCTGAAGAAGTTATTTTATCAGAGTCCGTACAGATGTTTAACTCCTTAAGGACCAAACGTCTGGAATAAAAGGGAATCATGACATGTCACACATGTTATGTGCCTTAAGGGGTGAAACAGCAACTAGACGCATACTTGCACAAACAGAATATTCAATCAAAAAAGTTTTCAACTGTAGAGTACCGTATATACTCAAGTATAAGCCGAGTTTTTCAGCACATTTTTTGTGCTGAAAAACCCCAACTCGGCTTATACTCGAGTCAATGTCTGTATTATGGCAACTTTACATTGCCATAATACAGACTGGGGGCTGGCAGCGAGCGCTTACCTCTCCTGCAGCTCCTGCCAGCTCCCTCCTCCTCCGCGCCGGTCCGGGCAGCACCTCGGTCAGCTCCCAGTGTAAGTCTCGCGAGAGCCGCGGGGTCATAGTGCGGCTCTCGCTAAACTTACAGTGTGAGCTGACAGAAGAGCTGCACGGACCGGCGCGGAGGAGGAGGGAGCTGGCAGGAGCTGCAGGAGTGGTAAGCGCTCGCTGCCAGCCCCCCTCCTCCCCCCACTGAACTGCCAATGAACCACCAGGGAAGGAGAGCCCCCCTCCCTGCCATGTATCAAGCAGGGAGGGGCGACGAAAAATAAATACATTAATAATATATACATAATAATAAAAATAATAATAAAAAAATAATTAAATAAAAAAATAATATAACAAAAGAAATTAAAATAATAATATATATTTTTTTTTATATAAAAATGCCCACCCCCCACCAAGGCTCTGCAACACACACACACACTGCATCACACACACACACACACACACTGCACTCATACACATACACTGCACTCATGCACACACACTGCATTCATACACACACACACTACATCACACACACACACTGCATTACACACACACACTGCATTCATACACACACTGCATCACACACACACACTGCACTCATATACACACACTGCACTCATATACACACTGCGCACTCATACACACACTGCGCACTCGTACACACACTGCATTCATACACACACACTGCATTCATCATATACACACACTGTCACACACTGTATTCATACACACACACTGCATCACACACACACACTGCATTCATACACACACTGCATCACACACACACACTGCACTCATATACACACACTGCACTCATATACACACTGCGCACTCATACACACACTGCGCACTCGTACACACACTGCATTCATACACACACACTGCATTCATCATATACACACACTGTAAATAAATATTCAATTAATATAATTTTTTTAGGATCTAATTTTATTTAGAAATTTACCAGTAGCTGTTGCATTTCGAACCCTAGTCTTATACTCGAGTCAATACGTTTTCCCAGTTTTTTGGGGTAAAATTAGGGGCCTCGGCTTATATTCGGGTCGGCTTATACTCGAGTATATACAGTAATTGCTTTTTGATCCAAGGAATAATCTGACTGCGATTCTGGGGTCAAGAAGGAATATTTTTCTTAGTTTGTTGCAAAATTGGAAGTGCTTCAAACTGGGTTTCTTTTGCCTTCTTTTGGATCAACAGCAAAAAACAAATGTGAGGATGGCTGAACTTGATGGACGCATGTCTCTTTTCAGCCTACGTACTATGTAACTATGTAAAATACATGTATCACATATAATTTCAGTTTGTCTGGTTTTGGGTATATATCTGCTTTGACTCCAATTATTTAAAACTTGTTTTTATCCCATTAATTCTCAAAAATAATATATTTACATTGTTTCTGCAAAAACCGAGCACAAAGACCTAAATACGTTGTTCCTATATCTTGCTTTGAAAGTATGTTACCTGATTGGTGTTGAAGGTTATTAAATTGTTTTCTATTGTTCTGCGGTGTAGCTCCCCTGTGTAATGCGATATCCAGTAGAACTTTTAAAACAGTAATTATAATGTTTTTTTTTGTTTTTGTTCATTTCAAAACTATTTTATGGGTAACATATTAAATAAACCTTCCTGATCAATTACCATGACAACACTTAAAATAAGGTCAGTTCTTTTCTTCATAGCAAAAAGGACAGGAAACAAAATTATGAAATCAATATAAATAATCCCTATTATCCTATAAGACATTTTTCTGCCCTCCACGTAAGTTATCAAGACGCCTTCTTTAGTAGGCAAAGGCTTTGTTTAGCGATCACCAGCCTACTCATTTTGCAGGGTGGCCAGGGTTCATACTCTTTTTTGCTAAATAATTTGTATACATCTGTGTATAATAAATCCCGGGCTTTAACCCTAAGTCTTGTAGACAGCCACTAAAAGAGGAGTTAACCCTAGCAGGTAATTATTGCAGTTTATTAAAAACTGCGATAATAACCTGCTCAGGGTAAAAGGTGCTGGGACACTGCACCCAGATTACTTTTATGAGCTGAAGTGGTCGAGGTGCCCATAGTGTCCCTTCATGTAGGTTTGGCTATCACATTGTAAAATCCTAATTTGCCTGTGGAATTCTGAGCTACAGCAGTCTTTATTACTTCTGTCCTGGATAATTAAATTGGGCTTCTTGTCTTTATAAGTTCATCAGTAGTTTGGATTCTAGCTAGTATAAAGAAATTTTACCCTTGGTTTTTTCAGCAGCTTTTATAAATTACATTAGGACTTTCTTTTAACAAATGGGTTATTGATGAACATCTAGTAAAAAAAAATGTATCTAGTACTGGAGCAAGATAATAGGTTGCCCATGCTATACTTCACGGGAGCCAATCTATCAGAACCCCGAAGACAGAGCAGAGGCTAATGCCAGGGCTAATGGCTATACTTCATGGTAAGTCTGCCTGTATACTACAACCCTGAGAACAGTTGGGAGGTCAATATCTGGGTTAATGGCTATACTTGTTTAAAATGAATGGTAATGTGTCCAAATTTTGAATTATCAATGGGTCAAATTCCATTACATGAACGGTCCATACAACTGACACAGGCAATAGCGGAATAGGTTAGTTTGATTTATAATTTGAAGTTCCACAAGGTTTTCCCAAAAAAATTATATGGACCGAACTGATGTATCGATGAAATCCACTTGACCAAATTAAAAAAAAATTTTTGTCTTAATTAATTGACTGGAATTTTCTTTTGTGCATAAGTCTACTATATCTTCATGGATATCTTCCAGGTGACTAAATTCTACACTTGTGCAAAACACCTGACCAAAAATGAGACTGTTAGACCACTTTGTACAAGACACAAGGACTTGATTTCCAGTACCTGTCTATTTAAAGAACAAAAACCGGCCATCTTTAGAGAGTGAAATACATATCTCTTACAGTTTGCTGGATTATCTACAGTTTTTTCTCTTATAAAGAAGTGTTTTCTGAATGCTTGTTATGCCAGAAAGCAGTTATTTTGCATTGAGAATATCCTAGCTAACATTGGAGATACTGAGTAATGTCCACTTCTGATGGGCTCTGGGTGTTGCTCAGCCCAATGAAATGTCCCTGCCAGTGGTGTACATACCACAGTTGTAGGGGTCGCAGCTGTGACTGGGCCTGTCACTCCAGGGGGCCTAGCCACCCTGCGGAACCCTGCAACCGGGTTCTCGCTGCCATCTGTTGCGACCCCGGCCGCGCAGTATAATTGCCAGGGCTGCATGTGAAGGGGCCTATGGATCAGTTTTGCACCGGGGCCCCATAGATTGTGTGTATGCCACTGGTCACTGCCATTAAGGAAGGGTAGCTGATAACAAAATGAAGGGTAGTGGCTTTATACTTTCTGCCGCAGTTCAATTCTGCACATTGGGTTTAATGTACATTAATGAAGACACAATTTTTTATGTAATGTGGCTTTATCTTATTTTGGATTTGGTAAATGCTCAATACGGATGATAATGAATCTGTAAACACAAGATGTTTTTATCAAGAAGTGTTTTTAAAATTAACAAATGCTCACTGTAACAATGTAATACTTTATTGTACTTTTTATGTTACAAACTTCATTCTCTATTTAGTGTATATTTTGGATTTGAAACAAATCATTTGTTTTATATTTAGTCATAACTGTTTTGCAATTTAATCTCAAATGTAATAATGTAACACTAAATACAATAGTGGTAAATGATCAGCTGCACATTTATAATTAAACATGTTCTGTGAATTATTTGGATTTTAACCCCTGCATCTTTAAAATTGTGCATACACATTTTTTTTTCATTTACTTGCAAAGTGAAATGTAATCGATAAAGCCTCACTCATCTCCATTTATACTCCATTAATGATTACCAGACTGTGAAGGAATAAAATTAACCCACTTGATACAGAGTCTACTCATTTAATATCTGCAAATTCATGGAAATATCAGTACCTCAACTGATTCTCAATTATTAAAGGAGGTCTCAATAGATCATACCATTCCTACAGTTAGCGAGGTAAGAGGAGTAAATTAGCTCTCCCATTTCCCTGTTAGCATTACGTTAGCATTCCAGATACAGATACAGCACTTTTAGAATATATATAATGTAACTGAATGTTCTCTGTGTGGGCATTATGCTCAGTTGTAGACATCCTTTTTACTTTTTGTTTTGTCTTTTAGAAAGTTGTTCTGCTAGTAATGCCAACATGCGTCTTACCTATACCTATAAGTAGGGTATTTGATTATTTTTATCTATTTTTGTCACACTCACTGTATGTGAGAAAAATAGTATTTTTGCATTTATACTAACATTTCACATCTTTGCGAGATAACATTGTGAGATAATGAATACTGTATAGAGTCTAGAGCTCCCCCCATTAAAATGCCATGTTAATATTTTTTTCAAACAAAAAGTGCTTGATAATGAAGAGGTTAAATGAATCTGTGTCGCAAACAAGATCACTTAAGGCATGCATGACACCTAGTTAAGTGGAAAGGGTTAAAATCACTTTTTATCTGCACTAAAGTCCAAAAAAGTATAGCCCCACCTCTGTTAACACCAACTACGTTTAAACTGTTGCCACCAGTACAATTTAATTTGTCAGGATGTGTTTATACTAATATCAAATGTTTATTTCATTTTCTCTCTTTTGTGAAGTGCTAACACCTTTAGTCAGTGCTGTCATGGTGATTGATGAAAAAAATATAATTACAGGAAGAAAACATTTTTTTTTTTACTAATTTGCTTTTAAAGAGCTTATTTGATGTCCTTTTTTGTAAATCAAGAAGTCCTTAAAACATGTTTTTGCATTAAATTATGTAGCAAGATAACAATAGAAAAAAAGGAAGAAGGCAAGGAAATGTGTTTTCCAAAAGGTAAGAACAGACAAAATGAACAATCATTTTTTAAAGCACCAGTGATTTCAAATTTATGTTAAGGTACTATGTGTTATTGTTGTCAAATGTTCAAGATAAGTGTATTTTTTATTTATATTTGATGTAAGTGTTAAAATGTATATATAAAAGAAAAAAAGCATAAACAGGTGATACAACTCCTAGTATGTTATAAATATTTGATAATTAAGGCATGCAGAGTATAAGATGGAAGTCTACAAGAAAGAAGATGTTTAAATTATTGTACGTACTTTATCCCTTGATAATAAACAGGATAGAGAATGTACCACATAATAATAATAAATCATATGGTAACCGCTCAAAATCCAAACTGTACAAAGTGGCCAACCTATGTAAGTTTATATTGTGGGAGGTCTCATTCATGATTATCAAATAATCCCAAATGGGAGTAGGAAAAGTTCCTAGTATAGCTAACAGTAATGGTCAACTAAAACCATCTATGCTTCTACTGGACCCAAGTGTGCTGATAAACATTTACAGACATTAAGTCTGTTAAGCTTTAACAACATGACATACCAAATTGGGAACCCATTGCAAATAAAATGCTATAAAGCAACAAGTAACAAAAACATTAAAAAATGAACATTAAATGCATCAGTTTGTTATGGGCAAATGCAAATGTTTTAAGAGATATTGCAAACTGACAAGGTGTTAGAAATGGAACATATGGTTTTTCATACATGTTTCTTTAAGCAATAACCTTTTACCTGCTTTCAGTGCATCATATGTTTACGCCATTTTTTCCCTGACAAAATACAAAAACAATAATGCATAAACAAGCTTCAAGGTTATGCTACGACTCTTTCAGTACATAATATACTGCGGTACCCTAAATAGATAAAGATGTTCAGACTTTAAGATGCCATCTTGTCCTAAGTCAGGGAATTTTCCATGACGTGTGCACCCAATGTTTTAGTTATGGCCTTGTATCTTTGCCAGGTTAAATGAGGTCCTAAAATGAATAAAATATAAGAAGTGTTACTTTTTCATATATGAACTACGGTAACATTAAAATGAAGACACCTAAAGTATAAATAGGTGTACTTTTGAATATTAGAGAACACAGAGAGGAGAGATTTGGAGACAGACACTGCTCCATCTTATAATGACAGAGAGGCTGACATAATGACATGTTCAGAAGGGTATGTTAATCTATTAATGATATTTGCAAGAATATAGTTTAATCTTATAGACTCTGCTATAAATTATTGTAATGGATTTTATATGTCTATTTTAATATTTTTATTTAATAAAATATCTAAAAGACAAAACTTTATTGCTTCCAAGACAATCCTTATTTTTTATTGTATTCTCAATTATTTAAATAGAGGATCTCTTACTGACTATATAATATTATGGCTAAAGATATCTGTATGGTTAGCCCTGCTAAGTTCTATGCTTTAAGACATTATAGTGATAAATAAGGGAACCAGCTGCGGTTACAAGTTCACTGAGATTTTTCCCCAAAGGTAGATAATAATGGTATCTCACATAAAAGCATAGAGAATACTAAATACTTGAGGAGGTTCTCTGAAATCAACAAATTCAGAAATAACTCTGACTTTGAAGATGTACCACCTGCAAATATAATTAAGCATGTCGTCATCGCAGACATAGAGGTCTACAGTCTTCATTTTAGTTATGGCTTGTTGAAAGTAAAAATTGGAGGTATCATCTTCCTCTCTTGCAAGAGTATTGGGGGATCAATTATTTGCAAACCTTTGCTACCATAGCTTGGTGGTTCTATACAATGTTACATTTTATTTTTCATTTAAAAAAAAAACTGTGTGTCTGAAGAATCACAATCTAAATGGAAGAACTGAATCCATGATCTATAAAAAACAGTAAGAAATAGTAAAACAAAGGACTACATTTGAGGATATACTCATTTAAGCTGCAAAGAAACTCTTAACAAACTATTATAAATACATAGTCTAAATTTGCTTAGCTTGGAGGGTAGCAAAGTAATGATTGACTACATTGTGATAATTTCCAGTAACAAGAACTTGGTCTAGATATTTATAAAGATTTCCTACCAAGTTTCTTGAGGAAGAGTAGCATGAACGTTTTTTAAATATTTAGAAATATTTGCTGGAGGGTTGGTGTTTGAAGTATTGAATAGATTGTTGTGAAGGTTACTCATGGACTTAGATGGCTTATTTTTCAGTAGACAAATTTATTCAAAGGAAATCATGAGTGATGTCCTATTCAATTTTTAAACTGTCTGAACAGACTGTTTCATCTGCAGAAAGATGTATATTTACATGTGAATCTGGAAAGTACGTTCAATTTATTAAAGTCCATAAGCGTGGAGCCTAAAATAAATGAAGGGATCTAAGACAGTCCTCTATCCTCTGTTTAAATAAAACTTATTGACATTAAAGAAAATAAGTTATCTGTGCAGTTGGACTTGTTTGTTGCTTAGTGAATCAAAGTCCATGCTTAAAGCATACCTTTCCACAGTGTAAACTTATGAAGAGAATAAAGAAATGAATATGTGTGAACAATAAGTTTATTGAAAATTAAATGAGATATAAACCTTTGAGATAAACAAAAAAATGCATCCTATTTTTATTCTGTCTTTTTCTTTCCTGTCTCAACTTTATGTGAGCATAGTCCAATTTTTGCCTTAACTTTATTCTAGCATAGTCATATTTTTGCCTTAACTTTATGCTAGCATAGTCCAATTTTTGTGCCTACTACACTTATGTATGACGTTTCTATTACATTCTGGTACTCTCTATTGATTCTTTGCATTTCTGTTGTATTAAATTAACAGCAACATAATTAATGTAGCAACATAATTAATGCATTGAAATACATAAAGTTAAATATGTGCTCGCTATCCAGATAACTGATATATAACAGTGCATACTCATACAACCATTGAGTATATATAAATGTAGTAAATATAATATTTGTACTACATCTAGATTAAAAAATTGTCTGTGTGCACTGTTCATATATGGGTAGCAGGTAAAGCCCCTTTAATTTAACTTGTTTGTATTATTCACATTTGGTCTAGATTTAGAGCAATTTTAATACCCATTGGTGAGTTGACTATTTATACCTAACTCATAGTATCTTATCATGAGACAATACCACTATACGTTTTGTGTTTTTTCTTTTTTATTATAATTTTAGTATTGAAGTAAAATTTCCAGAATTTTTGATTACAGGAAACGTTGTATGAATGCAGTTCAGGCAATAAAAATATAACACACTAAATTAAAGTTAACATTCAGTGAAGGTTGATTATTAATAACTAGAGTAAAACATTTGTCTGTGTATTTCTGTAATGATAATTATTGCACAGGATTGCTATTGTCATTCATATAATTGGTTTATGATTGTGCTTCTTTTTGTTTAATTGTTTTTTTATAAAGCTATTATAAAGATAAAATGACAGCAAACATTAAAAAATGCCATAATCATTTAGCAACATCCATTTCGATATCAGCACAATCTTATAAAAAAAACGCTCTTATGGTTTTGTTCCATTTATCTTAATTATTTTCGTTTTTCTTGTTATTTCTAAATAAATATTTATTTTGGGAAGAAAACAGAATGATTTGGTGAACAGATGAAAGATATCAGTAGAAAAAAATGTGTGTGATCATATATGGAGAGCATTAAAGAAATCACTGCTGTGGTTTTTTTTTATGCTATCAAATACGATTTATAATAAATTTAACGTTTCTGATGAACAATCAAACACTGATAGATATAAGTATACACATTTATTTTTAGATTCACTTTGTCAAAGGCAAATGCTTTTGTTATATGTATTCTGTTATCAGTCTAAATGCATAAACTTAGGTTGTGAACATCATTGTGATCAGCATCACAATAATAACGTATATGATAGCATTACACAAATATATTCAGGGCCAATACAAACTATTCAACAAATAAACCTATGGCACACCAAAAAAGTATTGCACAAAAGGTTTTTACTCACATAATGCATTGAAAAAAAACACATACAAATAGTAAAGTGCAAATATGCAGAGTATTCACCTTATATTCACAAATAACCAATTATATTAGGCAAATACAGTGCTCAATGCCCTAACCCAAGTGTAACAACAGGTATACTGACCCAAGCAGAAGACCTCTGTACCCCAATGTTTCGGCACCACACCTTCTTCAGGGGGGATCTGAGTTATCACCAGTTTCAGCTATGTAACCATGCAACTATTATTATTTTTATGTTTTGAACTTGTATGTCTTTCACCCATTTGTCACTTGCCTCCCCTGCTCCACTAATTAGGAGCAGTTTCACTCAAATTTCATATTCACACAAATTCATATTCACAGTTATGGCTCAGACTCTTCCTTGAGCTAGAAATGGTAAGGATGCACTGTTGGTGAATCTCGGACATCATATAGGTAGTTTAAACAGGTATGCTTTTATATATCTATGTTATTCTAAATTATTTCCACTTGGATATCACTTGAAGAGCTGTCTCTTTAATTAGGATACAATTCGTACTAGATTAAAATAAGAGGCACTTTTCAGCCCTTTGCAGCCCTTGGGATAACCCATAGTAAGCTCAAGTGAATTGGCCATCCTGTGAAATGATTTAATGCCATTTTCAGTAACCATTCTATGTAATAAGCACTTTTGTGTCTAGAGGACCTTTCTAAGTATTAATTGTATATACAATAGTCGACTGCATTTACTCCTCCCCTTCTCTTTTTTGCAGCCCAGTATTAACTGTTTGTTATTTATGTGAGTCCCTGTATATTTATTTTTATTTGATGTTGTTTTCTTTAAACTATTTGTTATTTTTTTTCATTAGAGAGGTTTATTGTTGTCTGACATGGCCATTTGGGCATATTGGACCTTTGTTATTTGGATGTGTTTTATTTAGTAAATTATAATGTTCATTAGATATATTAATTCACAGGCAGGACTTTTTTTTTTCTTTTCTTACATTGTGTCTACTTATTTCTCTATGGTTTGTATAACTGCCAATGCCATTTTTGCATACATTGTAATGTTATAATGTTATCAACTTAAATATAATGTTTATATAGTATCTTAAAAATTGTTTGTGCATTTTCATTAACTATATAAACATTTTCAGCACATTTCTGATACAACGGGATGCCTAATCCGAGAATGTAAAGACATTTTTAATTATCTATATAAAGAAAATGTCTTTGTTCTTCGCTTCCTTGTTTCCTATTCTGTTTTGCACGTCGTCATTTAATTTTTTAAATTCTTTTTAATTAGATGTCATAACTAATTCTAAAGACAAAAGATAATTATAGAAAAAAAACAGTGCATGTCAACAAAGTCGCTGCTTTTTTATTCACTGAGTCATTTAAGTTTTTTAAATTAATTTGTTTACTTTATTAAAGCAAAAAAACAAACGATAGTGCACGTTGGCATGTTGCCATAGGAAGACGGCTTAGCAGTATTTATTTTTTTTAGTTTAAAAAACAAATAATAGAAAGGGTAGGGTGTGGGAAATGATTTTAAAGTGAAATTGGCAGGATTTGATTCCCTATGGGAAAGCATTGGAGTGGGTGAAATCATAAATTCAGATGATGTCAGCAAGGAGGCAGATTGGGGCAGGGCGCTGGAAATAAGGTGAGTTTTATTACCATTTGGTGGTTTTAACACTATGGGGTCAGGAATACATGTTTGTGTTCCTGACCATAGAGTGTTCCTTTAATGTTGTGGCTGATCAGTGTACATTCCAAACAGCTTAGTCATGAAATTGGTATCATTATTATTAGTAGTAGTACTACTACTAATCTTCATATCGCCACAAAATATTCTGCAGTGCTTTACAGTTATAGAATGGGGATACTTTGCAAAAAGTAATTGAAATCCAACAATTAACAGACAAAAGAGATGAAAAAAAGCCATGCTCAAATGATCTTACAATTTATAAGGATGGGAAAAAGACACACTGAGAAAAAACAGCATGTCAGCGGAGAGGAGGGATTGATAGATAAGATGCCTGTGTCAAAATAAGCTGGTAAAAGTGGTGTGTAGAATAAGCAAACAGTAGAAAGAAAGAGAATGAGCTATGGAGAAAAAGGTACTGAGGAGGGCAATCATAATGAGGAATATGGTAAGTTTTACTAAAGAGGTGTGTTCAGTGACTTCTTAACGAACTCAAGACTAGGGGACAGTCTGATTGCATGGGGCAGGGTATTCCAAAGAACAGGAGCCAGCCTGTAAAATGCATGCAGATAAGAGTTAGCCATTGACATGCATGGGGGAGGACTACTGGAGGTGTGAAAATGAGGATTTAGTTTTTAGAAATATTAAGATTTTGGAAAATAGGAATACAACTGGTTAGGGATAGAAGAGAGACAGTTTGTGATATCTTCTAGGAGGGCAGGAGCGAGGCCATGGGAGTAGAGTTAAATCTGAGTATTGCTATCATATAGATGGTATTGACATTATGATGAGTTAATAAGGTTACCAAGAGAGGCAGTGTAAATGGAGAATGTAAGAGGTTGAAGAACAGAACCGTAGGAAACACCAACTGAGATGGAAAGAATGTAGCACCAGAGACACTAAATGAGCATTTAGAAAGATAGATGAAAGCCAGGAAGTGCAATGTCACAGAATACAAGGTTGTGGAGGGTTTGAAGAAGAAGATAGTGGTCAGCAGTATCGAAGACAGCTGAGAGATCGAGGAGAATTAAGAGAGAGTAATGACCTTAAGATTTAGCAGTGATTAAATCATTAATTACTTTGGTAAGGGTAGTTTCAGTAGAATAGACGGAGGGAGAGCCAAATTGAAGAAGGTCAAGGAGAGCACTACATTTGAGAAAGTGAGTTAAATGCGTTACAACAAGCTGTTCAAGAAGCTTAGAAGAGAAGAGGAGTAATTAGAAGGAGACATAGCATCAAAAGGGGACTTTTTTGGATAGGTATAATTATTGCATTATTGAGAGAAGAGAGGAAGATGCTAGTGAGAGAGGTTGAAAATATGCATTAGGGATGAAAGCAGACTAGGGGAATAAAATTGGATAAGGTGAGAGTGGATCAAGAGGACATTTGGTGGGCAAAATGATAGGAGAAGTATAAAGACATCTTGCTCAGAGACAGGGGAAAAGGAGTTAAGAGTGGAGTGAGCAGAATGGAAGCAGAATACTAGAGGGATGGTAAAAAAAAGAGAGATTGCATTCCTAATTGTATTGATCTCATCAGTAAAGTGACATGCAAAATCACTAGATGTAAGGTTAATTAATGGTGTGGCTGCAATCGGGGTGGAGAAAGGATTTAAAGCATTTTGGTTATGGGAGTTGATAGAGATGATATAAGTAAATTACTCTTGCTTGGCAAGGGGAGGGCAGAACTTAACATGGATGTGTAATGAAGTAAGGCATGTTTTGAGACATTCTCCAACTATATTCTGCATTATAAGGACATTGTTCAAGATAGCGGATGAGCTTGTGGAGCCAGGGTTAAAGATGTGATTGGTGCTTAGAGTGATCTGTGATTGATGCAACCATATCTAGAGTAGTAGACATGATAGAATTGTAGAATGACATAGCTAGAAAGCACAAGATAGAGATAAGAAGGGAGAAAGTGGAGACTGGTGAGAGAAAAAGAAGTGAGAAGGTCAAGGGAAATTAGATTTCTGAAAGCCAGATGAGCTATGTTTAATATGTTGAATTAGGGACACATTGGCAGTGCAGATTAGAATATGGTGGTCACACAGAGTGATATGTGTGCAAGAGAAGTTAGAGACAGAACAAATGTTGTCAAAAAATAAGATTAAAGGTATTGCCGGCTATGTGTGTAGGAGTGTTCGCAGTTTAAGTAAAGTAGAGAAGGTGATAGAAGTTGAGATGCTTTTGAAGTATTAGGTTGGTTAATAGGGATTTTGAAGTCACCAATGATGAGGGAAGTAATGTCAGAGGAGTGTAAGCAATGAAGCCAATTAGAAAAAGTATTAAAGAAGAGTAGAGGAGAGCCAGGTGAACAGTAGATAACAGCAACACTGGCTGAAAAAAAGATTGAAGAGACAGATGGAGTGGACTTCAAAAGATGCAAAGGAGGAAAGGGCATGGGGGCAAGGTTTGAAGGACCAATGAAGGGAAAGAAAAAACTCCACACCACCACCCTTTGCATCACATGGACATGATATGGTATCTGATATCAATATATTTGCATCTCTGACAACAAATTGGATTCCTTCAAAGAGCTATTGTTCCTCAATTGTCTCCAAAGACTTGTACTCATTCAGAGTGATTCTCTTTGTCCATCCTTCTGAGAAACTGTACTATGTATAAACTGTTTTTGTGTAGTTAGCTACAGCCATTTATTCAGCAGCACATGAAGACAAAACTACTGTTGACTCTTTTGGACCTTTTTCCATGCCATCAGTGGGCTTTGCTCAACTAGACTAAAGCAATATCTGGTCATACTTCTATCATTTACATAAAAAGCCCAACAACATCACTATATGCTTTGAGTTTTAGGTCACATCTTGTAGAACAACTTCATACTGAATACAGGATCATCATGATGTAGTTTTTGTTCACATGATGTTGATCTGGGTTTACAATCTGTCATACCGAACGTCTTCTGAATCTTTGGTATATATCTCTTTTAAGTTAGATTGAAGTTGATACTTAGGAAATATTTGATACTTTGCCACAGTGCCTGCATCCAGTTACCTGCTCCAGCGTGCCCGCAGCATCCTGGTAGCAATTGCTTTCTGGCATCATCACTTCCTCTGTACATAAAGACACCCATGCCCTCATAAATCTCCCGGATTCTTGTATCACTCTCAGGCATCTGGAAAGATTGCGATGTCAAGGGGTTGCTGTTCCACTGCAACAGAGTTCCTCTCCACACAAACCAACAGGTAGGTTTTCACATTCTTCGTCTCCACACAAACCAACCGGTAGGTTTTCACATTCTTCTTCTTCTATTTTATTCCAGTTTCTACCTGACTGCTTTTAACCAAACAGCAACTTGTTCAACCTGAAAAGTAATTTTCTATTCTGTTCGGACATGACGTAAAAACCCTCTGGTTGATTTACATGTATCTCACGATCAATTAGAGCATGTAAATAGAATGATTTTACATCCATTTGACAGAGAAGTAGGTTATATTTTAGCACATATTGGAGAGAATTTTTTATCGTAATCAATTCCTTTTGATTATATCCTTTAGCAACATATCTGGCCGTATACATTTCGGATTCATTCATTTTGTTCTTTCCTGCATGCACCATTCCACCCTTGACTGAAAGTTTACCTTTTGGCAAAGTGGTCAAAATAAATGTGTAATTTTCTCTTAGTGAAACTATTTAATCTTTCATAGCATTAAGCCAGAACTATGACTCGGGTGAGTTTATGGTGTCTTCAAAGGTTGGTGGCACAACAAACACCATGTAATAATAATGACTGTTAGTTAATACAAGGTCATAATGTTAGAAAAATGAAACATAGACTTTCTATTTCTTTTAGGATAACATGTACCATGATCTTCCCTGGTCTGACTCGTTGAGGTTTCCCCTTCAAAAAGTTGGATCTTCTCTGGACATTATATTGCAGTATTTTTCATTTTCGGTACAGGCGATTTATTGCCTTCTCTAGAGAAATTCTGTTCATCATGTAGTAGGTCAGTTTAAGTTTGTCTTTCAACAATTTTCTTTGTAATATATTTCACAAGTCTGTGTGTAGGATCCTTTCTGGTGTCTGGATAATACACTAGATAAGGCTGTTCTTGTCATATCCAATAAAGATTCCTCTCTCACATTTTGAATCTAGTTTATTCCTGTCACAATTTAATGTAAGACATGAAGACATTTTAGAGAGGTTAGGTCTTTTGCTCATTAACAGATAATATAGAGTTTGTACTAGATGACGGTGCAAGCACCTGTTTTGGATGCCTGATTAGGCATATGTCCATAATTCTTTTATTAATTTACTTTCGATCAACAGACATCTTGCCATTTCAAATGGTGTTCTACAATTTATCTTAGCGGCTCTATTTTGATGGGTTGAGTAAGGTGCATAGGTCCATGTCTTTTTGACTGAAAACTCTCAGCTATTAACTCAACCAAAACTCTCAGCTATTAACTAACCATTTTCTTGCACTTTATGTTTCCATGTTGGGCTGTGTCAACAATAAATTATTCAGCAGCTAACACTGCGTCACTTATTTTACAAGAAGTATATAAACACCACTCCAGAGTAATCATCAGTAAGTGCCATGGCATATGTGAAACTTTCTCTATATTGTGGTTCTATGGGACAGATTAAATCCACTGCTGTCGCTCTGGCATTGGACTATTTGCTTCTACTCAACAAATTGTTCTTGATTGCGAACTTCACCAATTAGGTTAGACCTTTCAATAATACCCTTAATCTTCATTCCTTCAACTTAATTTTGTAGCTTTCCAATTTCATCATAATTACAGTTACCTAAAACTTAGTACCAAGTTTGAATACCGTAACATTCATGACAGTTTTCAACAAAATTATTTAAATAATAAAGTCCATTATGTTTCAGAATTATGAATTTTGTATCGTTCTTACATACCGTGTTTCTCCGAAAATAAGACCGGGTCTTATATTAATTTTAGTCACAAAAAACACACTAGGGCTTATTTTCAGGGTAGGGCTTATTTATTTACGGTACCGGTATGTACATTGAACCCCCCCTTTAATTAATCCACCCCCCTCTTTAATTAAACCCCCTCTAATTAATCCAGCCACCCTTTAATTAATTCACCCCCCTCTAATTAATCCAGCCCACCCTTTAATTAATTCACCACCCCTTTAATTAATTCACCCCTCTAATTAATCCAGTCCACCCTTTAATTAATTCACCACCTCTTTAATTAATTCACCCCCTCTAATTAATCCAGCCCACCCTTTAATTAATTCACCACCCCTTTAATTATTTCACCCCCCTCTAATTAATCCAGCCCACCCTTTAATTAATTCACCCCCCTTTAATTAATTCACCCCCTCTAATTAATCCAGCCCACCCTTTAATTAATTCACCACCCCTTTAATTAACTCACCCCCTCTAATTAACCAGCCCACCCTTTAATTAATTCACCCCCTTTAAGTAATTCACCCCCCTCTAATTAATCCAGCCCACCCTTTAATTAATTCACCTCCTCTAATTAATTCACCACCCCTTTAATTAATTCACCACCCCTTTAATTAATTCACCCCCTCTAATTAACCAGCCCACCCTTTAATTAATTCACCACCCCTTTAATTAATTCACCCCCTCTAATTAATCCAGCCCACCCTTTAATTAATTCACCCCCCTTTAATTAATTCACCCCCCTCTAATTAATCCAGTCCACCCTTTAATTAATTCACCCCTCTTTAATTAATTCACCCCTCTTTAATTAATTCACCCCCCTCTAATTAATCCAGCCCACCCTTTAATTAATTCACCCCCCCTTTAATTAATTCACCCCCACCCCCTTTAATTAATTCAATTAATCCCAGACATAAAATATCTAGCGGTACTCACATTTCAAAGATTCCTTGCCGAGTCCGACCACTGGGAGCCTCACCGCCTGGAAATGGATCCTTCCGCTGAAGATCCGTGAAGGCAGACTGACGGCGCTGCGAAATGTCGTCATCACGTTGCGCGATGCCGCGGCCCGCAACGCTCCTCCTACAGTAGAAGAAGGAAGTCTCGCCGCAAAGGTACAATGCCTAGGTCTTATTTTCGGGGTAGGGCTTATATTGCAGCCCACCCCGAAAATCCGACTAGGGCTTATTTTCGGGGTAGGGTTTATTTTCGGGGAAACACGGTAGTAGTTTATTTTTTACTTGTTTAAAGCTGACTGTTGCTTAGTTATTTGTTGCTACATCTACAGAAAATATATCTTGAGGGTATGAAGGTATATACAGTAAAAAACAAAGAAAATAAAAAGTTACCTGCACTCTCTCCTTAATCCCTATGTATATTTAGACAAATAGAGGTAATTTAGCTGCTCCAATGGCCATTGGAGGGAATGCCGCCTGCCAACGTCAAGGCAGACCCCCCTAAGCGGGTCCTAACACTGAGCCTTCAGCCTGCTTCTTTGAGCTTCTGGCAAAGATATATCTAATGAGACAGAGAGGGGTATTTTTTTATATACACCCCTATATACTTATTAACCCTTAATAGGGAACACATGGGATGGGCGGCAGCATTGTAACAAGGCTATGTGATACAAAGTAAATACAAATACAAAAAGAGAAGTCCTGCGCTCACTCCCAACACTACTGGGCCGGCAGCAATGACTACAGTACACATCAGCACATCAGTACACATCAGTACACACAATGCTGCCGCCCATCCCATGTGTTCACTATTAAGGGTTAATAATTATATAGGGGTGTATGTAAAAAATATCCCTCTCTGTCTCATTAGAGATATATTTGCCAGAAGCTCAAGAAGCAGGCTGACGGGTCAGTGTTAGGACCCGCTCAGGGGGTCTGCCTTGACGTTGGCAGGTGGGCATTCCCTCCAATTGCCATTTGAGCAACTAAATGACCTCCATTTGTCTAAATATACATAGAGATTGAGGAGAGAGCGTAGGTAATTTTTTCTTTCCTTTGAGTTTTACTATTACCCTTAAACCACTCAAGTGTTGCTTTAGGAGTTGGTTTGTGGTCATTGTCTTGCTGGAAGGTGAACCTTCATCCTAGCCTCAAATCACGCACAGAGTGGTACAGGTTTTGCTCAAGAATATCCCTGTATTTAGCACCATCCATCTTTCTCTCAACTCTGACCACTTTCCGAGTCCCGGCTGCTGAAAAACAACCCCACAGCATGATGCTGCCACCACCATGTTTCACTATGGGGATGGTGTTCTTTGGGTGATGTGATGTGTTGGGTTTGCGCCAGATATAGCGTTTTCTTTGATGGCCGAAAATTTTAATTTTAGTCTCATCAGACCAGAGCACCATACATTTTGGGAGACTCCCACATGACTTTTTGCAAACTCAAAACGTGCCATTTTGTTTTTTTGCTGAAAGTAATTGCTTTCTTCTGGCCACTCTGCCATAAAGCCCAACTCTATGGAGCGTATTGTCGCCCTATGTACAGATACTCCAGTCTCTGCTGTGGAACTCTGCAGCTTCACAAGGGTTACCTTAGGTCTCTGTGCTGCCTCTCTGATTAATGCCCTCCTTGCCGGTCCGTGAGTTTTGGTGGGCGGCCGTCTCTTGACAGGTTTGCTGTTGTGCTATGTTCTTTCCATTTGCTTATGATAGCTTTGATGGTGCTCCTGGGGATCATCAAAGATGTGGATATTTTTTTATGACCTAACCCTGACTTGTACTTCTCAACAACATTGTCCCTTATTTGTTTTGAGAGTTCCTTGGTCTTCATGGCAGTGTTTGGTTAGTGGTGCCTCTTGCTTAGGTGTTGCAGCCTCTGGGGCCTTTTAAAAAAGGTGTGTATATGTAATGACAGATCATGTGACACCATAGGCATGCACAGCCTATTGTATAAGGGTGTGCACCCTAAAGTACAAACACACATGCTATATATATATATATATATATATATGTATATACACATATACATACACACACACACATATACTGCTGCGTGTGTAGGTGCTGTGTGTGTGTGTGAAGACACTGTGTGTGTGAAGGCGCTGAGTGTGTGTGCAGGCACTGTGTGTGTGCGGGTGCTGTACGGGTGCTGTGCGGGTGCTGTGTGTGTGCGGTTGCTGTGTGTGAGGGTGCTGTGTGTGTGTGGGTGCTGTGTGTGTAGGCGCTGTGTGTGTGTAGGCCCTGTGTGTGTGAAGGCGCTGTGTGTGTGTAAGGGCGCTGTGTGTGTAAGGGTGCTGTGTGTGTAAGGGCGCTGTGTGTGTATGGGTGCTGTATGTGTGTGTAAGGGTGATGTATGTGTGTGTAAGGGTGATGTATGTGTGTGGGTGATGTTAGTGTGTGCATGTATGTGTGTATATGTAAGGGTGCTGTGTGTGTAAGGGTGCTGTTAGTGTGTGTGTGTGTGTGAGGGTGCTGTGTGTAAGGGTGCTGTTAGTGTGTGCTGTGTGCGTGTGGGTGCTGTGTGTGTAAGGGTGCTGTTAGTGTGTGCTGTGTGTGTACGGGTGCTGTGTGTGTGAGGGTGCTGTTAGTGTGTGTGTGTGCTGTGTGTGTAAGGGTGGTGTGTGCGTGAGGGTGCTGTTAGTGTGTGTGTGCTGTGTGTGTAAGGGTGATGTATGTGTGTGTGCTGTTTGTGTGTATTGTTTAGTTAATATCCCCCTACCTGCCATCCTTGTTGGTCGAGTGGTGAGTGAACTCTAGCCCCGGAGGGGGCTAGAGTTCACTCTCGCGAGATCTGAGCGTTGACGCAGTAATGCTCCAACCTCGCGAGAGGAACCCGGCGGAGCTGCTGGCAAGAGCTCCCCGGGTCCTCTCCTGCCTCCCTCGATGCTAATGTGGATCTGTGAGGGAGATCTTTGTACCAAGTTCCTTCTTTCTTTGATCTCCCTCACCGATCCATGGAGGGAGGCAGATAGTGTGTGCCCCAAGGATTAGGGTGTGGCCAGGCACACCCGGCACACCCCGTGTGCACACCTATGTGTGACACTTAGATTGCACACAGGTGGACATAATTTCACTACTTATGTGACTTCTGAAGGTAATCGGTTGCACCAGAGCTTTTTATAGGCTTCATGACAAAGGGGGTGAATACATACGCACATGCCAATTTTCTGCTTTCTATTTCTAAAAAATTGTTTTATGTGTGTATTTTTTCATTTCACTTCACCAACTTAGACTATTGTGTTCTGATCCATCACATAAAATGCAATTTAATAAAACATTGAACTTAAGGCTGTAATGTAAGAAAATAGGTAAAAAGTCAAGGGGGGTGAATAATTTTGCAAGGCACTGTATCTTTTAATTAAGGTTGTTAACACTCAGTTTTCTATACTGTGAAGTAGCTAAATCTCCACATCAACTCTTCTCAGTGTCATACCTGCTGTCTTTTTTCCCATCTCTGTTAGAAGGGGTCATCAAAACTTTTGAACTTTTTGTTGTTAGTAAATGTATGGATGTAGCCCCTATTTTGACCATTAGCCCTTCTAGTATTAGTCCATCTAGTTGAACATCTCTGACTTTAAAAACATCTGAATGTCTGTTGCCATCATTATCTATCGATCGTTTGACATTGTCTATCTTCTTGCACCTACAGTTTGTATCTTTGTTTGTTGGGCTACTACCCAATAAGTACACCACAGTAACTGGCCTTTATTTTTACTGTCTGAGCTCCTTCTGACCCTGTTTCCCCTTTGGCTACAATTGTAACAAACAATATAACAGTTGTATCTCATTTTAAAGTTAGGCATTATATTACTAATAGAGTTGAGCGAACCCGAACTGAAAAGTTCGGGTTCGTTCTGAACATTAAATTTTTTTTACCTGTCAGAGCACTCTGATTGGATGGCTTAAACCCACCAATCAGAGTGCTCTGAACCTAATTGCAGGGCCGGGCAAGGCTTTATAAGCCTTCCCCCACCCTGCAGAGCTCAGTCTGCGCGGAGCCCTCCATAGGTGAAGAAGGATTATTTTTTTGCGCTCATTTTTATTTATTTTTTAGAGTGCGCCGGTTATTCTGGATTTTTATTTGGCTTTTTGGCGGGCTGAAAAAAGAAGATTTTAGAAGAAAGAAGACTTCAAATGGTAAGTCTATTTTTTTTTACAGGTATTTAGACAAGGGTCCCCCCTCATTATATTTTGGATGAGGGGTGTAGGTAGAGGTAATTGGTTTGGGGGAGGTGGGTGACTAGGGGTTTGGGACCCCTAGTTACCTGGGAGGGATTTTTATTTATAGCCCCTACCAACCGGTCAGGGGTGAGGGCAGAGGGGGAGGACAGTAGGTCCCCCCTTATTGTTATTTAGGGACCCCACCCGCCTCACAGGGGTGGAGGCCGGGGGGAGGACATTAGGTCCCCCCCTTACTGTTATTTAGGGCCCCCACCTGCTGTGCAGGGGTGGGGGCCGGGGGAGAGGACTGTAGGTCCCCCCTTATTGTTATTTAGGGCCCCTACCCGCCGCGCAGGGGTGGGGGCCTGGGGGTAGGACATTAGGCCCACCCCCTATTTTTATTTATGGCCCCCCCACCACTCAGGGGTGGGGGCCGGGGGCAGGACAGTAGGTCCCCCCTGTTGTTATTTAGGGCCCCCACCCACCACCCATTAGGTCCCTCCCATTTTTATTTATTGCCCCCACCCACCGCTCAGGGGTTGGGGCTGGGGGGGAGGACAGTAGGTCCCCACCCCAAAACTCTCATTTATGGCCCCCACCCACCACGAAGGGGTGGGGGCCGGGGGGAGGACAGTAGGTCCCCCCTCCACATTCTTATTTAGGGCCCCCACCCGTCACACAGGGGTGTGGGCAATAGGTTTTGTTTTTTGTTTTTTACAGTGCGGTATAGTGAGTAGTGAGTAGGAGCTGAATTTACTAACACTAAGTAATCTTTACTTAGTATTAGTAAATGTGGCTGAAAGACCAATTTAAGTGATCAGTTTAGGTCTTTCAGCCTTTTGGTAGATAGCTCCATAATACCGTGTGAATTAGAGAGTTATCTACTAAGTGGCTGCTTATTTTATGTTATTTTTAAGTGATTTCCCTATCCACATTTGTTTTCAGGGCACTTGTCCTACTCTTACCCCCATTTTACTTCCTTTTGCAGCCCTCTAGCCCTTTCCAGGAGTGTTTTAGAGCCATTATTGTGGCCAAAAGTTTGGGTCCCCATTGACTTCAATGGGGTTCGGGGTCAAGTTTGAGCCCAAACCCGGACTTTTTTTCAAAATTCAGACGAACCAGCTGGACCCGAACATCCAGGTGTCCGCTCAACTCTAATTACTAACTTTCAGCACTCTATCATCACCTGTGCTAACAGTATTTTTTAGTAACTTCAAAACTTCTCAGCTTTGTTTTAAACTCTATAAAAGTTACTTTTCTGTGGATGGCAAATGGTTTATGCTATTTTGGTGTAATTTGCAATCTCCTGGAATATAAACTCAAATTCAGAAATTAATTAATAACATTAAGTATTTAAAGTTATGTAATCCAATTTTCTATTTGTGTTTCTGGTTAAATAACATACAGGGACAAAGACAGCATTGTATATAAAAAATGGACCTCTTTTTCATTTATTCCTATATGCCTAGTTCTGAATTTTTAGAGAAAATAGCAGGTAAAATAAATAAAGCAGATAAGGAAAACCACATACAACATACAAATAAAGTGTTCAGATGAACTGCAAAGTGAGGTGAAAATAAAAAGGGGGGAGGGTGGATTAAGAAATCAAGCATAAAGGGTTGACCCCTCCTCAAATTGTACTTAGAGAGCTAATATGTAGCTTGCAGATAAAAAATCTTAAAATACTGTATCAGAAGTAATATATCCAGCAATATCCCAGGTTTTGCTACAATGACTCAAGGAGAAGATATATATTGTATCAGCAGGATCAGAGCTACGTAAATCAAGCAGAAAAAAAGTCTCACCCTGCATTTCTTTACCTGTAAACTTAAGTTGTATGCAGTGTGTGGTTTTCTTTATTTGTTTAATTTATTTAATAAAGATGCCAATAAGGTTTTGTGTAATAATGTATTTCTTCTTACCATGAAGAATGATTTTACATTGGTAGTAATTTCTTTGGTGTCCGGTCCCCTTGCGGAGTTTGCCTTCATTACTTTCCTCTTTTAGAGAAAACACTTAATGCAATCTGCAGGGATTGGAAAAACAGCTAACAGACCCATCATGAATCACAAGTGGTTTGAATCACAAGTGGTTTCTGATTTCAGCCAATCAAAATCCTCCAATAGTCACATCCTGGTCAGGGACCGAAAATTGCAACCAATGAATAAACTAATGGTAGCTCTATGCGCTGGAAAATGCTGTCTCTCTGGAGCAGTCAAGTAAATATGCCGATATCCCTTAATATGTTACATCATTTTTTCAACATATCTACATAAACTCAACATGCGTTGTTAGTTTTGCAATCTGAATCATTAAATAGGAAAACCTGCTCAATATGTTCGACAATGCATTAAAATACTATTCTTTCTATTATTCTTCAATTAATACTCAGGATAAAGTGTAATCATGTAAAATATGTGGAAATATCTATTTTTTCAACTGCTATCCACAGGGTGGCATCAATGTTCTTTGCAATTAAAATAACCAATCATAGATTACAATATGCAGTTTCATTTTAATTCATGGTTTATATCATAAAGTGTTTTCTCGTACTTGCTACAGATACTGTAACAAAAAAATAAATATGCGAGCTATTAAGTGCTTGCCTAAGACATGAATGCATAGCTAAAGATGTTGAACATTTAAAATTCAGTTTGGTTTCAAGATAAAATCCAACAATCAATATTTTTCCATTTTTTATCTGTGCAGCAAAATCTGATTTTACTTTGACCATTCTAATTTGCAAAACTGAGAATCACTTTGAAGATTCAACATCGGTTGAACAAAAATATTCCTTATATTTATTAAAACAATTCCTTTGTCGGGTTTCTATATATTTAACATCAGCGTGTGATTGTTTTGACTGTGACATATTTTGTGGGAAATATTTTAATTGAAGTTTCCTTTGTAAATACAGTGTAGTCTACAGATGACAAATTGAAGTCTAAAAGTATTTGAAAAATGTACATTAAACAGCATTTTTGCATACATTTTGCATAATTACCTGTAATTACATACCATGCAGTTTTGTTGTTTAACTAATGGGGTTAAAGTTCTTTTAAAGCTGTACAACACATAATACAATCTATGCGAACATTTTCATTTGATGAAAATACAAGTAAGCAGTTACTTATGGCAATGACAGATTTGGCTATGTATTAATGAATAATAAGATATATAGTTTGGGTTTATTCCACTAAGCTCAGAATTGCAACTGAAATCCAAATGGCAAAAGCAAAGCTGTGATTTGAAATGTCACCTGTTTTTACCTAAATTGTGACATTCAGATTTTAGTTCTCTACAATCTAGAGTTTAGTAAATAAGCCTCTGAGCAAGTTCCTAAATATGAAACACAAAAAACATATAAAATCATTTACAAGTGGGGTGCAAGGAGATGGATGTCTTATCGGTATTTCTGATTATTATTTATATAGCGCCAGCAAATTCAGTAGTGCTGTACCTTAATTAAAATTAGAATTAATATTATTTATACAATGCCAACATATTCTGTAGTCCTGTACTATAAGTAAAACAAGACAAATAATTCTAGCAAAAACAGGTTTGCCACACAGAAACATTAGGTGAAGGGGGGCACTGCCCATGTAAGTGTCTGTTAAATCATAAATTACAGAAAATATATATATTTTTGTATCTGCAAATGCTATAGTAAATGTAATAGTGTCAGTTTGGTTTACTGTTTACCTTCAGCTCCTATGAAACACAATCTATAGGATGGACAATGCATAAACATGTTGACAGGATGAGAGAAATCAATAGTAATCAGACATGTTTTAAATTGTCATAATGTTGTCCTAAAAGTCATAATGTACAAGTTTGAAAGTAGCTCTTTTTTTCGAGCTTTTCATTTCCCAGAGGGAGTATATAGATCCAAATTTGTCTCAATCATTTATGTACACTGATCAGCCACAACACTAAAACCACTGACAGGTGAAGTGAATAACATTGATTATATTGTTACAATGGCACCTGTCAGGGGGTGGGATAAATGAGGATGCAAGTAAACTGTCAGTTCTTGAATTTCATGTCTTGGAAGCAGGAAAAATGGACAAACAAAACGATCTGAGTGACTTTTACAAGGGCTAGATGCCTGGGTCAGAGCATCTCCAAAATGCCAAGTCTTGTGAGGTGTTCCTGGTATTATTAATGTTACGAACGCTGGTATGGTAGATACCTGTTTGCCTATTTTCTCCCGAACTGCTGACACCTGAGTGATTATAGCTTGCAGTTCGGGTGTAGATTAGAACGGTTCCCAGACGAATGCAGCATCCAAGTAGTTTCTCCCCAGCAAGTAGACAGTTACCCAAACATCAACCTAGACTACATGAAGGGTACAAGAGCAATGAAGGTTAATGGTGCAACACTGGCTTTTATGCAAGTCCCCATGCAAGGGGCACACTCACATGGACCTTGTGGGGGACTCCAACACAAAGTTAACAACCAATAACAGTAGGGTTACAAAGTATGACACTCCCCTACACATCATATAATTGAGTCAGATACTTTAATAACTCAATTATCTACAGGCAGAAAAAACACATTTTCCATAAAACTTAAAAAGTACCCCAAAACACATAAAATCCCCATAAATGTTATATCCCCTGATAGCCCTTATCTGGGTGACCAACATATCCAAAAATCACCCAGATAAGTTCAGGGGTTTTGGAATTCTATGGATGTCTTAATTTGACTAACCGCACATGAGGCCCAGACATATTTCCATGAGTTTGGGTTGTGTGGTCGGTCAATTTCAGAAAGTCTTGAAAATGAACAAATGCACAAACAGTACTCCCTGGCTAATAGTAGCGTTTGTTCCCCTAGTTCGTGGGAACAAAATTACCAAACAGCGCTCTCCTGGCTCTTCAGGAAAAGTAAGCAGGCGTTCATAAAGTTTGAACGGTGTTGGGGAAGTCGAGTGTCCGATTTTAGTTCCCGACACTTGACGACCAAGTCCCGCTGCCTTCTTTCGTGTGAACAAGACATTTTCTCCTGCACGTGGCATTCGACCATACGAACGGCGGCCAAACAGGGAGAGCACTTAATTCACTGTTCTCTTTGAAGTTAATGAGCCAGGGAGGTTGTCAGTGTTCGGAAGTTTCAAATACCGAACAAAAAAAAAGTCAAAGTCCCAAATAAACAGGGTAGTTTCATCACAATTAATAGTATTATTGCCATTTATATAGCGCCAAAAGATTCCTGTAGCGCTTTACAATATTATGAGAGGGGGGATTTAACTATAAATAGGACAATTACAAGAAAACGTACAGGACCCTGCTCAAACGATATTACAGTCTATAGGAGGTGGGGTATAAAACACATTAGGACAGGAAATAGCAATCAAATAAGGTGTGACTGAAGCAGAGATAGGAGAGAGTAGAGTGCTATCCTTTAGGAGAGAGCAAAAGACAGATTTGTGAGGTAGAGGTTACTCTGGGAGGCCATAAGCTTTCCTGAAGAGATAGCTTTTAAGGCACTTCTTAAACGATTCAAGACTAGGGGAGTACTTGATGGTCATAGGCAGGCTATTCCATAGGAAGGGAGCTGCCCATGAGAAGTCCTGCAATTTTGCACTTTCCTGCTGTTACATGGCAGAACAAGTAAGAAAGGTGTTTAATGAGGGCTTTACTTTTGTTACTATGCAAACAGCAGTAAGGGAGTAGGATATAGGAAAGAAAGTATAAAGTCCAAACTTGTAAACAACCAAAAAACTTACTATGCTAACACTTTGAAACTTATTCTAGGGTTTTATTCACTAACATATTAAATATTAAAAAGCATAAAGGAAATCATATCCCATCACTACAAAAGTGGTGCAAGGAAGGACAACCAGTGAACCGGTGTCTTGGTCATGAGAGCCCAAGACTCACTGATGCACATAGGGAGCGAAGGCTAGCCCGTTTGGTCTTGTCGCACCGAAGAGTTAATGTAGCTCAAATAACTGAAAAAACTTGAAAACCTTGGGTCCTGGAATTCATCTGGATTTTACTTTGACACATACCACCTACCTAGACATTGTTGCAGACCATGTACACCCCTTCATAGCAAAGGTGTTCTCTGATGGAAGTGGCCTCGTTCCACAGGATAATGCTCCATGCTGTAAAAATTGTTCTGGATTAGTTTGAGGAACATGACAAAGAGCTCAAGGTGTTGCCTTGGCCTCCAAATTCCCCATGATCTGTGGGATGTGCTAGAACAAACCTGATCCATTGAGGCCCCACCATGCAACTTGCAGGTCTTAAAGGATCCACTGCTAATGTGTTGGTGCCTCATATAACAGGACACATTCAGATGTCTTGTGGAGTCTGTGCTTCATTAATTTAAACTGTTTTGGCAGCACAAGGGTGGCCATGATATTAAGTAGGTGGTTTTAATATTCTAACTGATAAGTGCATGTATGTATGTTTTTAACTATCTGTCTAACATCTATCCATTATCTGCCCAGCTATCCACCTGTCTTTTTGAAAGTCTATCTATCTTTGGATTTGCATAAAACATGCTCAGGGCATGCCCTTTTATAAGCCCCGGTGTAAGTTCGGTATTGTACATTTTTTATCAGGCTGCCTAGTAAGCCCTTTGGCTTGAGCGGAGGCTATAGTATTACTAGATTTACAAATGTGGCTGTTAACCCCTTAAGGACCGGCCTGTTTTTGCGATGTTGTACGTTAAGGACCAGAGCGGTTTTAACACTTTTGTGGTGTTTGTGTTTAGCTGTAATTTTCTGCTCTCTCATTTATGGTTCCCATACAAATTATATATATTTTTTTTCAGGACAAGAAGGGCTTTCTTTACATACCATTATTTGTATCATGTCATATATTTTACTTTAAAAAAAATAATAAAATATGGTGAAAAATTTAAAAAAAAAAAGGTTTTTGGACTTTTACTTGAAAAATCTTTTCATTATCTACAAAAACTGCTAAATAGATTCAAAATTTTGTCCTGAGTTTAAAAACACCCAGTGTTTACATTTGTTTTGCTTTTTTTTGCAAGTTATAGGGCTATAAGTACAAGTAGGAAATTGCTCTTTCAATATATATATTTTTTACATTTATCAATAGTGACATTGTAACACTTTTATCTGTCATAAATCCCCAAATCACACCCCACATGTACATATTTTTTTAAAGTAGACAATCCAGGGTATTCAATATGGGGTATGTCCAGTCTTTTTTAGTAGCCACTTAGTCATGAACACTGGCCAAAGTTAGCATTTATATTTGTTTGTGTGTTAAAAATGCAAAAAAATGCTAACTTTGGCCAGTGTTTGTAACTAAGTGGCTACTAAAAAATGCTGAACATACTCCATTTGCAATACCTTGGGTTGTCTTCTTTTGCAAATGGTATGCCATCATGGGGGTAATTCTCATTCCTGGGCTACCATATGCTCTCAAAGGCAACATTACCAATCTGACAAATTTCAATGTAAAAAAAAAAGTAAAATCAAGCCTTATATTTGACCCTGTAACTTTCAAAAACACTATAAAACCTCTACATGTGGGGTACTGTTATACTCAGGAGACTTTGCTGAACACAAATAATAGTGTTTCAGAACAATAAAACCTATCACAGCAATAATATCATCAGTGAAAGTGCCGTTTGTGTGTGAAAAATGCAAAAAACTTCGCTTTCACTGACCATATCATCGCTGTGATATGTTTTACTGTTTTGAAAAACTAATACCTATGTTCAGCGAAGTCTCCCGAGTAAAACAGTACCCCCCATGTACAGGTTTTAGTGTGTCATAGAAAGTTACAGGGTTAAACACAGTGCTAGCAAATTAAATACTCTGGACTTTTGGCCTGGGTTCTCAGGCATGTCCCTCAAATTGCAATCATCAAAATTACTTAATTATGTAATAATATTGCATAAATATGAATGTAGAATTTAAATATATATACATATTTGAAGTCTACGTATATATTTATGAAATTATTTATGTAATTATGCATATGGAGATATGTATATTTCATATATATACATATATTATATATAGATATATATATAAAAAAAATCCAAGGGTATGGTTGCACTCACGGTTTAAAAGTCCAAAGTTTAATGAAAAAACAATTTAAAACATCAAGTGATCAACGTTTCAGTCGCACAAGACTTTCATCAGGATCATAAGTTTACAATGACAAAACATTCATTTTATATACATACTAAAATTAATCCAATTAAGCAAATTAAGCAAATTAGCCAAATTAATAAATTAATGTAGTAAAAGATAGATGTGCTGTGTAAAAGGCGCTTAAACAATGTGAATATTATATAATACACAGTACAATAAATAGCAGCTTACACACCAAAAGTAGGAACTCTTCAACCTACTTATAATCAAGTGTATAGAAAAACACACGTTAGTGCAAATACATGCAGAAAACAGTGCAAAGGTGGAGCGCTTAAAAATAAAAATAAAAACACACACTTACTCCTGCAACTTTCAGGAGGTAATAAAAGTAATAGTAATAGGGTCCTTTAGATCGCCATATCCAACAGGAGACTTCAGAATGGAGACAAAAAAAGGAAAAATAGGGAAGCAGAGCTAACCCTAGTGCAGATATCCTTAATACAGTAGGTAATCAGGTGAACAAAATAACAATTTGCTTCTCACCTTGTCAGGAGCCTTTAACTGGGCTCCAAGTATATAAGCACAGTGTCAATTATAGAGTGACACTTCCCTTCTTGATAGCAGCATAAATATGTCACTAGTCAGCTTGGTAACAGAAATAAACATTGAGCCACTGACACTTGAGTATATAGATTTTATTTGTCTTTAAATAAATTGTAATAAATGTTTATTTCTGTTACCAAGCTGACTAGTGACATATTTATGCTGCTATCAAGAAGGGAAGTGTCACTCTATAATTGACACTGTGCTTATATACTTGGAGCCCAGTTAAAGGCTCCTGACAAGGTGAGAAGCAAATTGTTATTTTGTTCACCTGATTACCTACTGTATTAAGGATATCTGCACTAGGGTTAGCTCTGCTTCCCTATTTTTCCTTTTTTTGTCTCCATTCTGAAGTCTCCTGTTGGATATGGCGATCTAAAGGACCCTATTACTATTACTTTTATTACCTCCTGAAAGTTGCAGGAGTAAGTGTGTGTTTTTATTTTTATTTTTAAGCGCTCCACCTTTGCACTGTTTTCTGCATGTATTTGCACTAACGTGTGTTTTTCTATACAAATTAATAAATTAAGTGACCAGCTTACCCACAGTGAAAAGACCACCGTGTTTCCGGCGTCCTACAGTGCCCAGTGCGCCTATCCCGTCAGGCTCCGCCCGCTCTTGTGACGTCATTGCGTAATGACGCAAGCCGTTCGTCGCCATAGCGACGCGAATAACTAAAGCGTCGCTATGGAAATAAAACACAGAACGGCATATCATTATTATTTTTACACTTATTGCTTTATTGTTAAACTGTATTTCTGATTTTCTACTTGCAGGGAGACTGCCTGTCAGCACAGACAGTCCCCCTGCAGGCAGATACACAGGCACCTATTGCGGTCATGAGGATAACCAATAGATACATTATTGGTGTATTCTCGAGGCCAGCGTTGAGTTTATGCCATAACATTTATACTGCCCTCTGTATCTGTATCTGCCCATAGATAGAAAATGTTGTTACTGATATGCTGTTGAGAACGATTATGTTTGTTTACAGCATGGAGGAATCATCTGCAAACCTTTTTGGTAGACTCTTTGCATATAACATGGTTTGGTTACCTTGGAAGGAACCTCAATGTATTCCTTAATGTTTTGGTTAGTATGGTGCATTGGAGTTTGGTGTACACTACTTTGAACGTGGGCACATCCTAACCTAGTCTTCCTCTTCTTTCTCTTTTTTTTTCTTCTGCTGTCTCTTACTTATGCCTTCCCTTGCTTGTTTTCTCTTTTCTAAAGTCTCTCCTTAGTCTAGTTTTGTTATTGTGGTAGCTTGTATTGCGTATGTTTGTGTAATTATTCTTATTCTTTATTCTGTATTTTTTTTTCTACTTTTATTATTTTTTTATTTTTTGTTGTGTTTGTGTTAGTGTTTATGGTGTGAGGTTCTCAGATTTATATTTATTAAATGAAACATTATTTTCTTCTATAGCTTCATATTCGTTATAAATTAGTAATTTTGATTATGATTGGCTGCTGTTTATTTCTCTATGATGCTCAATCATAGACTGTTTTCCTGGCACATGTATTCCTTTAGTCTTTCTAAAAAAAGTAAAAATAAAAAAAATATTAGTATACAGGTGGTCCTCACTTTGCGATCTACCTGTTTTGCAATGGTTCACACTAATGACTGGTTCTCTAGCATGGGGATTCAAGGGATTCCCCATGTTAGAGAGCTGTTCTATGTTAAAATAATTTCCCCAAAACATAGATTAGAAGGATTCCCTGCCTGGTCTATGTTTGGGGAAATTTCCTCGAATATAGTTTAGAGGGATTCCCTACTCTGGTGAGTATGTCTATGTTCGGGGAAATTTCCATGAACATAGACAAGCGCACCAGAGCAGGGAATCCCTCTAATGTATATTCGGGGACATTTCCCCAAACATAGAAAAACACACCAGAGCACGGAATCCATCTAATCTATGTTCGGGGAACGTTCAACAAACATAGATTCCAGGGATTCCTGCTTGTTTCGCTTGTCTATGTTCATGGAAATTTACCCGAATGTAGACATATGCACCAGAGCAGGGAATCCCTCTAACCTATGTTCGGGGAAATTTCCCCAAACAAATACCTGCACTTTTGTGCATGATCCTCACTTACCAACCAATTTGTTTTACTACCGGGTCGTAAGAACGGAACCCGGTAGGTAAATTAGGTGCTTCTGTATTACTATTGAACTATTATATTTTGCACGTTAGGGGTGTGATAAACCAAACTTTGAAAAACATTTATCAGTTTCAAATATTTTTTATTTCATTAATTTTATTTATCCTGTACAGAGAAAATGGTAAGTGAAAGGTCAATATGTAGGAAAAGGATTAGAAAGAAGATGTATTAACAGAGTAAAGTTTAAGAATGACTAAGAGTGTGAGAACAAAGAGAAAAAGGAGGATATTGCACATACTAGGTGAAATTAATTAGGGCTGTTTGAGAGGGGGGAGAACTGAGGTGGACAGATGGGGGATACAAGTGTAAAGTATAAATACATGGAAGGTAAAACTTTGAAACTTTAAACAGAGAGATAAAATTAAACAAGTACTTTTTAGTTTCCACAGCAACATGGTCTTGCAGATATCCGTATACATTTCATTAACAGTTAAAGTTTGGTGAGCAGTTTTTCTTGAGCGCATAGGTGGGCAGATATTATGAATTCCATAACAAATTACATTTAAATGATACTACATAACCCATCACAAGTAATAGAACATAAATATGATTCTGGATTGCCTAGGCTTTATAGCACCATGGCATTAATTGTAACAGAAATGTAAACCAATGATGTAATTTGGATTTTTTTTGTCACAGTTACATTGTCAAGAACAAACACATTTTATTTCACAAAGCAAATTATTTAAATGTACATTGTCTAAGTCAAATGGTAAACAAATGAATGGGTTTATTTATTAAATTACAAGTTTAAAGTGAGTTGACAATCCAGTTGAAGCATTTAAAAACTCCCAATATCATCTATTTTTCCACCTCACCTGTTCAGCTTTTCACAATTCACTGTTTAGTTGATGATAAATACCACAGATTTTGGATCTAGGACTTTTTAGCAATGCTGTTTCACCAGGCCCGAATGAACATTATTGAAGCTGCATACCAATAGAACAGCCCCGAAAAAAAAATATGTACATATATTATAGCCTAAAAAATATATATACATATATATTATTTTACTACTCCTCAGATGGTCTTGCTCGAAAAGAGCAGAACTAATGGAGAATGGGAATTTATGAGAGATGTAGAATGAGGCTTGTAAAATGAACAGGTAGACTAGATTGAGAGATGGAAGATAGAGATTAAAATAGGGTATGTGTCTCTCCAGCACTACCTCCACCAAACACAAGGTACTTTGGCGGAATGACTGCATTAGAGTGCTATAGTGTGTTCTGTCTGTAAGATTATGTAATGTGGCTCATCATAATTACCAGCACCAGGCTCATTAAAGTCTAAATTCAGTACTACTTTTCACCACTGTCTAAATGTTGAAGCCAAAATATGATGCTCATTGGATATTAATACAATATAGCTCAATATTGATGCAGATCCAAACTTTTACTTCCTAATCCAAAATACAATGTTTAGCCTTAAATACTATTCCTAAATACAGCCCTAAATGTCTTCATAGCCATATTGCGAAATTCTTTACCTAAAGCTAACCTTAATAACAATCCCTAACCATAATCTTAAACCTAAATTCTAATCCTAGTCCTAAACACTATCAACTGTATATATGAACCCTTGCCTTTACTCTAATTCTAAAATCCATCCTAACCTTAACCCTATATACCCAGGGCCGGATTTCCCATTAGGCAGAGTGGGAGCCCTAAAGTAATATGATGGGGGGGACCTATTGTCCTCCCCCTTGGCCCCCTCCCCTGAGCTGCGGGTGGGGGCCCTAAATTGGAATAAGGGGGGGACCTAATGTCCTCTCCCTGGCCCCCACCCCTGATTGGTGGGTGGGGGCCATAAACAAGAATAAGGGGGGGGAGACCTAATGTGCTCCCCCCTGGCCCCCACCCCTGAGCGGTGGGTAGGGGCCCTAAATACTAATAAGGGGGGGGACCTATTGTCCTCCCCCTGGCCCCCACCCCTGAGCGGTGGGTGGGAGCCCTAAATACTAATAAGGGGCGGGACCTATTGTCCTCCCCCCCGGCCCCCTTCTAAAATCTTCTTTTTTTAGCCCCAAAAAAGGCCAAATAAAAAAACATAATAACCGATGCAATTATATATAAAAAAAAAAAAAACGAGCGCAAAAAAAAAAATCCTTCTTTACCCGGCGAGGGCTCCGCACAGACTGAGCTCTGCAGGGCAGGGGAAGGCTTATAAAGCCTTGCCCCGCCCTGCAATTAGGCTCAGAGCACTCTGATTGGTGGGTTTAAGCTGACAGGTAAGTCTCTACATTTACCTGTCACAGCACTGTGATTGGTTGGTTTGAAATCCACCAATCAGAGTGCTCTGTGTAATTTTACACAGCGTGGGAAAGTTCTTTGGAATTTTTTGAGAGATGGAAGAGAGAGATTAAAATAGGTTATGTGTCTCTCCAGCACTACCTCCACCAAACACAAGGTACTTTGGCGGAATGACTGCATTAGAGTGCTATAGTGTGTTCTGTCTGTAAGATTATGTAATGTGGCTCATCATAATTACCAGCACCAGGCTCATTAGAGTCTAAATTCAGTACTACTTTTCACCACTGTCTAAATGTTGAAGCCAAAATATGATGCTCATTGGATATTAATACAATATAGCTCAATATTGATGCAGATCCAAACTTTTACTTCCTAATGCAAAATACAATGTTTAACCTTAAATACTATTCCTAAATACAGCCCTAAATGTCTTCATAGCCATATTGTGAAATTCTTTACCTAAAGCTAACCTTAATAACAATCCCCAACCATAATCTTAAACATAAATTCTAATCCTAGTCCTAAACACTATCAACTGTATATATGAACCCTTGCCTTTACTCTAATTCTAAAATTCATCCTAACCTTAACCCTATATACCCAGGGCCGGATTTCCCATTAGGCAGAGTGGGGGCCCTGAAGTCTGATTGGTGGGTTTAAGCCATCCAATCAGAGTGCTCTGACAGGTAAATGAAGAGACTGACAGGTAAGTCTCTACATTTACCTGTCACAGCACTCTGATTGGTTGGTTTGAAATCCACCAATCAGAGTGCTCTGTGCCATTTTACACAGCGTGGGAAAGTTCTTTGGAATTTTCCCACACTGTATAATTTGACTCATAACTCTCTGATTGGTTACCTAATTTTCCCACGCTGTGTAAAATGACACAGAGCACTCTTTTTTGCGCTTGTTTTTTTATTTTTTATATAATTGCGTTATTATGGTTTTTTACTTGGCTTTTTTGGGGGCTGAAAAAAGAAGATTTTAGAAGAAAGAAAACATTAAATGGTAAGTTTTTTTTTTTTTTTTTTACAGGTACTTATTTAAAGGTCCCCCCTCATTATTTTTAGGGTGAGGGGGGTAGGTAGGGGGATAATTCTTTTTGGGGGGGAGGGGGTGACTAGGGGTTTGGGGACCCATAGTCACCTGGGGGGGCATTTTTATTAGGGCCCCCACTGGCTGCTCAGGGGTGGGGGCCGGGGGGGGAGGACAATAGGTCCCCCCCTTATTCTTGTTTAGGGCCCCCACCCACCGCTCAGGGGTGGGGGCCAGGGGGGAGGACATTAGGCCCCCCCTTATTAGTATTTAGAGCCCCCATGCAACGGTCAGGGGTGGGGGCCAGGGGGAGGCATAAGGTCCCCCCCTTATTCTAGTTTAGGGTCCCCACCCACCACTCAGGGGTGGGGACTAGGGGGAGGACATTAGGTCCCCCCCCTTATTCTAGTTTAGGGCCCCCACTCAGCGCTCAGGGGTGGGGGCCAGGGATGAGGACATTAGGTCCCCCCCTTATTCTTGTTTAGGGCCTCCACCCTCCGCTCAGGGGTGGGGGCCAGGGGAGAGGACATTAGGTCCCCCCTTTTTCTTGTCTAGGGCCCCCACCCACCGCTCAGGGGTGGGGGCCAGGGAGGAGGACATTAGCCCCCCCCTTATTCTTGTCTAGGACCCCAACCCGCCGCTCAGGGGTGGGGCCAGGGTGCAGGACATTAGGTCCCCCCTTATTAGTATTTAGGGCACCCACCCGCCGCTCAGGGGTGGGGGCCAGGGGGGAGGACATTAGGTCCCCCCCTTATTCCAATTTAGGGCCCCCACCCGCAGCTCAGGGGTGGGGGCCAGGGGGGAGGACAATAGGTCCCCCCATCATATTACTTTAGGGCCCCCACCTGCCGCTCAGGGGTGGGGGCCGGGGGGGGCAATAGGTCCCCCCTTTAGTTTAAAAGCCCCCACTGGCGTATTGCGGGTGGGGACTCGGGAGGGGGACCCTATTTTTTTTTTTTTAAACTGTGAGCAACTACAGGCTGCTCACTGTTTAATAGACATGCCCCTACTCACGGTATAGCGAGTAGGGGCATAATTTACTAATACTAAGTAATCTTTACAGCTGTAATCTTACAGCTGAATCCTGGCTATGTTTGTATACTTTTTATTTAAAATTGTATACAATGTAACATTCTCCTTCTTTCACTGGGTAAGTATATTAGTACTTAGGCAATACTGTGCTTCGGAACTTCGGCACTTCGACACTTCGACACTTCGGAAATTTCGGAACTTCGAGACCTCGGCAATTCGGCACTTCGACAATTCGGTCATTCGGAAGTACCCGAATGTCCGAATTGCCCGAAATTCGTCCGAATTCATATTCGGAGTAAAACGAATTGCACATGTCTATTAGATCCCACCCCACACAATTGTTGGCAATTGGCAGATGGGCAGGCCTAATGAAAAGGGTGGAATCTACCTAAGGAGGCAGAGCATGGTGTTGCATAGTGTATCTACAAATCACGTGTGTGTTCTGCACCCCCCAGTATCGGCTATGGTAGGGGGCACCATACCTCCTGTCTTGTGTCTGCTGGCTGCAGCACATTGGGATCACTGCATTAAGTCTAAAGAGAATGACCTATGTATGGCCCTGAAAATGCAACTTATAATGACTTCTCCAGTCTCAACTTATCCAACCCTCTGAATAGAATCCCTCCCAACAGCACAAATATTCAAAACAGGTGTTGTCTCAAGCACACCTGATGCAACTAATCAAGGTCTTCATTAGTTGCACTAAGTGCGCTTGAGCTAAAACAGTTGAAATACCTGAGCTGACAAGGGTTTGCTGAGTGTCAAGTTTGACTGCATGTTAGAAATATGGCTATGTCAAAATAATGGTCCATAAAGTTAAGGGAAGAGATCTTCACCCTTCAAAGACATAGAATAGGATACAAAAAGAGAGCAAGAACATTCACAAGTTCAAGGTTGAAGGAACAGTGGTTACACTACCTGGGCGGGGTAGAAAATGAAGCTATCAATGACCTCTTTCTGAGAAGGCAGGTTGTGAAAAACAATTAAGTGACTGCAAAAGACTTGCAGCAAAACTTGGTGCAACAGGCATGATGTTTCAATTAGCACAGTAGGTAAATATGTATATACCATATTCAGCCTTAAATATTACTCCAAAATAACAGGAACTCTAAATTATAATGTTAAAACTTTATTTCAAAATTCTTTCCATAAAACTGGGAATACTAACTCACGTTAAATTTAATACGAACGGTAAGCTTAATCTAACGTCATTGGTTCCAAACCTAAGTTATATTGTTAAGCAAAACCTATCCTTAAATACTACTATTACTGAATACTAACACTAACCCTAACAGTGTCAGTAACCTCAATGTAATTAATATCCCTAACCTTAAATACTATTCCAATACCAAACTCTATTTAAACAAATAGAATCAAATTGCAAAAATAAAAGAATAGGTGTCCAAAAGATGCATCTGTTTTGCAGAACCCCTTTAAGCAAAAAGGAATGGAGCTACATGATGAGTAGCATGTGATTACAGTAACTTCCCATAGAGTCCATAGGTATCTAAATCAAATAGAACAATGTATAGGTAATATAGGTCCTCCCTGGATTCTTGTTATAATAGATAAATAAATAAAAACAAATTAAAAGTGGAACTCACAAAATTATGTAAAATCATTATATCTTCTTCTTTGTGGATAAAGTCTGCTAAATTAGATTTCTAATGTAGCACTTATGATATTATAGTGGGTTTTTCAAATTGTCTGAAATATAAAAAACTCACTAGTTATTAATTTTCACTGCAGCTGTGTATATGCCTATTATTTCTACTGATATGAAATAATCTTACTGTAATCAACTCAACTGAGGTATGGTAGAACTTATACTTTCAAATGCATTTGAATAGTAATTTAATTGTAATGAAGATTTATACATTTATAAATTGGCAACATGATCTAAAAGATTAAACAGGAACTATCACTTTTCTGGAAATTATCCAACGGAAACCACTTAAAATCACTAATGACATGTATTAACCTTTTTTCATATGATGTTTCTTTTCTTTTTAGAGGAACATTCAGGCTTTTGAGACAATTGTCTCATTCAAATTCTTTGTATTTGAATGAGACAGTTGTCCTATTCTGCAGGCAAAAAAGCAGGTAATTCATATTTACCTGTTTCTTTACCCCTGTGTTTTTCAAGCCTACCTTATTGGAGACACTGATCCAAGCAAACAGTGTCATAGACATTGGAATGGAGGAAAATCTCACTGAACATATTGGCCACACATACATGCACAATTGAAAGATCTCACTACGAGGATACGCTTTGGCCATGGCATCATCTAGGAAACCACCAAACTCTTCTGGGTCACTGTGAAAGTGACACTTCAAATTTTGAGGCATTGGGGACCTGGCATTGATTGGAACATAGCCGCTAGGAGTATGTTCTATGAACATCTCCTGGTGGCTTCCACTATACTGTTGCATGACACCACTAAAGTGAGAGCCACTAGAAAGCTATGCTTAGAGTATGCCACAGCCCAGCTCTTCTGCAGCTACATTGTTCCATTGGACTCAAGAGATGGAGCTCCCCAGTAAGATGGAGATTGGTGACAAAATAAGAGGTGAGGACATATAGAGAGATGGGGAGTGGAAACATAGACAGAGATTGGGGTGAAAATGGACATGAGAATCAGTTACATCAAAATATAAACAGCAGCATCACATTCCTATTGGATTTGGGTGCACTGGAGTAAACATTTATATCCTTGTGATGACTTTATAAATATATTTAGTTTTAGATAAAACAACTCTAACAAAGCCTTATATCAACTGCATAAATCATGTTAAGGCCATTACTAGTAGCATTTTATGTCTTAAATTATTCAGACGATGAAATGCTCTATGAATACCAATCAAAGGTTACCTCTTTTTACAGAGGAGTGTGTATAACAAAAGTGCTCAAAAGAGTCAAAAAGTGATTTACAGGCAGCTCAATACACTAGTGTGGAAATATCCTCTATTCCACTGAATAAATTTAGTAGATATTGGTGCGGTGTAAGTGACAAGGACCTACACCTATAAGTGGAGCGCTCAAACACAGATAAATCTTACCAAAATGTAGTCTCATTCAATGGTAAAATATGGGGTACATGTCAAAATAAAATACAGAAAATACAATATAGTGTAGACGGCACTAAAAAATGGCTGATTATAATAATATCGTGTTGAATATTACACTCACATTTCAAGGAGCCTGTATATAGAAAACACTGGCTCCGTATAAAGGCTTGTGTGCTGTTATGGTAGCACCACCCTCCTACTTTGGCTTGAAGAATTTCTCGGGAACACAAAAAAAAGAGAAGAAAGCAAACCAATGTGTAGACTTATGGTGATAAATGACACAGATATTTTACCATTGAATGAGACTACGTTTTGGTAAGATTTATCTGTGTTTGAGCGCTCCACTTATAGGTGTAGGTCCTTGTCACTTACACCGCACCAATATCTACTAGATGAAATGCTCTATACTCAGGGCCAGATTAAGAGCCCAGTGGGCCTGGTGCTGACAATTATGATGGGCCTAATTACAAAATCTTATCGACCAAAAACACTAAAACAGTCCTACCTCCTCAGCGTCATGTATCTGATGGAGATGGTGCTGGAAGGAAACACATACCCCATGCTAATCTCACGCTTTCATCTTTCAAGTAAACCCATAACCCCTAACAGCAGTGTCCAGTAAAGCATGAAGCCTATGGATGGGGTAAAAGGGTGGGCTACTGACACAAATCACGTAACCAGGGGCGAACATACACAAAAAGGGGGCATGTCTGTGTCCCCATGTATCCCAGTGTCCCCACGTCACTAGGACACTAGGGGACATTAAGAGACATTGGGACACTTGGAGACATGGGGACACTGAGATACTAGGGAACACTAGGAGACCTGGGGACACTGAGACTCTTGGGAACACTGGGAGACATGGGGACACTGGGTGACTTTGAGACATGAGGGGACACTGGGAGACATGGGGCACTGAGACACTGTGATACATAGGGGACACTGTATACTTGATAAAAACCTGGGAACAGGTCAAAACGTTGTGGTGTCCAATAAACCTGCTTAAATCTATCACAGTGAGTGCCTGAGATTTCTTTCTTTTATACTAGGGGACACTGAGACACTTGGGAGCACTGTGAGACATGGGGACACTGAGAGACTAGGGGATTCTGAGAGACTAGGGGACACTGAGACACTATGGACACTGGGACACTGAGAGACACCAGGGACACTGTGAGACATGGAGCACTGAGACACTCTGATACATAAGGGACACTGTGATACATAGGGGACACTGGAGACTTGATAAAGATATGGGTACATGTCAAAATGTTGCGGTGTCCAATAAACCTGCTTAAATCTATCACAGTGAGTGCCTGAGATTTTTTCTTTTATACTAGGGGACACTGAGACACTAGGAGACATGGCGACACTGGGAGACATTGGGACACTGAAACACTGGGAGACTAGGGGACTTTGGGAGACTAGGAAACACTGAGACACTAGGGACACTGGCACACTACGGACATTGAGAGACACCATGGACACTGGGAGACATTGGGATACTGAGATACTAGGGACACTGGGAGTGCCCCATGCCTCCCTGTGTCTCTCAGTGTCCCCATGTCTCTCAGTGTCCCCATGTCACCCAGTGTCCCCTAATGTTTGTATCCCCATGTCTCCCAGTGTCCCTTAGAGTCTGTGTCCCCATGTCTCAAAGTGGTTCGATGTCACTAGGACAATAGGTGACACTTAGAGACATTGGGACACTGAGAGAATTACTAGGGGACTCTGGGACACTAGGGACATTGAGAGACACCAGGGACACTGAGAGACATGGGGACACTGAGAGACATGGGGACACTGAAACACTAACGACACTGGCTGGGAGACATGGGGACACAGAGACTAGGGGCCACTGGGAGACATGGGGCCACTGTGTCCCTAGTGTCTCAGGGTCCCCATGTTCCCCAGTGTCCCAATGTCCCTAGTCTCTCACCGTCCCCATGTCTTGCTGGCTTGGAGCTGCTGTCTGGACTCTCTGTGCAGAGCTGCTCCCTCGTGGATCAGTGTGTAGAGAGAGGCAGGGAGGGAGATGCTGTAACTTCTTTTCCCTGCCTCTCTCCACACAAACAGCGGCGACCCCTACTGGCCAGCGCTGGTATTGCAGAATAATCTCTGTTTATACTGAGACAGACATTTGTATTGCTGGTATTACTGCAATACCTGCACCGGCTAGGCAGCCTCAAATACCTGAGAAATACTTCTGAGAAATACCTGGCAACCATAAGAAATACATGAGAAATACCTGGCAACCCTAAGAGTAGTATGTAAAAAATATATATATATATATATATATTTTTTTTTTTTAAATAAATGGGCCTATTCCATAGGCCTGGGCCTGGAGCTGCAGCTCCATCAGCCCCTATGTTAATCCGGCCCTGTCTATACTGCAGTTCACACTATAAATGCATGCATATGTGTTTTCATTTTACTAATAAAATGAGAAAACATGTTTAAGGAGAATAAAGCAAGGATGAAAAATCATTTTTTTTCTATGGTTTTAGAACTTAGGCAGCCCCTCTTCTAGTTCCCCTTGAATATTTTATTACATATAAAAAAGAGCATGTGTGTGGTTTTGCCTGTTCTCGGAATTCTCATATTCTCTCTTTTTGTTAGAATGTATTAACAATGTGCCTAATGGTGTATAAGCTAGAGCTCACTAATGACGCCGAAACAAGGCCAAAATGATTGTGTGGGCTAGCTATATCTCTTGTGCAGAGAGGACGTGCTGTGATTTAGGATCTGAACTGCCCTTATGGGCTTGACCAGTCTGATTTGCAAATGGCATAGGGTCACTCTGTAATGGCACAATTGAGCAAAAACTAGTTTGAGACCTGAATTATGATTTACCAAAGAGTTTCTCTACATTGTTGCCCATTCTCAGAGTTCTCATATTCTCTGTATTGTATACCTTGTAACTATTAATTTCTGTATACTTTGTAATGAACAGTTACTCATACATATACATTTTTAATATTTAGGGTGATTATTAATTATTAGGGATATAGAATATTTTCTACAGCAATTCTTCTACAGCAGTGTTCATCAATTTCTGGCATGCTAATTTAATGGTTGACTCCTTTCACCCCTACCCACATTACCGGCTGTAATAATAATGTTACTCATTGAAACTTCCTGTACTGTTTGAAAGTAGGGGGTATTCTTACATTTTCAGCAAATTTATAGGCATGATATCAGTGACTAGTGGCTTCTGGCAGAGAAATGCATTCCTCTGCAGGCTAGTTTTAATAACTAGAGTATAAATGAGGGTGAGTAAGGATATAAATGAGGGTGAGTAAGGATTTATGGACTTAATTTCATTCTGCAAAATACAAGTAAATGAAAACACTTACAACAGATTTAGGTAGTGAAGTTGTTAAATATAGTCTGTTCTAATGATTATTACATTTATTAGCTAATAAAGTACATTTAGGAGTCCCTCAGTAAGATTGATTTCATAGAACAAAAAAACTATAATTATTGCTTTTGTAATCAATAAACAGTTAGTTCATTATTGTAATGCTTTGTTTTATTTTCCATACAGGTACTGTAAAAATAGTAGACTCTAGTATACTCTAAGTATATGTAAAAGTTGGTTTGGTAGGATTGACGATACTGAAATATGAGAAAGCAAGTTGCCTTCAAATAGACAAAGTGCCTATGTCTAAGTGTTTTCCGCAAAGTTTAAAAAAGGCTGTTAGAGAAAGTTACAGAACAGTCATTAGAGAAGCAAAATCATTTTGTCACTGGGCTCAAATTCTTTTCTGGCATGAGCACGAAAGCATCCAGTAATGGGAACATCTTCAGAAGAAATGGAAAAAGCTGAAGAAAAATTCCAAGAGTCAATATATGGATGTTTCAAAGTCGGTTTAAACTTTACACGTGAGAATAAAAGAACTTTGTGATTTATGCTTTCCCTTTGTGCCTACTGGAAATCATGGTTGACAGGAACTCTCACTGTTATGTCTCCAAATAATAACCTAAATTATATCAAAGATTAGATGCTAGAAAACCATGAAATGTACACTCTGTAGAAGTGCAAAAATACATTTAAAGGACATTTGGAGTATCTAAGAGAGGAATTGTTAGACTGTACTTGATGAAGATTTGCCATGCCCAGTGAATAGAATTTACAAGGAAGCCCAAAGGAGATTGATAAGTGGAGAAAGATTTGGTGAATAAGAGATGTAGTAGAGACTGCGAGACTAGGATAGTAAACGTAACACTAAATATAGATGAATAATATAACTATCATCATCCATATACTAAGGGCTGAATGATAACAGGTCCATTGGTGCTGTAACATTTTATAGATAGTATGTGAAAGAGGAATGAGAATGACTGATACCAGAGAATTTAGTGGAATATAATGGAAGCTGAAAATAAGGATGAAGTGCATGAACGGACTTAGATTTGTTACATACAGGACTATAAGAACATGAATGAACAAGTATGCATTCAAAGGCAAGGCATGGAATAATTACAGGTAAAAAGAGACAAGACCGCTCTACACTAGGATATTCAGAGTAACAATAATGTTAGCAGATGCAGAGATCAGGGTCAGTCAGACATTGTAAGATTTAGTAAATGAGGCTAAACATAGGGATTTCAGTGAAGGTAGAGTTTTATAAAAGAAACAATACTCTTCAATGTGTACATGGCATCGAAATCAAATTGAGTATCAAATAAAAGATGTAAAGTGGTAACCCAGGCTGGCGGTGAGTCCTTTCATGCAATACAAATTCGGATCCAGCACACATAAGGGTCTGATCCTCGCTTAGTGGGATCATTATGAGTGGTACTGTAAGAAATTGATATGCAAAGCTGCAATATTGTATATAACTTTCTGTGTATGTGACTAGTCTCACAACTTGGGATCATCTACCTGATAACAGTGTAATAATGATCAAAGCTTTCAGTTGCATTTTACAGAACCCAGTTAAAACAAAAGATCAGAAAATCAGAGTAATTAACATCTAGGTGTAATCATGGAAGTATGTCTTTTCCCAAGCCATCCTGTCCAACCTACCCAGAAACCTAACCTAACTGGTCACCTCTTACAGAGTGGTATAATATAGCTGGGGAAGAGCTCAAAGGGACTTGTGTAAAGAAAGAACTCTCTGGGAAAAGGGGGCTGGATTAATCACTTTTTGGGAGGTGAAAAGGATTCTGGGATATGTAGTTAAAAACTGCTGGAATCAGTCTTAAAAAGGACAACAGCCAAGGAGGTTGGGTTTTCTTTCTCTCTTCGTCTCTTTTGGAGGACAGTACAGCAAAGCAGAGATGCCCTGGTAAACTAAGAGTGCCTGTCCCAGACTACCAAAGATGAAGGTTCAAGGGGAAGATCTAGATTTAAATGTTTAAGAATTGCCCTTTTTCTAAGTATCTTTTGGTTTTGGACTGGATATGCTTATAATGTGCATGGAGTAAATTCTGTAGCAGTATTATTTATTTATTAAATATTTTAATAGGGAGGATGCATTGAGATTTCTCTTGTTTTCAAGTATGTCCTAGGTATCCTAAATCAATATTAACAATACATGTTATTATACTCTTGTATTTGTGTCTTATTTGTCACACATTCCCTGAAAGAATAACCTTGTAAGAGGGTCATAATTTCTTACAGTACCTTATTCAGTTTAATTTTGTCTCCATGTTCCAGAGAAGGGACATATAAGCAAGTATATATGCATGTTACACTTGTGAATATTTTGTTTTGTGCACCGTTGTTTCTTTGATTTTTGTAGATTCATTATGAACTACAATTAACTTGAATATGGGCTGATCAGGTTTAAAAAGTCCTGAAGTAAAAGATTAAATATAGCCGAATCATCAACCAAACAAATCTCACAATGGACGAGCAAATCAGTTTTGATTCATGATTTGGAATTCCACCTGTGCCACCAAAAAGAGATGATTGATGAGTAGAGGACGGCCGATGAATATTGATTTTGTTCACAGATTGAGTGAGAAGTGACCAACAGAGGGAGAAAAGGAGAAGCAGTAAAAATATCTATATTTATATATTATATATGTAATAAATATATAATATATAAATATACAAACATAGATTTGTTTACTGCTCCTCCCCTTTTCCCCTGTATTGTTACCTTTTTTTGCTTGATCTGTGAACCAAATGGCAGAACAATTTATCTATCAGTGTATTGTAAAATATATACAAAATATTTATATTTTATATTATATATTTATATATATTTTCTAGTACAATAATTGGTATATTTTCAAACTCTTTTGGTTCATCTGATTCATTTTCCTGATTTTTTTTTTTTTACGTTGAAAGGACACCTGACTAACTAAATGCAATAAATAACTAACAATGTTAATTTATACAAGTGCCAATTTCTCTTGAAATCTGCACTTTTTGCAAAATGTAAAAAGATGACATACATAATGCACTTAAGCAAGCTCAACTGCTTTAAGGGTCTGGAGTGTCTATTTAACAAAATTCAGATGAGCTGAACTGCAATATGGCCAAAATTAAACTTTCTTGGATTTATTATATTTTTGGACAAATTGGTCAGCAAACCTCTTCACCTCTTACAGTATATGAATTCTAAAGAGCAGAATGTTTCATCCTGCATGAAGAGATGATAACTTGGAAATATAGTTAATCTCACAATTTGTTTTCACTTGTACCACTCATGTTTAGATTTGTGCAAGATTGATTTCAATGGATTAATCTATGATCCTTAAAATAAATGGGAATCATGGTCAATATTTTAGAAGTAGGGCTATTTGAGCACTTTTATTAAAACATTAGTGCACGTGAATTGAAATTCTGGGTATAGTGCAGATAACGCTTAGAACACATGTTCACAGTATAGATCATGACACTTAGACTATGGAAGACTTACTATTAGAGTTGAGCGGACACCTGGATGTTCGGGTCCGGTGAGTTTGGGCGAACTTTGAAAAAAAGTCCGGGTTCGTGATCGAACTTGACCCTGAACTTGACCCCGAACCCGACCCCCATTGAAGTCAATGGGACCCGAACTTTTGGCCACAAAAAAAGAGAGCTGCAAATGGAAGTAAAATGGGGGTAAAAAGAGTAGTACAAGTGCCCTGCAAACAAATGTGGATAGGGAAATCACTTAAAATAACATAACAATTAAAAATCCAGCTGAGCCATAAAATAGCACTAGATGGAATCTTTGATTTTAGCTTTGGAAGAACATAAATCAAAATCTAAAGCATGGCTGTCAGGAGGATCACCAGAATTATCCATTTGAGAGAGGGTTGGAGTGCAGGGTATTCTCTTTCATTGTTCAAACTGAGCTCAACTCTTGATGCATGGAGAAAAGGCCTTCACAAGCCTCTGCTATTGTGTACATAGTTTATACTAAGTAACCCATAGGCTGAGGAGGCGGTGACCGTGGTGGTGTAGGTGGAAACAGCGGTGGAGGAGGAGGATGAGGTAGCCAACACTGTTTTTTATGTTTTTTTTTAAATTGTGGTAGCCCACAAAATATTGGGACATACAACAAAAGAAACATTTGCGGCCTGCGGTGCATTTCTTGCAGTCCTGATGCATGGAGAAATGCTCATCTCCTGATGCATGGAGAAAAGGCCTTCCCAAGCCTCTGCTAATGTGTACCTAGTTTATACTAAGTGACCCATAGGTTGAGGAGGCGATGACAGTGGCTGTGTAGGTGGAAGCAGCGGTGGAGAAGGAGGATGAGGTAGCCAACACTGGTTTATATATATATATATTTTAATTGGGGTAGCCATCAAAATATTGGGACATATAAAAAAAGACAACTCTGTTCCGCAGAGTAGCTGTTGACATTATAGTTGCGCAGGCACTTCCCCGTGACGGCGACTTTGCATTTGGATGCCATCCATATCAACTTTCGATGCCATTTTCTGCACCTACCATGGTGACCACGAGTAACGGGGAATCAGGGTTCCATTCCGTACAGGGATCCTGAGAAATGGCTACCACGTGCAAGGAAGGCAGCAGGCGCGCAAATGACCCACTCCCGATGCGGGAAGGTAGTGACACCAAATAACAATACAGGCCTCTTCCTCCAAACTGCACACGTCACTCGCATGACCTTGATTCTATGTGGGGTCTAGGACTTAATCATCCTCCACATCGTCTTCCACCCACTCCTCAACCCTGCCCTCCTAGCCGGTATGAACAATGCAGAAAGCCACAGCAGTTGGCACCTGTGTTTTTCCAGCATGTAAAGTCTGCAAAGCACATATGGAAATTGTTTGAGAATTGTATCCAGGCAACAGTTTTCCCTATAAACTGACCTCTCAGTTTGACTGTTTGACTTGTGAGGGTATTGCACCAAAATTACAATATTGTTTAAGTACTTCTTAGCTGTTGATAACTGGTTTAAATATAGCAGCTTGTTATCTGGTAGTTTCTAGTGTAGAAAATATCAATCTGTTTTCTATCACTTAGATCTGTGTAACAAGTGTTGTAGGTGTGAAACAATATTACAAGTGACCGATGTAGTAAATTCGAATCAAAGTTACGCTTCGATTTGATTCTCAGATATGAAGTGAACACCCCAAATATACTATTTAGCACCAAAATTATTTTTTTTTTAAAACAAATTGACTTTTTAAAACTCCAATGTAAGCAGCAGATTAGCAGCAAAATAATTAGAATGTTTACAACTGCGCAGTGAGCGCTCTATTTGACGCTTTTATTTGACTCTCAGATATGAAGAACAGGCCCCAAAATGTACTGTTTAGCAGATTAGCACCCAGAAAATAAGAATGTTTACCACTGCGCTGTAAGCACACTATTAGATGCTTCTATTTGACACTCAGATATGAAGAGCAGGCCACAAAATTTACTATTTAGCAGATAAGCAGCAAAACAATTAGAATGTTTACAACTGTGCAGTAAGCGCACTATTTGACGCTTCTATTTGACTCTCAGATATGAAGAGCAGGTCCCAAAATGTACTATTTAGCAGATTAGCACCCAGAAAATAAGAATGTTTACCACAGCGCTGTAAGTACACTATTAGACGCTTCTATTTGACTCTCAGATATGAAGTGCACCCACTAAAATACTATTTAGCAGTTTAGCACCCAAAATTTTTTAAGTTTTAAACCTGCAATGTGACACCATTATTTGACGCTTCTATTTGCCTCTCAGATATAAAGTGCACCCCACTAATGTACTATTTAGCAGTTTAGCACCCAAATATTTTTAAGTTTTAAAACTGCAATGTGACAGCATTATTTGACGCTTCTATTTGACTCTCAGATATGAAGTGCACCCCACTAAAATACTATTTAGCAGTTTAGCACCGAAAAAAATTTAAGTTTTAAAACTGCAATGTGACAGCAGTATTTGACGATTCTATTTGACTCTAAGATATGAAGTGCACCCCACCAATGTACTATCCCACTAATGTACTATTTAGCACCAAAAAAAATTTACTTTTTAAAACTCAGATGTAACCGCGGTATTTGAAGCTTCTATTTGACTCTCATATACGAAGTGCACCCCACTAATGTACTAGTTTGCAGAATTCTTTCCTAAGCTGTCCCTCACAGCTGCAGCATGCTCTCCCTACACTAATAAGAGCTCATGTACGTGCGGCGCTACATGACTCCAGCTTATATATAGATTCTGGGTCACATGCTGCACTGGCCAATCACATCCATGCCATTAGTAGGCATGGCTGTGATGACTTCCAAGGGCACACAAGTCAAATGCTTGCTGATTGGCTGCCCTGTAGCCTTTCAAAGCGCGCCATTAAATCGCTGAACACCGAACTCCAACCCGAACATACAGTGATATGTCCGTGTTCGGGTCCGGGGTCCAAAAAACATTCAGGTTCGCTCAACTCTACTTACTATTAATATATGTAGCATTCTTTTCAATTCTTCAGCACAACAGTTTGTTTTATAAGATATTGTCACATGAACCCAGGCAGATCAATCAGTGTCTTGCTTGTTTTGACAGATTCTATGCTAATGAAAGCCACCTGTATTTATGTCAGGAGATCAGGAAAGCTGGCACTGCTGGGGGTTTTGTGGAACATGATTAAAATTCTTTTAAGGGAAGCATGGATCAAATGGATTTCAAATATTATCCCGTGATTGATATGTGCAAACTAAAGTTACATTCCATCTAGTAAAATATATCAAAATGTACTCAAATGGAAATGCTTTCCATTATATTTCTATGGCTTCTGAGAAAATATCTGAGATTGTTGCAATCTACAGTAACAAATGGTTTGTTTAACTGTTACAATAAAAGTAATTTGTGTCTCAAAAAGTAATGCCATACAAATAATATGGGAAAAATAAAAAACAAGTCATGGAATAACTTTTTTATGTGTATTTCATAGAATTTGATTATCATGAAAGTGCCGCAAATATATATCTGTTAATGTCTGAAAGTAATGTTGGGTTTCTGCCTTCATCTGCCATTCCTCAGTTCTCATGCATCCTTAGTCCACTATGCACATTGAATAGTCACAGGGTTTCACAGACTTACCTGCATCTGTCACCTGTGCCACTCGCCTCCTCGGGCCGCCCAGATTCCTGAATTTAAAAAAAAAGACTTGCCTTCGGTCCTGAGAATGGCTCCCTCTGCTGGTTCGGGGGTTGAACTCCAGGCTTCTGCATAGACATTAGGATGCTGCCTGCTCTAAGGTACCACATCATCTAGATGAATCTATGCTGTTTGGAGATGACATGGACCAATTAGAACACATGTGGACCTATTTAAAGCCTATTCAGGCCCTTACTCATTGCCCTATCATGGTTTCTATTTAGTTACATGTTTAGTTCTTCTGCGACTCTCTTGTGATTTCCCGCTATTGAGCTTGGCTTAGTTTTGACTCTGCTAACCTCTGGCATCCTGATCAAGCTTGTTTATTGACCTGTGTATTTTTTCTATCCTGACCTGGCTTGTTTGTCGGGCATGCATATCTCTGTGTTACTGACATTGGCTATTCTTGACTTAGATTCCATCTTGTAATACGTTAAATTAAGCCACTCTAAGGCCCAGTAATATGTATTTTTGAATCTTGTAATATGGCTTTTTGCACTTTGTGGTTGTCCTTTTTCCTGAGTGTAAGGGTAACAGCAACTGTGACACAGGGTGGGCTGAGCACGCAAAGACATGATGCCAGGGACATGGAGGACAGGTGAGCATTATGGGAAAATTTTACTTGACAAAAGAAGTAGAGTTTACTGTAAGCTGTAAGTTGTAACTGTAATTTGACAAAACATCACATTTTGTCAAATGGAAGAAAAATACATAAGGCAAAGTTGTTCTTACTTTGCCTTATGTATTTGAAAAAAATAAGAAGAAATGAAGAACAGATTGAAATGACTAGAAGAAAAGAAGAATCAATTCAGGAAAGGTAAGTTTGACATGACCGAATTGGAATAAATAGAATTTTAATTTGACTTTCAGAGAATTTTTAATATCAGTCTAAAGATTGAGTGTATTGGGAATGTAAGTGTATTTATAGATTAGATAAGTGCAGGTGTAAACCGGTCTTCATAATAACTAACATGAAATAAAATTAGAAAAGTATTTCTGGCACCTACACATTCTCAGAGAGACTTCAACTTCTAGACCAGAACTTGTTGATGAGACCCACAATATCTAAACTGTACAGTCCATGGCTTTCTTCTGCTCACTGATCATTTTGTATCAAAACCCATGCTGTGGGTTAAAAAAAATCTACAGATTTACCCCTGTGTAGATTATGTTTTATGTTCTATATCTATGATAAAACTGTATGCATCCTGCGCCAATGAACAGAAGAAGAATAGAGTGCGTCGGGACACACATGAGGACTCAACTTCCGTCAGAAAATATGCTTTCTTCTGGATAAGCTAATGCTTTTATGCTATATGCTACTGTATCGCTAACTACCTTTAAATGTGCTTTATATGATCAGCTGACTGTGTGACTTAAAAAAGAATTAAAAAATAAAAACTACAGAAATGCAAGGAGAAGTCTGAAATCCACCGCCTGTCTGTGCTCATTGGTATGTCAAGCCGGAAGATCTAGGATAGTTGTGGCAATGTCATTTCCTTAGTTTCTGTGCCCCAGGGAATTTTCAAAAGTCCTCCTTGAGCTATACAGGTGATGCTATTTGCACTTTTGGGAGTTTTATTGTGTTTGCTCTCATCACGATAATTTTGGCACTTCGTTATATTATTCCTGTTTGGTGAACACTGATATTACATGGCCATTTCAAAATGAAGCAGGTGAACCAGAAATTATGGAAGATTGACCTATGTATTTGCCAAATTGTTTCTTTCTACAAGTATAAAATAAATCATTAAAACTTACTCTGAAATCTAAAACTACTTTGATACTCGACAAAAAAAAAAATGTACTAGCAGTTTCTGAAGGTGTATTTAATGAGAGAAAAATCGTATTGGTGACAGATACAATTTAATGATATGTTTTCACCTTTTCTTAGTTTTAATTGTCTTAGGTTTTATGCTTTGTCTTCCAGAAGATATGAGCTTATAGCACTAAAGGCTTTTATAACTGTTTGAAGAACCAGTTCACTTAATCTCAAAAAGTGGTCTAGGTACGGTGGTCCTTTAGTTTTAACCCTGCAATCTAAAACATTGATGTTTAGTAGATATTTAAATGTTATGATTGCAGGGTTGATGCGCCTCTAGCAGCTGTGTTACTGACAGCCGCTAGAGACATTCTATTGAATAACCAAATCAGATTCGGTTATTCAGTCAAATGACCTTCATAGAGAGCATTTGATTGGTACAGTTCAGCGGTTTGTTGTGCATGCACACTGACCTCCCAATGCGTCTTTATGTGGAAGCATTGGATTGGCTGAGATAATTTGTATTGATGACCTCAGCCATAAATGCAGGACTGGCATCATGGATACTGGTGAAGTGAGGGCTATAAGGAGATTAAATGTTTTTGTTTTATTTCAAACGAGGGTCGGTAACCTGAACCTCACCAAAAGAGCACTATAGCATTACGAATACATGTTTTTATTCTTAATGCATTAGTGTTCCTTTAAATGTAAGTTATAAAACATCCCACTCTCTGATCAATGTTTGTTAACATACAGTCTTATTATCTCTATGTACCTAGTCAACATCTTAATCACAAAATCATTAAAGGAATATTGTAGGCAACAAGACCACTTCATAGAAAAAAGTGGTCTAGGTACAGTGGTTCTTTAGTTTTATCCATGCAATCTAAAACATTGGAGGAGGTACAGAGGTCACCCAGTGCCAAGGTTGATCAGCGCTGGAGTCAGGTAAGTACAGTAAGGGCTTACTAAGCCTTATAATGCAGAGGGGGTGGCTTGAAAAGGGGGGGGGGAGAGAGGGAGCCATAGTGCTAGGAATACAACTTTGTATTGATAGCACTATAGTATCCCTTTAATGTCCATGCGTTCTCTTTGTCAAAGACATTACCAGGCAAACGTCATGTAAGTGAGTCTTGCATATGATTGCACAGTGCTTTGTTGAACCTGCAGTTTACACTTTAGAAAAACAGATTTTTTTTTTGTTTATGGCATTTTCTTTCTACTTATATCGGTTTCTTTATTTTGCTCATCATGATGGGGATCATTGGAGACCTGTTTATGGTTAAGGAAAGCATCTCTGGCTTACGGAATTTATTGTGACATTAGATTTAAAATTCACTTTAAATACTCTTTTGTGAATAACCCTGTAAGTGTACAAAGTGCAACCATTTATTTTGAAGTAGTACTTTAAAAGAAAGTAGAAATATGTTTTGCTTTGTGTTCAATATTAATAGAGTAACTGACTATGGCTTACTAGATCATTTCACGTGAATATAAAATACAAATATCTGAACTTGATTATTTAGTTTTATAAAATGTCTTTAATAAGTAATACCACTAGTAAAAACATATTAGCAGCATAATTCAGATTTAAGCTTGTGCGATAACATTTTGTAGGCTATTGCTGTTTTGTTTATTGTCTTGTCAAAATAATTACATTTACTGTGCAAGAAAACTGAAGGTAAGGATAGTATTAGACCAATGACAGTTGCAAGAAAGGAATCAGTCGGGAGCTATTAATAGTTTAATTGATACACTTTTATGAAGAAGAGGGTTTTACACTCATCGTACTTATTCAGATCTCCCATGTAATTTATCAAATGATGGTAGTATACTAGTTAAATCCCTTAGGGACAGTTACAATTATCAAAGTTCTGAACCTAAACTAAATCTTATTTTTTCTTAATTTTCAAGTGTCTCCATACATTTTATATATTATTATTTAATGGACAAAACTGGATTTTATTTAATATCATATATGTATATCTAACGCAGCATTAAGAGTGAATGAAATGTCGAAAATGGGGGGCAAAAATCGTTTTTTCCCCACATTTTAGCTTTAATAGTTTTGACACATCCGGTGGAACTAGTTAAAAAGAACTCAAAATTGATTTATTTATTGGCCATTATTCTAAATGTATAATATGAATAGAATGTATTTTTATTTATTTTTGATAGTTCATGCTAACCCTATACCAATCCCTATACTAACCCTATACCAACCATATTAAACAAAACCCCTCTTTATAGAGTAAGTACAGACACACAGGGTAACACTAACAAACCAGCATGTTTGGGTGTATATATGATTGCACTCACAAGATATAAATAAAGGGCAGAACAGACATTGATTATTGACCTTTTGTGTTCTAGTAGCATCCCATCTCCATGTTTAGAACAGTGACAGATCTGTAGGTGGGCATGAAGGAAGTCCTCTCCATCAGCTGGTGGTATGTGGAGAGTATTTGAGCATACATTTTATATATTTTTTTATTGATGTTTGCAGTGTAGTCTCTATAATGGTGGTAGTCGTGCCAGAGTACAGTCTTTATTCCTGCTTCGTGTTACTACTTCGTATGCTTTTTATTTTCTCTCTGAGCAAAGCTATGTGACGTGGACATCAGATCAGGGATGTAACATGAAATTGTTTCTGTTCCCAGGAAGTTGAGTATCAGTTAAGTGGTATGTCAGTTCTGGACACTTTTTAAGGGAATTTGAAGTAGATGCAAGTTGTTCAATAGCCAGAACCAAAAATAAATTTAGAATCATATAGAACACTGTATTTACACCCTTCTGTTGTTTTTGGGAAGCCCTGAAACATTGACTGGGTTATTGGTTAAACTGAGAATTGCAGGACATTCACAGTGAATTTAAAATGTAAGACCAAACTAACTGAACAGGGAACATAACTGGTTTTGGGGCATTCGCCAATTCAACTATTTTAAATAAGGCATTTCTTTTATTCTCTGTATTACTTTTCATTTCCTTCTCTTTTCCCAAATCTTTTTACAACCAGGTACTGAGTTCACACCTTTTTTCTTTCAACTCACCTAAAATCAGAAGACAAAAAAAAAAATAATAATAATCACTGGAACTGCTTTATTACATAAATTCCTGTACGTGGTATTTTGTTTTGACTTTTCTGTTATCTAATGGTTTTAGAAGGTAAGTAAGTGAATTCTAAATTTTCAATATGTTTTGCAAAAATTACTTATTTTAAACCAGACACCAAATGGTACTGACCTAAATTGTGCCCATTCACTTAAAATTAACACATTTTGACCAGATTTGCCGTTAGTAAATATGAGAATAGAAAGTCCGTTGAAATCTGATCATTTTCACAGAATTATGTTTATTCTGAAAAAAATCTGGTGTTCGGTGAATAATGTCCTTTTGTTTTCAGTATGGTGTAACTTCCTTTTGAGTTTTTGGCATTGTGCTTTTTGAAAACTTAGCTTACTTTGTGCTTATGTAGTTAAATACTTGGCTGCATTTTCTCATCAAGGTCTCTGCCAATTTAGCTGATTACTCATTTTACTGTAGTACACACTATTTATCCACATATTGCAGATGCAGCTTTTTATATATTTGTCTGATTTTTCGAGCCATAAAAAAAAAATAATAATAAAGATTTAATTACTGAAAAGAAATAAGAAAACTTCCTATATTAATGTATTCATTGCCAATTTGGCACAGGTACCTTTTTTAGTAGCAGTGCAAGGTGGATTTCAGGCATTTCACGCTCTGTTCACGCATACCGGCGAGCACAGATTCTTCGGTAAATTCACGCGAACGGATTGGATTTGCATATACGCTCCAATCCGTTCGTGGCTTTATATTCCATTGCGCGTTCGGCTGTTTTAACCTGAGAACGGAGCCATTCGCGAGTTTTAACCGAACGCTATTGTTCTGCACATATATATTTTCGCTGGCTTTTTCCCGCTTCCTGTGTAGACACGGCGGCCTTTTCATGAGGGAAGAAGCATAAAGCTCGTCACACAGAGCCGTTTTAAAGCGACAGGACCACTGGGAATAGAGTGCCTTCTGTGCAGTTATAAGGTGGGTGTTGTAACCCTAGGGAGTGGGACAGCCAGTTAGGTTATATACCCAGTATCCTGGCTAGGGGTGAGCCCCCATTTGGGAAGAGACCCACAGTGCTGCCTAACGGAATCTGTTCAAGCACATTCCGTCCGACTGGGTGAGCCCCAGTGATATAGAGTCCGCTTCGCTTACCAGTGACCGCTATTCGGCCAGTATCTGGTTATACTCCCCTCCCACGCACACCAACTCCCAGGTAACTGACAACGACCCTGTGCCTGTTAGTGCCCTTATTAGAAATGGAGGAGACTCAAAGCACAACGGAACTGCAGGCCATGATCAATGCAGCAGTAGCCGCCCCATTGGAAAAAGCAATGGCAAAGGTCCTCACCCCGGCCACTACACCCAGCAAGCCAGTTACTAGATGGCCTCGTGACCAGGAAGACGCCAAGGCGTCGGATGACTCCTCTCAGAAACACCGCCCGGCTAAACGCCAGTGGAAGGATGAGGTGTCTAAGAGAGCCCCCTCCAAAGGCAAAGCGCCACAGAAGCGCAACAAGGGCCCTATGGCAAGACCGGTTAAAGACGTATCCTCGGATGAGGAACAGGACATGCCACACTCCCTCTCCATTCTTGATGTGACGTGTCCGAATCTGACAAAGGTGATTGGGGCTCCAATGCCTACGTTATGGAGACCTTCCTGGGTGAGCCCCAGGGTAAGGGAGACGAGGAATCTTCCGCCTCAACCAAGCCCTCACAGGATCAAGAGGTGTTTCTGGACACCACAGGGCACAGGATGTTCGATCCCAGAAATATTCGACACCCCCGATCAGGGGAATGGTCCCCGCCTGAGCATTTCCTCAGGTTTATGCATTTTTGGATCCGCAAGCCCCTAGAGAAGCAAGCGGATGAGAGCGGAGTGCCCAAGACCATCGCTACCGGACAAAGTAGCCTTCACACCCGAATTCGATCAGCTTATGCTGACATTCATGGAGCATGGAGGCTAGGACCCCCGCAGGGCGATAGAGAGGAGTCTGAAAGGGGCGCAAGACAAGCTCCTAGACACGATGGGGCCTTTGGCCCGTGTAATGTATTTGGCGGATGATGCCTATACCAGGGCGGACTCTTTCAATGTGGACATGATAAGAGAATGGGCACATGACATCCGCGAATGGACCCAGAGAAGATTCTGCTTTCTCGGGAACACCAATCTCTACAGAGTGGCGCCGCGCAACACTGTTCCGCATAGACCCCAAACTAGCGGATTTGGGGGTAAAAGAATTGGGCCCACAGGCACAGGGTAAGCTCTTCGGGGAGGCCTTCCTCAAAGAGCTCGACAAACACGTCAACGTGTTCACCTCGCTAAACCTTGCCCGGACATCCAAACGGAAAGTGTTCAGGGGCAGCTTCACGAGAGGTGTTTTTCCCAGGGCTGGTCGGCAGCAGGGCCGTGCCACCAGCCGATTCTGGCCATCGGGCCCCTGCACGGGACACCCACAACAGTTTTACCCGCAACAGGGTTACCCAGAAACAGGAGCTCGACAGAGCTACCCCTACTACCAGAGGGGTGCGGATAGAGGACGAGGAGGTTGCAGACGAGCCCGAGCCAGACTTCCCACAGGTAAGCACACAACCCATAGTTATGTCCCAACTAACCTTGCCAGCAGGCCGTGTTTCTCTTTTTTCCCAGAATTGGGCAGAACTATCTTCAGACGCCTGGGTACTACAGACAGTCAGAGGATACCGCATCGAGCTGCATTCGAATCCGGTGCAGGCGCGTCCTCCGCCACCATTGCACCTCTCAACGTCAGATGCACGCCTCATGGAGAAGGAACTGCGCGAACTTCAGACGAAAGGTGCCATACAACCCGCCCGGGGGCGGTGAGGCTTCTTCAGCAATATGTTTTTGGTCCGCAAGAAAACCGGAGACTTCAGACCGGTAATCAATCTCAGAGCATTGTAACCTACCGCCACTTCAAAATGGAGGGCATACATCTACTAAGAGATCTCCTCCAGGACAAAGATTGGTTTACGCGTCTGGACCTCAAGGACGCATATCTCTCAATTCCAATTCACACAGACAGCTGCCCACTCCTCCGATTTTTATGGAACGGCGTGCCTTGGCAATTCACTTGCCTGCCTTTCGGTTTGAGCTCGGCACTATGGTGTTTTATGAAAATGCTGAAACCAGTAGTTTCTCACCTCAGAACGCGGGGAATCCGGTGCATCATTTATCTAGACAACATACTCTTGTTCTGCAGAACACAAGAGTTGGCGGTCCAACATACGAACTATACAGTGCAACTACTGGAATCTCTGGGCTTCATAGTCAACAGAGACAAGTCCGCGATGATGCCCGCTCAGACCGTCCAATTCCTGAGCTTCGAGATAGACTCCAGGTCTTGTACTCTGCACCTCCCGAAGACCAAGGTGTCGGCCATCAAGAAGGAAATTCACAGAGTACTCAAATGCGACTCCATCCCGTTGCGACAACTAGCACGGATTGTGGGCCTCCTCTCCTCCTCGATTCAAGCCATATTTCCGGGGCCCCTGCATTACCGAGCCATGCAACAACTGAAGGCCCGCTTCTTGAGACAGGACCCTACGTACAACCAACCGGTTCCACTGATGACCGAGGTACGCCAGTCGATTAGGTTGGGGCACCACAGACGGAGAAGCATCTATGGGAGGCACATGGACGAGCCAGGAGCTCTCACTACACATCAACTGCCTGGAACTGCTGGCGGGATCCTTCGCGATACGCAGTTTGGTGAAAGGACAATCCAATTGTTGTATTCTTCTTCGGATGGACAACATATCCGCAGTGAGATACATCAATCATCTGGGCGGTACACGCTCCCACACACTGGTGGAGCTGACCAAGGAGATTTTCGATTAATGCCTCCCGAGCAACATTACGTTACAGGCAGAATATCTTCCAGGGGAATCGAATCGTACAGCAGACTGGTACTCCCGACACAGGAGAGATGTCAGCGACTGGATGCTGGACCCACGGATTTTTGCCCTCCTGAACAAATGGTTAGGGCCTTTCACACTGGACCTATTCGCCTCCCGCAACAATCATCAGGTACCGCAGTTCTACAGCTGGCTTCTGGATCCAGAATGCCTGGTGGTCAACGCCTTCACCCAATATTGGCCCCCACGAGGAGCTTACGCCTTCCCTGCATTCGCCATGTTTGCAAGGGTTCTTCACAAGGTTCGACAACGGGGAGTGCGGATAATGCTCTTGACACCCAAATGGCCGAGCCAACCGTGGTTCCCGGATCTGCTGGAACTGACGTGGCGGGATCCGTTTTTATTGCCGAACGACTTCAATCTGCTCAGGAACCTGACGGGAGACATTCACCCGTTGCTCCTAGATGGACGACTGTCTTTCCGGGGAGCATGGAATACCGGAAACCTATCGGCAACAACTAAGGACCTCCTATGGGACTCCTGGGCCCCTGGAACGCGAAGGAGCTACTTATCGGCATGACACTCTTGGACAGATTGCTGTGTGGGGCAGAACCTGGATCCCTTTACGACCCCTATATCAGATATCATGAACTTCCTAGTGCATCTGTTAGAAGACAGGAAATCGTACCGCACCATCAACGTGGTTAGATCCGCTATTTCGTCAGCCCACGTACCATCTCAGGGAAGACCGGTAGGACAAGATCCCCTGATTTGTCGGTTGCTACGAGGCATCAAACTAAGATGTCCTCCAGCACCAAAATATCGACAATTATGGGATGTGGATGTGGTACTCTGTTTCCTAAGGGGATGGCCCCCTAACGAACTGTTATCATTGAAGCAATTGACAGCAAAATTCACCTTCCTGCTGTGCATGGTTTCCTTCTGTAGAATGTCGGATGTTAGGGCATTTGATAAGGACGCATTCTCCATAAATCCGGAAGGGGTTACATTCCATATCTCCAGGAGGACCAAATCGTATTCATCATCGGTGTTTTATCCATTCTTCACCTCGGAACCCCAATTGTGCGTGGTTAAGGCCCTGCGAGCCTATATGACAGCCACAGAGACAATACGTTCATCATCTACGAAACAATTGCTGATCTCATACGTTAGTCCTCATGGTCCAGTGTCAGTAACCACACTAGCCAGATGGATCAGATGGCTTCTTTCGTTAGCCGGAGTGGAGGCGTCCTTTGGTGCACATTCTGTGCGGAGGGCAGCGGCATCAGCTGCCTTCTTAGCAGGCGCTTCATTAACGGACATCTTACACACTGCCGACTGGTCACGCGAATCTACGTTTCAGACATTCTATTTTCGTCAAGCGCCCAATGCTGCCTTCGCCCTTCTTCCAGAGCGTTAAAATTGCAAAATATGAAGCCTCCTGTCATGTAATAAAATTGAAGATTATGCTAGCGAAGTGTACTGATAATCTTAATTTTAATAATGACAGGAGGCGAATATTTTCCCTCCCTTCTTCTTGATGTTCCCACCCTAATAAGGTACGTAGAGTTCAGAGACATCTGGATTGGGTTTATATGTCTATACCATGAGATGTTATGGGTTTGGTTCCTTATGCTTCGATCTAATATAGAAAGGACTAGTTTTCACAGACTAGGGATAAACTAATTACAGTCATATGGTTCAAGCTTATTTAAACATGTTTGCCATGTTGGTTCCGTATCATTGATACTAGTTTCCGTCTTCTTTCAGCTTAACAAGATACCGAAAACAAGAAACACGGAATCAAGTTCTCGGTTACCTGATGAATTGTGGACACATAACTAAAGTTACAAGTTGGACTCAGTTTTCACGTTCTTACAAGATTTGTTACAATGAATGGACTTGTGATGTCGCAACTAGTCAAGAGGAAATGGATGGATTGGCTAGAACTTATATATGCTCTGACTCATGCTGATTGGTTCTTTTATTCAACTGTTTTTTCTTTGCTGCTGTGGAGCTAGTAAAGAAAGTTAATGCAAAATATTCGCCTCCTGTCATTATTAAAATTAAGATTATCAGTACATTGCGCTAGCATAATCTTCAATTATATGCATAGTTTAGGCATAGAAATTAAATTTTCAAATCAAAAGAAACAACTATGTTAGCATCTGATGCATGCAGTATATCCATCAATTTCATCCACATATTTTACAAACAAATATGATTCATATCATATAATTAATTGAAGCTGAGGAAATTTTGCTTATTAAACCTAAAATAAAATATAAACTGTTAAAAATTTTATATTTAATACTTACCTCTTAAAGTTTTGCCAAAAGATCATCTATCTTCTTTCTTCAAAACTATAAGTAAAGCTCCCTAAAACGTTCCTCCATCCATTTGATTGGAAGGCACAAGAATGAAGATCTATCCAAAGCTATTGCTTGCCTCTGTCAGCTTGGAGAACTTTCAGTGTATTGTGACTTGAAAAATTCTCCAATTACAATTCAGTTCCAGGCAAGTCTTGAGATAATGAGGATTGCCAAGCTCTCTGAGCTTACATGTGGAGTATGATTGGCTAAGAATAGTTGTTGTTTTTTCCCATTTTTTTTACAGGGCTGGAGATATTATGGGTGTAAACAAAAAAAGGTTCATTGTTTGTAGCAGTTTGTGTTTTCTTCTGGCTTCTGGAAGGAACAAATGGAGAGGACATGTCCAATCATAACCCAAGTCCCTATAATATTATCCTAACCTCGGTTTGAAGCCCTAAAACTTTAGCATAACCATAATTCCACTCTAGATGTGTTTAATATGTAGGGCACTTAAAAAGGTGTATACATAAAACATGAAAAGTCATGTGTTATATGCTCCAAGACAGAAAAACTGTCTTGTTTAAATGATAATTCTGCCCAGATCACTGATGTCATAAACATATTTGGGCATGCCATGTTTTTGAATAAATGTTGTGTGTTTTGGTTGTATTTTTAACCCCTTAAGGATGGTGGGCGTTCTATGCCGTCCTTTTTTATGCAGTCCTAAATGCATGCGGATGGCATAGAACGTCCCCACTGTCCTTCATACTTACCAGGTCCCTGCCGATCCCACGCCTGCAGCTGGGGGCCGTCGATTCTTGGTGCTGCCTGGGAGCTCAGGCAGACCCCCTCTGCATGATCTGGCCCCCCACAGCCATGTGATCGCAGGGTCCTCACGATCACATGGCTGGAATAGCCGGCTTATGCAGTGCCTTACTCCTGTAAAAAAAGGTTTTCAAAGTTAAAAAAAGTTCTAAAACAGTTTTTAAATTAAATAAAAAGTACTAAGTACTTTTATATACACATACATACATAATAAACTAATAATATTAAAATACACTTAGAGTGACATTAATTATATATAATAAAAATGTTCAATAAATAAATTAAAAAAATGGAAAAATAAAAATAAAAATAAAATAAATTTTTAAAAACATATCGCGTTTTAATTTGTTCTAACTGTATTTTGTTATTAATATACATATATTAAATTAAAAATACATTTAGAATGATGTCATAAATACATATCTATCTATCTATCTATCAATAAAAATAAATATATATGTATTTATATATGTATATACATATATATTTACATTCTGCAAATATATTTATATAATATTTTTACATAACTAAGTCATTTTATTAATTACAATCTGAGGGACCTGCCAACAACCCAGGCAGAAAGTCCAGAGAATTTGGCTCGGAAGCACTATATTTAACTCTGTAACTTTCCAGGACACCATAAAACCTGTACATGGTGAGTACAGTTTTATTCGGGAGACTTCGCTGAACACAAATATTAGTGTTTAAAAACAGTAAAACATTACACAACTATGATATGGTCTGTAAAAATGTAGTTTTTTGCATTTTTCACACACAAACTGTACTTTCACAACGATATAATTGTTGTGATACGTTTTACTATTTTGAAACACTAATATTTGTGTTCAGCGAAGTCTCCTGAGTATAACAGTAACCCCCATGTACAGATTTTATGGTGTTTTCAAAAGTTACTGAGTCAAATATAAGGCTTGAATTTCCTTTTTTTCACATTGAAATTTGCCAGATTGGTTACGTTGCCTTTGAGACCGTAGGGTAGCCAAGCAATGAGAATTACCCCTATGATGGCATACCATTTGCAAACGTAGATAACACAAGGTATTGCAAATGGGGTATGTCCAGTCTTTTTTTAGTAAACACTGGCCAAAATTAGCATTTAATTTAGTTTTTTGCATTTTTCACACACAACAAATATGAACACTGACATTGGCCAGTGTTTGTGACTAAGTGGCTACTAAAAAAGACCGGACATAGCCCATTTGTAATACCTTGGATTGTCTACTTTTGAAAATAGTATGCCATCATAGGGGTAATTCCCATTGCTTGGCTACCATACGGTCTTGAGGAAACTGTCTTACTCATAAGATATCGCTGAATACAAATATGTGTACTTTATTGCAGTAACTAACAGTATTGTGACATTCACAGTTAAAATGTCAGGCAAAATGAAAACAAAACACAATTTCTCAATTTATTTTATATTTTATTCATATTAAATTATGTTTAATATACAGATAGTTGATGTGAGATGAAAGCCCTGTTTCTCCTGAACAAAAGTATATATGATAAGTGTGGGTGCACATAATATGAAAGAGGTGAATTACGCCTGAACAGACATATAGCGCAAATTCAAATTTTTGTTTAGGTTTTGTTTTGATCACAACTTGTACAACTGCCTCAGTCCTTAGGGGGTTAGCATATCCCAGAACAGCTATTATTTGATTCAGGGCACCTCTAGTTACATTAGTTGTTATGTTGTGTCCAAACTGCCCTAGCCAAACAAACTTCTAGAAACACTGACATTATTCCAGATTATTTCAGATAGCAAGTATGTTCCTACGAGATATTAAACCAGTTTATATTTATATATAAATGTCCAAAAAGCTTGCACTCCATGAAAAACAAAGTTTACAACAAGTTAACAAGCAACTTTCTGAAACTAAGTGTCTGGAGCTTATGAGAGCAACCACTGCACAAGGAAAAACAAAGTGATGTGCCTGGTGCTGGTTTAACAAAATTACAATACTCAGGGAAATGACCTCTAAGGACTTCAAAATAGTAGTAAAATAATACTTAACTTTTATTGGCACATGTTAAATGATAGATCAACATTTCAGTCCCACCAAGAGGACTTTCATCACAACATGAATTTTATTTTACTACTATTCTGAAGTCCTTTGAGTGAGGTCATTTCCCTGAGTATTGTAAGTTAGTTAAACCAATACCGGGCACTTCACTTGGTTTTTCCTTGTGCAGTGGTTGCTCTCATAAGCTCCAGACACTTAGTTTCAGAAAGTTGCTTGTTAACTGAACTGCTCTCTTGGCTATATTTGATCTTTCCACCTGCCCATAAAGGCACACCTCTGCATTGGTCAGCGGGATACACTTCAAGGTATCACTACCAGAGAGGTGAAAAAAGTGCCATGTCTATAGGTCCCCAAATTCAGGGCTTGAGTCCACCAAGCTCACCTGTTGACACCTCTGGGGAACACAAAATGGAACATTCCAAAACAAACTCTCCTTAGAAGGTTGAAAATACTATCCCCTTAATTTTGGTAGAAAGAGAAATGAGGTACTCTTATCTAAGTACTTTCCCAAAGGACTCTTGACTCAACTAAGTTAAAGTATCTTTAACATAGACACTAGTGATGTCCCGAACTGTTCACCGAACGGTTCGCAAATGGTTCGCCATGAACGTTCGCCACGGACTCATCATTGAGTAAACTTTGACCCTGTACCTCACAGTCAGCAGACACATTCCAGCCAATCAGCAGCAGACCCTCCCTCCCAGACCCTCCTACCTCCTGGACAGCTCACTAAGAATGCAGCTTCACAATGAATGTAAAATGGATGCTGTCCAGGAGGTGGGAGGGTCTGGGAGGGAGGGTCTGCTGCTGATTGGCTGGAATGTGTCTGCTGACTGTGAGGTACAGGGTCAAAGTTTACTCAATGATGAGTCCGTGGCGAACTGTTCGCGAACCATTCGGGACACCACTAATAGACACCTGATAACATACTCTTAATGAGTCTACTTAACTTCTAGCTTCACTAAGCCTTATTATTTACAGTGTACATAGTACTACCCATGAATGAAACAGAAAAAATAAAACAATTCACAATGTCCCCTTTTTCTCCTTGTTTTGGTGCCTTTTTCTATTTTTTTTGTCTTGTTATTTTTTGGTGTAGCCCATTTAGTCAAACTTGAGTACCTTGTTTGCTATTTATGCCACCACCCACAGCCTCCCTATTATTATTATTATTTTAATGAAAACAGAGCCTCTCTTTCTTTATAATAATATAATTAGGTCGGTTAATTTATATAAATGTTATATAAATTAGCTGACCTGGAGCAAAATCTCTTCCTCTTTCCTCTCTTCCCCTCTTTTTTATATCCCCCTGTTACCCATGTTCTGTTCATATCTTTAATTAATTAATTTGTCGAACTGTTTCTTCTGTTTTACAGATTAAACATATCTTGTAACATCTCAATAACATTATTGACATAAAAAGAAATTCTAAACTTGTAGACACTTACTAACTACCATATTAATATGAATAGATTTTCCACACGCTATCCATAAGATTGAGACAAAACTTAAATAAATAAAAAAATATTTTATGGAAGCTCACTTAGAACCGCATACTTTCATATGCTTTTCCATATGAAATTGTCTATGATTATTTCAGTCTGGGCACTTGCTGGAACAGAAGTGGGTCCAGATCATAGAAAAATAGGATACAGAAGAAATATGGTTAAGGTCGTGTTTCATTTTTAATTTTTTTGCAAGCAAATTGGTGGACGAAATGAGGTACCACTGATGTGAAGGTATCCTGTGTAAAATGCTACTTTTAATTTAAAAAAGCCATACTTAATTTTAGCAGGATCAATGTGGTCCAATTCAGTTATTATCCTTTACTTTTCCACTTGCTATTCCTGTATGAGGCCATGCAATACCCCTGTGGCACTTCTGTAGATGAAATCAGAATTGGTATATTATAATTATTCGGAATGACTTTATAGGTATTACAGTAGGAAATATGATATGAAAATTA